>JASJET010000026.1:12340000-12940000 GCA_034092305.1 Diaprepes abbreviatus | reverse complement strand
AATAATTTGCAACTGTTTTTATCAAGTGCTTTGTTTTCCAAAGAACAGAAGCATGTTATGATATCTTTTGTTCTATAGAGTGTATCGGAGTGTAAGTCAGATTAGGTTGTTGCATATATTTTTCCTTATCGCGCTATATAGCTGTTCTCTTTGGTGGCAGAAATCGGGATAATGCACGGATGCCATAAGATATTACGTACCTGAAATGGTGTGTGTGTGTGTGTGTGTGTGTGTGTGTGTGTGATGTGTGTGTGTTATGTGTGTGTTATGTGTGTGATGTGTGTGTGATGTGTGTGTGATGTGTGTGTGATGTGTGTGTGATGTGTGTATGAGGCGTGTGTGAGGCGTGTGTGAGGCGTGTGTGAGGCGTGTGTGAAGCGTGTGTGAGGTGTGTGTGAGGTGTGTGTGAGGTGTGTGTGAGGTGTGTGTGAGGTGTGTGTGAGGTGTGTGTGAGGTGTGTGAGAGGTGTGTGTGAGGCGCGTGTGAGGCGCGTGTGAGGCGCGTGTGAGGCTTGTGTGAGGCGTGTGGGAGGCGTGTGGGAGGCGTGTGGGAGGCGTGTGGGAGGCGTGTGGGAAACGAGTGTGAGGCGTGTGGGAGGCGTGAATGAGGCGTGTGTGGGGCTTGTGTGAGGCGTGTGTGAGGCGTGTGTGAGGCGTGTGGGAGGCGTGTGGGAGGCGTGTGGGAGGCGTGTGGGAGGCGTGTGGGAAGCGTGTTGGAGGCGTGTGGGAAGCGTGTTGGAGGCGTGTGGGAGGCGTATGGGAGGCGTGTGGGAGGCGTGTGGGAAACGAGTGTGTGGCGTGTGGGAGGCGTGTGTGAGGCTTGTGTGAGGCGTATGTGAGGCGTGTGTGAGGCGTGTTTGAGGCGAGTTTGAGTGTGTGAGGCGTGTGTGAGGCGTGTGTGAGGCGTGTGTGAGGCGTGTGTGAGGCGTGTGGGAGGCGTGAATGAGGCGTGTGTGAGGCTTGAATGAGGCTTGGATGAAGCTTGTGTGAGTCGTTTGTGAGGCGTGTGGGAGGAGTGTGGGAGTCTTGTGGGAGGCGTGTGGGAAGCGAGTGTGAGGCGTGTATGAGGCGTGAATGAGGCGTTTGTGAGGCTTGTGTGAGGCGTATGTGAGTCGTGTGTGATGCGTGTTTGAGGCGTGTTTGAGGCGTGTGTGAGACGTATGTGAGGCGTGAGTGAGGCGTGTTTGAGGCGTGTGTGAGCCGTGTGTGAGGCGTGTGGGAGGCGTGAATGAGGTGTGTGTGAGTCTTGGGTGAGGCGTGTGTGAGGCGTGTGGGAGGCGTATCGGAGGCGTGTGTGAGGCGTGTTTGAGGCGTGTTTGAGGCGTGTGTGAGGCGTGTGTGAGGCGTGTTTGAGGCTTGTGTGAGGCGTGTGGGAGGCGTGAATGAGGTGTGTGTGAGTCTTGGGTAAAGCGTGTGTGAGGCGTGTGTGAGGCGTGTGTGAGGCGTGTGTGAGGCGTGTGTGAGGCTTGTGTGAGGCGTGTGTGAGGCGTGTGTGAGGCGTGTGTGAGGCGTGTGTGAGGCGTGTGGGAGGCGTGTGGGAGGCGTGTGGGAGGCGTGTGGGAGGCGTGTGGGAGGCGTGTGGGAGGCGTGTGGGAGGCGTGTGGGAGGCGTGTGTGAGGCGTGTGGGAGGCGTGTGGGAGGCGTGTAAGAATCTTGTGGGAGGCGTGTGGGAAACGAGTGTGAGGCGTATGGAAGTCGTGAGGGAGTTGTGTTTGGTGTTGGTGAGGCGTGTGTGAGGCGTGTGTGAGGCGTGTGTGAGGCGTGTGTGAGGCGTGTGTGAGGCGTGTGTGAGGCGTGTGTGAGGCGTGTGTGAGGCGTGTGTGAGGCGTGTGTGAGGCGTGTGTGAGGCGTGTGTGTGGCGTGTGGGAGGCGTGTGGGAGGCGTGTGGGAGGCGTGTGGGAGGCGTGTGGCAAAAGAGTGTGAGGCGTGTGGGAGGCGTGAATGAGGCGTGTGTGAGGCGTGTGTGAAGCGTGTGTGAGGCGAGTGTGAGGAGTGTGCGAGGCGTGTGCGAGGCGTGAGTGAGGCGTGTGGAAGGCGTGAGGGAGGTGTGTTAGGTGTGGGTGAGGCGTGTGTGAGGTGTGTGTGAGGCGTGTGTGAGGCGTTTGTGAGGCGTGTGTGAGGCGCTTGTGAGGCGTGTGTCAGACATGTGTGAGGTGTTTGTGAGGCGTGTGGTAGGCGTGAATGAGGCGTGTGTGGGGCTTGGGTGAAGCGTGTGTGAGGCGTGTTTGAGGCGTTTGTGAGGCGTGTGTGAGATGTGTGTGAGGCGTTTGTGAGGCGTGTGTGAAGCGTGTGTGAGGCGTGTGTGAGGCCTGAGTGAGGCGTGTGTGAAGCGTGTGGGTGAGTTGTGGGTGAGGTGTGTGTGAGGTGTGTGTGAGGTGTGTGTGAGGCTTGTGTGAGGCGTATGTGAGGCGTGTGTGAGGCGTGTGTGAGGCGTGTGTGAGGCGTGTGTGAGGCGTGTGTGAGGCGTGTGTGAGGCGTGTGTGAGGCGTGTGTGAGGCGTGTGTGAGGCGTGTTTTTGGCGTGTGGGAGGTGTGTGTGAGGCGTGTGTGAGGCGTGTGTGAGGCGTATGTGAGGCGTGTGTGACGCGTGTGTGAGGCGTGTGCGAGGCGAGTGCGAGGCGTGTGCGAGGCGTGTGCGAGGCGTGAGTGAGGCGTGTGGAAGGCGTGAGGGAGGTGTGTTAGGTGTGGGTGAGGCGTGTGTGAGGTGTGTGTGAGGTGTGTGAGGTGTGTGTGAGGTGTGTGTGAGGTGTGTGTGAGGTGTGTGTGAGGTGTGTGTGAGGTGTGTGTGAGGTGTGTGTGAGGTGTGTGTGAGGTGTGTGTGAGGTGTGTGAGGTGTGTGTGAGGTGTGTGTGAGGTATGTGTGAGGTGTGTGTGAGGTTTGTGTGAGGTGTGTGTGAGGTGTGTGTGAGGTGTGTGTGAGGAGTGTGTGAGGTTTGTGTGAGGTGTGTGTGAGGTGTGTGTGAGGTATATGTGAGGTGTGTGTGAGGAGTGTGTGATGTGTGTGTGATGTGTGTGTGATGTGTGTGTGTGTGTGTGTGTAAATATTTTAAGATTTAATTAATATCTCCAGAGAGTAACTCGGCCAAAAATTTTGAAGTACCTTGAATATATATATAAATATGTTCATAGAATCCGCTTTTATCTAATATTTAAACATGAACTTAAACAAAATTCGTTACACGCACTGTTGCAGGACCCTGTACTAAAGTTACTTTATAAATTATGCTGTAAAATTTAGCCCATTTCTAGTTTTTTAGTTTTAGTTCCGAACTTTCGAATATACAATGGCGCATAAAAATTTGAAGTTCTCCAGAGTTCAGCGTTTGGTGAACTTAGTTAGGGAGAAAGATTGTGAAATACTGCAGTAATTAAATTATCCAAATTTTGAAACCACAAAAGCAACAAATACGAAACGAATCAACCCAGGAACCTTAAAAAATAATTTTTTCCATGTTTATATATTCTAGTAGAAATATCGATATTTAAAGTTAATACATTAAATATTTGAAATAAAGGTGAACACACTTCGCCAATAAAGATTTAAACATCATCCTTGTTCTAACCGACTACTAAAAATAAGTAGTTATCAATTCCATCTTAATCGTTAATATCGTGATGATTTCAAAACTAAAAATGTAATTTAAAAAAACTTCCTTCTAAAAAATGCTAAAAATTTTTGAAATCGGCGTCAAATTATTTAATAAAAAAATGTGGATAACAAAAAAAAAGATAACTTGGACCATAGAATATTAAAATAATCACACATAAAACTCATGTAAATTTTACAACTAACTTTATTTGTAATTGCTTTCTTACTCTAAGTAGTTTATATCTTGTTTTAGTAGTAATTTAGCATTTACTTTCAATAAAAATATATAAGAACTTTTTTAAAGACGGTTTGATTTTACTTTTTTTTTTCCTCTGTCACTTCTTAAACATTAATTTTTTATTTTATTTCGAAGAATATGGAAAGATTAAAGAAATTATAAAATTTTTGTAAAAAAATTAAACCGACTTCTAAAAGTGTGATAAAAAGTGAAAAATAATTATAAATTTTTATATGAAATTGAAATTTTTGAAGTCGGCGCCAAATCAATACCAGACAAAATTTGATAAACAGATTAAAAATAATTTATTTGTAATTGGTTTCTTACAATAATTTGTATATATTTGTAGTTATTTATTTCATTTAGAAATAATTTGTAGCCGACTTCAAAAATTTCAATTTCATATAAAAATTTATAGTTATTTTTCACTTTTTAGCGCACTTTTAGAAGTCGGTCCAATTTCTTTGAAAAAAATTTTATTTTTCGATTTTTAATTTTGAATTGATTATGATATCCATAAATTATTTGAACTAAGTACTAATCGAGACTAGTGTACCTCGCAATGACTCCAAGATGGCAAAAAAGTACCTATTTTATCCAAAGTTGTAAATCTCCCTTAAATGAACCACTAAAAATTCTTTGATTCTTAGAATTCTCCAAATACCAGTGAAATTGTGTCAAACAAATATTTAGTCTGTCATAGTAAATCCACTATACCGGGTGTCAACGAATCTATTAGACAAGTCATAATTTCTAAAGTATCATGTGTATCGAAATGAGAATTGGTACAGGTAAATGGTATGTGAAGGGGAGAGTTTTCGCATATTTTCCACTTTCCGGCCACTTCCGGTTTCACCGGAAATGGCCCCGGTTTTGAATTTTTAAAAGAAACACCCCGTATATTTTAAAATTTTTTTATTTCTGAGACAATTCTAGATCAGAGCGTGACATTTTAAAAACTTTATACTTCTAATTCTTTTTTTTAGAGCCACTTTAAAATTGCATCTAGGTGGCTGTGATCAGACTCAAACTAATCCAAGGGCATTAGGTGATGTCAAAAAAATACAATCGCAAAGTTTTAGTTACTAGTATGAAAGACAGGAATAAGATAAGTTGACAAAATTACGTTTTCATTTTTAACTATTAATTTTCAAATGGCGACCCCTTTTTGACAACCACTTTTAGAAAAAAGCATTCTTTGACGAATCTAACGGTACTAATTTATTTGCTATTGGATTAGACATAAGAACAGAAATTAAATATTATTAAGCAAAATACTGGATATTTTATTTATTTATGACAAGTGCGCCATGGACAGCCGTGATGCATAATAATTTGCAACTGTTTTTATCAAGTGCTTTGTTTTCCAAAGAACAGAAGCATGTTATGATATCTTTTGTTCTATGGAGTGTATCGGAATGTAAGTCAGATTAGGTTGTTGCATATATTTTTCCTTATCGCGCTATATAGCTGTTCTCTTTGGTGGCACAAATCGGGATAATGCACGGATGCCATAAGATATTACGTACCTGAAATGGTGTGTGTGTGTGTGTGTGTGTGTGTGTGTGTGTGTGTGTGTGTGATGTGTGTGTGTTATGTGTGTGATGAGTGTGTGATGTGTGTGTGATGTGTGTGTGAGGCGTGTGTGAGGCGTGTGTGAGGCGTGTGTGAGGCGTGTGTGAGGCGTGTGTGAGGCGTGTGTGAGGCGTGTGTGAGGCGTGTGTGAGGCGTGTGTGAGGCGTGTGTGAGGCGTGTGTGAGGCGTGTGTGAGCCGTGTGCGAGGCGTGTGTGAGGTGTGTGTGAGGCGCGTGTGAGGCTTGTGTGAGGCGTTTGTGAGGCGAGTGTGAAGCGTGTGTGAGGCGTGTGTGAGGACTGAATGAGGCGTGTGTAAAGCGTGTGTGTGAGGTGTGGGTGAGGTGTGTGTGAGGTGTGTGTGGGGCTTGTGTGAGGCGTATGTGAGGCGTGTGTGAGGCGTGTTTGAGGCGTGTGTGAGGCGTGTGTGAGGCGTGTGGGAGGCGTGTGGGAAACGAGTGTGAGGCGTGTGGGAGGCGTGAATGAGGCGTGTGTGAGGCTTGTGTAAGGCGTATGTGAGGCGTATGTGAGGCGTGTGTGAGGCGTGTGAGAGTCTTGTGGGAGGCGTGTGGGAAACGAGTGTGAGGCGTGTGGGAGGCGTGAATGAGGCGTATGTGAGGCTTGGGTGAAGCGTGTGTGAAGCGTGTGTGAGGCGCGTGTGAGGCGCGTGTGAGGCGCGTGTGAGGCGCGTGTGAGGCGTGTGTGAGGCATGTGTGAGGCGTGTGTGAGGCGTGTGTGAGGCGTGTGTGAGGCGTGTGAGGCGTGTGGGAGGCGTGAATGAGGCGTGTGTGAGGCTTGTGTGAGGCGTATGTGAGGCGTGTGTGAGGCGTGTTTGAGGCGTGTTTGAGGCGTGTGTGAGGCGTGTGTGAGGCGTGTTTGAGGCTTGTGTGAGGCGTGTGGGAAACGTGAATGAGGTGTGTGTGAGTCTTGGGTGAAGCGAGTGTGAGGCGTGTGTGAGGCGTGTGTGAGGCGTGTGTGAGGCGTGTGTGAGGCGTGTGTGAGGCGTGTGTGAGGCGTGTGTGAGTCGTGTGTGAGGCGTGTGTGAGGCGTGTGGGAGGCGTGTGGGAGGCGTGTGGGAGGCGTGTGGGAGGCGTGTGGGAGGCGTGTGGGAGGCGTGTGGGAGGCGTGTGGGAGGCGTGTGGGAGGCGTGTGTGAGGCGTGTGGGAGGCGTGTGGGAGGCGTGTAAGAGTCTTGTGGGAGGCGTGTGGGAAACGAGTGTGAGGCGTGTGGAAGTCGTGAGGGAGTTGTGTTTGGTGTTGGTGAGGCGTGTGTGAGGCGTGTGTGAGGCGTGTGTGAGGCGTGTGTGAGGCGTGTGTGAGGCGTGTGTGAGGCGTGTGTGAAGCGTGTGTGAGGCGTGTGTGAGGCGTGTGTGAGGCGTGTGTGAGGCGTGTGTGAGGCGTGTGTGAGTCGTGTGTGTGGCGTGTGGGAGGCGTGTGGGAGGCGTGTGGGAGGCGTGTGGGAGGAGTGTAAGAGTCTTGTGGGAGGCGTGTGGGAAACGAGTGTGAGGCGTGTGGGAGGCGTGAATGAGGCGTGTGTGAGGCGTGTGTGAAGCGTGTGTGAGGCGAGTGTGAGGCGTGTGTGAGGCGCGTGTGATTCGCGTGTGAGTCGCGTGTGAGGCGTGTGTGAGGCGTGTGTGAGGCGTGTGCGAGGAGTGTGCGAGGCGTGTGCGAGGCGTGAGTGAGGCGTGTGGAAGGTGTGAGGGAGGTGTGTTAGGTGTGGGTGAGGCGTGTGTGAGGTGTATGTGAGGCGTGTGTGAGGCGTTTGTGGTGCGTTTGTGAGGCGTGTATGAGGCGTTTGTGAGGCGTGTGTCAGACATGTGTGAGGTGTTTGTGAGGCGTGTGTGAGGCGTGTGTGAGGCGTGTGTGAGGCGTGTGTGAGGCGTGTATGAGGCGTGTATGAGGCGTGGGTGAGGCGTGTGTGAGGCGTGTGTGAGGCGTGTGTGATGCGTGTGGGAGGCGTGTGGGAAGCGTGTGGGAAGCGTGTGGGGGCGTGTGGGAGGCGTGTGGGAGGCGTGTGGGGGCATATGGGAGTCGTGTGGGGGGCATATGGGAGGCGTGTGGGAGGCGTGTGGGAAACGAGTGTGAGGCGTGTGGGAGACGTGAATGAGGCGTGTGTGAGGCTTGTGTAAGGCGTATGTGAGGCGTGTGTGAGGCGTGTAAGAGTCTTGTGGGAGGCGTGTGGGAAACGAGTGTGAGGCGTGTGGGAGGCGTGAATGAGGCGTATGTGAGGCTTAAGTGAAGCGTGTGTGAAGCGTGTGCGAGGCGAGTGTGAGGCGTGTGTGAGGCGCGTGTGAGGCGTGTGTGAGGCGTGTGTGAGGCGTGTGTGAGGCGTGTGTGAGGCGTGTGTGAGGCGTGTGTGAGGCGTGTGTGAGGCGTGTGTGAGGCGTGTGTGAGGCGTGTGTGAGGCGTGTGTGAGTCGTGTGTGAGGCGAGTGTGAGGCGTGTGTGAGGCTTGTGTGAGGCGTGTGTGAGGCGTGTGTGAGGCGTGTGTGAGGCGAGTGTGAGGCGTGTGTGAGGCGTGTGTGAGGCGTGTGTGAGGCGTGTGTGAGGCGTGTGTGAGGCGTGTGTGAGGCGTGTGCGAGGCGAGTGCGAGGCGTGTGCGAGGCGTGAGTGAGGCGTGTGGAAGGCGTGAAGGAGGTGTGTTAGGTGTGGGTGAGGCGTGTGTGAGGTGTGTGTGAGGTGTGTGAGGTGTGTGTGAGATGTGTGTGAGGTGTGTGTGAGGTGTGTGTGAGGTGTGTGAGGTGTGTGAGGTGTGTGTGAGGTGTGTGTGAGGTGTGTGTGAGGTGTGTGTGAGGTGTGTGTTAGGTGTGTGTGAGGTGTGTGTGAGGTTTGTGTGAGATGTGTGTGAGGTGTGTGTGAGGTGTGTGTGAGGAGTGTGTGAGGTTTGTGTGAGGTGTGTGTGAGGTGTGTGTGTGGTATATGTGAGGTGTGTGTGAGGAGTGTGTTATGTGTGTGTGATGTGTGTGTGATGTGTGTGTGATGTGTGTGTGTGTGTGTGTGTGTGTAAATATTTTAAGATTTAATTAATATCTCCAGAGAGTAACTCGGCCAAAAATTTTGAAGTACCTTGAATATATATAAATATGTTCATAGAATCCGCTTTTATCTAATATTTAAACATGAACTTAAACAAAATTCGTTACACGCACTGTTTCAGGACCCTGTTCTAAAGTTACTTTATAAATTATGCTGTAAAATTTAGCCCATTTCTAGTTTTTCAGTTTTAGTTCCGAACTTTCGAATGTACAATGGCGCATAAAAATTTGAAGTTCTCCAGAGTTCAGCGTTTGGTGAACTTAGTTAGGGAGAAAGATTGTGAAATACTGCAGTAATTAAATTATCCAAATTTTGAAACCACAAAAGCAACAAATACGAAACGAATCAACCCAGGAACCTTAAAAAATAATTTTTTCCATGTTTATATATTCTAGTAGAAACATCGATATTTAAAGTTAATACATTAAATATTTGAAATAAAGGTGAACACGCTTCGCCAATAAAGATTTAAACATCAGCCTTGTTCTAACCGACTACTAAAAATAAGTAGTTTTCAATTCCATCTTAATCGTTAATATCGTGATGATTTCAAAACTAAAAATGTAATTTAAAAAAACTTCCTTCTAAAAAAATGCTAAAAATTTTTGAAATCGGCGCCAAATTATTTAATAAAAAAATGTGGATAACAAAAAAAAAGATAACTTGAACCATAGAATATTAAAACAATCACACATAAAACTCATGTAAATTTTACAACTAACTTTATTTGTAATTGCTTTCTTACTCTAAGTAGTTTATATCTTGTTTTAGTAGTAATTTAGCATTTACTTTCAATAAAAATATATAAGAACTTTTTTAAAGACGGTTTGATTTTACTTTTTTTTTTCCTCTGTCATTTCTTAAACATTAATTTTTTATTTTATTTCGAAGAATATGGAAAGATTAAAGAAATTATAAAATTTTTGTAAAAAAATTAAACCGACTTCTAAAAGTGTGATAAAAAGTGAAAAATAATTATAAATTTTTATATGAAATTGAAATTTTTGAAGTCGGCGCCAAATCAATACCAGACAAAATTTGATAAACAGATTAAAAATACTTTATTTGTAATTGGTTTCTTACAATAATTTGTATATATTTGTAGTTATTTATTTCATTTAGAAATAATTTGTAGCCGACTTCAAAAATTTCAATTTCATATAAAAATTTATAGTTATTTTTCACTTTTTAGCGCACTTTTAGAAGTCGGTCCAATTTCTTTGAAAAAAATTTTATTTTTCGATTTTTAATTTTGAATTGATTATGATATCCATAAATTATTTGAACTAAGTACTAATCGAGACTTGTGTACCTCGCAATGACTCCAAGATGGCAAAAAAGTACCTATTTTATCCAAAGTTGTAAATCTCCCTAAAATGAACCACTAAAAATCCTTTGATTCTTAGAGTTCTCCAAATACCAGTGAAATTGTGTCAAACAAATATTTAGTCTGTCATAGTAAATCCACTATACCGGGTGTCAACGAATCTATTAGACAAGTCATAATTTCTAAAGTATCATGTGAATCGAAATGAGAATTGGTACAGGTAAATGGTATGTGAAGGGGAGAGTTTTCGCGTATTTTCCACTTTCCGGCCACTTCCGGTTTCACCGGAAATGGCCCCGGTTTTGAATTTTTAAAAAAAACACCCTGTATATTTTAAAATTTTTTTATTTCTGAGACAATTCTAGATCAGAACGTGACATTTTAAAAACTTTTTACATCTAATTCATTTTTTTAGAGCCACTTTTAAAATTGCATCTAGGTGGCTGTGATCAGACTCAAACTAATCCAAGGGCATTAGGTGATGTCAAAAAAATACAATCGTAAAGTTTTAGTTACTAGTATGAAAGACAGGAATAAGATAAGTTGACAAAATTACGTTTTCATTTTTAACTATTAATTTTCAAATGGCGACCCCTTTTTTACAACCACTTTTAGAAAAAAGCATTCTTTGACGAATCTAACGGTACTAATTTATTTGCTATTGGATTAGACATAAGAACAGAAATTAAATATTATTAAGCAAAATACTGGATATTTTATTTATTTATGACAAGTGCGCCATGGACAGCCGTGATGCATAATAATTTGCAACTGTTTTTATCAAGTGCTTTGTTTTCCAAAGAACAGAAGCATGTTATGATATCTTTTGTTCTATGGAGTGTATCGGAGTGTAAGTCAGATTAGGTTGTTGCATATATTTTTCCTTATCGCGCTATATAGCTGTTCTCTTTGGTGGCAGAAATCGGGATAATGCACGGATGCCATAAGATATTACGTACCTGAAATGGTGTGTGTGTGTGTGTGTGTGTGTGTGTGTGTGATGTGTGTGTGTTATGTGTGTGTTATGTGTGTGATGTGTGTGTGATGTGTGTGTGATGTGTGTGTGATGTGTGTGTGATGTGTGTATGAGGCGTGTGTGAGGCGTGTGTGAGGCGTGTGTGAGGCGTGTGTGAGGCGTGTGTGAAGCGTGTGTGAGGTGTGTGTGAGGTGTGTGTGAGGTGTGTGTGAGGTGTGTGTGAGGTGTGTGTGAGGTGTGTGAGAGGTGTGTGTGAGGCGCGTGTGAGGCGCGTGTGAGGCGCGTGTGAGGCTTGTGTGAGGCGTGTGGGAGGCGTGTGGGAGGCGTGTGGGAGGCGTGTGGGAGGCGTGTGGGAAACGAGTGTGAGGCGTGTGGGAGGCGTGAATGAGGCGTGTGTGGGGCTTGTGTGAGGCGTGTGTGAGGCGTGTGTGAGGCGTGTGGGAGGCGTGTGGGAGGCGTGTGGGAGGCGTGTGGGAGGCGTGTGGGAAGCGTGTTGGAGGCGTGTGGGAAGCGTGTTGGAGGCGTGTGGGAGGCGTATGGGAGGCGTGTGGGAGGCGTGTGGGAAACGAGTGTGTGGCGTGTGGGAGGCGTGTGTGAGGCTTGTGTGAGGCGTATGTGAGGCGTGTGTGAGGCGTGTTTGAGGCGAGTTTGAGTGTGTGAGGCGTGTGTGAGGCGTGTGTGAGGCGTGTGTGAGGCGTGTGTGAGGCGTGTGTGAGGCGTGTGGGAGGCGTGAATGAGGCGTGTGTGAGGCTTGAATGAGGCTTGGATGAAGCTTGTGTGAGTCGTTTGTGAGGCGTGTGGGAGGAGTGTGGGAGTCTTGTGGGAGGCGTGTGGGAAGCGAGTGTGAGGCGTGTATGAGGCGTGAATGAGGCGTTTGTGAGGCTTGTGTGAGGCGTATGTGAGTCGTGTGTGATGCGTGTTTGAGGCGTGTTTGAGGCGTGTGTGAGACGTATGTGAGGCGTGAGTGAGGCGTGTTTGAGGCGTGTGTGAGCCGTGTGTGAGGCGTGTGGGAGGCGTGAATGAGGTGTGTGTGAGTCTTGGGTGAGGCGTGTGTGAGGCGTGTGGGAGGCGTATCGGAGGCGTGTGTGAGGCGTGTTTGAGGCGTGTTTGAGGCGTGTGTGAGGCGTGGGTGAGGTGTGTGGGAGGCGTGAATGAGGCGTGTGTGAGTCTTGGGTGAAGCGTGTGTGAAGCGTGTGTGAGGCGTGTGTGAGGCGTGTGTGAGGCGTTTGTGAGGCGTGTGGGAGGCGTGTTGGAGACTTGTGGGAAGCGTGTGGGAAGTGAGTGTGAGGCGTGTTTGAGGCGTGTTTGAGGCGTGTTTGAGGCGTGTGTGAGGCGTGTGTGAGGCGTGTTTGAGGCTTGTGTGAGGCGTGTGGGAGGCGTGTGTGAGGCGTGTGGGAGGCGTGTGGGAGGCGTGTAAGAGTCTTGTGGGAGGCGTGTGGGAAACGAGTGTGAGGCGTGTGGAAGTCGTGAGGGAGTTGTGTTTGGTGTTGGTGAGGCGTGTGTGAGGCGTGTGTGAGGCGTGTGTGAGGCGTGTGTGAGGCGTGTGTGAGGCGTGTGTGAGGCGTGTGTGAGGCGTGTGTGAGGCGTGTGTGAGGCGTGTGTGAGGCGTGTGTGAGGCGTGTGTGAGGCGTGTGTGTGGCGTGTGGGAGGCGTGTGGGAGGCGTGTGGGAGGCGTGTGGGAGGCGTGTAAGAGTCTTGTGGGAGGCGTGTGGCAAAAGAGTGTGAGGCGTGTGGGAGGCGTGAATGAGGCGTGTGTGAGGCGTGTGTGAAGCGTGTGTGAGGCGAGTGTGAGGCGTGTGTGAGGCGTGTGTGAGGCGCGTGTGATTCGCGTGTGAGTCGCGTGTGAGGCGTGTGTGAGGCGTGTGCGAGGAGTGTGCGAGGCGTGTGCGAGGCGTGAGTGAGGCGTGTGGAAGGCGTGAGGGAGGTGTGTTAGGTGTGGGTGAGGCGTGTGTGAGGTGTGTGTGAGGCGTGTGTGAGGCGTTTGTGAGGCGTGTGTGAGGCGCTTGTGAGGCGTGTGTCAGACATGTGTGAGGTGTTTGTGAGGCGTGTGGTAGGCGTGAATGAGGCGTGAGTGAGGCTTGGGTGAAGCGTGTGTGAGGCGTGTTTGAGGCGTTTGTGAGGCGTGTGTGAGATGTGTGTGAGGCGTTTGTGAGGCGTGTGTGAAGCGTGTGTGAGGCGTGTGTGAGGCCTGAGTGAGGCGTGTGTGAAGCGTGTGGGTGAGTTGTGGGTGAGGTGTGTGTGAGGTGTGTGTGAGGTGTGTGTGAGGCTTGTGTGAGGCGTATGTGAGGCGTGTGTGAGGCGTGTGTGAGGCGTGTGTGAGGCGTGTGTGAGGCGTGTGTGAGGCGTGTGTGAGGCGTGTGTGAGGCGTGTGTGAGGCGTGTTTTTGGCGTGTGGGAGGTGTGTGTGAGGCGTGTGTGAGGCGTGTGTGAGGCGTATGTGAGGCGTGTGTGACGCGTGTGTGAGGCGTGTGCGAGGCGAGTGCGAGGCGTGTGCGAGGCGTGTGCGAGGCGTGAGTGAGGCGTGTGGAAGGCGTGAGGGAGGTGTGTTAGGTGTGGGTGAGGCGTGTGTGAGGTGTGTGTGAGGTGTGTGAGGTGTGTGTGAGGTGTGTGTGAGGTGTGTGTGAGGTGTGTGTGAGGTGTGTGTGAGGTGTGTGTGAGGTGTGTGTGAGGTGTGTGTGAGGTGTGTGAGGTGTGTGTGAGGTGTGTGTGAGGTGTGTGTGAGGTATGTGTGAGGTGTGTGTGAGGTTTGTGTGAGGTGTGTGTGAGGTGTGTGTGAGGTGTGTGTGAGGAGTGTGTGAGGTTTGTGTGAGGTGTGTGTGAGGTGTGTGTGAGGTATATGTGAGGTGTGTGTGAGGAGTGTGTGATGTGTGTGTGATGTGTGTGTGATGTGTGTGTGTGTGTGTGTGTAAATATTTTAAGATTTAATTAATATCTCCAGAGAGTAACTCGGCCAAAAATTTTGAAGTACCTTGAATATATATATAAATATGTTCATAGAATCCGCTTTTATCTAATATTTAAACATGAACTTAAACAAAATTCGTTACACGCACTGTTGCAGGACCCTGTACTAAAGTTACTTTATAAATTATGCTGTAAAATTTAGCCCATTTCTAGTTTTTTAGTTTTAGTTCCGAACTTTCGAATATACAATGGCGCATAAAAATTTGAAGTTCTCCAGAGTTCAGCGTTTGGTGAACTTAGTTAGGGAGAAAGATTGTGAAATAATGCAGTAATTAAATTATCCAAATTTTGAAACCACAAAAGCAACAAATACGAAACGAATCAACCCAGGAACCTTAAAAAATAATTTTTTCCATGTTTATATATTCTAGTAGAAATATCGATATTTAAAGTTAATACATTAAATATTTGAAATAAAGGTGAACACACTTCGCCAATAAAGATTTAAACATCATCCTTGTTCTAACCGACTACTAAAAATAAGTAGTTATCAATTCCATCTTAATCGTTAATATCGTGATGATTTCAAAACTAAAAATGTAATTTAAAAAAACTTCCTTCTAAAAAATGCTAAAAATTTTTGAAATCGGCGTCAAATTATTTAATAAAAAAATGTGGATAACAAAAAAAAAGATAACTTGGACCATAGAATATTAAAATAATCACACATAAAACTCATGTAAATTTTACAACTAACTTTATTTGTAATTGCTTTCTTACTCTAAGTAGTTTATATCTTGTTTTAGTAGTAATTTAGCATTTACTTTCAATAAAAATATATAAGAACTTTTTTAAAGACGGTTTGATTTTACTTTTTTTTTTCCTCTGTCACTTCTTAAACATTAATTTTTTATTTTATTTCGAAGAATATGGAAAGATTAAAGAAATTATAAAATTTTTGTAAAAAAATTAAACCGACTTCTAAAAGTGTGATAAAAAGTGAAAAATAATTATAAATTTTTATATGAAATTGAAATTTTTGAAGTCGGCGCCAAATCAATACCAGACAAAATTTGATAAACAGATTAAAAATAATTTATTTGTAATTGGTTTCTTACAATAATTTGTATATATTTGTAGTTATTTATTTCATTTAGAAATAATTTGTAGCCGACTTCAAAAATTTCAATTTCATATAAAAATTTATAGTTATTTTTCACTTTTTAGCGCACTTTTAGAAGTCGGTCCAATTTCTTTGAAAAAAATTTTATTTTTCGATTTTTAATTTTGAATTGATTATGATATCCATAAATTATTTGAACTAAGTACTAATCGAGACTAGTGTACCTCGCAATGACTCCAAGATGGCAAAAAAGTACCTATTTTATCCAAAGTTGTAAATCTCCCTTAAATGAACCACTAAAAATTCTTTGATTCTTAGAATTCTCCAAATACCAGTGAAATTGTGTCAAACAAATATTTAGTCTGTCATAGTAAATCCACTATACCGGGTGTCAACGAATCTATTAGACAAGTCATAATTTCTAAAGTATCATGTGTATCGAAATGAGAATTGGTACAGGTAAATGGTATGTGAAGGGGAGAGTTTTCGCATATTTTCCACTTTCCGGCCACTTCCGGTTTCACCGGAAATGGCCCCGGTTTTGAATTTTTAAAAGAAACACCCCGTATATTTTAAAATTTTTTTATTTCTGAGACAATTCTAGATCAGAGCGTGACATTTTAAAAACTTTATACTTCTAATTCATTTTTTTAGAGCCACTTTAAAATTGCATCTAGGTGGCTGTGATCAGACTCAAACTAATCCAAGGGCATTAGGTGATGTCAAAAAAATAAAATCGCAAAGTTTTAGTTACTAGTATGAAAGACAGGAATAAGATAAGTTGACAAAATTACGTTTTCATTTTTAACTATTAATTTTCAAATGGCGACCCCTTTTTGACAACCACTTTTAGAAAAAAGCATTCTTTGACGAATCTAACGGTACTAATTTATTTGCTATTGGATTAGACATAAGAACAGAAATTAAATATTATTAAGCAAAATACTGGATATTTTATTTATTTATGACAAGTGCGCCATGGACAGCCGTGATGCATAATAATTTGCAACTGTTTTTATCAAGTGCTTTGTTTTCCAAAGAACAGAAGCATGTTATGATATCTTTTGTTCTATGGAGTGTATCGGAATGTAAGTCAGATTAGGTTGTTGCATATATTTTTCCTTATCGCGCTATATAGCTGTTCTCTTTGGTGGCACAAATCGGGATAATGCACGGATGCCATAAGATATTACGTACCTGAAATGGTGTGTGTGTGTGTGTGTGTGTGTGTGTGTGTGTGTGTGTGATGTGTGTGTGTTATGTGTGTGATGAGTGTGTGATGTGTGTGTGATGTGTGTGTGAGGCGTGTGTGAGGCGTGTGTGAGGCGTGTGTGAGGCGTGTGTGAGGCGTGTGTGAGGCGTGTGTGAGGCGTGTGTGAGGCGTGTGTGAGGCGTGTGTGAGGCGTGTGTGAGGCGTGTGTGAGGCGTGTGTGAGCCGTGTGCGAGGCGTGTGTGAGGTGTGTGTGAGGCGCGTGTGAGGCTTGTGTGAGGCGTTTGTGAGGCGAGTGTGAAGCGTGTGTGAGGCGTGTGTGAGGACTGAATGAGGCGTGTGTAAAGCGTGTGTGTGAGGTGTGGGTGAGGTGTGTGTGAGGTGTGTGTGAGGCTTGTGTGAGGCGTATGTGAGGCGTGTGTGAGGCGTGTTTGAGGCGTGTGTGAGGCGTGTGTGAGGCGTGTGGGAAGCGTGTGGGAAACGAGTGTGAGGCGTGTGGGAGGCGTGAATGAGGCGTGTGTGAGGCTTGTGTAAGGCGTATGTGAGGCGTATGTGAGGCGTGTGTGAGGCGTGTGAGAGTCTTGTGGGAGGCGTGTGGGAAACGAGTGTGAGGCGTGTGGGAGGCGTGAATGAGGCGTATGTGAGGCTTGGGTGAAGCGTGTGTGAAGCGTGTGTGAGGCGCGTGTGAGGCGCGTGTGAGGCGCGTGTGAGGCGCGTGTGAGGCGTGTGTGAGGCATGTGTGAGGCGTGTGTGAGGCGTGTGTGAGGCGTGTGTGAGGCGTGTGTGAGGCGTGTGGGAGGCGTGAATGAGGCGTGTGTGAGGCTTGTGTGAGGCGTATGTGAGGCGTGTGTGAGGCGTGTTTGAGGCGTGTTTGAGGCGTGTGTGAGGCGTGTGTGAGGCGTGTTTGAGGCTTGTGTGAGGCGTGTGGGAAACGTGAATGAGGTGTGTGTGAGTCTTGGGTGAAGCGAGTGTGAGGCGTGTGTGAGGCGTGTGTGAGGCGTGTGTGAGGCGTGTGTGAGGCGTGTGTGAGGCGTGTGTGAGGCGTGTGTGAGGCGTGTGGGAGGCGTGTGGGAGGCGTGTGGGAGGCGTGTGGGAGGCGTGTGGGAGGCGTGTGGGAGGCGTGTGGGAGGCGTGTGGGAGGCGTGTGGGAGGCGTGTGGGAGGCGTGTGTGAGGCGTGTGGGAGGCGTGTGGGAGGCGTGTAAGAGTCTTGTGGGAGGCGTGTGGGAAACGAGTGTGAGGCGTGTGGAAGTCGTGAGGGAGTTGTGTTTGGTGTTGGTGAGGCGTGTGTGAGGCGTGTGTGAGGCGTGTGTGAGGCGTGTGTGAGGCGTGTGTGAGGCGTGTGTGAGGCGTGTGTGAAGCGTGTGTGAGGCGTGTGTGAGGCGTGTGTGAGGCGTGTGTGAGGCGTGTGTGAGGCGTGTGTGAGGCGTGTGTGTGGCGTGTGGGAGGCGTGTGGGAGGCGTGTGGGAGGCGTGTGGGAGGAGTGTAAGAGTCTTGTGGGAGGCGTGTGGGAAACGAGTGTGAGGCGTGTGGGAGGCGTGAATGAGGCGTGTGTGAGGCGTGTGTGAAGCGTGTGTGAGGCGAGTGTGAGGCGTGTGTGAGGCGCGTGTGATTCGCGTGTGAGGCGTGTGTGAGGCGTGTGTGAGGCGTGTGCGAGGAGTGTGCGAGGCGTGTGCGAGGCGTGAGTGAGGCGTGTGGAAGGTGTGAGGGAGGTGTGTTAGGTGTGGGTGAGGCGTGTGTGAGGTGTATGTGAGGCGTGTGTGAGGCGTTTGTGGTGCGTTTGTGAGGCGTGTATGAGGCGTTTGTGAGGCGTGTGTCAGACATGTGTGAGGTGTTTGTGAGGCGTGTGGTAGGCGTGAATGAGGCGTGTGTGAGGCTTGGGTGAAGCGTGTGTGAGGCGTGTTTGAGGCGTTTGTGAGGCGTGTGTGAGATGTGTGTGAGGCGTTTGTGAGGCGTGTGTGAAGCGTGTGTGAGGCGTGTGTGAGGCCTGAGTGAGGCGTGTGTGAAGCGTGTGGGTGAGTTGTGGGTGAGGTGTGTGTGAGGTGTGTGTGAGGTGTGTGTGAGGCTTGTGTGAGGCGTATGTGAGGCGTGTGTGAGGCGTGTGTGAGGCGTGTGTGAAGCGTGTGTGAGGCGTGTGTGAGGCGTGTGTGAGGCGTGTGTGAGGCGTGTTTTTGGCGTGTGGGAGGTGTGTGTGAGGCGTGTGTGAGGCGTGTGTGAGGCGTGTGTGACGCGTGTGTGAGGCGTGTGCGAGGCGAGTGCGAGGCGTGTGCGAGGCGTGTGCGAGGCGTGAGTGAGGCGTGTGGAAGGCGTGAGGGAGGTGTGTTAGGTGTGGGTGAGGCGTGTGTGAGGTGTGTGTGAGGTGTGTGAGGTGTGTGTGAGGTATGTGTGAGGTGTGTGTGAGGTGTGTGTGAGGTATGTGTGAGGTCTGTGTGAGGTGTGTGTGAGGTGTGTGAGGTGTGTGTGAGGTGTGTGTGAGGTATGTGTGAGGTGTGTGTGAGGTGTGTGTGAGGTGTGTGTGAGGAGTGTGTGAGGTTTGTGTGAGGTGTGTGTGAGGTATATGTGAGGTGTGTGTGAGGAGTGTGTGATGTGTGTGTGATGTGTGTGTGATGTGTGTGTGTGTGTGTGTAAATATTTTAAGATTTAATTAATATCTCCAGAGAGTAACTCGGCCAAAAATTTTGAAGTACCTTGAATATATATATAAATATGTTCATAGAATCCGCTTTTATCTAATATTTTAACATGAACTTAAACAAAATTCGTTACACGCACTGTTGCAGGACCCTGTACTAAAGTTACTTTATAAATTATGCTGTAAAATTTAGCCCATTTCTAGTTTTTTAGTTTTAGTTCCGAACTTTCGAATATACAATGGCGCATAAAAATTTGAAGTTCTCCAGATTTCAGCGTTTGGTGAACTTAGTTAGGGAGAAAGTTTGTGAAATACTGCAGTAATTAAATTATCCAAATTTTGAAACCACAAAAGCAACAAATACGAAACGAATCAACCCAGGAACCTTAAAAAATAATTTTTTCCATGTTTATTTATTCTAGTAGAAATATCGATATTTAAAGTTAATACATTAAATATTTGAAATAAAGGTGAACACACTTCGCCAATAAAGATTTAAACATCATCCTTGTTCTAACCGACTACTAAAAATAAGTAGTTTTCAATTCCATCTTAATCGTTAATATCGTGATGATTTTAAAACTAAAAATGTAATTTAAAAAAACTTCCTTCTAAAAAATGCTAAAAATTTTTGAAATCGGCGCCAAATTATTTAATAAAAAAATGTGGATAACAAAAAAAAAGATAACTTGGACCATAGAATATTAAAATAATCACACATAAAACTCATGTAAATTTTACAACTAACTTTATTTGTAATTGCTTTCTTACTCTAAGTAGTTTATATCTTGTTTTAGTAGTAATTTAGCATTTACTTTCAATAAAAATATATAAGAACTTTTTTAAAGACGGTTTGATTTTACTTTTTTTTTTCCTCTGTCACTTCTTAAACATTAATTTTTTATTTTATTTCGAAGAATATGGAAAGATTAAAGAAATTATAAAATTTTTGTAAAAAAATTAAACCGACTTCTAAAAGTGTGATAAAAAGTGAAAAATAATTATAAATTTTTATATGAAATTGAAATTTTTGAAGTCGGCGCCAAATCAATACCAGACAAAATTTGATAAACAGATTAAAAATAATTTATTTGTAATTGGTTTCTTACAATAATTTGTATATATTTGTAGTTATTTATTTCATTTAGAAATAATTTGTAGCCGACTTCAAAAATTTCAATTTCATATAAAAATTTATAGTTATTTTTCACTTTTTAGCGCACTTTTAGAAGTCGGTCCAATTTCTTTGAAAAAAATTTTATTTTTCGATATTTAATTTTGAATTGATTATGATATCCATAAATTATTTGAACTAAGTACTAATCGAGACTAGTGTACCTCGCAATGACTCCAAGATGGCAAAAAAATAACTATTTTATCCAAAGTTGTAAATCTCCCTAAAATGAACCATTAAAATTCTTTGATTCTTAGAATTCTCCAAATACCAGTGAAATTGTGTCAAACAAATATTTAGTCTGTCATAGTAAATCCACTATACCGGGTGTCAACGAATCTATTAGACAAGTCATAATTTCTAAAGTATCATGTGTATCGAAATGAGAATTGGTACAGGTAAATGGTATGTGAAGGGGAGAGTTTTCGCATATTTTCCACTTTCCGGCCACTTCCGGTTTCACCGGAAATGGCCCCGGTTTTGAATTTTTAAAAGAAACACCCCGTATATTTTAAAATTTTTTTATTTCTGAGACAATTCTAGATCAGAGCGTGACATTTTAAAAACTTTATACTTCTAATTCATTTTTTTAGAGCCACTTTAAAATTGCATCTAGGTGGCTGTGATCAGACTCAAACTAATCCAAGGGCATTAGGTGATGTCAAAAAAATACAATCGCAAAGTTTTAGTTACTAGTATGAAAGACAGGAATAAGATAAGTTGACAAAATTACGTTTTCATTTTTAACTATTAATTTTCAAATGGCGACCCCTTTTTGACAACCACTTTTAGAAAAAAGCATTCTTTGACGAATCTAACGGTACTAATTTATTTGCTATTGGATTAGACATAAGAACAGAAATTAAATATTATTAAGCAAAATACTGGATATTTTATTTATTTATGACAAGTGCGCCATGGACAGCCGTGATGCATAATAATTTGCAACTGTTTTTATCAAGTGCTTTGTTTTCCAAAGAACAGAAGCATGTTATGATATCTTTTGTTCTATGGAGTGTATCGGAATGTAAGTCAGATTAGGTTGTTGCATATATTTTTCCTTATCGCGCTATATAGCTGTTCTCTTTGGTGGCACAAATCGGGATAATGCACGGATGCCATAAGATATTACGTACCTGAAATGGTGTGTGTGTGTGTGTGTGTGTGTGTGTGTGTGTGTGTGTGTGTGTGGGTGTGTGTGTGTGATGTGTGTGTGTTATGTGTGTGATGAGTGTGTGATGTGTGTGTGATGTGTGTGTGAGGCGTGTGTGAGGCGTGTGTGAGGCGTGTGTGAGGCGTGTGTGAGGAGTGTGTGAGGAGTGTGTGAGGAGTGTGTGAGGAGAGTGTGAGGAGTGTGTGAGGTTTGTGTGAGGTTTGTGTGAGGTGTGTGTGAGGTATATGTGAGGTGATTGTGAGGAGTGTGTGATGTTTGTGTGATGTGTGTGTGTGTGTGTGTGTAAATATTTTAAGAATTAATTAATATCTGCAGAGAGTAACTCGGCCAAAAATTTTGAAGTACCTTGAATATATATAAATATGTTCATAGAATCCGCTTTTATATAATATTTAAACATGAACTTAAACAAAAATCGTTACACGCACTGTTGCAGGACCCTGTACTAAAGTTAGTTTATAAATTATGCTGTAAAATTTAGCCCATTTCTAGTTTTTTAGTTTTAGTTCCGAACTTTCGAATGTACAATGGCGCATAAAAATTTGAAGTTCTCCAGAGTTCAGCGTTTGGTGAACTTAGTTAGGGAGAAAGATTGTGAAATACTGCAGTAATTAAATTATCCAAATTTTGAAACCACAAAAGCAACAAATACGAAACGAATCAACCCAGGAACCTTAAAAAATAATTTTTTCCATGTTTATATATTCTATTAGAAACATCGATATTTAAAGTTAATACAATAAATATTTGAAATAAAGGTGAACACACTTCGCCAATAAAGATTTAAACATCAGCCTTGTTCTAACCGGCTACTAAAAATAGTAGTGAAAAATAATTATAAATTTTTATACGAAATTGAAATTTTTGAAGTCGGCGCCAAATCAATACCAGACAAAATTTGATAAACAGATTAAAAATACTTTATTTGTAATTGGTTTCTTACAATAATTTGTATATATTTTTAGTTATTTATTTCATTTAGAAATAATTTGTAGCCGACTTCAAAAATTTCAATTTCATATAAAAATTTATAGTTATTTTTCACTTTTTAGCGCACTTTTAGAAGTCGGTCCAATTTCTTTGAAAAAAATTTTTTTTTTCGATTTTTAATTTTGAATTGATTATGATATCCATAAATTATTTGAACTAAGTACTAATCGAGACTAGTGCACCTCGCAATGACTCCAAGATGGCAAAAAAAGTACCCATTTTATCCAAAGTTGTAATGTGTGAGGCGAGAGTGAGGCGTGTGTGAGGCGTGTGTGAGGCGTGTGTGAGGCGTGTGTGAGGCGTGTGTGAGGCGTGTGTGAGGCGTGTGTGAGGCGTGTGTGAGGCGTGTGTGAGGCGTGTGTGAGGCGTGTGTGAGGCGTGTGTGAGGCGTGTGTGAGGTGGGTGTGAGGTTTGTGTGAGGTGCGTGTGAGGTGTATGTGAGGTGTGTGTGAGGTGTGTGTGAGGTGTGTGTTAGGTGTGTGTGAGGTGTATGTTAGGTGTGTGTGAGGTGTGTGTGAGGTGTGTGTGAGGTGTGTCTGAGGTGTGTGTGAGGTGTGTGTGAGGTGTTTGTGAGATGTGTGTGATATGTATGTGAAGTGTGGGTGAGGTGTGTGTGAAGTGTGCGTGTGGTGTGTGAGGTGTATGTGAGGTGTGTCTAATGTGTGTGTGAGGTGTGTGTGAGATGTGTTTGAAGCGTGTGTTTGAAGCGTGTGTTTGAGGCGTGTGTGAAGCGTGTGTGAGGCGTGTGTGAGGCGTGTGTGAGGCGTGTGTGAGGAGTGTGGGAGGCGTGTGTGAGGCGTGTGTGAGGCGTGTGTGAGGTGGGTGTGAGGTGTGTGTGAGGTGCGTGTGAGGTGTATGTGAGGTGTGTGTGAGGTGTGTGTGAGGTGTGTGTGAGGTGTGTGTTAGGTGTGTGTGAGGTGTGTGTTAGGTGTGTGTGAGGTGTGTGTGAGGTGTGTGTGAGGTGTGTCTGAGGTGTGTGTGAGGTGTGTGTGAGGTGTTTGTGAGATGTGTGTGATATGTTTGTGAAGTGTGGGTGAGGTGTGTGTGAAGTGTGCGTGTGGTGTGTGAGGTGTATGTGAGGTGTGTATAATGCGTGTGTGAGGTGTGTGTGAGATGTGTTTGAAGCGTGTGTTTGAGGCGTGTGTGAGGCGTGTGTGAGGCGTGTGTGAGGCGTATTTAAGGCGTGTGTGAGGTGTGTGTGTGGGAGACGAGTGTGAGGCTTGTGTGAGGCGTGTGTGAGGCTTGTGTGAGACGTGTGTGAGACGTGGGTGAGGCGCGTGTGAGACGTGTGTGAGACGTGTGTGAGGCTTGTGTGAGACGTGTGAGGCTTGCGTAAAGCTTGTGTGAGGCGTATGTGAAGCACGTGTGGGGCGTGTGTGAGGCTTGTGTGAGACGTGTGTGAGGCTTGTGTGAATCGCGTGTGAGGCGTGTGTGAGGCGTGTATGAGGCTTGTGTGAGGCTTGTATGAGTCTTGTAAGGCGCGTGTGAGGCGTGTGAGTTTTGTGTGGAACGTATGTGAGGCGTGTGTGAGGCGTGTGTAAGTCGTGTGTGAGGCGTGTGTGAGTCGTGTGTGAGGCGTGTGCGAGGCTTGTGTGAGGCGTGTGAGGCGTGTGTGAGGCGTGTGTGAGGCGGGTGTGAGGCGTGTGTGAGGCGATTGTGAAGCGTGTGGGAGGCGTGTGGGAGTTTTGTGGGAGGCGTGTGGGAAGCGAGTGTGAGGCGTGTGAGAGGCGTGTATGAGGCGTGTGTAAGACGTATGTGAGGCGTGTGCGAGGCGTGTTTGAGGCGTGTGTGAGGCGAGTGTGAGGCGAGTGTGAGGCGTGTGTGAGTCGTGTGTGAGGCGTGTATGAGGCGTGTGTAAGACGTATGAGAGGCGTGTGCGAGGCGTGTGTGAGGTGTGTGTGAGGCGTGTGTGAGGTGTGTGTGAGGTGTGTGTGAGGTGTGTGTGATGCGTGTGTGAGTCGTGTGTGAGGCGTGAGTGAGGCGTGTGTGAGGCGTGAGAGAGGTGTGTGTGAAGTGTGCGTGAGGCGTGTGTGAGGTGTGTTAGTTGTGTGTGGGGCTTGTGTGAGGTGTGTGTGAGGTGTGTGTTAGGCGTGTGTGAGGCTTGAGTGAGGCTTGTGTGAGGCGTGAATTAGGTGTGTGTGAGGAGTGTGTGAGGCGTGTGTGAGGCTTGTGTGAGGCGTGTGTGAGGCGTGTGTGAGGCGTGTGTGAGGCGTGTGTGAGGTGTGTGTGAGGTGTGTGTGAGGTTTGTGTGATGTGTGTGTGAGGTGTGTGTGAGGTGTGTGTGAGGTGTGTGTGAGGTGTGTGTGAGGAGTGTGTGAGGTTTGTGTGAGGTTTGTGTGAGGTTTGTGTGAGGTGTGTGTGAGGTATATGTGAGGTGATTGTGAGGAGTGTGTGATGTTTGTGTGATGTGTGTGTGTGTGTGTGTGTAAATATTTTAAGAATTAATTAATATCTGCAGAGAGTAACTCGGCCAAAAATTTTGAAGTACCTTGAATATATATAAATATGTTCATAGAATCCGCTTTTATATAATATTTAAACATGAACTTAAACAAAAATCGTTACACGCACTGTTGCAGGACCCTGTACTAAAGTTAGTTTATAAATTATGCTGTAAAATTTAGCCCATTTCTAGTTTTTTAGTTTTAGTTCCGAACTTTCGAATGTACAATGGCGCATAAAAATTTGAAGTTCTCCAGAGTTCAGCGTTTGGTGAACTTAGTTAGGGAGAAAGATTGTGAAATACTGCAGTAATTAAATTATCCAAATTTTGAAACCACAAAAGCAACAAATACGAAACGAATCAACCCAGGAACCTTAAAAAATAATTTTTTCCATGTTTATATATTCTATTAGAAACATCGATATTTAAAGTTAATACAATAAATATTTGAAATAAAGGTGAACACACTTCGCCAATAAAGATTTAAACATCAGCCTTGTTCTAACCGGCTACTAAAAATAGTAGTGAAAAATAATTATAAATTTTTATATGAAATTGAAATTTTTGAAGTCGGCGCCAGATCAATACCAGACAAAATTTGATAAACAGATTAAAAATACTTTATTTGTAATTGGTTTCTTACAATAATTTGTATATATTTTTAGTTATTTATTTCATTTAGAAATAATTTGTAGCCGACTTCAAAAATTTCAATTTCATATAAAAATTTATAGTTATTTTTCACTTTTTAGCGCACTTTTAGAAGTCGGTCCAATTTCTTTGAAAAAAATTTTATTTTTCGATTTTTAATTTTGAATTGATTATGATATCCATAAATTATTTGAACTAAGTACTAATCGAGACTAGTGCACCTCGCAATGACTCCAAGATGGCAAAAAAAGTAGCCATTTTATCAAAAGTTGTAATGTGTGAGGCGAGAGTGAGGCGTGTGTGAGGCGTGTGTGAGGCGTGTGTGAGGCGTGTGTGAGGCGTGTGTGAGGCGTGTGTGAGGCGTGTGTGAAGCGTGTGTGAGGCGTGTGTGAGGCGTGTGTGAGGCGTGTGTGAGGCGTGTGTGAGGCGTGTGTGAGGCGTGTGTGAGGCGTGTGTGAGGTGGGTGTGAGGTTTGTGTGAGGTGCGTGTGAGGTGTATGTGAGGTGTGTGTGAGGTGTGTGTGAGGTGTGTGTTAGGTGTGTGTGAGGTGTGTGTTAGGTGTGTGTGAGGTGTGTGTGAGGTGTGTGTGAGGTGTGTCTGAGGTGTGTGTGAGGTGTGTGTGAGGTGTTTGTGAGATGTGTGTGATATGTATGTGAAGTGTGGGTGAGGTGTGTGTGAAGTGTGCGTGTGGTGTGTGAGGTGTATGTGAGGTGTGTCTAATGTGTGTGTGAGATGTGTGTGAGATGTGTTTGAAGCGTGTGTTTGAAGCGTGTGTTTGAGGCGTGTGTGAAGCGTGTGTGAGGCGTGTGTGAGGCGTGTGTGAGGCGTGTGTGAGGCGTGTGTGAGGCGTGTGTGAGGTGGGTGTGAGGTGTGTGTGAGGTGCGTGTGAGGTGTATGTGAGGTGTGTGTGAGGTGTGTGTGAGGTGTGTGTGAGGTGTGTGTTAGGTGTGTGTGAGGTGTGTGTTAGGTGTGTGTGAGGTGTGTGTGAGGTGTGTGTGAGGTGTGTCTGAGGTGTGTGTGAGGTGTGTGTGAGGTGTTTGTGAGATGTGTGTGATATGTTTGTGAAGTGTGGGTGAGGTGTGTGTGAAGTGTGCGTGTGGTGTGTGAGGTGTATGTGAGGTGTGTCTAATGCGTGTGTGAGGTGTGTGTGAGATGTGTTTGAAGCGTGTGTTTGAGGCGTGTGTGAGGCGTGTGTGAGGCGTGTGTGAGGCGTATTTAAGGCGTGTGTGAGGTGTGTGTGTGGGAGACGAGTGTGAGGCTTGTGTGAGACGTGTGAGGCTTGCGTAAAGCTTGTGTGAGGCGTATGTGAAGCACGTGTGGGGCGTGTGTGAGGCTTGTGTGAGACGTGTGTGAGGCTTGTGTGAATCGCGTGTGAGGCGTGTGTGAGGCGTGTATGAGGCTTGTGTGAGGCTTGTATGAGTCTTGTAAGGCGCGTGTGAGGCGTGTGAGTTTTGTGTGGGGCGTATGTGAGGCGTGTGTGAGGCGTGTGTAAGTCGTGTGTGAGGCGTGTGTGAGTCGTGTGTGAGGCGTGTGCGAGGCTTGTGTGAGGCATGTGAGGCGTGTGTGAGGCGTGTGTGAGGCGGGTGTGAGGCGGGTGTGAGGCGTCTGTGAGGCGTGTGTGAGGCGATTGTGAGGCGTGTGGGAGGCGTGTGGGAGTTTTGTGGGAGGCGTGTGGGAAGCGAGTGTGAGGCGTGTGAGAGGCGTGTATGAGGCGTGTGTAAGACGTATGTGAGGCGTGTGCGAGGCGTGTTTGAGGCGTGTGTGAGGCGTGTGTGAGGCGTGTGTGAGGCGTGTGTGAGGCGTGTTTGAGACGTGTGTGAGGCGTGTGTGAGGCGTGTGCGAGGCGTGTGCGAGGCGTGAGTGAGGCGTGTGGAAGTCGTGAGGGAGTTGTGTTTGGTGTTGGTGAGGCGTGTGTGAGGCGTGTGTGAGGCGTGTGTGAGGCGTGTGTGAGGCGTGTGTGAGGCGTGTGTGAGGCGTGTGTGAGGCGTGTGTGAGGCGTGTGTGAGGCGTGTGTGAGGCGTGTGTGAGGCGTGTGTGAGGCGTGTGTGAGGCGTGTGTGAGGCGTGTGTGAGGCGTGTGTGAGGCGTGTGTGAGGCGTGTGTGAGGCGTGTGTGAGGCGTGTGTGAGGCGTGTGTGAGGCGTGTGTGAGGCGTGTGGGAGGCGTGTGGGAGGCGTGTAGGAGGCGTGTGGGAGGCGTGTGGGAGGCGTGTAAGAGTCTTGTGGGAGGCGTGTGGGAAACGAGTGTGAGGCGTGTGGGAGGCGTGAATGAGGCGTATGTGAGGCTTGGGTGAAGCGTGTTTGAAGCGTGTGTGAGGCGAGTGTGAGGCGTGGGTGAAGCGCGTGTGATTCGCGTGTGAGGCGCGTGTGTGGCGTGTGTGAGGCGTGTGTAAGGCGTGTGCGAGGAGTGTGCGAGGCGTGTGCGAGGCGTGTGCGAGGCGTGAGTGAGGCGTGTGGAAGGCGTGAGGGAGGTGTGTTAGGTGTGGGTGAGGCGTGTGTGAGGTGTGTGTGAGGCGTGTGTGAGGCGTTTGTGAGGCGTGTGTGAGGCGTTTGTGAGGCGTGTGGGAGGCGTGTTGGAGTCTTGTGGGAGGCGTGTGGGAAGTGAGTGTGAGGCGTGTGGGAGGCGTGAATGAGGCGTGTGTGAGGGTTGTGTGAGGCATATTTGAGGCGTGTGTGAGGCGTGTTTGCGGCGTGTTTGAGGCGTGTGTGAGGCGTGTGTGAGGCGTGTGTGAGGCGTGTGGGAGGCGTGTGTGAGGCGTGTGTGAGGCGTGTAAGAGTCTTGTGGGAGGCGTGTGGGAAACGAGTGTGAGGCGTGTGGGAGGCGTGAATGAGGCGTATGTGAGGCTTGGGTGAAGCGTGTGTGAAGCGTGTGTGAGGCGAGTGTGAGGCGTGTGTGAGGCACGTGTGAGGCGTGTGTGAGGCGTGTGTGAGGCGTGTGTGAGGCGTGTGTGAGGCGTGTGTGAGGCGTGTGGGAGGCGTGTGTGAGGCGTGTGTGAGGCGTGTGTGAGGCGTGTGTGAGGCGTGTGTGAGGCGTGTGTGAGGCGTGTGTGAGGCGTGTGTGAGGCGTGTGTGAGGCGTGTGTGAGGCGTGTGTGAGGCGTGTGTGAGGCGTGTGTGAGGCGTATGTGAGGCGTGTTTGAGACGTGTGTGAGGCGTGTGTGAGGCGTGTGTGAGGCGTGTGCGAGGCGTGAGTGAGGCGTGTGGAAGTCGTGAGGGAGTTGTGTTTGGTGTTGGTGAGGCGTGTGTGAGGCGTGTGTGAGGTGTGTGTGAGGTGTGTGTGAGGTTTGTGTGAGATGTGTGTGAGGTGTGTGTGAGGTGTGTGTGAGGAGTGTGTGAGGTTTGTGTGAGGTGTGTGTGAGGTGTGTGTGTGGTATATGTGAGGTGTGTGTGAGGAGTGTGTGATGTGTGTGTGATGTGTGTGTGATGTGTGTGTGATGTGTATGTGATGTGTGTGTGTGTGTGTGTGTGTGTGTAAATATTTTAAGATTTAATTAATATCTCCAGAGAGTAACTCGGCCAAAAATTTTGAAGTACCTTGAATATATATAAATATGTTCATAGAATCCGCTTTTATCTAATATTTAAACATGAACTTAAACAAAATTCGTTACACGCACTGTTGCAGGACCCTGTTCTAAAGTTACTTTATAAATTATGCTGTAAAATTTAGCCCATTTCTAGTTTTTCAGTTTTAGTTCCGAACTTTCGAATGTACAATGGCGCATAAAAATTTGAAGTTCTCCAGAGTTCAGCGTTTGGTGAACTTAGTTAGGGAGAAAGATTGTGAAATACTGCAGTAATTAAATTATCCAAATTTTGAAACCACAAAAGCAACAAATACGAAACGAATCAACCCAGGAACCTTAAAAAATAATTTTTTCCATGTTTATATATTCTAGTAGAAACATCGATATTTAAAGTTAATACATTAAATATTTGAAGTAAAGGTGAACACACTTCGCCAATAAAGATTTAAACATCAGCCTTGTTCTAACCGACTACTAAAAATAAGTAGTTTTCAATTCCATCTTAATCGTTAATATCGTGATGATTTCAAAACTAAAAATGTAATTTAAAAAAACTTCCTTCTAAAAAAATGCTAAAAATTTTTGAAATCGGCGCCAAATTATTTAATAAAAAAATGTGGATAACAAAAAAAAAGATAACTTGAACCATAGAATATTAAAACAATCACACATAAAACTCATGTAAATTTTACAACTAACTTTATTTGTAATTGCTTTCTTACTCTAAGTAGTTTATATCTTGTTTTAGTAGTAATTTAGCATTTACTTTCAATAAAAATATATAAGAACTTTTTTAAAGACGGTTTGATTTTATTTTATTTTTTTTCCTCTGTCATTTCTTAAACATTAATTTTTTATTTTATTTCGAAGAATATGGAAAGATTAAAGAAATTATAAAATTTTTGTAAAAAAATTAAACCGACTTCTAAAAGTGTGATAAAAAGTGAAAAATAATTATAAATTTTTATATGAAATTGAAATTTTTGAAGTCGGCGCCAAATCAATACCAGACAAAATTTGATAAACAGATTAAAAATACTTTATTTGTAATTGGTTTCTTACAATAATTTGTATATATTTGTAGTTATTTATTTCATTTAGAAATAATTTGTAGCCGACTTCAAAAATTTCAATTTCATATAAAAATTTATAGTTATTTTTCACTTTTTAGCGCACTTTTAGAAGTCGGTCCAATTTCTTTGAAAAAAATTTTATTTTTCGATTTTTAATTTTGAATTGATTATGATATCCATAAATTATTTGAACTAAGTACTAATCGAGACTAGTGTACCTCGCAATGACTCCAAGATGGCAAAAAAGTACCTATTTTATCCAAAGTTGTAAATCTCCCTAAAATGAACCACTAAAAATCCTTTGATTCTTAGAGTTCTCCAAATACCAGTGAAATTGTGTCAAACAAATATTTAGTCTGTCATAGTAAATCCACTATACCTTGTGTCAACGAATCTATTAGACAAGTCATAATTTCTAAAGTATCATGTGAATCGAAATGAGAATTGGTACAGGTAAATGGTATGTGAAGGGGAGAGTTTTCGCGTATTTTCCACTTTCCGGCCACTTCCGGTTTCACCGGAAATGGCCCCGGTTTTGAATTTTTAAAAGAAACACCCTGTATATTTTAAAATTTTTTTATTTCTGAGACAATTCTAGATCAGAACGTGACATTTTAAAAACTTTTTACATCTAATTCATTTTTTTAGAGCCACTTTTAAAATTGCATCTAGGTGGCTGTGATCAGACTCAAACTAATCCAAGGGCATTAGGTGATGTCAAAAAAATACAATCGTAAAGTTTTAGTTACTAGTATGAAAGACAGGAATAAGATAAGTTGACAAAATTACGTTTTCATTTTTACCTATTAATTTTCAAATGGCGACCCCTTTTTGACAACCACTTTTAGAAAAAAGCATTCTTTGACGAATCTAACGGTACTAATTTATTTGCTATTGGATTAGACATAAGAACAGAAATTAAATATTATTAAGCAAAATACTGGATATTTTATTTATTTATGACAAGTGCGCCATGGACAGCCGTGATGCATAATAATTTGCAACTGTTTTTATCAAGTGCTTTGTTTTCCAAAGAACAGAAGCATGTTATGATATCTTTTGTTCTATGGAGTGTATCGGAGTGTAAGTCAGATTAGGTTGTTGCATATATTTTTCCTTATCGCGCTATATAGCTGTTCTTTTTGGTGGCAGAAATCGGGATAATGCACGGATGCCATAAGATATTACGTAACTGAAATGGTGTGTGTGTGTGATGTGTGTGTGTTATGTGTGTGTTATGTGTGTGATGTGTGTGTGATGTGTGTGTGATGTGTGTGTGATGTGTGTATGAGGCGTGTGTGAGGCGTGTGTGAGGCGTGTGTGAGGCGTGTGTGAGGCGTGTGTGAAGCGTGTGTGAGGCGTGTGTGAGGCGTTTGTGAGGCGTGTTTGAGGCGTGTGGGAGTCTTGTGGGAGGCGTGTGGGAAGCGAGTGTGAGGCGTGTGGTAGGCGTGAATGAGGCGTGTGTGAGGCTTGGGTGAGGCGTGTGTGAGGCGTGTGTGAGGCGTGTGTGAGGCGTGTGTGAGGCGTGTGAGGCGTGTGTGAGGCGTGTGTGAGGCGTGTGTGAGGCGAGTGTGAGGCGTGTGTGAGGCTTGTGTGAGGCTTGTGTGAGGCGTGTGTGAGGCGTGTGTGAGGCGTGTGTGAGGCGTGTGTGAGGCGTGTGTGAGGCGTGTGTGAGGCGTGTGTGAGGCGTGTGTGAGGCGTGTGTGAGGCGTGTGAGGCGTGTGCGAGGCGAGTGCGAGGCGTGTGCGAGGCGTGAGTGAGGCGTGTGGAAGGCGTGAAGGAGGTGTGTTAGGTGTGGGTGAGGCGTGTGTGAGGTGTGTGTGAGGTGTGTGAGGTGTGTGTGAGGTGTGTGTGAGGTGTGTGTGAGGTGTGTGAGGTGTGTGTGAGGTGTGTGTGAGGTGTGTGTGAGGTGTGTGTGAGGTTTGTGTGAGATGTGTGTGAGGTGTGTGTGAGGTGTGTGTGAGGAGTGTGTGAGGTTTGTGTGAGGTGTGTGTGAGGTGTGTGTGTGGTATATGTGAGGTGTGTGTGAGGAGTGCGTGAGGCGTGTGTGAGGCGTGTGTGATACGTGTGTGAGGCGTGTGTGAGGCGTGTTTGAGGAGTTTGTGAGGCGTGTGTGAGATGTGTGTGAGGCGTTTGTGAGGCGTGTGTGAGGCGTGTGTGAGGCGTGTTTGAGGCGTGTGGGAGGTGTGTGTGAGGTGTGTGTGAGGCGTGTTTGAGGCGTGTGTGAGGCGTGTGGGAGGTGTGAATGAGGCGTGTGTGAGGTTTGGGTGAAACGTGTGTGAGGCGTGTGTGAGGCGTGTGTGAGGCGTGTGTGAGGCGTGTGTGATGCGTGTGGGAGGCGTGTGGGAGGCGTGGGGGAGGCGTGTGGGAAGCGTGTGGGAAGCGTGTGGGGGGCGTGTGGGAGGCGTGTGGGAGGCGTGTGGGGGCATATGGGAGTCGTGTGGGGGGCATATGGGAGACGTGTGGGAGGCGTGTGGGAAACGAGTGTGAGGCGTGTGGGAGGCGTGAATGAGGCGTGTGTGGGGCTTGTGTGAGGCGTGTGTGAGGCATGTGTGAGGCGTGTGGGAGGCGTGTGTGAGGCGTGTGGGAGGCGTGTGGGAAGCGTGTGGGAGGCGTGTGGGAGGCGTGTGGGAGGCGTGTGGGAGGCGTGTGGGAGGCGTTTGTGAGGCGTGTGTGAGACATGTGTGAGGTGTTTGTGAGGCGTGTAAGAGGCGTGAATGAGGCGTGTGTGAGGCTTGAGTGAAGCGTGTGTGAGGCGTGTGTGAGGAGTTTGTGAGGCGTGTGTGAGACGTGTGTGAGGCGTTTGTGAGGCGTGTGTGAAGCGTGTGTGAGGCGTGTGTGAAGCGTGTGTGTGAGGTGTGGGTGAGGTGTGTGTGAGGTGTGTGTGAATCTTGTGTGAGGCGTATGTGAGGCGTGTGTGAGGCGTGTTTGAGGCGTGTGTGAGGCGTGTGTGAGGCGTGTGTGAGGCGTGTGGGAGGCGTGTGTGAGGCGTGTGGGAGGCGTGTGGGAGGCGTGTGTGAGGCGTGTGTGAGGCGTGTGTGAAGCGTGTGTGAGGCGTGTGTGAGGCGTGTGTGAAACGTGTGTGAGGCGTGTGTGAGGCGTGTGTGAGGCGTGTGTGAGGCGTGTGTGAGGCGTGTGTGAGGCGTGTGTGAGGCGTGTGTGAGGCGTGTGTGAGGCGTGTGTGAGGCGTGTGTGAGGCGTGTGTGAGGCGTGTGTGAGGCGTGTGTGAGGCGTGTGTGAGGCGTGTGTGAGGCGTGTGTGAGGCGTGTGGGAGGCATGTGTGAGGCGTGTGTGAGGCGTGTGTGAGGCGTGTGTGAGGCGTGTGTGAGGCGTGTGTGAGGCGTGTATGAAGCGTGTATAAGGCGTGTGTGAGGCGTGTGTGAGGCGTGTGTGAGGCGTGTGTGATGCGTGTGGGAGGCGTGTGGGAAGCGTGTGGGAAGCGTGTGGGGGGCGTGTGGGAGGCGTGTGGGAGGCGTGTGGGGGCATATGGGAGTCGTGTGGGGGGCATATGGGAGGCGTGTGGGAGGCGTGTGGGAAACGAGTGTGAGGCGTGTGGGAGACGTGAATGAGGCGTGTGTGAGGCTTGTGTAAGGCGTATGTGAGGCGTGTGTGAGGCGTGTGGGAAACGAGTGTGAGGCGTGTGGAAGGCGTGAATGAGGCGTATGTGAGGCTTAAGTGAAGCGTGTGTGAAGCGTGTGCGAGGCGAGTGTGAAGCGTGTGTCAGGCGCGTGTGAGGCGTGTGTGAGGCGTGTGTGAGGCGTGTGTGAGGCGTGTGTGAGGCGTGTGTGAGGCGTGTGTGAGGCGTGTGTGAGGCGTGTGTGAGGCGTGTGTGAGGCGTGTGTGAGGCGTGTGTGAGGCGTGTGTGAGGCGTGTGTGAGGCGTGTGTGAGGCGTGTTTGAGACGTGTGTGAGGCGTGTGTGAGGCGTGTGTGAGGCGTGTGCGAGGCGTGTGCGAGGCGTGAGTGGGGCGTGTGGAAGTCGTGAGGGAATTGTGTTTGGTGTTGGTGAGGCGTGTGTGAGGCGTGTGTGAGGCGTGTGGGAGGCGTGTGGGAGTCTTGTGGGAGGCATGTGGGAAGCGAGTGTGAGGCGTGTATGAGGCGTGAATGAGGCGTTTGTGAGGCTTGTGTGAGGCGTATGTGAGTCGTGTGTGAGGCGTGTTTGAGGCGTGTTTGAGGCGTGTGTGAGACGTATTTGAGGCGTGTGTGAGGCGTGTTTGAGGCGTGTGTGAGCCGTGTGTGAGGCGTGTGGGAGGCATGAATGAGGTGTGTGTGAGTCTTGGGTGAGGCGTGTGTGAGGCGTGTGGGAGGCGTATCGGAGGCGTGTGTGAGGCGTGTTTGAGGCGTGTTTGACGCGTGTGTGAGGCGTGGGTGAGGTGTGTGGGAGGCGTGAATGAGGCGTGTGTGAGTCTTGGGTGAAGCGTGTGTGAAGCGTGTGTGAGGCGTGTGTGAGGCGTGTTTGAGGCGTGTTTGAGGCGTGTGTGAGGCGTGTGTGAGGCGTGTTTGAGGCTTGTGTGAGGCGTGTGGGAGGCGTGAATGAGGTGTGTGTGAGTCTTGGGTGAAGCGTGTGTGAGGGGTGTGTGAGGCGTGTGTGAAGCGTGTGTGAGGCGTGTGTGAGGCGTGTGTGAGGCGTGTGGGAGGCGTGTGGGAGGCGTGTGAGAGGCGTGTGGGAAACGAGTGTGAGGCGTGTGGGAGACGTGAATGAGGCGTGTGTGAGGCTTGTGTAAGGCGTATGTGAGGCGTGTGTGAGGCGTGTAAGAGTTTTGTGGGAGGCGTGTGGGAGGCGTGAATGAGGCGTATGTGAGGCTTGGGTGAAGCGTGTGTGAAGCGTGTGCGAGGCGAGTGTGAGGCGTGTGTGAGGCGCGTGTGAGGCGTGTGTGAGGCGTGTGTGAGGCGTGTGTGAGGCGTGTGTGAGGCGTGTGTGAGGCGTGTGTGAGGCGTGTGTGAGGCGTGTGTGAGGCGTGTGTGAGGCGTGTGTGAGGCGTGTGTGAGGCGTGTTTGAGACGTGTGTGAGGCGTGTGTGAGGCGTGTGCGAGGCGTGTGCGAGGCGTGAGTGAGGCGTGTGGAAGTCGTGAGGGAGTTGTGTTTGGTGTTGGTGAGGCGTGTGTGAGGCGTGTGTGAGGCGTGTGTGAGGCGTGTGTGAGGCGTGTGTGAGGCGTGTGTGAGGCGTGTGTGAGGCGTGTGTGAGGCGTGTGTGAGGCGTGTGTGAGGCGTGTGTGAGGCGTGTGTGAGGCGTGTGTGAGGCGTGTGTGAGGCGTGTGTGAGGCGTGTGTGAGGCGTGTGTGAGGCGTGTGTGAGGCGTGTGTGAGGCGTGTGTGAGGCGTGTGTGAGGCGTGTGTGAGGCGTGTGTGAGGCGTGTGTGAGGCGTGTGTGAGGCGTGTGGGAGGCGTGTGGGAGGCGTGTAGGAGGCGTGTGGGAGGCGTGTGGGAGGCGTGTAAGAGTCTTGTGGGAGGCGTGTGGGAAACGAGTGTGAGGCGTGTGGGAGGCGTGAATGAGGCGTATGTGAGGCTTGGGTGAAGCGTGTTTGAAGCGTGTGTGAGGCGAGTGTGAGGCGTGGGTGAAGCGCGTGTGATTCGCGTGTGAGGCGCGTGTGTGGCGTGTGTGAGGCGTGTGTAAGGCGTGTGCGAGGAGTGTGCGAGGCGTGTGCGAGGCGTGTGCGAGGCGTGAGTGAGGCGTGTGGAAGGCGTGAGGGAGGTGTGTTAGGTGTGGGTGAGGCGTGTGTGAGGTGTGTGTGAGGCGTGTGTGAGGCGTTTGTGAGGCGTGTGTGAGGCGTTTGTGAGGCGTGTGGGAGGCGTGTTGGAGTCTTGTGGGAGGCGTGTGGGAAGTGAGTGTGAGGCGTGTGGGAGGCGTGAATGAGGCGTGTGTGAGGGTTGTGTGAGGCATATTTGAGGCGTGTGTGAGGCGTGTTTGCGGCGTGTTTGAGGCGTGTGTGAGGCGTGTGTGAGGCGTGTGTGAGGCGTGTGGGAGGCGTGTGTGAGGCGTGTGTGAGGCGTGTAAGAGTCTTGTGGGAGGCGTGTGGGAAACGAGTGTGAGGCGTGTGGGAGGCGTGAATGAGGCGTATGTGAGGCTTGGGTGAAGCGTGTGTGAAGCGTGTGTGAGGCGAGTGTGAGGCGTGTGTGAGGCGTGTGGGAGGCGTGTGTGAGGCGTGTGTGAGGCGTGTGTGAGGCGTGTGTGAGGCGTGTGTGAGGCGTGTGTGAGGCGTGTGTGAGGCGTGTGTGAGGCGTGTGTGAGGCGTGTGTGAGGCGTGTGTGAGGCGTGTGTGAGGCGTGTGTGAGGCGTATGTGAGGCGTGTTTGAGACGTGTGTGAGGCGTGTGTGAGGCGTGTGTGAGGCGTGTGCGAGGCGTGAGTGAGGCGTGTGGAAGTCGTGAGGGAGTTGTGTTTGGTGTTGGTGAGGCGTGTGTGAGGCGTGTGTGAGGTGTGTGTGAGGTGTGTGTGAGGTTTGTGTGAGATGTGTGTGAGGTGTGTGTGAGGTGTGTGTGAGGAGTGTGTGAGGTTTGTGTGAGGTGTGTGTGAGGTGTGTGTGTGGTATATGTGAGGTGTGTGTGAGGAGTGTGTGATGTGTGTGTGATGTGTGTGTGATGTGTGTGTGATGTGTGTGTGATGTGTGTGTGTGTGTGTGTGTGTGTGTAAATATTTTAAGATTTAATTAATATCTCCAGAGAGTAACTCGGCCAAAAATTTTGAAGTACCTTGAATATATATAAATATGTTCATAGAATCCGCTTTTATCTAATATTTAAACATGAACTTAAACAAAATTCGTTACACGCACTGTTGCAGGACCCTGTTCTAAAGTTACTTTATAAATTATGCTGTAAAATTTAGCCCATTTCTAGTTTTTCAGTTTTAGTTCCGAACTTTCGAATGTACAATGGCGCATAAAAATTTGAAGTTCTCCAGAGTTCAGCGTTTGGTGAACTTAGTTAGGGAGAAAGATTGTGAAATACTGCAGTAATTAAATTATCCAAATTTTGAAACCACAAAAGCAACAAATACGAAACGAATCAACCCAGGAACCTTAAAAAATATTTTTTTCCATGTTTATATATTCTAGTAGAAACATCGATATTTAAAGTTAATACATTAAATATTTGAAGTAAAGGTGAACACACTTCGCCAATAAAGATTTAAACATCAGCCTTGTTCTAACCGACTACTAAAAATAAGTAGTTTTCAATTCCATCTTAATCGTTAATATCGTGATGATTTCAAAACTATAAATGTAATTTAAAAAAACTTCCTTCTAAAAAAATGCTAAAAATTTTTGAAATCGGCGCCAAATTATTTAATAAAAAAATGTGGATAACAAAAAAAAAGATAACTTGAACCATAGAATATTAAAACAATCACACATAAAACTCATGTAAATTTTACAACTAACTTTATTTGTAATTGCTTTCTTACTCTAAGTAGTTTATATCTTGTTTTAGTAGTAATTTAGCATTTACTTTCAATAAAAATATATAAGAACTTTTTTAAAGACGGTTTGATTTTATTTTATTTTTTTTCCTCTGTCATTTCTTAAACATTAATTTTTTATTTTATTTCGAAGAATATGGAAAGATTAAAGAAATTATAAAATTTTTGTAAAAAAATTAAACCGACTTCTAAAAGTGTGATAAAAAGTGAAAAATAATTATAAATTTTTATATGAAATTGAAATTTTTGAAGTCGGCGCCAAATCAATACCAGACAAAATTTGATAAACAGATTAAAAATACTTTATTTGTAATTGGTTTCTTACAATAATTTGTATATATTTGTAGTTATTTATTTCATTTAGAAATAATTTGTAGCCGACTTCAAAAATTTCAATTTCATATAAAAATTTATAGTTATTTTTCACTTTTTAGCGCACTTTTAGAAGTCGGTCCAATTTCTTTGAAAAAAATTTTATTTTTCGATTTTTAATTTTGAATTGATTATGATATCCATAAATTATTTGAACTAAGTACTAATCGAGACTTGTGTACCTCGCAATGACTCCAAGATGGCAAAAAAGTACCTATTTTATCCAAAGTTGTAAATCTCCCTAAAATGAACCACTAAAAATCCTTTGATTCTTAGAGTTCTCCAAATACCAGTGAAATTGTGTCAAACAAATATTTAGTCTGTCATAGTAAATCCACTATACCGGGTGTCAACGAATCTATTAGACAAGTCATAATTTCTAAAGTATCATGTGAATCGAAATGAGAATTGGTACAGGTAAATGGTATGTGAAGGGGAGAGTTTTCGCGTATTTTCCACTTTCCGGCCACTTCCGGTTTCACCGGAAATGGCCCCGGTTTTGAATTTTTAAAAAAAACACCCTGTATATTTTAAAATTTTTTTATTTCTGAGACAATTCTAGATCAGAACGTGACATTTTAAAAACTTTTTACATCTAATTCATTTTTTTAGAGCCACTTTTAAAATTGCATCTAGGTGGCTGTGATCAGACTCAAACTAATCCAAGGGCATTAGGTGATGTCAAAAAAATACAATCGTAAAGTTTTAGTTACTAGTATGAAAGACAGGAATAAGATAAGTTGACAAAATTACGTTTTCATTTTTAACTATTAATTTTCAAATGGCGACCCCTTTTTTACAACCACTTTTAGAAAAAAGCATTCTTTGACGAATCTAACGGTACTAATTTATTTGCTATTGGATTAGACATAAGAACAGAAATTAAATATTATTAAGCAAAATACTGGATATTTTATTTATTTATGACAAGTGCGCCATGGACAGCCGTGATGCATAATAATTTGCAACTGTTTTTATCAAGTGCTTTGTTTTCCAAAGAACAGAAGCATGTTATGATATCTTTTGTTCTATGGAGTGTATCGGAGTGTAAGTCAGATTAGGTTGTTGCATATATTTTTCCTTATCGCGCTATATAGCTGTTCTCTTTGGTGGCAGAAATCGGGATAATGCACGGATGCCATAAGATATTACGTACCTGAAATGGTGTGTGTGTGTGTGTGTGTGTGTGATGTGTGTGTGTTATGTGTGTGTTATGTGTGTGATGTGTGTGTGATGTGTGTGTGATGTGTGTGTGATGTGTGTGTGATGTGTGTATGAGGCGTGTGTGAGGCGTGTGTGAGGCGTGTGTGAGGCGTGTGTGAGGCGTGTGTGAAGCGTGTGTGAGGTGTGTGTGAGGTGTGTGTGAGGTGTGTGTGAGGTGTGTGTGAGGTGTGTGTGAGGTGTGTGAGAGGTGTGTGTGAGGCGCGTGAGAGGTGTGTGTGAGGCGCGTGTGAGGCTTGTGTGAGGCGTGTGGGAGGCGTGTGGGAGGCGTGTGGGAGGCGTGTGGGAGGCGTGTGGGAAACGAGTGTGAGGCGTGTGGGAGGCGTGAATGAGGCGTGTGTGGGGCTTGTGTGAGGCGTGTGTGAGGCGTGTGTGAGGCGTGTGGGAGGCGTGTGGGAGGCGTGTGGGAGGCGTGTGGGAGGCGTGTGGGAAGCGTGTTGGAGGCGTGTGGGAAGCGTGTTGGAGGCGTGTGGGAGGCGTATGGGAGGCGTGTGGGAGGCGTGTGGGAAACGAGTGTGTGGCGTGTGGGAGGCGTGTGTGAGGCTTGTGTGAGGCGTATGTGAGGCGTGTGTGAGGCGTGTTTGAGGCGAGTTTGAGTGTGTGAGGCGTGTGTGAGGCGTGTGTGAGGCGTGTGTGAGGCGTGTGTGAGGCGTGTGTGAGGCGTGTGGGAGGCGTGAATGAGGCGTGTGTGAGGCTTGAATGAGGCTTGGATGAAGCTTGTGTGAGTCGTTTGTGAGGCGTGTGGGAGGAGTGTGGGAGTCTTGTGGGAGGCGTGTGGGAAGCGAGTGTGAGGCGTGTATGAGGCGTGAATGAGGCGTTTGTGAGGCTTGTGTGAGGCGTATGTGAGTCGTGTGTGATGCGTGTTTGAGGCGTGTTTGAGGCGTGTGTGAGACGTATGTGAGGCGTGAGTGAGGCGTGTTTGAGGCGTGTGTGAGCCGTGTGTGAGGCGTGTGGGAGGCGTGAATGAGGTGTGTGTGAGTCTTGGGTGAGGCGTGTGTGAGGCGTGTGGGAGGCGTATCGGAGGCGTGTGTGAGGCGTGTTTGAGGCGTGTTTGAGGCGTGTGTGAGGCGTGGGTGAGGTGTGTGGGAGGCGTGAATGAGGCGTGTGTGAGTCTTGGGTGAAGCGTGTGTGAAGCGTGTGTGAGGCGTGTGTGAGGCGTGTGTGAGGCGTTTGTGAGGCGTGTGGGAGGCGTGTTGGAGACTTGTGGGAAGCGTGTGGGAAGTGAGTGTGAGGCGTGTTTGAGGCGTGTTTGAGGCGTGTGTGAGGCGTGTGTGAGGCGTGTTTGAGGCTTGTGTGAGGCGTGTGGGAGGCGTGTGTGAGGCGTGTGGGAGGCGTGTGGGAGGCGTGTAAGAGTCTTGTGGGAGGCGTGTGGGAAACGAGTGTGAGGCGTGTGGAAGTCGTGAGGGAGTTGTGTTTGGTGTTGGTGAGGCGTGTGTGAGGCGTGTGTGAGGCGTGTGTGAGGCGTGTGTGAGGCGTGTGTGAGGCGTGTGTGAGGCGTGTGTGAGGCGTGTGTGAGGCGTGTGTGAGGCGTGTGTGAGGCGTGTGTGAGGCGTGTGTGAGGCGTGTGTGTGGCGTGTGGGAGGCGTGTGGGAGGCGTGTGGGAGGCGTGTGGGAGGCGTGTAAGAGTCTTGTGGGAGGCGTGTGGCAAAAGAGTGTGAGGCGTGTGGGAGGCGTGAATGAGGCGTGTGTGAGGCGTGTGTGAAGCGTGTGTGAGGCGAGTGTGAGGCGTGTGTGAGGCGTGTGTGAGGCGCGTGTGATTCGCGTGTGAGTCGCGTGTGAGGCGTGTGTGAGGCGTGTGCGAGGAGTGTGCGAGGCGTGTGCGAGGCGTGAGTGAGGCGTGTGGAAGGCGTGAGGGAGGTGTGTTAGGTGTGGGTGAGGCGTGTGTGAGGTGTGTGTGAGGTGTGTGTGAGGCGTGTGTGAGGCGTTTGTGAGGCGTGTGTGAGGCGCTTGTGAGGCGTGTGTCAGACATGTGTGAGGTGTTTGTGAGGCGTGTGGTAGGCGTGAATGAGGCGTGAGTGAGGCTTGGGTGAAGCGTGTGTGAGGCGTGTTTGAGGCGTTTGTGAGGCGTGTGTGAGATGTGTGTGAGGCGTTTGTGAGGCGTGTGTGAAGCGTGTGTGAGGCGTGTGTGAGGCCTGAGTGAGGCGTGTGTGAAGCGTGTGGGTGAGTTGTGGGTGAGGTGTGTGTGAGGTGTGTGTGAGGTGTGTGTGAGGCTTGTGTGAGGCGTATGTGAGGCGTGTGTGAGGCGTGTGTGAGGCGTGTGTGAGGCGTGTGTGAGGCGTGTGTGAGGCGTGTGTGAGGCGTGTGTGAGGCGTGTGTGAGGCGTGTTTTTGGCGTGTGGGAGGTGTGTGTGAGGCGTGTGTGAGGCGTGTGTGAGGCGTATGTGAGGCGTGTGTGACGCGTGTGTGAGGCGTGTGCGAGGCGAGTGCGAGGCGTGTGCGAGGCGTGTGCGAGGCGTGAGTGAGGCGTGTGGAAGGCGTGAGGGAGGTGTGTTAGGTGTGGGTGAGGCGTGTGTGAGGTGTGTGTGAGGTGTGTGAGGTGTGTGTGAGGTGTGTGTGAGGTGTGTGTGAGGTGTGTGTGAGGTGTGTGTGAGGTGTGTGTGAGGTGTGTGTGAGGTGTGTGTGAGGTGTGTGAGGTGTGTGTGAGGTGTGTGTGAGGTATGTGTGAGGTGTGTGTGAGGTTTGTGTGAGGTGTGTGTGAGGTGTGTGTGAGGTGTGTGTGAGGAGTGTGTGAGGTTTGTGTGAGGTGTGTGTGAGGTGTGTGTGAGGTATATGTGAGGTGTGTGTGAGGAGTGTGTGATGTGTGTGTGATGTGTGTGTGATGTGTGTGTGTGTGTGTGTGTAAATATTTTAAGATTTAATTAATATCTCCAGAGAGTAACTCGGCCAAAAATTTTGAAGTACCTTGAATATATATATAAATATGTTCATAGAATCCGCTTTTATCTAATATTTAAACATGAACTTAAACAAAATTCGTTACACGCACTGTTGCAGGACCCTGTACTAAAGTTACTTTATAAATTATGCTGTAAAATTTAGCCCATTTCTAGTTTTTTAGTTTTAGTTCCGAACTTTCGAATATACAATGGCGCATAAAAATTTGAAGTTCTCCAGAGTTCAGCGTTTGGTGAACTTAGTTAGGGAGAAAGATTGTGAAATACTGCAGTAATTAAATTATCCAAATTTTGAAACCACAAAAGCAACAAATACGAAACGAATCAACCCAGGAACCTTAAAAAATAATTTTTTCCATGTTTATATATTCTAGTAGAAATATCGATATTTAAAGTTAATACATTAAATATTTGAAATAAAGGTGAACACACTTCGCCAATAAAGATTTAAACATCATCCTTGTTCTAACCGACTACTAAAAATAAGTAGTTATCAATTCCATCTTAATCGTTAATATCGTGATGATTTCAAAACTAAAAATGTAATTTAAAAAAACTTCCTTCTAAAAAATGCTAAAAATTTTTGAAATCGGCGTCAAATTATTTAATAAAAAAATGTGGATAACAAAAAAAAAGATAACTTGGACCATAGAATATTAAAATAATCACACATAAAACTCATGTAAATTTTACAACTAACTTTATTTGTAATTGCTTTCTTACTCTAAGTAGTTTATATCTTGTTTTAGTAGTAATTTAGCATTTACTTTCAATAAAAATATATAAGAACTTTTTTAAAGACGGTTTGATTTTACTTTTTTTTTTCCTCTGTCACTTCTTAAACATTAATTTTTTATTTTATTTCGAAGAATATGGAAAGATTAAAGAAATTATAAAATTTTTGTAAAAAAATTAAACCGACTTCTAAAAGTGTGATAAAAAGTGAAAAATAATTATAAATTTTTATATGAAATTGAAATTTTTGAAGTCGGCGCCAAATCAATACCAGACAAAATTTGATAAACAGATTAAAAATAATTTATTTGTAATTGGTTTCTTACAATAATTTGTATATATTTGTAGTTATTTATTTCATTTAGAAATAATTTGTAGCCGACTTCAAAAATTTCAATTTCATATAAAAATTTATAGTTATTTTTCACTTTTTAGCGCACTTTTAGAAGTCGGTCCAATTTCTTTGAAAAAAATTTTATTTTTCGATTTTTAATTTTGAATTGATTATGATATCCATAAATTATTTGAACTAAGTACTAATCGAGACTAGTGTACCTCGCAATGACTCCAAGATGGCAAAAAAGTACCTATTTTATCCAAAGTTGTAAATCTCCCTTAAATGAACCACTAAAAATTCTTTGATTCTTAGAATTCTCCAAATACCAGTGAAATTGTGTCAAACAAATATTTAGTCTGTCATAGTAAATCCACTATACCGGGTGTCAACGAATCTATTAGACAAGTCATAATTTCTAAAGTATCATGTGTATCGAAATGAGAATTGGTACAGGTAAATGGTATGTGAAGGGGAGAGTTTTCGCATATTTTCCACTTTCCGGCCACTTCCGGTTTCACCGGAAATGGCCCCGGTTTTGAATTTTTAAAAGAAACACCCCGTATATTTTAAAATTTTTTTATTTCTGAGACAATTCTAGATCAGAGCGTGACATTTTAAAAACTTTATACTTCTAATTCATTTTTTTAGAGCCACTTTAAAATTGCATCTAGGTGGCTGTGATCAGACTCAAACTAATCCAAGGGCATTAGGTGATGTCAAAAAAATAAAATCGCAAAGTTTTAGTTACTAGTATGAAAGACAGGAATAAGATAAGTTGACAAAATTACGTTTTCATTTTTAACTATTAATTTTCAAATGGCGACCCCTTTTTGACAACCACTTTTAGAAAAAAGCATTCTTTGACGAATCTAACGGTACTAATTTATTTGCTATTGGATTAGACATAAGAACAGAAATTAAATATTATTAAGCAAAATACTGGATATTTTATTTATTTATGACAAGTGCGCCATGGACAGCCGTGATGCATAATAATTTGCAACTGTTTTTATCAAGTGCTTTGTTTTCCAAAGAACAGAAGCATGTTATGATATCTTTTGTTCTATGGAGTGTATCGGAATGTAAGTCAGATTAGGTTGTTGCATATATTTTTCCTTATCGCGCTATATAGCTGTTCTCTTTGGTGGCACAAATCGGGATAATGCACGGATGCCATAAGATATTACGTACCTGAAATGGTGTGTGTGTGTGTGTGTGTGTGTGTGTGTGTGTGTGTGATGTGTGTGTGTTATGTGTGTGATGAGTGTGTGATGTGTGTGTGATGTGTGTGTGAGGCGTGTGTGAGGCGTGTGTGAGGCGTGTGTGAGGCGTGTGTGAGGCGTGTGTGAGGCGTGTGTGAGGCGTGTGTGAGGCGTGTGTGAGGCGTGTGTGAGGCGTGTGTGAGGCGTGTGTGAGGCGTGTGTGAGCCGTGTGCGAGGCGTGTGTGAGGTGTGTGTGAGGCGCGTGTGAGGCTTGTGTGAGGCGTTTGTGAGGCGAGTGTGAAGCGTGTGTGAGGCGTGTGTGAGGACTGAATGAGGCGTGTGTAAAGCGTGTGTGTGAGGTGTGGGTGAGGTGTGTGTGAGGTGTGTGTGAGGCTTGTGTGAGGCGTATGTGAGGCGTGTGTGAGGCGTGTTTGAGGCGTGTGTGAGGCGTGTGTGAGGCGTGTGGGAAGCGTGTGGGAAACGAGTGTGAGGCGTGTGGGAGGCGTGAATGAGGCGTGTGTGAGGCTTGTGTAAGGCGTATGTGAGGCGTATGTGAGGCGTGTGTGAGGCGTGTGAGAGTCTTGTGGGAGGCGTGTGGGAAACGAGTGTGAGGCGTGTGGGAGGCGTGAATGAGGCGTATGTGAGGCTTGGGTGAAGCGTGTGTGAAGCGTGTGTGAGGCGCGTGTGAGGCGCGTGTGAGGCGCGTGTGAGGCGCGTGTGAGGCGTGTGTGAGGCATGTGTGAGGCGTGTGTGAGGCGTGTGTGAGGCGTGTGTGAGGCGTGTGTGAGGCGTGTGGGAGGCGTGAATGAGGCGTGTGTGAGGCTTGTGTGAGGCGTATGTGAGGCGTGTGTGAGGCGTGTTTGAGGCGTGTTTGAGGCGTGTGTGAGGCGTGTGTGAGGCGTGTTTGAGGCTTGTGTGAGGCGTGTGGGAAACGTGAATGAGGTGTGTGTGAGTCTTGGGTGAAGCGAGTGTGAGGCGTGTGTGAGGCGTGTGTGAGGCGTGTGTGAGGCGTGTGTGAGGCGTGTGTGAGGCGTGTGTGAGGCGTGTGTGAGGCGTGTGGGAGGCGTGTGGGAGGCGTGTGGGAGGCGTGTGGGAGGCGTGTGGGAGGCGTGTGGGAGGCGTGTGGGAGGCGTGTGGGAGGCGTGTGGGAGGCGTGTGGGAGGCGTGTGTGAGGCGTGTGGGAGGCGTGTGGGAGGCGTGTAAGAGTCTTGTGGGAGGCGTGTGGGAAACGAGTGTGAGGCGTGTGGAAGTCGTGAGGGAGTTGTGTTTGGTGTTGGTGAGGCGTGTGTGAGGCGTGTGTGAGGCGTGTGTGAGGCGTGTGTGAGGCGTGTGTGAGGCGTGTGTGAAGCGTGTGTGAGGCGTGTGTGAGGCGTGTGTGAGGCGTGTGTGAGGCGTGTGTGAGGCGTGTGTGAGGCGTGTGTGTGGCGTGTGGGAGGCGTGTGGGAGGCGTGTGGGAGGCGTGTGGGAGGAGTGTAAGAGTCTTGTGGGAGGCGTGTGGGAAACGAGTGTGAGGCGTGTGGGAGGCGTGAATGAGGCGTGTGTGAGGCGTGTGTGAAGCGTGTGTGAGGCGAGTGTGAGGCGTGTGTGAGGCGCGTGTGATTCGCGTGTGAGGCGTGTGTGAGGCGTGTGTGAGGCGTGTGCGAGGAGTGTGCGAGGCGTGTGCGAGGCGTGAGTGAGGCGTGTGGAAGGTGTGAGGGAGGTGTGTTAGGTGTGGGTGAGGCGTGTGTGAGGTGTATGTGAGGCGTGTGTGAGGCGTTTGTGGTGCGTTTGTGAGGCGTGTATGAGGCGTTTGTGAGGCGTGTGTCAGACATGTGTGAGGTGTTTGTGAGGCGTGTGGTAGGCGTGAATGAGGCGTGTGTGAGGCTTGGGTGAAGCGTGTGTGAGGCGTGTTTGAGGCGTTTGTGAGGCGTGTGTGAGATGTGTGTGAGGCGTTTGTGAGGCGTGTGTGAAGCGTGTGTGAGGCGTGTGTGAGGCCTGAGTGAGGCGTGTGTGAAGCGTGTGGGTGAGTTGTGGGTGAGGTGTGTGTGAGGTGTGTGTGAGGTGTGTGTGAGGCTTGTGTGAGGCGTATGTGAGGCGTGTGTGAGGCGTGTGTGAGGCGTGTGTGAAGCGTGTGTGAGGCGTGTGTGAGGCGTGTGTGAGGCGTGTGTGAGGCGTGTTTTTGGCGTGTGGGAGGTGTGTGTGAGGCGTGTGTGAGGCGTGTGTGAGGCGTGTGTGACGCGTGTGTGAGGCGTGTGCGAGGCGAGTGCGAGGCGTGTGCGAGGCGTGTGCGAGGCGTGAGTGAGGCGTGTGGAAGGCGTGAGGGAGGTGTGTTAGGTGTGGGTGAGGCGTGTGTGAGGTGTGTGTGAGGTGTGTGAGGTGTGTGTGAGGTATGTGTGAGGTGTGTGTGAGGTGTGTGTGAGGTATGTGTGAGGTCTGTGTGAGGTGTGTGTGAGGTGTGTGAGGTGTGTGTGAGGTGTGTGTGAGGTATGTGTGAGGTGTGTGTGAGGTGTGTGTGAGGTGTGTGTGAGGAGTGTGTGAGGTTTGTGTGAGGTGTGTGTGAGGTATATGTGAGGTGTGTGTGAGGAGTGTGTGATGTGTGTGTGATGTGTGTGTGATGTGTGTGTGTGTGTGTGTGTAAATATTTTAAGATTTAATTAATATCTCCAGAGAGTAACTCGGCCAAAAATTTTGAAGTACCTTGAATATATATATAAATATGTTCATAGAATCCGCTTTTATCTAATATTTTAACATGAACTTAAACAAAATTCGTTACACGCACTGTTGCAGGACCCTGTACTAAAGTTACTTTATAAATTATGCTGTAAAATTTAGCCCATTTCTAGTTTTTTAGTTTTAGTTCCGAACTTTCGAATATACAATGGCGCATAAAAATTTGAAGTTCTCCAGATTTCAGCGTTTGGTGAACTTAGTTAGGGAGAAAGTTTGTGAAATACTGCAGTAATTAAATTATCCAAATTTTGAAACCACAAAAGCAACAAATGCGAAACGAATCAACCCAGGAACCTTAAAAAATAATTTTTTCCATGTTTATTTATTCTAGTAGAAATATCGATATTTAAAGTTAATACATTAAATATTTGAAATAAAGGTGAACACACTTCGCCAATAAAGATTTAAACATCATCCTTGTTCTAACCGACTACTAAAAATAAGTAGTTTTCAATTCCATCTTAATCGTTAATATCGTGATGATTTTAAAACTAAAAATGTAATTTAAAAAAACTTCCTTCTAAAAAATGCTAAAAATTTTTGAAATCGGCGCCAAATTATTTAATAAAAAAATGTGGATAACAAAAAAAAAGATAACTTGGACCATAGAATATTAAAATAATCACACATAAAACTCATGTAAATTTTACAACTAACTTTATTTGTAATTGCTTTCTTACTCTAAGTAGTTTATATCTTGTTTTAGTAGTAATTTAGCATTTACTTTCAATAAAAATATATAAGAACTTTTTTAAAGACGGTTTGATTTTACTTTTTTTTTTCCTCTGTCACTTCTTAAACATTAATTTTTTATTTTATTTCGAAGAATATGGAAAGATTAAAGAAATTATAAAATTTTTGTAAAAAAATTAAACCGACTTCTAAAAGTGTGATAAAAAGTGAAAAATAATTATAAATTTTTATATGAAATTGAAATTTTTGAAGTCGGCGCCAAATCAATACCAGACAAAATTTGATAAACAGATTAAAAATAATTTATTTGTAATTGGTTTCTTACAATAATTTGTATATATTTGTAGTTATTTATTTCATTTAGAAATAATTTGTAGCCGACTTCAAAAATTTCAATTTCATATAAAAATTTATAGTTATTTTTCACTTTTTAGCGCACTTTTAGAAGTCGGTCCAATTTCTTTGAAAAAAATTTTATTTTTCGATATTTAATTTTGAATTGATTATGATATCCATAAATTATTTGAACTAAGTACTAATCGAGACTAGTGTACCTCGCAATGACTCCAAGATGGCAAAAAAATAACTATTTTATCCAAAGTTGTAAATCTCCCTAAAATGAACCATTAAAATTCTTTGATTCTTAGAATTCTCCAAATACCAGTGAAATTGTGTCAAACAAATATTTAGTCTGTCATAGTAAATCCACTATACCGGGTGTCAACGAATCTATTAGACAAGTCATAATTTCTAAAGTATCATGTGTATCGAAATGAGAATTGGTACAGGTAAATGGTATGTGAAGGGGAGAGTTTTCGCATATTTTCCACTTTCCGGCCACTTCCGGTTTCACCGGAAATGGCCCCGGTTTTGAATTTTTAAAAGAAACACCCCGTATATTTTAAAATTTTTTTATTTCTGAGACAATTCTAGATCAGAGCGTGACATTTTAAAAACTTTATACTTCTAATTCATTTTTTTAGAGCCACTTTAAAATTGCATCTAGGTGGCTGTGATCAGACTCAAACTAATCCAAGGGCATTAGGTGATGTCAAAAAAATACAATCGCAAAGTTTTAGTTACTAGTATGAAAGACAGGAATAAGATAAGTTGACAAAATTACGTTTTCATTTTTAACTATTAATTTTCAAATGGCGACCCCTTTTTGACAACCACTTTTAGAAAAAAGCATTCTTTGACGAATCTAACGGTACTAATTTATTTGCTATTGGATTAGACATAAGAACAGAAATTAAATATTATTAAGCAAAATACTGGATATTTTATTTATTTATGACAAGTGCGCCATGGACAGCCGTGATGCATAATAATTTGCAACTGTTTTTATCAAGTGCTTTGTTTTCCAAAGAACAGAAGCATGTTATGATATCTTTTGTTCTATGGAGTGTATCGGAATGTAAGTCAGATTAGGTTGTTGCATATATTTTTCCTTATCGCGCTATATAGCTGTTCTCTTTGGTGGCACAAATCGGGATAATGCACGGATGCCATAAGATATTACGTACCTGAAATGGTGTGTGTGTGTGTGTGTGTGTGTGTGTGTGTGTGTGTGTGTGTGTGTGGGTGTGTGTGTGTGATGTGTGTGTGTTATGTGTGTGATGAGTGTGTGATGTGTGTGTGATGTGTGTGTGAGGCGTGTGTGAGGCGTGTGTGAGGCGTGTGTGAGGCGTGTGTGAGGAGTGTGTGAGGAGTGTGTGAGGAGTGTGTGAGGAGAGTGTGAGGAGTGTGTGAGGTTTGTGTGAGGTTTGTGTGAGGTGTGTGTGAGGTATATGTGAGGTGATTGTGAGGAGTGTGTGATGTTTGTGTGATGTGTGTGTGTGTGTGTGTGTAAATATTTTAAGAATTAATTAATATCTGCAGAGAGTAACTCGGCCAAAAATTTTGAAGTACCTTGAATATATATAAATATGTTCATAGAATCCGCTTTTATATAATATTTAAACATGAACTTAAACAAAAATCGTTACACGCACTGTTGCAGGACCCTGTACTAAAGTTAGTTTATAAATTATGCTGTAAAATTTAGCCCATTTCTAGTTTTTTAGTTTTAGTTCCGAACTTTCGAATGTACAATGGCGCATAAAAATTTGAAGTTCTCCAGAGTTCAGCGTTTGGTGAACTTAGTTAGGGAGAAAGATTGTGAAATACTGCAGTAATTAAATTATCCAAATTTTGAAACCACAAAAGCAACAAATACGAAACGAATCAACCCAGGAACCTTAAAAAATAATTTTTTCCATGTTTATATATTCTATTAGAAACATCGATATATAAAGTTAATACAATAAATATTTGAAATAAAGGTGAACACACTTCGCCAATAAAGATTTAAACATCAGCCTTGTTCTAACCGGCTACTAAAAATAGTAGTGAAAAATAATTATAAATTTTTATACGAAATTGAAATTTTTGAAGTCGGCGCCAAATCAATACCAGACAAAATTTGATAAACAGATTAAAAATACTTTATTTGTAATTGGTTTCTTACAATAATTTGTATATATTTTTAGTTATTTATTTCATTTAGAAATAATTTGTAGCCGACTTCAAAAATTTCAATTTCATATAAAAATTTATAGTTATTTTTCACTTTTTAGCGCACTTTTAGAAGTCGGTCCAATTTCTTTGAAAAAAATTTTTTTTTTCGATTTTTAATTTTGAATTGATTATGATATCCATAAATTATTTGAACTAAGTACTAATCGAGACTAGTGCACCTCGCAATGACTCCAAGATGGCAAAAAAAGTACCCATTTTATCCAAAGTTGTAATGTGTGAGGCGAGAGTGAGGCGTGTGTGAGGCGTGTGTGAGGCGTGTGTGAGGCGTGTGCGAGGCGTGTGTGAGGCGTGTGTGAGGCGTGTGTGAGGCGTGTGTGAGGCGTGTGTGAGGCGTGTGTGAGGCGTGTGTGAGGCGTGTGTGAGGCGTGTGTGAGGTGGGTGTGAGGTTTGTGTGAGGTGCGTGTGAGGTGTATGTGAGGTGTGTGTGAGGTGTGTGTGAGGTGTGTGTTAGGTGTGTGTGAGGTGTATGTTAGGTGTGTGTGAGGTGTGTGTGAGGTGTGTGTGAGGTGTGTCTGAGGTGTGTGTGAGGTGTGTGTGAGGTGTTTGTGAGATGTGTGTGATATGTATGTGAAGTGTGGGTGAGGTGTGTGTGAAGTGTGCGTGTGGTGTGTGAGGTGTATGTGAGGTGTGTCTAATGTGTGTGTGAGGTGTGTGTGAGATGTGTTTGAAGCGTGTGTTTGAAGCGTGTGTTTGAGGCGTGTGTGAAGCGTGTGTGAGGCGTGTGTGAGGCGTGTGTGAGGCGTGTGTGAGGAGTGTGGGAGGCGTGTGTGAGGCGTGTGTGAGGCGTGTGTGAGGTGGGTGTGAGGTGTGTGTGAGGTGCGTGTGAGGTGTATGTGAGGTGTGTGTGAGGTGTGTGTGAGGTGTGTGTGAGGTGTGTGTTAGGTGTGTGTGAGGTGTGTGTTAGGTGTGTGTGAGGTGTGTGTGAGGTGTGTGTGAGGTGTGTCTGAGGTGTGTGTGAGGTGTGTGTGAGGTGTTTGTGAGATGTGTGTGATATGTTTGTGAAGTGTGGGTGAGGTGTGTGTGAAGTGTGCGTGTGGTGTGTGAGGTGTATGTGAGGTGTGTATAATGCGTGTGTGAGGTGTGTGTGAGATGTGTTTGAAGCGTGTGTTTGAGGCGTGTGTGAGGCGTGTGTGAGGCGTGTGTGAGGCGTATTTAAGGCGTGTGTGAGGTGTGTGTGTGGGAGACGAGTGTGAGGCTTGTGTGAGGCGTGTGTGAGGCTTGTGTGAGACGTGTGTGAGACGTGGGTGAGGCGCGTGTGAGACGTGTGTGAGACGTGTGTGAGGCTTGTGTGAGACGTGTGAGGCTTGCGTAAAGCTTGTGTGAGGCGTATGTGAAGCACGTGTGGGGCGTGTGTGAGGCTTGTGTGAGACGTGTGTGAGGCTTGTGTGAATCGCGTGTGAGGCGTGTGTGAGGCGTGTATGAGGCTTGTGTGAGGCTTGTATGAGTCTTGTAAGGCGCGTGTGAGGCGTGTGAGTTTTGTGTGGAACGTATGTGAGGCGTGTGTGAGGCGTGTGTAAGTCGTGTGTGAGGCGTGTGTGAGTCGTGTGTGAGGCGTGTGCGAGGCTTGTGTGAGGCGTGTGAGGCGTGTGTGAGGCGTGTGTGAGGCGGGTGTGAGGCGTGTGTGAGGCGATTGTGAAGCGTGTGGGAGGCGTGTGGGAGTTTTGTGGGAGGCGTGTGGGAAGCGAGTGTGAGGCGTGTGAGAGGCGTGTATGAGGCGTGTGTAAGACGTATGTGAGGCGTGTGCGAGGCGTGTTTGAGGCGTGTGTGAGGCGAGTGTGAGGCGAGTGTGAGGCGTGTGTGAGTCGTGTGTGAGGCGTGTATGAGGCGTGTGTAAGACGTATGAGAGGCGTGTGCGAGGCGTGTGTGAGGTGTGTGTGAGGCGTGTGTGAGGTGTGTGTGAGGTGTGTGTGAGGTGTGTGTGATGCGTGTGTGAGTCGTGTGTGAGGCGTGAGTGAGGCGTGTGTGAGGCGTGAGAGAGGTGTGTGTGAAGTGTGCGTGAGGCGTGTGTGAGGTGTGTTAGTTGTGTGTGGGGCTTGTGTGAGGTGTGTGTGAGGTGTGTGTTAGGCGTGTGTGAGGCTTGAGTGAGGCTTGTGTGAGGCGTGAATTAGGTGTGTGTGAGGAGTGTGTGAGGCGTGTGTGAGGCTTGTGTGAGGCGTGTGTGAGGCGTGTGTGAGGCGTGTGTGAGGCGTGTGTGAGGTGTGTGTGAGGTGTGTGTGAGGTTTGTGTGATGTGTGTGTGAGGTGTGTGTGAGGTGTGTGTGAGGTGTGTGTGAGGTGTGTGTGAGGAGTGTGTGAGGTTTGTGTGAGGTTTGTGTGAGGTTTGTGTGAGGTGTGTGTGAGGTATATGTGAGGTGATTGTGAGGAGTGTGTGATGTTTGTGTGATGTGTGTGTGTGTGTGTGTGTAAATATTTTAAGAATTAATTAATATCTGCAGAGAGTAACTCGGCCAAAAATTTTGAAGTACCTTGAATATATATAAATATGTTCATAGAATCCGCTTTTATATAATATTTAAACATGAACTTAAACAAAAATCGTTACACGCACTGTTGCAGGACCCTGTACTAAAGTTAGTTTATAAATTATGCTGTAAAATTTAGCCCATTTCTAGTTTTTTAGTTTTAGTTCCGAACTTTCGAATGTACAATGGCGCATAAAAATTTGAAGTTCTCCAGAGTTCAGCGTTTGGTGAACTTAGTTAGGGAGAAAGATTGTGAAATACTGCAGTAATTAAATTATCCAAATTTTGAAACCACAAAAGCAACAAATACGAAACGAATCAACCCAGGAACCTTAAAAAATAATTTTTTCCATGTTTATATATTCTATTAGAAACATCGATATTTAAAGTTAATACAATAAATATTTGAAATAAAGGTGAACACACTTCGCCAATAAAGATTTAAACATCAGCCTTGTTCTAACCGGCTACTAAAAATAGTAGTGAAAAATAATTATAAATTTTTATATGAAATTGAAATTTTTGAAGTCGGCGCCAGATCAATACCAGACAAAATTTGATAAACAGATTAAAAATACTTTATTTGTAATTGGTTTCTTACAATAATTTGTATATATTTTTAGTTATTTATTTCATTTAGAAATAATTTGTAGCCGACTTCAAAAATTTCAATTTCATATAAAAATTTAAAGTTATTTTTCACTTTTTAGCGCACTTTTAGAAGTCGGTCCAATTTCTTTGAAAAAAATTTTATTTTTCGATTTTTAATTTTGAATTGATTATGATATCCATAAATTATTTGAACTAAGTACTAATCGAGACTAGTGCACCTCGCAATGACTCCAAGATGGCAAAAAAAGTAGCCATTTTATCAAAAGTTGTAATGTGTGAGGCGAGAGTGAGGCGTGTGTGAGGCGTGTGTGAGGCGTGTGTGAGGCGTGTGTGAGGCGTGTGTGAGGCGTGTGTGAAGCGTGTGTGAGGCGTGTGTGAGGCGTGTGTGAGGCGTGTGTGAGGCGTGTGTGAGGCGTGTGTGAGGCGTGTGTGAGGCGTGTGTGAGGTGGGTGTGAGGTTTGTGTGAGGTGCGTGTGAGGTGTATGTGAGGTGTGTGTGAGGTGTGTGTGAGGTGTGTGTTAGGTGTGTGTGAGGTGTGTGTTAGGTGTGTGTGAGGTGTGTGTGAGGTGTGTGTGAGGTGTGTCTGAGGTGTGTGTGAGGTGTGTGTGAGGTGTTTGTGAGATGTGTGTGATATGTATGTGAAGTGTGGGTGAGGTGTGTGTGAAGTGTGCGTGTGGTGTGTGAGGTGTATGTGAGGTGTGTCTAATGTGTGTGTGAGATGTGTGTGAGATGTGTTTGAAGCGTGTGTTTGAAGCGTGTGTTTGAGGCGTGTGTGAAGCGTGTGTGAGGCGTGTGTGAGGCGTGTGTGAGGCGTGTGTGAGGCGTGTGTGAGGCGTGTGTGAGGTGGGTGTGAGGTGTGTGTGAGGTGCGTGTGAGGTGTATGTGAGGTGTGTGTGAGGTGTGTGTGAGGTGTGTGTGAGGTGTGTGTTAGGTGTGTGTGAGGTGTGTGTTAGGTGTGTGTGAGGTGTGTGTGAGGTGTGTGTGAGGTGTGTCTGAGGTGTGTGTGAGGTGTGTGTGAGGTGTTTGTGAGATGTGTGTGATATGTTTGTGAAGTGTGGGTGAGGTGTGTGTGAAGTGTGCGTGTGGTGTGTGAGGTGTATGTGAGGTGTGTCTAATGCGTGTGTGAGGTGTGTGTGAGATGTGTTTGAAGCGTGTGTTTGAGGCGTGTGTGAGGCGTGTGTGAGGCGTGTGTGAGGCGTATTTAAGGCGTGTGTGAGGTGTGTGTGTGGGAGACGAGTGTGAGGCTTGTGTGAGACGTGTGAGGCTTGCGTAAAGCTTGTGTGAGGCGTATGTGAAGCACGTGTGGGGCGTGTGTGAGGCTTGTGTGAGACGTGTGTGAGGCTTGTGTGAATCGCGTGTGAGGCGTGTGTGAGGCGTGTATGAGGCTTGTGTGAGGCTTGTATGAGTCTTGTAAGGCGCGTGTGAGGCGTGTGAGTTTTGTGTGGGGCGTATGTGAGGCGTGTGTGAGGCGTGTGTAAGTCGTGTGTGAGGCGTGTGTGAGTCGTGTGTGAGGCGTGTGCGAGGCTTGTGTGAGGCATGTGAGGCGTGTGTGAGGCGTGTGTGAGGCGGGTGTGAGGCGGGTGTGAGGCGTCTGTGAGGCGTGTGTGAGGCGATTGTGAGGCGTGTGGGAGGCGTGTGGGAGTTTTGTGGGAGGCGTGTGGGAAGCGAGTGTGAGGCGTGTGAGAGGCGTGTATGAGGCGTGTGTAAGACGTATGTGAGGCGTGTGCGAGGCGTGTTTGAGGCGTGTGTGAGGCGTGTGTGAGGCGTGTGTGAGGCGTGTGTGAGGCGTGTTTGAGACGTGTGTGAGGCGTGTGTGAGGCGTGTGCGAGGCGTGTGCGAGGCGTGAGTGAGGCGTGTGGAAGTCGTGAGGGAGTTGTGTTTGGTGTTGGTGAGGCGTGTGTGAGGCGTGTGTGAGGCGTGTGTGAGGCGTGTGTGAGGCGTGTGTGAGGCGTGTGTGAGGCGTGTGTGAGGCGTGTGTGAGGCGTGTGTGAGGCGTGTGTGAGGCGTGTGTGAGGCGTGTGTGAGGCGTGTGTGAGGCGTGTGTGAGGCGTGTGTGAGGCGTGTGTGAGGCGTGTGTGAGGCGTGTGTGAGGCGTGTGTGAGGCGTGTGTGAGGCGTGTGTGAGGCGTGTGGGAGGCGTGTGGGAGGCGTGTAGGAGGCGTGTGGGAGGCGTGTGGGAGGCGTGTAAGAGTCTTGTGGGAGGCGTGTGGGAAACGAGTGTGAGGCGTGTGGGAGGCGTGAATGAGGCGTATGTGAGGCTTGGGTGAAGCGTGTTTGAAGCGTGTGTGAGGCGAGTGTGAGGCGTGGGTGAAGCGCGTGTGATTCGCGTGTGAGGCGCGTGTGTGGCGTGTGTGAGGCGTGTGTAAGGCGTGTGCGAGGAGTGTGCGAGGCGTGTGCGAGGCGTGTGCGAGGCGTGAGTGAGGCGTGTGGAAGGCGTGAGGGAGGTGTGTTAGGTGTGGGTGAGGCGTGTGTGAGGTGTGTGTGAGGCGTGTGTGAGGCGTTTGTGAGGCGTGTGTGAGGCGTTTGTGAGGCGTGTGGGAGGCGTGTTGGAGTCTTGTGGGAGGCGTGTGGGAAGTGAGTGTGAGGCGTGTGGGAGGCGTGAATGAGGCGTGTGTGAGGGTTGTGTGAGGCATATTTGAGGCGTGTGTGAGGCGTGTTTGCGGCGTGTTTGAGGCGTGTGTGAGGCGTGTGTGAGGCGTGTGTGAGGCGTGTGGGAGGCGTGTGTGAGGCGTGTGTGAGGCGTGTAAGAGTCTTGTGGGAGGCGTGTGGGAAACGAGTGTGAGGCGTGTGGGAGGCGTGAATGAGGCGTATGTGAGGCTTGGGTGAAGCGTGTGTGAAGCGTGTGTGAGGCGAGTGTGAGGCGTGTGTGAGGCGCGTGTGAGGCGTGTGTGAGGCGTGTGTGAGGCGTGTGTGAGGCGTGTGTGAGGCGTGTGTGAGGCGTGTGGGAGGCGTGTGTGAGGCGTGTGTGAGGCGTGTGTGAGGCGTGTGTGAGGCGTGTGTGAGGCGTGTGTGAGGCGTGTGTGAGGCGTGTGTGAGGCGTGTGTGAGGCGTGTGTGAGGCGTGTGTGAGGCGTGTGTGAGGCGTGTGTGAGGCGTATGTGAGGCGTGTTTGAGACGTGTGTGAGGCGTGTGTGAGGCGTGTGTGAGGCGTGTGCGAGGCGTGAGTGAGGCGTGTGGAAGTCGTGAGGGAGTTGTGTTTGGTGTTGGTGAGGCGTGTGTGAGGCGTGTGTGAGGTGTGTGTGAGGTGTGTGTGAGGTTTGTGTGAGATGTGTGTGAGGTGTGTGTGAGGTGTGTGTGAGGAGTGTGTGAGGTTTGTGTGAGGTGTGTGTGAGGTGTGTGTGTGGTATATGTGAGGTGTGTGTGAGGAGTGTGTGATGTGTGTGTGATGTGTGTGTGATGTGTGTGTGATGTGTGTGTGATGTGTGTGTGTGTGTGTGTGTGTGTAAATATTTTAAGATTTAATTAATATCTCCAGAGAGTAACTCGGCCAAAAATTTTGAAGTACCTTGAATATATATAAATATGTTCATAGAATCCGCTTTTATCTAATATTTAAACATGAACTTAAACAAAATTCGTTACACGCACTGTTGCAGGACCCTGTTCTAAAGTTACTTTATAAATTATGCTGTAAAATTTAGCCCATTTCTAGTTTTTCAGTTTTAGTTCCGAACTTTCGAATGTACAATGGCGCATAAAAATTTGAAGTTCTCCAGAGTTCAGCGTTTGGTGAACTTAGTTAGGGAGAAAGATTGTGAAATACTGCAGTAATTAAATTATCCAAATTTTGAAACCACAAAAGCAACAAATACGAAACGAATCAACCCAGGAACCTTAAAAAATAATTTTTTCCATGTTTATATATTCTAGTAGAAACATCGATATTTAAAGTTAATACATTAAATATTTGAAGTAAAGGTGAACACACTTCGCCAATAAAGATTTAAACATCAGCCTTGTTCTAACCGACTACTAAAAATAAGTAGTTTTCAATTCCATCTTAATCGTTAATATCGTGATGATTTCAAAACTAAAAATGTAATTTAAAAAAACTTCCTTCTAAAAAAATGCTAAAAATTTTTGAAATCGGCGCCAAATTATTTAATAAAAAAATGTGGATAACAAAAAAAAAGATAACTTGAACCATAGAATATTAAAACAATCACACATAAAACTCATGTAAATTTTACAACTAACTTTATTTGTAATTGCTTTCTTACTCTAAGTAGTTTATATCTTGTTTTAGTAGTAATTTAGCATTTACTTTCAATAAAAATATATAAGAACTTTTTTAAAGACGGTTTGATTTTATTTTATTTTTTTTCCTCTGTCATTTCTTAAACATTAATTTTTTATTTTATTTCGAAGAATATGGAAAGATTAAAGAAATTATAAAATTTTTGTAAAAAAATTAAACCGACTTCTAAAAGTGTGATAAAAAGTGAAAAATAATTATAAATTTTTATATGAAATTGAAATTTTTGAAGTCGGCGCCAAATCAATACCAGACAAAATTTGATAAACAGATTAAAAATACTTTATTTGTAATTGGTTTCTTACAATAATTTGTATATATTTGTAGTTATTTATTTCATTTAGAAATAATTTGTAGCCGACTTCAAAAATTTCAATTTCATATAAAAATTTATAGTTATTTTTCACTTTTTAGCGCACTTTTAGAAGTCGGTCCAATTTCTTTGAAAAAAATTTTATTTTTCGATTTTTAATTTTGAATTGATTATGATATCCATAAATTATTTGAACTAAGTACTAATCGAGACTAGTGTACCTCGCAATGACTCCAAGATGGCAAAAAAGTACCTATTTTATCCAAAGTTGTAAATCTCCCTAAAATGAACCACTAAAAATCCTTTGATTCTTAGAGTTCTCCAAATACCAGTGAAATTGTGTCAAACAAATATTTAGTCTGTCATAGTAAATCCACTATACCTTGTGTCAACGAATCTATTAGACAAGTCATAATTTCTAAAGTATCATGTGAATCGAAATGAGAATTGGTACAGGTAAATGGTATGTGAAGGGGAGAGTTTTCGCGTATTTTCCACTTTCCGGCCACTTCCGGTTTCACCGGAAATGGCCCCGGTTTTGAATTTTTAAAAGAAACACCCTGTATATTTTAAAATTTTTTTATTTCTGAGACAATTCTAGATCAGAACGTGACATTTTAAAAACTTTTTACATCTAATTCATTTTTTTAGAGCCACTTTTAAAATTGCATCTAGGTGGCTGTGATCAGACTCAAACTAATCCAAGGGCATTAGGTGATGTCAAAAAAATACAATCGTAAAGTTTTAGTTACTAGTATGAAAGACAGGAATAAGATAAGTTGACAAAATTACGTTTTCATTTTTACCTATTAATTTTCAAATGGCGACCCCTTTTTGACAACCACTTTTAGAAAAAAGCATTCTTTGACGAATCTAACGGTACTAATTTATTTGCTATTGGATTAGACATAAGAACAGAAATTAAATATTATTAAGCAAAATACTGGATATTTTATTTATTTATGACAAGTGCGCCATGGACAGCCGTGATGCATAATAATTTGCAACTGTTTTTATCAAGTGCTTTGTTTTCCAAAGAACAGAAGCATGTTATGATATCTTTTGTTCTATGGAGTGTATCGGAGTGTAAGTCAGATTAGGTTGTTGCATATATTTTTCCTTATCGCGCTATATAGCTGTTCTTTTTGGTGGCAGAAATCGGGATAATGCACGGATGCCATAAGATATTACGTAACTGAAATGGTGTGTGTGTGTGATGTGTGTGTGTTATGTGTGTGTTATGTGTGTGATGTGTGTGTGATGTGTGTGTGATGTGTGTGTGATGTGTGTATGAGGCGTGTGTGAGGCGTGTGTGAGGCGTGTGTGAGGCGTGTGTGAGGCGTGTGTGAAGCGTGTGTGAGGCGTGTGTGAGGCGTTTGTGAGGCGTGTTTGAGGCGTGTGGGAGTCTTGTGGGAGGCGTGTGGGAAGCGAGTGTGAGGCGTGTGGTAGGCGTGAATGAGGCGTGTGTGAGGCTTGGGTGAAGCGTGTGTGAGGCGTGTGTGAGGCGTGTGTGAGGCGTGTGTGAGGCGTGTGAGGCGTGTGTGAGGCGTGTGTGAGGCGTGTGTGAGGCGAGTGTGAGGCGTGTGTGAGGCTTGTGTGAGGCTTGTGTGAGGCGTGTGTGAGGCGTGTGTGAGGCGTGTGTGAGGCGTGTGTGAGGCGTGTGTGAGGCGTGTGTGAGGCGTGTGTGAGGCGTGTGTGAGGCGTGTGTGAGGCGTGTGAGGCGTGTGCGAGGCGAGTGCGAGGCGTGTGCGAGGCGTGAGTGAGGCGTGTGGAAGGCGTGAAGGAGGTGTGTTAGGTGTGGGTGAGGCGTGTGTGAGGTGTGTGTGAGGTGTGTGAGGTGTGTGTGAGGTGTGTGTGAGGTGTGTGTGAGGTGTGTGAGGTGTGTGTGAGGTGTGTGTGAGGTGTGTGTGAGGTGTGTGTGAGGTTTGTGTGAGATGTGTGTGAGGTGTGTGTGAGGTGTGTGTGAGGAGTGTGTGAGGTTTGTGTGAGGTGTGTGTGAGGTGTGTGTGTGGTATATGTGAGGTGTGTGTGAGGAGTGCGTGAGGCGTGTGTGAGGCGTGTGTGATACGTGTGTGAGGCGTGTGTGAGGCGTGTTTGAGGAGTTTGTGAGGCGTGTGTGAGATGTGTGTGAGGCGTTTGTGAGGCGTGTGTGAGGCGTGTGTGAGGCGTGTTTGAGGCGTGTGGGAGGTGTGTGTGAGGTGTGTGTGAGGCGTGTTTGAGGCGTGTGTGAGGCGTGTGGGAGGTGTGAATGAGGCGTGTGTGAGGTTTGGGTGAAACGTGTGTGAGGCGTGTGTGAGGCGTGTGTGAGGCGTGTGTGAGGCGTGTGTGATGCGTGTGGGAGGCGTGTGGGAGGCGTGGGGGAGGCGTGTGGGAAGCGTGTGGGAAGCGTGTGGGGGGCGTGTGGGAGGCGTGTGGGAGGCGTGTGGGGGCATATGGGAGTCGTGTGGGGGGCATATGGGAGACGTGTGGGAGGCGTGTGGGAAACGAGTGTGAGGCGTGTGGGAGGCGTGAATGAGGCGTGTGTGGGGCTTGTGTGAGGCGTGTGTGAGGCATGTGTGAGGCGTGTGGGAGGCGTGTGTGAGGCGTGTGGGAGGCGTGTGGGAAGCGTGTGGGAGGCGTGTGGGAGGCGTGTGGGAGGCGTGTGGGAGGCGTGTGGGAGGCGTTTGTGAGGCGTGTGTGAGACATGTGTGAGGTGTTTGTGAGGCGTGTAAGAGGCGTGAATGAGGCGTGTGTGAGGCTTGAGTGAAGCGTGTGTGAGGCGTGTGTGAGGAGTTTGTGAGGCGTGTGTGAGACGTGTGTGAGGCGTTTGTGAGGCGTGTGTGAAGCGTGTGTGAGGCGTGTGTGAAGCGTGTGTGTGAGGTGTGGGTGAGGTGTGTGTGAGGTGTGTGTGAATCTTGTGTGAGGCGTATGTGAGGCGTGTGTGAGGCGTGTTTGAGGCGTGTGTGAGGCGTGTGTGAGGCGTGTGTGAGGCGTGTGGGAGGCGTGTGTGAGGCGTGTGTGAGGCGTGTGTGAGGCGTGTGTGAGGCGTGTGTGAGGCGTGTGTGAGGCGTGTGTGAGGCGTGTGTGAGGCGTGTGTGAGGCGTGTGTGAGGCGTGTGTGAGGCGTGTGGGAGGCATGTGTGAGGCGTGTGTGAGGCGTGTGTGAGGCGTGTGTGAGGCGTGTGTGAGGCGTGTGTGAGGCGTGTATGAAGCGTGTATAAGGCGTGTGTGAGGCGTGTGTGAGGCGTGTGTGAGGCGTGTGTGATGCGTGTGGGAGGCGTGTGGGAAGCGTGTGGGAAGCGTGTGGGGGGCGTGTGGGAGGCGTGTGGGAGGCGTGTGGGGGCATATGGGAGTCGTGTGGGGGGCATATGGGAGGCGTGTGGGAGGCGTGTGGGAAACGAGTGTGAGGCGTGTGGGAGACGTGAATGAGGCGTGTGTGAGGCTTGTGTAAGGCGTATGTGAGGCGTGTGTGAGGCGTGTGGGAAACGATTGTGAGGCGTGTGGAAGGCGTGAATGAGGCGTATGTGAGGCTTAAGTGAAGCGTGTGTGAAGCGTGTGCGAGGCGAGTGTGAAGCGTGTGTCAGGCGCGTGTGAGGCGTGTGTGAGGCGTGTGTGAGGCGTGTGTGAGGCGTGTGTGAGGCGTGTGTGAGGCGTGTGTGAGGCGTGTGTGAGGCGTGTGTGAGGCGTGTGTGAGGCGTGTGTGAGGCGTGTGTGAGGCGTGTGTGAGGCGTGTGTGAGGCGTGTGTGAGGCGTGTTTGAGACGTGTGTGAGGCGTGTGTGAGGCGTGTGTGAGGCGTGTGCGAGGCGTGTGCGAGGCGTGAGTGGGGCGTGTGGAAGTCGTGAGGGAATTGTGTTTGGTGTTGGTGAGGCGTGTGTGAGGCGTGTGTGAGGCGTGTGTGAGGCGTGTGTGAGGCGTGTGTGAGGCGTGTGTCAGGCGTGTGTGAGGCGTGTGTGAGGCGTGTGTGAGGCGTGTGTGAGGCGTGTGTGAGGCGTGTGTGAGGCGTGTGTGAGGCGTGTGTGAGGCGTGTGTGAGGCGTGTGTGAGGCGTGTGTGAGGCGTGTGTGAGGCGTGTGTGAGGCGTGTGTGAGGCGTGTGTGAAGCGAGTGTGAGGCGTGTGTCAGGCTTGTGTGCGGCGTGTGTGAGGCGTGTGTGAGGCGAGTGTGAGGCGTGTGTGAGGCGTGTGTGAGGCGTGTGTGAGGCGTGTGCGAGGCGAGTGCGAGGCGTGTGCGAGGTGTGAGTGAGGCGTGTGGAAGGCGTGAAGGAGGTGTGTTAGGTGTGGGTGAGGCGTGTGTGAGGTGTGTGTGAGGTGTGTGAGGTGTGTGTGAGGTGTGTGTGAGGTGTGTGTGAGGTGTGTGTGAGGTGTGTGAGGTGTGTGAAGTGTGTGTGAGGTGTGTGTGAGGTGTGTGTGAGGTGTGTGTGAGGTGTGTGTGAGGTGTGTGTGAGGTTTGTGTGAGATGTGTGTGAGGTGTGTGTGAGGTGTGTGTGAGGAGTGTGTGAGGTTTGTGTGAGGTGTGTGTGAGGTGTGTGTGTGGTATATGTGAGGTGTGTGTGAGGAGTGTGTGATGTGTGTGTGATGTGTGTGTGATGTGTGTGTGATGTGTGTGTGTGTGTGTGTGTAAATATTTTAAGATTTAATTAATATCTCCAGAGAGTAACTCGGCCAAAAATTTTGAAGTACCTTGAATATATATAAATATGTTCATAGAATCCGCTTTTATCTAATATTTAAACATGAACTTAAACAAAATTCGTTACACGCACTGTTGCAGGACCCTGTTCTAAAGTTACTTTATAAATTATGCTGTAAAATTTAGCCCATTTCTAGTTTTTCAGTTTTAGTTCCGAACTTTCGAATGTACAATGGCGCATAAAAATTTGAAGTTCTCCAGAGTTCAGCGTTTGGTGAACTTAGTTAGGGAGAAAGATTGTGAAATACTGCAGTAATTAAATTATCCAAATTTTGAAACCACAAAAGCAACAAATACGAAACTAATCAACCCAGGAACCTTAAAAAATAATTTTTTCCATGTTTATATATTCTAGTAGAAACATCGATATTTAAAGTTAATACATTAAATATTTGAAATAAAGGTGAACACACTTCGCCAATAAAGATTTAAACATCAGCCTTGTTCTAACCGACTACTAAAAATAAGTAGTTTTCAATTCCATCTTAATCGTTAATATCGTGATGATTTCAAAACTAAAAATGTAATTTAAAAAAACTTCCTTCTAAAAAAATGCTAAAAATTTTTGAAATCGGCGCCAAATTATTTAATAAAAAAATGTGGATAACAAAAAAAAAGATAACTTGAACCATAGAATATTAAAACAATCACACATAAAACTCATGTAAATTTTACAACTAACTTTATTTGTAATTGCTTTCTTACTCTAAGTAGTTTATATCTTGTTTTAGTAGTAATTTAGCATTTACTTTCAATAAAAATATATAAGAACTTTTTTAAAGACGGTTTGATTTTACTTTTTTTTTTTCCTCTGTCATTTCTTAAACATTAATTTTTTATTTTATTTCGAAGAATATGGAAAGATTAAAGAAATTATAAAATTTTTGTAAAAAAATTAAACCGACTTCTAAAAGTGTGATAAAAAGTGAAAAATAATTATAAATTTTTATATGAAATTGAAATTTTTGAAGTCGGCGCCAAATCAATACCAGACAAAATTTGATAAACAGATTAAAAATACTTTATTTGTAATTGGTTTCTTACAATAATTTGTATATATTTGTAGTTATTTATTTAATTTAGAAATAATTTGTAGCCGACTTCAAAAATTTCAATTTCATATAAAAATTTATAGTTATTTTTCACTTTTTAGCGCACTTTTAGAAGTCGGTCCAATTTCTTTGAAAAAAATTTTATTTTTCGATTTTTAATTTTGAATTGATTATGATATCTATAAATTATTTGAACTAAGTACTAATCGAGACTAGTGTACCTCGCAATGACTCCAAGATGGCAAAAAAGTACCTATTTTATCCAAAGTTGTAAATCTCCCTAAAATGAACCACTAAAAATCCTTTGATTCTTAGAGTTCTCCAAATACCAGTGAAATTGTGTCAAACAAATATTTAGTCTGTCATAGTAAATCCACTATACCGGGTGTCAACGAATCTATTAGACAAGTCATAATTTCTAAAGTATCATGTGAATCGAAATGAGAATTGGTACAGGTAAATGGTATGTGAAGGGGAGAGTTTTCGCGTATTTTCCACTTTCCGGCCACTTCCGGTTTCACCGGAAATGGCCCCGGTTTTGAATTTTTAAAAGAAACACCCTGTATATTTTAAAATTTTTTTATTTCTGAGACAATTCTAGATCAGAACGTGACATTTTAAAAACTTTTTACATCTAATTCATTTTTTTAGAGCCACTTTTAAAATTGCATCTAGGTGGCTGTGATCAGACTCAAACTAATCCAAGGGCATTAGGTGATGTCAAAAAAATACAATCGTAAAGTTTTAGTTACTAGTATGAAAGACAGGAATAAGATAAGTTGACAAAATTACGTTTTCATTTTTAACTATTAATTTTCAAATGGCGACCCCTTTTTTACAACCACTTTTAGAAAAAAGCATTCTTTGACGAATCTAACGGTACTAATTTATTTGCTATTGGATTAGACATAAGAACAGAAATTAAATATTATTAAGCAAAATACTGGATATTTTATTTATTTATGACAAGTGCGCCATGGACAGCCGTGATGCATAATAATTTGCAACTGTTTTTATCAAGTGCTTTGTTTTCCAAAGAACAGAAGCATGTTATGATATCTTTTGTTCTATGGAGTGTATCGGAGTGTAAGTCAGATTAGGTTGTTGCATATATTTTTCCTTATCGCGCTATATAGCTGTTCTCTTTGGTGGCAGAAATCGGGATAATGCACGGATGCCATAAGATATTACGTACCTGAAATGGTGTGTGTGTGTGTGTGTGTGTGTGTGATGTGTGTGTGTTATGTGTGTGTTATGTGTGTGATGTGTGTGTGATGTGTGTGTGATGTGTGTATGAGGCATGTGTGAGGCGTGTGTGAGGCGTGTGTGAGGCGTGTGTGAGGCGTGTGTGAAGCGTGTGTGAGGTGTGTGTGAGGTGTGTGTGAGGTGTGTGTGAGGTGTGTGTGAGGTGTGTGAGAGGTGTGTGTGAGGCGCGTGTGAGGCGCGTGTGAGGCGCGTGTGAGGCTTGTGTGAGGCGTGTGTGATGCGTGTGGGAGGCGTGAGGGAGGCGTGTGGGAGGCGTGTGGGAGGCGTGTGGGAGGCGTGTGGGAGGCGTGTGGGAGGCGTGTTGGAGGCGTGTGGGAGGCGTGTTGGAGGCGTGTGGGAGGCGTGTGGGAGGCGTATGGGAGGCGTGTGGGAAACGAGTGTGAGGCGTGTGGGAGGCGTGTGTGAGGCTTGTGTGAGGCGTATGTGAGGCGTGAATGAGGCGTGTGTGAGGCTTGGGTGAGGCTTGGATGAAGCTTGTGTGAGGCGTTTGTGAGGCGTGTGGGAGGCGTGTGGGAGTCTTGTGGGAGGCGTGTGGGAAGCGAGTGTGAGGCGTGTATGAGGCGTGAATGAGGCGTTTGTGAGACTTGTGTGAGGCGTATGTGAGTCGTGTGTGAGGCGTGTGTGAGGCGTGTGTGAGGCGTGTGTGAGGCGTGTGTGAGGCGTGTGTGAGGCGTGTGCGAGGCGAGTGCGAGGCGTGTGCGAGGCGTGAGTGAGGCGTGTGGAAGGCGTGAAGGAGGTGTGTTAGGTGTGGGTGAGGCGTGTGTGAGGTGTGTGTGAGGTGTGTGAGGTGTGTGTGAGGTGTGTGTGAGGTGTGTGTGAGGTGTGTGTGAGGTGTGTGTGAGGTGTGTGTGAGGTGTGTGTGAGGTGTGTGTGAGGTGTGTGTGAGGTGTGTGTGAGGTGTGTGAGGTTTGTGTGAGGCGTGTGTGAGACGTATGTGAGGCGTGTGTGAGGCGTGTTTGAGGCGTGTGTGAGCCGTGTGTGAGGCGTGTGTGAGGCGTGAATGAGGTGTGTGTGAGTCTTGGGTGAGGCGTGTGTGAGGCGTGTGGGAGGCGTATCGGAGGCGTGTGTGAGGCGTGTTTGAGGCGTGTTTGAGGCGTGTGTGAGGCGTGGGTGAGGTGTGTGGGAGGCGTGAATGAGGCGTGTGTGAGTCTTGGGTGAAGCGTGTGTGAAGCGTTTGTGAGGCGTGTGTGAGGCGTGTTTGAGGCGTGTTTGAGGCGTGTGTGAGGCGTGTGTGAGGCGTGTGTGAGGCGTGTGTGAGGCGTGTGTGAGGCGTGTGTGAGGCGTGTGGGAGGCGTGTGGGAAACGAGTGTGAGGCGTGTGGGAGGCGTGAATGAGGCGTGTGTGAGTCTTAGGTGAAGCGTGTGTGAGGGGTGTGTGAGGCGTATCGGAGGCGTGTGTGAGGCGTGTTTGAGGCGTGTTTGAGGCGTGTGTGAGGCGTGGGTGAGGTGTGTGGGAGGCGTGAATGAGGCGTGTGTGAGTCTTGGGTGAAGCGTGTGTGAAGCGTGTGTGAGGCGTGTGTGAGGCGTGTTTGAGGCGTGTTTGAGGCGTGTGTGAGGCGTGTGTGAGGCGTGTGTGAGGCGTGTGTGAGGCGTGTGTGAGGCGTGTGTGAGGCGTGTGGGAGGCGTGTGGGAAACGAGTGTGAGGCGTGTGGCAGGCGTGAATGAGGCGTGTGTGAGGCTTGTGTAAGGCGTATGTGAAGCGTGTGTGAGGCGTGTAAGAGTCTTGTGGGAGGCGTGTGGGAAACGAGTGTGAGGCGTGTGGGAGGCGTGAATGAGGCGTATGTGAGGCTTGGGTGAAGCGTGTGTGAAGCGTGTGTGAGGCGAGTTTGAGGCGAGTGTGAGGCGTGTGTGAGGCGTGTGTGAGGCGTGTGTGAGGCGTGTGTGAGGCGTGTGTGAGGCGTGTGTGAGGCGTGTGTGAGGCGTGTGTGAGGCGTGTGTGAGGCGTGTGTGAGGCGTGTGTGAGGCGTGTGTGAGGCGTGTGTGAGGCGTGTGTGAGGCGTGTGTGAGGCGTGTGTGAGGCGTGTGTGAGGCGTGTGTGAGGCGTGTGTGAGGCGTGTGTGAGGCGTGAGTGAGGCGTGTGTGAGGCGTATGTGATACGTGTGTGAGGCGTGTGTGAGGCGTGTTTGAGGAGTTTATGAGGCGTGTGTGAGATGTGTGTGAGGCGTTTGTGAGGCGTGTGTGAAGCGTGTGTGAGGCGTGTGTGAGGCCTGAGTGAGGCGTGTGTGAAGCGTGTGTGTGAGGTGTGTGTGAGGTGTGTGTGAGGTGTGTGTGAGGTGTGTGTGAGGCTTGTGTGAGGCGTATGTGAGGCGTGTGTGAGGCGTGTGTGAGGCGTGTGTGAGGCGTGTGTGAGGCGTGTGTGAGGCGTGTGTGAGGCGTGTTTGAGGCGTGTGGGAGGTGTGTGTGAGGTGTGTGTGAGGTGTGTGTGAGGTGTGTGTTAGGCGTGTGTGAGGCTTGAGTGAGGCTTGTGTGAGGCGTGAATGAGGTGTGTGTGAAGTTTGTGTGGCGTGTGTGAGGCTTTTGTGAGGCGTGTTTGAGGCGTGTGTGAGACGTGTGGTAGGTGTGAATGAGGCGTGTGTGAGGCTTGGGTGAAGCGTGTGTGAGGCGTGTGTGAGGCGTGTGTGAGGCGTGTGTGATGCGTGTGGGAGGCGTGTGGGAGGCGTGGGGGAGGCGTGTGGGAAGCGTGTGGGAAGCGTGTGGGGGGCGTGTGGGAGGCGTGTGGGAGGCGTGTGGGGGCATATGGGAGTCGTGTGGGAGGCATATGGGATACGTGTGGGAGGCGTGTGGGAAACGAGTGTGAGGCGTGTGGGAGGCGTGAATGAGGCGTGTGTGGGGCTTGTGTGAGGCATGTGTGAGGCGTGTGGGAGGCGTGTGGGAGGCGTGTGGGAGGCGTGTGGGAAGCGTGTGGGAGGCGTGTGGGAGGCGTGTGGGAGGCGTGTGTGAGGCGTTTGTGAGGCGTGTGTGAGACATGTGTGAGGTGTTTGTGAGGCGTGTAAGAGGCGTGAATGAGGCGTGTGTGAGTCTTGGGTGAGGCGTGTGTGAGGCGTGTGTGAGGAGTTTGTGAGGCGTGTGTGAGACGTGTGTGAGGCGTTTGTGAGGCGTGTGTGAAGCGTGTGTGAGGCGTGTGTGAAGCGTGTGTGTGAGGTGTGTGTGAGGTTTGTGTGAGTCTTGTGTGAGGCGTATGTGAGGCGTGTGCGAGGCGTGTTTGAGGCGTGTGTGATGCGTGTGTGAGGCGTGTGTGAGGCGTGTGGGAGTCGTGTGGGAGTCGTGTGTGAGGCGTGTGTGAGGCGTGTGTGAGGCGTGTGTGAAGCGTGTGTGAGGCGTGTGTGAGGCGTGTGTGAGGCGTGTGTGAGGCGTGTGTGAGGCGTGTGTGAGGCGTGTGTGAGGCGTGTGTGAGGCGTGTGTGAGGCGTGTGTGAGGCGTGTGTGAGGCGTGTGTGAGGCGTGTGTGAGGCGTGTGTGAGGCGTGTGTGAGGCGTGTGTGAGGCGTGTGTGAGGCGTGTGTGAGGCGTGTGTGAGGCGTGTGTGAGGCGTGTGTGAGGCGTGTGTGAGGAGTTTGTGAGGCGTGTGTGAGACGTGTGTGAGTCGTTTGTGAGGCGTGTGTGAAGCGTGTGTGAGGCGTGTGTGAAGCGTGTGTGTGAGGTGTGTGTGAGGTGTGTGTGAGTCTTGTGTGAGGCGTATGTGAGGCGTGTGCGAGGCGTGTTTGAGGCGTGTGTGATGCGTGTGTGAGGCGTGTGTGAGGCGTGTGGGAGTCGTGTGGGAGTCCTGTGTGAGGCGTGTGTGAGGCGTGTGTGAGGCGTGTGTGAGGCGTGTGTGAGGCGTGTGTGAGGCGTGTGTGAGGCGTGTGTGAGGCGTGTGTGAGGCGTGAGTGAGGCGTGTGGAAGGCGTGAAGGAGGTGTGTTAGGTGTGGGTGAGGCGTGTGTGAGGTGTGTGTGAGGTGTGTGAGGTGTGTGTGAGGCGTGTGTGAGGCGTGTGTGAGGCGTGTGCGAGGCGTGTGCGAGGCGTGAGTGAGGCGTGTGGAAGGCGTGAAGGAGGTGTGTTAGGTGTGGGTGAGGCGTGTGTGAGGTGTGTGTGAGGTGTGTGTGAGGTGTGTGTGAGGTGTGTGTGAGGTGTGTGTGAGGTGTGTGTGAGGTGTGTGTGAGGTGTGTGTGAGGTGTGTGTGAGGTGTGTGTGAGGTGTGTGTGAGGTGTGTGTGAGGTGTGTGTGAGGTGTGTGTGAGGTGTGTGAGGTTTGTGTGAGGCGTGTGTGAGACGTATGTGAGGCGTGTGTGAGGCGTGTTTGAGGCGTGTGTGAGGCGTGTGGGAGGCGTGAATGAGGTGTGTGTGAGTCTTGGGTGAGGCGTGTGTGAGGCGTGTGGGAGGCGTATCGGAGGCGTGTGTGAGGCGTGTTTGAGGCGTGTTTGAGGCGTGTGTGAGGCGTGGGTGAGGTGTGTGGGAGGCGTGAATGAGGCGTGTGTGAGTCTTGGGTGAAGCGTGTGTGAAGCGTGTGTGAGGCGTTTGTGAGGCGTGTTTGAGGCGTGTTTGAGGCGTGTGTGAGGCGTGTGTGAGGCGTGTGTGAGGCGTGTGTGAGGCGTGTGTGAGGCGTGTGTGAGGCGTGTGTGAGGCGTGTGTGAGGCGTGTGGGAGGCGTGTGGGAAACGAGTGTGAGGCGTGTGGGAGGCGTGAATGAGGCGTGTGTGAGTCTTGGGTGAAGCGTGTGTGAGGGGTGTGTGAGGCGTGTGTGAGGCGTGTGTGAGGCGTGTGTGAGGCGTGTGTGAGGCGTGTGTGAGGCGTGTGGGAGGCATGTGGGAGGCGTGTGGGAGGCGTGTGGGAAACGAGTGTGAGGCGTGTGGCAGGCGTGAATGAGGCGTGTGTGAGGCTTGTGTAAGGCGTATGTGAAGCGTGTGTGAGGCGTGTAAGAGTCTTGTGGGAGGCGTGTGGGAAACGAGTGTGAGGCGTGTGGGAGGCGTGAATGAGGCGTATGTGAGGCTTGGGTGAAGCGTGTGTGAAGCGTGTGTGAGGCGAGTTTGAGGCGAGTGTGAGGCGTGTGTGAGGCGTGTGTGAGGCGTGTGTGAGGCGTGTGTGAGGCGTGTGTGAGGCGTGTGTGAGGCGTGTGTGAGGCGTGTGTGAGGCGTGTGTGAGGCGTGTGTGAGGCGTGTGTGAGGCGTGTGTGAGGCGTGTGTGAGGCGTGTGTGAGGCGTGTGTGAGGCGTGAGTGAGGCGTGTGTGAGGCGTATGTGATACGTGTGTGAGGCGTGTGTGAGGCGTGTTTGAGGAGTTTATGAGGCGTGTGTGAGGCGTGTGTGAGGCGTGTGTGAGGCGTGTGTGAGGCGTGTGTGAGGCGTGTGTGAGGCGTGTGTGAGGCGTGTGTGAGGCGTGTGTGAGGCGTGTGTGAGGCGTGTGTGAGGCGTGTGTGAGGCGAGTGTGAGGCGTGTGTGAGGCGTGTGTGAGGCGTGTGTGAGGCGTGTGTGAGGCGTGTGTGAGGCGTGTGTGAGGCGTGTGTGAGGCGTGTGTGAGGCGTGTGTGAGGCGTGTGTGAGGCGTGTGTGAGGCGTGTGTGAGGCGTGTGTGAGGCGTGTGTGAGGCGTGTGTGAGGCGTGTGTAAGGCGTGTGTGAGGCGTGAGTGAGGCGTGTGTGAGGCGTATGTGATACGTGTGTGAGGCGTGTGTGAGGCGTGTTTGAGGAGTTTATGAGGCGTGTGTGAGATGTGTGTGAGGCGTTTGTGAGGCGTGTGTGAGGCGTGTTTGAGGCGTGTGGGAGGTGTGTGTGAGGCGTGTGTGAGGTGTGTGTGAGGTGTGTGTTAGGCGTGTGTGAGGCTTGAGTGAGGCTTGTGTGAGGCGTGAATGAGGTGTGTGTGAAGTTTGTGTGGCGTGTGTGAGGCTTTTGTGAGGCGTGTTTGAGGCGTGTGTGAGACGTGTGGGAGGTGTGAATGAGGCGTGTGTGAGGCTTGGGTGAAGCGTGTGTGAGGCGTGTGTGAGGCGTGTGTGAGGCGTGTGTGATGCGTGTGGGAGGCGTGTGGGAGGCGTGGGGGAGGCGTGTGGGAAGCGTGTGGGAAGCGTGTGGGGGGCGTGTGGGAGGCGTGTGGGAGGCGTGTGGGGGCATATGGGAGTCGTGTGGGAGGCATATGGGATACGTGTGGGAGGCGTGTGGGAAACGAGTGTGAGGCGTGTGGGAGGCGTGAATGAGGCGTGTGTGGGGCTTGTGTGAGGCGTGTGTGAGGCATGTGTGAGGCGTGTGGGAGGCGTGTGGGAGGCGTGTGGGAGGCGTGTGGGAGGCGTGTGGGAGGCGTGTGGGAGGCGTGTGGGAAGCGTGTGGGAGGCGTGTGGGAGGCGTGTGGGAGGCGTGTGTGAGGCGTTTGTGAGGCGTGTGTGAGACATGTGTGAGGTGTTTGTGAGGCGTGTAAGAGGCGTGAATGAGGCGTGTGTGAGTCTTGGGTGAAGCGTGTGTGAGGCGTGTGTGAGGAGTTTGTGAGGCGTGTGTGAGACGTGTGTGAGGCGTTTGTGAGGCGTTTGTGAGGCGTGTGTGAAGCGTGTGTGAGGCGTGTGTGAAGCGTGTGTGTGAGGTGTGTGTGAGGTGTGTGTGAGTCTTGTGTGAGGCGTATGTGAGGCGTGTGCGAGGCGTGCTTGAGGCGTGTGTGATGCGTGTGTGAGGCGTGTGTGAGGCGTGTGGGAGTCGTGTGGGAGTCGTGTGTGAGGCGTGTGTGAGGCGTGTGTGAGGCGTGTGTGAGGCGTGTGTGAAGCGTGTGTGAGGCGTGTGTGAGGCGTGTGTGAGGCGTGTGTGAGGCGTGTGTGAGGCGTGTGTGAGGCGTGTGTGAGGCGTGTGTGAGGCGTGTGTGAGGCGTGTGTGAGGCGTGTGTGAGGCGTGTGTGAGGCGTGTGTGAGGCGTGTGTGAGGCGTGTGTGAGGCGTGTGTGAGGCGTGTGTGAGGCGTGTGTGAGGCGTGTGTGAGGCGTGTGTGAGGCGTGTGTGAGGCGTGTGGGAGGCGTGTGTGAGGCGTGTGTGAGGCGTGTGTGAGGCGTGTGTGAGGCGTGTGTGAGGCGTGTGTGAGGCGTGTGTGAGGCGTGTGTGAGGCGTGTGTGAGGCGTGTATGAGGCGTGTATGAGGCGTGGGTGAGGCGTGTGTGAGGCGTGTGTGAGGCGTGTGTGATGCGTGTGGGAGGCGTGTGGGAAGCGTGTGGGAAGCGTGTGGGGGCGTGTGGGAGGCGTGTGGGAGGCGTGTGGGGGCATATGGGAGTCGTGTGGGGGGCATATGGGAGGCGTGTGGGAGGCGTGTGGGAAACGAGTGTGAGGCGTGTGGGAGACGTGAATGAGGCGTGTGTGAGGCTTGTGTAAGGCGTATGTGAGGCGTGTGTGAGGCGTGTAAGAGTCTTGTGGGAGGCGTGTGGGAAACGAGTGTGAGGCGTGTGGGAGGCGTGAATGAGGCGTATGTGAGGCTTAAGTGAAGCGTGTGTGAAGCGTGTGCGAGGCGAGTGTGAGGCGTGTGTGAGGTGCGTGTGAGGCGTGTGTGAGGCGTGTGTGAGGCGTGTGTGAGGCGTGTGTGAGGCGTGTGTGAGGCGTGTGTGAGGCGTGTGTGAGGCGTGTGTGAGGCGTGTGTGAGGCGTGTGTGAGGCGTGTGTGAGGCGTGTGTGAGGCGTGTGTGAGGCGTGTGTGAGGCGTGTGTGAGGCGTGTGTGAGGCGTGTGTGAGGCGTGTTTGAGACGTGTGTGAGGCGTGTGTGAGGCGTGTGTGAGGCGTGTGCGAGGCGTGTGCGAGGCGTGAGTGAGGCGTGTGGAAGTCGTGAGGGAGTTGTGTTTGGTGTTGGTGAGGCGTGTGTGAGGCGTGTGTGAGGCGTGTGTGAGGCGTGTGTGAGGCGTGTGTGAGGCGTGTGTGAGGCGTGTGTGAGGCGTGTGTGAGGCGTGTGTGAGGCGTGTGTGAGGCGTGTGTGAGGCGTGTGTGAGGCGTGTGTGAGGCGTGTGTGAGGCGTGTGTGAGTCGTGTGTGAGGCGAGTGTGAGGCGTGTGTGAGGCTTGTGTGAGGCGTGTGTGAGGCGTGTGTGAGGCGTGTGTGAGGCGAGTGTGAGGCGTGTGTGAGGCGTGTGTGAGGCGTGTGTGAGGCGTGTGTGAGGCGTGTGTGAGGCGTGTGTGAGGCGTGTGCGAGGCGAGTGCGAGGCGTGTGCGAGGCGTGAGTGAGGCGTGTGGAAGGCGTGAAGGAGGTGTGTTAGGTGTGGGTGAGGCGTGTGTGAGGTGTGTGTGAGGTGTGTGAGGTGTGTGTGAGATGTGTGTGAGGTGTGTGTGAGGTGTGTGTGAGGTGTGTGAGGTGTGTGAGGTGTGTGTGAGGTGTGTGTGAGGTGTGTGTGAGGTGTGTGTGAGGTGTGTGTGAGGTGTGTGTGAGGTGTGTGTGAGGTTTGTGTGAGATGTGTGTGAGGTGTGTGTGAGGTGTGTGTGAGGAGTGTGTGAGGTTTGTGTGAGGTGTGTGTGAGGTGTGTGTGTGGTATATGTGAGGTGTGTGTGAGGAGTGTGTTATGTGTGTGTGATGTGTGTGTGATGTGTGTGTGATGTGTGTGTGTGTGTGTGTGTGTGTAAATATTTTAAGATTTAATTAATATCTCCAGAGAGTAACTCGGCCAAAAATTTTGAAGTACCTTGAATATATATAAATATGTTCATAGAATCCGCTTTTATCTAATATTTAAACATGAACTTAAACAAAATTCGTTACACGCACTGTTTCAGGACCCTGTTCTAAAGTTACTTTATAAATTATGCTGTAAAATTTAGCCCATTTCTAGTTTTTCAGTTTTAGTTCCGAACTTTCGAATGTACAATGGCGCATAAAAATTTGAAGTTCTCCAGAGTTCAGCGTTTGGTGAACTTAGTTAGGGAGAAAGATTGTGAAATACTGCAGTAATTAAATTATCCAAATTTTGAAACCACAAAAGCAACAAATACGAAACGAATCAACCCAGGAACCTTAAAAAATAATTTTTTCCATGTTTATATATTCTAGTAGAAACATCGATATTTAAAGTTTATACATTAAATATTTGAAATAAAGGTGAACACGCTTCGCCAATAAAGATTTAAACATCAGCCTTGTTCTAACCGACTACTAAAAATAAGTAGTTTTCAATTCCATCTTAATCGTTAATATCGTGATGATTTCAAAACTAAAAATGTAATTTAAAAAAACTTCCTTCTAAAAAAATGCTAAAAATTTTTGAAATCGGCGCCAAATTATTTAATAAAAAAATGTGGATAACAAAAAAAAAGATAACTTGAACCATAGAATATTAAAACAATCACACATAAAACTCATGTAAATTTTACAACTAACTTTATTTGTAATTGCTTTCTTACTCTAAGTAGTTTATATCTTGTTTTAGTAGTAATTTAGCATTTACTTTCAATAAAAATATATAAGAACTTTTTTAAAGACGGTTTGATTTTACTTTTTTTTTTCCTCTGTCATTTCTTAAACATTAATTTTTTATTTTATTTCGAAGAATATGGAAAGATTAAAGAAATTATAAAATTTTTGTAAAAAAATTAAACCGACTTCTAAAAGTGTGATAAAAAGTGAAAAATAATTATAAATTTTTATATGAAATTGAAATTTTTGAAGTCGGCGCCAAATCAATACCAGACAAAATTTGATAAACAGATTAAAAATACTTTATTTGTAATTGGTTTCTTACAATAATTTGTATATATTTGTAGTTATTTATTTCATTTAGAAATAATTTGTAGCCGACTTCAAAAATTTCAATTTCATATAAAAATTTATAGTTATTTTTCACTTTTTAGCGCACTTTTAGAAGTCGGTCCAATTTCTTTGAAAAAAATTTTATTTTTCGATTTTTAATTTTGAATTGATTATGATATCCATAAATTATTTGAACTAAGTACTAATCGAGACTAGTGTACCTCGCAATGACTCCAAGATGGCAAAAAAGTACCTATTTTATCCAAAGTTGTAAATCTCCCTAAAATGAACCACTAAAAATCCTTTGATTCTTAGAGTTCTCCAAATACCAGTGAAATTGTGTCAAACAAATATTTAGTCTGTCATAGTAAATCCACTATACCGGGTGTCAACGAATCTATTAGACAAGTCATAATTTCTAAAGTATCATGTGAATCGAAATGAGAATTGGTACAGGTAAATGGTATGTGAAGGGGAGAGTTTTCGCGTATTTTCCACTTTCCGGCCACTTCCGGTTTCACCGGAAATGGCCCCGGTTTTGAATTTTTAAAAAAAACACCCTGTATATTTTAAAATTTTTTTATTTCTGAGACAATTCTAGATCAGAACGTGACATTTTAAAAACTTTTTACATCTAATTCATTTTTTTAGAGCCACTTTTAAAATTGCATCTAGGTGGCTGTGATCAGACTCAAACTAATCCAAGGGCATTAGGTGATGTCAAAAAAATACAATCGTAAAGTTTTAGTTACTAGTATGAAAGACAGGAATAAGATAAGTTGACAAAATTACGTTTTCATTTTTAACTATTAATTTTCAAATGGCGACCCCTTTTTTACAACCACTTTTAGAAAAAAGCATTCTTTGACGAATCTAACGGTACTAATTTATTTGCTATTGGATTAGACATAAGAACAGAAATTAAATATTATTAAGCAAAATACTGGATATTTTATTTATTTATGACAAGTGCGCCATGGACAGCCGTGATGCATAATAATTTGCAACTGTTTTTATCAAGTGCTTTGTTTTCCAAAGAACAGAAGCATGTTATGATATCTTTTGTTCTATGGAGTGTATCGGAGTGTAAGTCAGATTAGGTTGTTGCATATATTTTTCCTTATCGCGCTATATAGCTGTTCTCTTTGGTGGCAGAAATCGGGATAATGCACGGATGCCATAAGATATTACGTACCTGAAATGGTGTGTGTGTGTGTGTGTGTGTGTGTGTGTGTGTGTGTGTGTGTGTGTGTGTGTGTGTGTGTGTGATGTGTGTGTGTTATGTGTGTGTTATGTGTGTGATGTGTGTGTGATGTGTGTGTGATGTGTGTGTGATGTGTGTGTGATGTGTGTATGAGGCGTGTGTGAGGCGTGTGTGAGGCGTGTGTGAGGCGTGTGTGAGGCGTGTGTGAAGTGTGTGTGAGGTGTGTGTGAGGTGTGTGTGAGGTGTGTGTGAGGTGTGTGTGAGGTGTGTGTGAGGTGTGTGTGAGGTGTGTGAGAGGTGTGTGTGAGGCGCGTGTGAGGCGCGTGTGAGGCGCGTGTGAGGCTTGTGTGAGGCGTGTGGGAGGCGTGTGGGAGGCGTGTGGGAGGCGTGTGGGAGGCGTGTGGGAAACGAGTGTGAGGCGTGTGGGAGGCGTGAATGAGGCGTGTGTGGGGCTTGTGTGAGGCGTGTGTGAGGCGTGTGTGAGGCGTGTGTGAGGCGTGTGTGAGGCGTGTGGGAGGCGTGTGGGAGGCGTGTGGGAGGCGTGTGGGAGGCGTGTGGGAAGCGTGTTGGAGGCGTGTGGGAAGCGTGTTGGAGGCGTGTGGGAGGCGTATGGGAGGCGTGTGGGAGGCGTGTGGGAAACGAGTGTGTGGCGTGTGGGAGGCGTGTGTGAGGCTTGTGTGAGGCGTATGTGAGGCGTGTGTGAGGCGTGTTTGAGGCGAGTTTGAGTGTGTGAGGCGTGTGTGAGGCGTGTGTGAGGCGTGTGTGAGGCGTGTGTGAGGCGTGTGTGAGGCGTGTGTGAGGCGTGTGGGAGGCGTGAATGAGGCGTATGTGAGGCTTGAATGAGGCTTGGATGAAGCTTGTGTGAGTCGTTTGTGAGGCGTGTGGGAGGAGTGTGGGAGTCTTGTGGGAGGCGTGTGGGAAGCGAGTGTGAGGCGTGTATGAGGCGTGAATGAGGCGTTTGTGAGGCTTGTGTGAGGCGTATGTGAGTCGTGTGTGAGGCGTGTTTGAGGCTTGTGTGAGGCGTGTGGGAGGCGTGAATGAGGTGTGTGTGAGTCTTGGGTAAAGCGTGTGTGAGGCGTGTGTGAGGCGTGTGTGAGGCGTGTGTGAGGCGTGTGTGAGGCGTGTGTGAGGCGTGTGTGAGGCGTGTGTGAGGCGTGTGTGAGGCGTGTGTGAGGCGTGTGTGAGTCGTGTGTGAGGCGTGTGTGAGGCGTGTGTGAGGCGTGTGGGAGGCGTGTGGGAGGCGTGTGGGAGGCGTGTGGGAGGCGTGTGGGAGGCGTGTGGGAGGCGTGTGGGAGGCGTGTGGGAGGCGTGTGGGAGGCGTGTGTGAGGCGTGTGGGAGGCGTGTGGGAGGCGTGTAAGAGTCTTGTGGGAGGCGTGTGGGAAACGAGTGTGAGGCGTGTGGAAGTCGTGAGGGAGTTGTGTTTGGTGTTGGTGAGGCGTGTGTGAGGCGTGTGTGAGGCGTGTGTGAGGCGTGTGTGAGGCGTGTGTGAGGCGTGTGTGAGGCGTGTGTGAGGCGTGTGTGAGGCGTGTGTGAGGCGTGTGTGTGGCGTGTGGGAGGCGTGTGGGAGGCGTGTGGGAGGCGTGTGGGAGGCGTGTAAGAGTCTTGTGGGAGGCGTGTGGCAAAAGAGTGTGAGGCGTGTGGGAGGCGTGAATGAGGCGTGTGTGAGGCGTGTGTGAAGCGTGTGTGAGGCGAGTGTGAGGCGTGTGTGAGGCGTGTGTGAGGCGCGTGTGATTCGCGTGTGAGTCGCGTGTGAGGCGTGTGTGAGGCGTGTGCGAGGAGTGTGCGAGGCGTGTGCGAGGCGTGAGTGAGGCGTGTGGAAGGCGTGAGGGAGGTGTGTTAGGTGTGGGTGAGGCGTGTGTGAGGTGTGTGTGAGGCGTGTGTGAGGCGTTTGTGAGGCGTGTGTGAGGCGCTTGTGAGGCGTGTGTCAGACATGTGTGAGGTGTTTGTGAGGCGTGTGGTAGGCGTGAATGAGGCGTGTGTGAGGCTTGGGTGAAGCGTGTGTGAGGCGTGTTTGAGGCGTTTGTGAGGCGTGTGTGAGATGTGTGTGAGGCGTTTGTGAGGCGTGTGTGAAGCGTGTGTGAGGCGTGTGTGAGGCCTGAGTGAGGCGTGTGTGAAGCGTGTGGGTGAGTTGTGGGTGAGGTGTGTGTGAGGTGTGTGTGAGGTGTGTGTGAGGCTTGTGTGAGGCGTATGTGAGGCGTGTGTGAGGCGTGTGTGAGGCGTGTGTGAGGCGTGTGTGAGGCGTGTGTGAGGCGTGTGTGAGGCGTGTGTGAGGCGTGTTTTTGGCGTGTGGGAGGTGTGTGTGAGGCGTGTGTGAGGCGTGTGTGAGGCGTGTGTGACGCGTTTGTGAGGCGTGTGCGAGGCGAGTGCGAGGCGTGTGCGAGGCGTGTGCGAGGCGTGAGTGAGGCGTGTGGAAGGCGTGAGGGAGGTGTGTTAGGTGTGGGTGAGGCGTGTGTGAGGTGTGTGTGAGGTGTGTGAGGTGTGTGTGAGGTGTGTGTGAGGTGTGTGTGAGGTGTGTGTGAGGTGTGTGTGAGGTGTGTGTGAGGTGTGTGTGAGGTGTGTGAGGTGTGTGAGGTGTGTGTGAGGTGTGTGTGAGGTATGTGTGAGGTGTGTGTGAGGTTTGTGTGAGGTGTGTGTGAGGTGTGTGTGAGGTGTGTGTGAGGAGTGTGTGAGGTTTGTGTGAGGTGTGTGTGAGGTGTGTGTGAGGTATATGTGAGGTGTGTGTGAGGAGTGTGTGATGTGTGTGTGATGTGTGTGTGATGTGTGTGTGTGTGTGTGTGTAAATATTTTAAGATTTAATTAATATCTCCAGAGAGTAACTCGGCCAAAAATTTTGAAGTACCTTGAATATATATATAAATATGTTCATAGAATCCGCTTTTATCTAATATTTAAACATGAACTTAAACAAAATTCGTTACACGCACTGTTGCAGGACCCTGTACTAAAGTTACTTTATAAATTATGCTGTAAAATTTAGCCCATTTCTAGTTTTTTAGTTTTAGTTCCGAACTTTCGAATATACAATGGCGCATAAAAATTTGAAGTTCTCCAGAGTTCAGCGTTTGGTGAACTTAGTTAGGGAGAAAGATTGTGAAATACTGCAGTAATTAAATTATCCAAATTTTGAAACCACAAAAGCAACAAATACGAAACGAATCAACCCAGGAACCTTAAAAAATAATTTTTTCCATGTTTATATATTCTAGTAGAAATATCGATATTTAAAGTTAATACATTAAATATTTGAAATAAAGGTGAACACACTTCGCCAATAAAGATTTAAACATCATCCTTGTTCTAACCGACTACTAAAAATAAGTAGTTTTCAATTCCATCTTAATCGTTAATATCGTGATGATTTCAAAACTAAAAATGTAATTTAAAAAAACTTCCTTCTAAAAAATGCTAAAAATTTTTGAAATCGGCGTCAAATTATTTAATAAAAAATGTGGATAACAAAAAAAAAGATAACTTGGACCATAGAATATTAAAATAATCACACATAAAACTCATGTAAATTTTACAACTAACTTTATTTGTAATTGCTTTCTTACTCTAAGTAGTTTATATCTTGTTTTAGTAGTAATTTAGCATTTACTTTCAATAAAAATATATAAGAACTTTTTTAAAGACGGTTTGATTTTACTTTTTTTTTTCCTCTGTCACTTCTTAAACATTAATTTTTTATTTTATTTCGAAGAATATGGAAAGATTAAAGAAATTATAAAATTTTTGTAAAAAAATTAAACCGACTTCTAAAAGTGTGATAAAAAGTGAAAAATAATTATAAATTTTTATATGAAATTGAAATTTTTGAAGTCGGCGCCAAATCAATACCAGACAAAATTTGATAAACAGATTAAAAATAATTTATTTGTAATTGGTTTCTTACAATAATTTGTATATATTTGTAGTTATTTATTTCATTTAGAAATAATTTGTAGCCGACTTCAAAAATTTCAATTTCATATAAAAATTTATAGTTATTTTTCACTTTTTAGCGCACTTTTAGAAGTCGGTCCAATTTCTTTGAAAAAAATTTTATTTTTCGATTTTTAATTTTGAATTGATTATGATATCCATAAATTATTTGAACTAAGTACTAATCGAGACTAGTGTACCTCGCAATGACTCCAAGATGGCAAAAAAGTACCTATTTTATCCAAAGTTGTAAATCTCCCTTAAATGAACCACTAAAAATTCTTTGATTCTTAGAATTCTCCAAATACCAGTGAAATTGTGTCAAACAAATATTTAGTCTGTCATAGTAAATCCACTATACCGGGTGTCAACGAATCTATTAGACAAGTCATAATTTCTAAAGTATCATGTGTATCGAAATGAGAATTGGTACAGGTAAATGGTATGTGAAGGGGAGAGTTTTCGCATATTTTCCACTTTCCGGCCACTTCCGGTTTCACCGGAAATGGCCCCGGTTTTGAATTTTTAAAAGAAACACCCCGTATATTTTAAAATTTTTTTATTTCTGAGACAATTCTAGATCAGAGCGTGACATTTTAAAAACTTTATACTTCTAATTCATTTTTTTAGAGCCACTTTAAAATTGCATCTAGGTGGCTGTGATCAGACTCAAACTAATCCAAGGGCATTAGGTGATGTCAAAAAAATACAATCGCAAAGTTTTAGTTACTAGTATGAAAGACAGGAATAAGATAAGTTGACAAAATTACGTTTTCATTTTTAACTATTAATTTTCAAATGGCGACCCCTTTTTGACAACCACTTTTAGAAAAAAGCATTCTTTGACGAATCTAACGGTACTAATTTATTTGCTATTGGATTAGACATAAGAACAGAAATTAAATATTATTAAGCAAAATACTGGATATTTTATTTATTTATGACAAGTGCGCCATGGACAGCCGTGATGCATAATAATTTGCAACTGTTTTTATCAAGTGCTTTGTTTTCCAAAGAACAGAAGCATGTTATGATATCTTTTGTTCTATGGAGTGTATCGGAATGTAAGTCAGATTAGGTTGTTGCATATATTTTTCCTTATCGCGCTATATAGCTGTTCTCTTTGGTGGCAGAAATCGGGATAATGCACGGATGCCATAAGATATTACGTACCTGAAATGGTGTGTGTGTGTGTGTGTGTGTGTGTGTGTGTGTGTGTGTGATGTGTGTGTGTTATGTGTGTGTTATGTGTGTGATGTGTGTGTGATGTGTGTGTGATGTGTGTGTGATGTGTGTGTGATGTGTGTGTGATGTGTGTATGAGGCGTGTGTGAGGCGTGTGTGAGGCGTGTGTGAGGCGTGTGTGAGGCGTGTGTGAGGCGTGTGTGAGGCGTGTGTGAGCCGTGTGCGAGGCGTGTGTGAGGCGTGTGTGAGACGTGTGTGAGGCGTTTGTGAGGCGAGTGTGAAGCGTGTGTGAGGCGTGTGTGAGGACTGAATGAGGCGTGTGTAAAGCGTGTGTGTGAGGCGTATGTGAGGCGTGTGTGAGGCGTGTTTGAGGCGTGTGTGAGGCGTGTGTGAGGCGTGTGGGAGGCGTGTGGGAAACGAGTGTGAGGCGTGTGGGAGGCGTGAATGAGGCGTGTGTGAGGCTTGTGTAAGGCGTATGTGAGGCGTATGTGAGGCGTGTGTGAGGCGTGTGAGAGTCTTGTGGGAGGCGTGTGGGAAACGAGTGTGAGGCGTGTGGGAGGCGTGAATGAGGCGTATGTGAGGCTTGGGTGAAGCGTGTGTGAAGCGTGTGTGAGGCGCGTGTGAGGCGCGTGTGAGGCGCGTGTGAGGCGCGTGTGAGGCGTGTGTGAGGCATGTGTGAGGCGTGTGTGAGGCGTGTGTGAGGCGTGTGTGAGGCGTGTGTGAGGCGTGTGGGAGGCGTGAATGAGGCGTGTGTGAGGCTTGTGTGAGGCGTATGTGAGGCGTGTGTGAGGCGTGTTTGAGGCGTGTTTGAGGCGTGTGTGAGGCGTGTGTGAGGCGTGTTTGAGGCTTGTGTGAGGCGTGTGGGAAACGTGAATGAGGTGTGTGTGAGTCTTGGGTGAAGCGAGTGTGAGGCGTGTGTGAGGCGTGTGTGAGGCGTGTGTGAGGCGTGTGTGAGGCGTGTGTGAGGCGTGTGTGAGGCGTGTGTGAGGCGTGTGTGAGTCGTGTGTGAGGCGTGTGTGAGGCGTGTGGGAGGCGTGTGGGAGGCGTGTGGGAGGCGTGTGGGAGGCGTGTGGGAGGCGTGTGGGAGGCGTGTGGGAAACGTGTGGGAGGCGTGTGGGAGGCGTGTGGGAGGCGTGTGTGAGGCGTGTGGGAGGCGTGTGGGAGGCGTGTAAGAGTCTTGTGGGAGGCGTGTGGGAAACGAGTGTGAGGCGTGTGGAAGTCGTGAGGGAGTTGTGTTTGGTGTTGGTGAGGCGTGTGTGAGGCGTGTGTGAGGCGTGTGTGAGGCGTGTGTGAGGCGTGTGTGAGGCGTGTGTGAGGCGTGTGTGAAGCGTGTGTGAGGCGTGTGTGAGGCGTGTGTGAGGCGTGTGTGAGGCGTGTGTGAGGCGTGTGTGAGGCGTGTGTGTGGCGTGTGGGAGGCGTGTGGGAGGCGTGTGGGAGGCGTGTGGGAGGAGTGTAAGAGTCTTGTGGGAGGCGTGTGGGAAACGAGTGTGAGGCGTGTGGGAGGCGTGAATGAGGCGTGTGTGAGGCGTGTGTGAAGCGTGTGTGAGGCGAGTGTGAGGCGTGTGTGAGGCGCGTGTGATTCGCGTGTGAGTCGCGTGTGAGGCGTGTGTGAGGCGTGTGTGAGGCGTGTGCGAGGAGTGTGCGAGGCGTGTGCGAGGCGTGAGTGAGGCGTGTGGAAGGTGTGAGGGAGGTGTGTTAGGTGTGGGTGAGGCGTGTGTGAGGTGTATGTGAGGCGTGTGTGAGGCGTTTGTGGTGCGTTTGTGAGGCGTGTATGAGGCGTTTGTGAGGCGTGTGTCAGACATGTGTGAGGTGTTTGTGAGGCGTGTGGTAGGCGTGAATGAGGCGTGTGTGAGGCTTGGGTGAAGCGTGTGTGAGGCGTGTTTGAGGCGTTTGTGAGGCGTGTGTGAGATGTGTGTGAGGCGTTTGTGAGGCGTGTGTGAAGCGTGTGTGAGGCGTGTGTGAGGCCTGAGTGAGGCGTGTGTGAAGCGTGTGGGTGAGTTGTGGGTGAGGTGTGTGTGAGGTGTGTGTGAGGTGTGTGTGAGGCTTGTGTGAGGCGTATGTGAGGCGTGTGTGAGGCGTGTGTGAGGCGTGTGTGAGGCGTGTGTGAGGCGTGTGTGAGGCGTGTGTGAGGCGTGTGTGAGGCGTGTTTTTGGCGTGTGGGAGGTGTGTGTGAGGCGTGTGTGAGGCGTGTGTGAGGCGTGTGTGACGCGTGTGTGAGGCGTGTGCGAGGCGAGTTCGAGGCGTGTGCGAGGCGTGTGCGAGGCGTGAGTGAGGCGTGTGGAAGGCGTGAGGGAGGTGTGTTAGGTGTGGGTGAGGCGTGTGTGAGGTGTGTGTGAGGTGTGTGAGGTGTGTGTGAGGTGTGTGTGAGGTGTGTGTGAGGTGTGTGTGAGGTATGTGTGAGGTCTGTGTGAGGTGTGTGTGAGGTGTGTGAGGTGTGTGTGAGGTGTGTGTGAGGTATGTGTGAGGTGTGTGTGAGGTGTGTGTGAGGTGGGTGTGAGGAGTGTGTGAGGTTTGTGTGAGGTGTGTGTGAGGTATATGTGAGGTGTGTGTGAGGAGTGTGTGATGTGTGTGTGATGTGTGTGTGATGTGTGTGTGTGTGTGTGTGTGTAAATATTTTAAGATTTAATTAATATCTCCAGAGAGTAACTCGGCCAAAAATTTTGAAGTACCTTGAATATATATATAAATATGTTCATAGAATCCGCTTTTATCTAATATTTAAACATGAACTTAAACAAAATTCGTTACACGCACTGTTGCAGGACCCTGTACTAAAGTTACTTTATAAATTATGCTGTAAAATTTAGCCCATTTCTAGTTTTTTAGTTTTAGTTCCGAACTTTCGAATATACAATGGCGCATAAAAATTTGAAGTTCTCCAGATTTCAGCGTTTGGTGAACTTAGTTAGGGAGAAAGTTTGTGAAATACTGCAGTAATTAAATTATCCAAATTTTGAAACCACAAAAGCAACAAATACGAAACGAATCAACCCAGGAACCTTAAAAAATAATTTTTTCCATGTTTATATATTCTAGTAGAAATATCGATATTTAAAGTTAATACATTAAATATTTGAAATAAAGGTGAACACACTTCGCCAATAAAGATTTAAACATCATCCTTGTTCTAACCGACTACTAAAAATAAGTAGTTTTCAATTCCATCTTAATCGTTAATATCGAGATGATTTTAAAACTAAAAATGTAATTTAAAAAAACTTCTTTCTAAAAAATGCTAAAAATTTTTGAAATCGGCGCCAAATTATTTAATAAAAAAATGTGGATAACAAAAAAAAAGATAACTTGGACCATAGAATATTAAAATAATCACACATAAAACTCATGTAAATTTTACAACTAACTTTATTTGTAATTGCTTTCTTACTCTAAGTAGTTTATATCTTGTTTTAGTAGTAATTTAGCATTTACTTTCAATAAAAATATATAAGAACTTTTTTAAAGACGGTTTGATTTTACTTTTTTTTTTCCTCTGTCACTTCTTAAACATTAATTTTTTATTTTATTTCGAAGAATATGGAAAGATTAAAGAAATTATAAAATTTTTGTAAAAAAATTAAACCGACTTCTAAAAGTGTGATAAAAAGTGAAAAATAATTATAAATTTTTATATGAAATTGAAATTTTTGAAGTCGGCGCCAAATCAATACCAGACAAAATTTGATAAACAGATTAAAAATAATTTATTTGTAATTGGTTTCTTACAATAATTTGTATATATTTGTAGTTATTTATTTCATTTAGAAATAATTTGTAGCCGACTTCAAAAATTTCAATTTCATATAAAAATTTATAGTTATTTTTCACTTTTTAGCGCACTTTTAGAAGTCGGTCCAATTTCTTTGAAAAAAATTTTATTTTTCGATATTTAATTTTGAATTGATTATAATATCCATAAATTATTTGAACTAAGTACTAATCGAGACTAGTGTACCTCGCAATGACTCCAAGATGGCAAAAAAATACCTATTTTATCCAAAGTTGTAAATCTCCCTAAAATGAACCATTAAAATTCTTTGATTCTTAGAATTCTCCAAATACCAGTGAAATTGTGTCAAACAAATATTTAGTCTGTCATAGTAAATCCACTATACCGGGTGTCAACGAATCTATTAGACAAGTCATAATTTCTAAAGTATCATGTGTATCGAAATGAGAATTGGTACAGGTAAATGGTATGTGAAGGGGAGAGTTTTCGCATATTTTCCACTTTCCGGCCACTTCCGGTTTCACCGGAAATGGCCCCGGTTTTGAATTTTTAAAAGAAACACCCCGTATATTTTAAATTTTTTTTATTTCTGAGACAATTCTAGATCAGAGCGTGACATTTTAAAAACTTTATACTTCTAATTCATTTTTTTAGAGCCACTTTAAAATTGCATCTAGGTGGCTGTGATCAGACTCAAACTAATCCAAGGGCATTAGGTGATGTCAAAAAAATACAATCGTAAAGTTTTAGTTACTAGTATGAAAGACAGGAATAAGATAAGTTGACAAAATTACGTTTTCATTTTTAACTATTAATTTTCAAATGGCGACCCCTTTTTGACAACCACTTTTAGAAAAAAGCATTCTTTGACGAATCTAACGGTACTAATTTATTTGCTATTGGATTAGACATAAGAACAGAAATTAAATATTATTAAGCAAAATACTGGATATTTTATTTATTTATGACAAGTGCGCCATGGACAGCCGTGATGCATAATAATTTGCAACTGTTTTTATCAAGTGCTTTGTTTTCCAAAGAACAGAAGCATGTTATGATATCTTTTGTTCTATGGAGTGTATCGGAATGTAAGTCAGATTAGGTTGTTGCATATATTTTTCCTTATCGCGCTATATAGCTGTTCTCTTTGGTGGCACAAATCGGGATAATGCACGGATGCCATAAGATATTACGTACCTGAAATGGTGTGTGTGTGTGTGTGTGTGTGTGTGTGTGTGTGTGTGTGTGTGTGTGTGTGTGTGTGTGTGTGTGTGTGTGTGTGTGTGTGATGTGTGTGTGTTATGTGTGTGATGAGTGTGTGATGTGTGTGTGATGTGTGTGTGAGGCGTGTGTGAGGCGTGTGTGAGGCGTGTGTGAGGCGTGTGTGAGGAGTGTGTGAGGAGTGTGTGAGGAGTGTGTGAGGAGAGTGTGAGGAGTGTGTGAGGTTTGTGTGAGGTTTGTGTTAGGTGTGTGTGAGGTATATGTGAGGTGATTGTGAGGAGTGTGTGATGTTTGTGTGATGTGTGTGTGTGTGTGTGTGTAAATATTTTAAGAATTAATTAATATCTGCAGAGAGTAACTCGGCCAAAAATTTTGAAGTACCTTGAATATATATAAATATGTTCATAGAATCCGCTTTTATATAATATTTAAACATGAACTTAAACAAAAATCGTTACACGCACTGTTGCAGGACCCTGTACTAAAGTTAGTTTATAAATTATGCTGTAAAATTTAGCCCATTTCTAGTTTTTTAGTTTTAGTTCCGAACTTTCGAATGTACAATGGCGCATAAAAATTTGAAGTTCTCCAGAGTTCAGCGTTTGGTGAACTTAGTTAGGGAGAAAGATTGTGAAATACTGCAGTAATTAAATTATCCAAATTTTGAAACCACAAAAGCAACAAATACGAAACGAATCAACCCAGGAACCTTAAAAAATAATTTTTTCCATGTTTATATATTCTATTAGAAACATCGATATTTAAAGTTAATACAATAAATATTTGAAATAAAGGTGAACACACTTCGCCAATAAAGATTTAAACATCAGCCTTGTTCTAACCGGCTACTAAAAATAGTAGTGAAAAATAATTATAAATTTTTATATGAAATTGAAATTTTTGAAGTCGGCGCCAAATCAATACCAGACAAAATTTGATAAACAGATTAAAAATACTTTATTTGTAATTGGTTTCTTACAATAATTTGTATATATTTTTAGTTATTTATTTCATTTAGAAATAATTTGTAGCCGACTTCAAAAATTTCAATTTCATATAAAAATTTATAGTTATTTTTCACTTTTTAGCGCACTTTTAGAAGTCGGTCCAATTTCTTTGAAAAAAATTTTTTTTTTCGATTTTTAATTTTGAATTGATTATGATATCCATAAATTATTTGAACTAAGTACTAATCGAGACTAGTGCACCTCGCAATGACTCCAAGATGGCAAAAAAAGTACCCATTTTATCCAAAGTTGTAATGTGTGAGGCGAGAGTGAGGCGTGTGTGAGGCGTGTGTGAGGCGTGTGTGAGGCGTGTGTGAGGCGTGTGTGAGGCGTGTGTGAGGCGTGTGTGAGGCGTGTGTGAGGCGTGTGTGAGGCGTGTGTGAGGCGTGTGTGAGGTGGGTGTGAGGTTTGTGTGAGGTGCGTGTGAGGTGTATGTGAGGTGTGTGTGAGGTGTGTGTGAGGTGTGTGTTAGGTGTGTGTGAGGTGTGTGTTAGGTGTGTGTGAGGTGTGTGTGAGGTGTGTGTGAGGTGTGTCTGAGGTGTGTGTGAGGTGTGTGTGAGGTGTTTGTGAGATGTGTGTGATATGTATGTGAAGTGTGGGTGAGGTGTGTGTGAAGTGTGCGTGTGGTGTGTGAGGTGTATGTGAGGTGTGTCTAATGTGTGTGTGAGGTGTGTGTGAGATGTGTTTGAAGCGTGTGTTTGAAGCGTGTGTTTGAGGCGTGTGTGAAGCGTGTGTGAGGCGTGTGTGAGGCGTGTGTGAGGCGTGTGTGAGGCGTGTGTGAGGCGTGTGTGAGGCGTGTGTGAGGCGTGTGTGAGGTGGGTGTGAGGTGTGTGTGAGGTGCGTGTGAGGTGTATGTGAGGTGTGTGTGAGGTGTGTGTGAGGTGTGTGTGAGGTGTGTGTTAGGTGTGTGTGAGGTGTGTGTTAGGTGTGTGTGAGGTGTGTGTGAGGTGTGTGTGAGGTGTGTCTGAGGTGTGTGTGAGGTGTGTGTGAGGTGTTTGTGAGATGTGTGTGATATGTTTGTGAAGTGTGGGTGAGGTGTGTGTGAAGTGTGCGTGTAGTGTGTGAGGTGTATGTGAGGTGTGTCTAATGCGTGTGTGAGGTGTGTGTGAGATGTGTTTGAAGCGTGTGTTTGAGGCGTGTGTGAGGCGTGTGTGAGGCGTGTGTGAGGCGTATTTAAGGCGTGTGTGAGGTGTGTGTGTGGGAGACGAGTGAGAGGCTTGTGTGAGGCGTGTGTGAGGCTTGTGTGAGACGTGTGTGAGACGTGGGTGAGGCGCGTGTGAGACGTGTGTGAGACGTGTGTGAGGCTTGTGTGAGACGTGTGAGGCTTGCGTAAAGCTTGTGTGAGGCGTATGTGAAGCACGTGTGGGGCGTGTGTGAGGCTTGTGTGAGACGTGTGTGAGGCTTGTGTGAATCGCGTGTGAGGCGTGTGTGAGGCGTGTATGAGGCTTGTGTGAGGCTTGTATGAGTCTTGTAAGGCGCGTTTGAGGCGTTTGAGTTTTGTGTGGAACGTATGTGAGGCGTGTGTGAGGCGTGTGTAAGTCGTGTGTGAGGCGTGTGTGAGTCGTGTGTGAGGCGTGTGCGAGGCTTGTGTGAGGCGTGTGAGGCGTGTGTGAGGCGTGTGTGAGGCGGGTGTGAGGCGTGTGTGAGGCGATTGTGAAGCGTGTGGGAGGCGTGTGGGAGTTTTGTGGGAGGCGTGTGGGAAGCGAGTGTGAGGCGTGTGAGAGGCGTGTATGAGGCGTGTGTAAGACGTATGTGAGGCGTGTGCGAGGCGTGTTTGAGGCGTGTGTGAGGCGAGTGTGAGGCGAGTGTGAGGCGTGTGTGAGTCGTGTGTGAGGCGTGTATGAGGCGTGTGTAAGACGTATGAGAGGCGTGTGCGAGGCGTGTGTGAGGTGTGTGTGAGGCGTGTGTGAGGTGTGTGTGAGGTGTGTGTGAGGTGTGTGTGATGCGTGTGTGAGTCGTGTGTGAGGCGTGAGTGAGGCGTGTGTGAGGCGTGAGAGAGGTGTGTGTGAAGTGTGCGTGAGGCGTGTGTGAGGTGTGTTAGTTGTGTGTGGGGCTTGTGTGAGGTGTGTGTGAGGTGTGTGTTAGGCGTGTGTGAGGCTTGAGTGAGGCTTGTGTGAGGCGTGAATTAGGTGTGTGTGAGGAGTGTGTGAGGAGTGTGTGAGGCGTGTGTGAGGCTTGTGTGAGGCGTGTGTGAGGCGTGTGTGAGGCGTGTGTGAGGCGTGTGTGAGGTGTGTGTGAGGTGTGTGTGAGGTTTGTGTGATGTGTGTGTGAGGTGTGTGTGAGGTGTGTGTGAGGTGTGTGTGAGGTGTGTGTGAGGAGTGTGTGAGGTTTGTGTGAGGTTTGTGTGAGGTTTGTGTGAGGTGTGTGTGAGGTATATGTGAGGTGATTGTGAGGAGTGTGTGATGTTTGTGTGATGTGTGTGTGTGTGTGTGTGTAAATATTTTAAGAATTAATTAATATCTGCAGAGAGTAACTCGGCCAAAAATTTTGAAGTACCTTGAATATATATAAATATGTTCATAGAATCCGCTTTTATATAATATTTAAACATGAACTTAAACAAAAATCGTTACACGCACTGTTGCAGGACCCTGTACTAAAGTTAGTTTATAAATTATGCTGTAAAATTTAGCCCATTTCTAGTTTTTTAGTTTTAGTTCCGAACCTTCGAATGTACAATGGCGCATAAAAATTTGAAGTTCTCCAGAGTTCAGCGTTTGGTGAACTTAGTTAGGGAGAAAGATTGTGAAATACTGCAGTAATTAAATTATCCAAATTTTGAAACCACAAAAGCAACAAATACGAAACGAATCAACCCAGGAACCTTAAAAAATAATTTTTTCCATGTTTATATATTCTATTAGAAACATCGATATTTAAAGTTAATACAATAAATATTTGAAATAAAGGTGAACACACTTCGCCAATAAAGATTTAAACATCAGCCTTGTTCTAACCGGCTACTAAAAATAGTAGTGAAAAATAATTATAAATTTTTATATGAAATTGAAATTTTTGAAGTCGGCGCCAGATCAATACCAGACAAAATTTGATAAACAGATTAAAAATACTTTATTTGTAATTGGTTTCTTACAATAATTTGTATATATTTTTAGTTATTTATTTCATTTAGAAATAATTTGTAGCCGACTTCAAAAATTTCAATTTCATATAAAAATTTATAGTTATTTTTCACTTTTTAGCGCACTTTTAGAAGTCGGTCCAATTTCTTTGAAAAAAATTTTATTTTTCGATTTTTAATTTTGAATTGATTATGATATCCATAAATTATTTGAACTAAGTACTAATCGAGACTAGTGCACCTCGCAATGACTCCAAGATGGCAAAAAAAGTACCCATTTTATCAAAAGTTGTAATGTGTGAGGCGAGAGTGAGGCGTGTGTGAGGCGTGTGTGAGGCGTGTGTGAGGCGTGTGTGAGGCGTGTGTGAGGCGTGTGTGAGGCGTGTGTGAGGCGTGTGTGAGGCGTGTGTGAGGCGTGTGTGAGGCGTGTGTGAGGCGTGTGTGAGGCGTGTGTGAGGTGGGTGTGAGGTTTGTGTGAGGTGCGTGTGAGGTGTATGTGAGGTGTGTGTGAGGTGTGTGAGGTGTGTGTTAGGTGTGTGTGAGGTGTGTGTTAGGTGTGTGTGAGGTGTGTGTGAGGTGTGTGTGAGGTGTGTCTGAGGTGTGTGTGAGGTGTGTGTGAGGTGTTTGTGGGATGTGTGTGATATGTATGTGAAGTGTGGGTGAGGTGTGTGTGAAGTGTGCGTGTGGTGTGTGAGGTGTATGTGAGGTGTGTCTAATGTGTGTGTGAGATGTGTGTGAGATGTGTTTGAAGCGTGTGTTTGAGGCGTGTGTGAAGCGTGTGTGAGGCGTGTGTGAGGCGTGTGTGAGGCGTGTGTGAGGCGTGTGTGAGGCGTGTGTGAGGTGGGTGTGAGGTGTGTGTGAGGTGCGTGTGAGGTGTATGTGAGGTGTGTGTGAGGTGTGTGTGAGGTGTGTGTGAGGTGTGTGTTAGGTGTGTGTGAGGTGTGTGTTAGGTGTGTGTGAGGTGTGTGTGAGGTGTGTGTGAGGTGTGTCTGAGGTGTGTGTGAGGTGTGTGTGAGGTGTTTGTGAGATGTGTGTGATATGTTTGTGAAGTGTGGGTGAGGTGTGTGTGAAGTGTGCGTGTGGTGTGTGAGGTGTATGTGAGGTGTGTCTAATGCGTGTGTGAGGTGTGTGTGAGATGTGTTTGAAGCGTGTGTTTGAGGCGTGTGTGAGGCGTGTGTGAGGCGTGTGTGAGGCGTATTTAAGGCGTGTGTGAGGTGTGTGTGTGGGAGACGAGTGTGAGGCTTGTGTGAGGCGTGTGTGAGGCTTGTGTGAGACGTGGGTGAGGCGCGTGTGAGACGTGTGTGAGACGTGTGTGAGGCTTGTGTGAGACGTGTGAGGCTTGCGTAAAGCTTGTGTGAGGCGTATGTGAAGCACGTGTGGGGCGTGTGTGAGGCTTGTGTGAGACGTGTGTGAGGCTTGTGTGAATCGCGTGTGAGGCGTGTGTGAGGCGTGTATGAGGCTTGTGTGAAGCTTGTATGAGTCTTGTAAGGCGCGTGTGAGGCGTGTGAGTTTTGTGTGGGGCGTATGTGAGGCGTGTGTGAGGCGTGTGTAAGTCGTGTGTGAGGCGTGTGTGAGTCGTGTGTGAGGCGTGTGCGAGGCTTGTGTGAGGCATGTGAGGCGTGTGTGAGGCGTGTGTGAGGCGGGTGTGAGGCGGGTGTGAGGCGTCTGTGAGGCGTGTGTGAGGCGATTGTGAGGCGTGTGGGAGGCGTGTGGGAGTTTTGTGGGAGGCGTGTGGGAAGCGAGTGTGAGGCGTGTGAGAGGCGTGTATGAGGCGTGTGTAAGACGTATGTGAGGCGTGTGCGAGGCGTGTTTGAGGCGTGTGTGAGGCGAGTGTGAGGCGAGTGTGAGGCGTGTGTGAGTCGTGTGTGAGGCGTGTATGAGGCGTGTGTAAGACGTATGAGAGGCGTGTGCGAGGCGTGTGTGAGGTGTGTGTGAGGCGTGTGTGAGGTGTGTGTGAGGTGTGTGTGAGGTGTGTGTGATGCGTGTGTGAGTCGTGTGAGAGGCGTGAGTGAGGCGTGTGTGAGGCGTGAGAGAGGTGTGTGTGAAGTGTGCGTGAGGCGTGTGTGAGGTGTGTTAGTTGTGTGTGGGGCTTGTGTGAGGTGTGTGTGAGGTGTGTGTTAGGCGTGTGTGAGGCTTGAGTGAGGCTTGTGTGAGGCGTGAATTAGGTGTGTGTGAAATGTGTGTGGCGTGTGTGAGGCTTGTGTGAGGCGTGTTTGAGGCGTGTGTGAGGCGTGTGTGATGCGTGTTGGAGGCGTGTGGGAGGCGTGTTGGAGGCGTGTGGGAGGCGTGTGGGAGGCGTGTGGGAGGCGTGTGGGAAACGATTGTGAGGCGTGTCGGAGGCGTGTGTGAGGCTTGTGTGAGACGTATGTGAGGCGTGAATGAGGCGTGTGTGAGGCTTGTGTGAGGCTTGTGTGAGGCGTGTGAGAGGCGTGTTTGAGGCGAGTTTGAGACGTGTGTGAGGCGTGTGGGAGGCGTGTGGGGGGCGTGAATGAGGCGTGTGTGAGGCTTGGGTGAGGCTTGGGTGAAGCGTGTGTGAGGCGTTTGTGAGGCGTGTGGGAGGCGTGTGGGAATCTTGTGGGAGGCGTGTGGGAAGCGAGTGTGTGGCGTGTGGGAGGCGTGAATGAGGTGTGTGTGAGTCTTGGGTGAAGCGTGTGTGAAGCGTGTGTGAGGCGTGTGTGAGGCGTGTGTGAGGCGTGTGGGAGGCGTGTGGGCGGCGTGTGGGAAACGAGTGTGAGGCGTGTGGGAGGCGTGAATGAGGCGTGTGTGAGGCTTGTGTAAGGCGTATGTGAGGCGTGTGTGAGGCGTGTTTGAGGCGTATTTGAGGCGTATTTGAGGCGTGTGTGAGGCATGTGGGAGGTGTGTGGGAGGCGTGAATGAGGCGTGTGTGAGGCTTGGGTGAAGCGTGTGTGAGGCGTGTGTGAGGCGTGTGTAAGGCGTGTGTGAGGCGTGTGTGAGGCGTGTGTGAGGCGTGTGTGAGGCGTGTCTGAGGCGTGTGTGAGGCGTTTGTGAGGCGTGTGTGAGGCGTGTAAGAGTCTTGTGGGAAGCGAGTGGGAAGCGAGTGTGAGGCGTGTGGGAGGCGTGAATGAGGCGTGTGTGAGGCTTAGGTGAGGCGTGTGTGAGGCGTGTGTGAGGCTTGTGTGAGGCGTATGTGAGGCGTGAATGAGGCGTGTGTGAGGCTTGTGTGAGGCGTATGTGAGGCGTGTGTGAGGCGTGTTTGAGGCGTGTGTGAGGCGTGTGTGAGGCGTGTTTGAGGCTTGTGTGAGGCGTGTGGGAGGCGTGAATGAGGTGTGTGTGAGTCTTGGGTGAAGCGTGTGTGAGGGGTGTGTGAGGCGTGTGTGAGGCGTGTGTGAGGCGTGTGGGAGGCGTGTGGGAGGCGTGTGGGAGGCGTGTGTGAGGCGTGTGGGAGGCGTGTGGGAAACGAGTGTGAGGCGTGTGGGAGGCGTGAATGAGGCGTGTGTGAGGCTTGTGTAAGGCGTATGTGAGGCGTGTGTGAGGCGTGTGAGAGTCTTGTGGGAGGCGTGTGGGAAACGAGTGTGAGGCGTGAATGAGGCGTATGTGAGGCTTGGGTGAAGCGTGTGTGAAGCGTGTGTGAGGCGCGTGTGAGGCGCGTGTGAGGCGCGTGTGAGGCGCGTGTGAGGCGCGTGTGAGGCGTGTGTGAGGCGTGTGTGAGGCGTGTGTGAGGCGTGTGTGAGGCGTGTGTGAGGCGTGTGTGAGGCGTGTGTGAGGCGTGTGTGAGGCGTGTGTGAGGCGTGTGTGAGGCGTGTTTGAGGCGTGTGTGAGGCGTGTGTGAGGCGTGTGTGAGGCGTGTTTGAGGCGTGTGTGAGGCGTGTGTGAGGCGTGTGTGAGGCGTGTGTGAGGCGTGTGTGAGGCGTGTGTGAGGCGTGTGTGAGGCGTGTGTGAGGCGTGTGTGAGGCGTGTGTGAGGCGTGTGTGGGGCGTGTGTGAGGCGTGTGTGAGGCGTGTGTGATGCGTGTGTGAGGCGTGTGTGAGGCGTTTGTGAGGCGTGTGGGAGGCGTGTAAGAGTCTTGTGGGAGGCTTGTGGGAAACGAGTGTGAGGCGTGTGGGAGGCGTGAATGAGGCGTATGTGAGGCTTGGGTGAAGCGTGTGTGAAGCGTGTGTGAGGCGAGTGTGAGGCGTGTGTGAGGCGTGTGTGAGGCGTGTGTGAGGCGCGTGTGAGGCGCGTGTGAGGCGTGTGTGAGGCGTGTGTGAGGCGTGTGTGAGGAGTGTGTGAGGCGTGTGTGCGGCGTGTATGAGGCGTGTGTGAGGTGTGCGTGAGGCGTGTGGGAGGCGTGTAAGAGTCTTGTGTTAGGCGTGTGGGAAACGAGTGTGAGGCGTGTGGGAGGCGTGAATGAGGCGTATGTGAGGCTTGGGTCAAGCGTGTGTGAAGCGTGTGTGAGACGAGTGTGAGGAGTGTGCGAGGCGTGTGCGAGGAGTGAGTGAGGCGTGTGGAAGGCGTGAGGGAGGTGTGTTAGGTGTGGGTGAGGCGTGTGTGAGGTGTGTGTGAGGCGTGTGAGGCGTGTGTGAGGCGTGTGTGAGGCGTGTGTGAGGCGTGTGTGAGACGTTTGTGAGGCGTGTGTCAGACATGTGTGAGGTGTTTGTGAGGCGTGTGGGAGGCGTGAATGAGGCGTGTGTGAGGCTTGGGTGAAGCGTGTGTGAGGCGTGTTTGAGGAGTTTGTGAGGCGTGTGTGGGATGTGTGTGAGGCGTTTGTGAGGTGTGTGTGAAGCGTGTGTGAGGCGTGTGTGAGGCGTGTGTGAGGCGTGTGTGAGGCGTGTGTGAGGCGTGTGTGAGGCGTGTGTGAGGCGTGTGTGAGGCGTGTGTGAGGCGTGTGTGAGTCGTGTGTGAGGCGTGTGTGAGGCGTGTGTGAGGCGTGTGGGAGGCGTGTGGGAGGCGTGTGGGAGGCGTGTGGGAGGCGTGTGGGAGGCGTGTGGGAGGCGTGTGGGAGGCGTGTGGGAGGCGTGTGGGAGGCGTGTGTGAGGCGTGTGGGAGGCGTGTGGGAGGCGTGTAAGAGTCTTGTGGGAGGCGTGTGGGAAACGAGTGTGAGGCGTGTGGAAGTCGTGAGGGAGTTGTGTTTGGTGTTGGTGAGGCGTGTGTGAGGCGTGTGTGAGGCGTGTGTGAGGCGTGTGTGAGGCGTGTGTGAGGCGTGTGTGAGGCGTGTGTGAGGCGTGTGTGAGGCGTGTGTGAGGCGTGTGTGTGGCGTGTGGGAGGCGTGTGGGAGGCGTGTGGGAGGCGTGTGGGAGGCGTGTAAGAGTCTTGTGGGAGGCGTGTGGCAAAAGAGTGTGAGGCGTGTGGGAGGCGTGAATGAGGCGTGTGTGAGGCGTGTGTGAAGCGTGTGTGAGGCGAGTGTGAGGCGTGTGTGAGGCGTGTGCGAGGAGTGTGCGAGGCGTGTGCGAGGCGTGAGTGAGGCGTGTGGAAGGCGTGAGGGAGGTGTGTTAGGTGTGGGTGAGGCGTGTGTGAGGTGTGTGTGAGGCGTGTGTGAGGCGTTTGTGAGGCGTGTGTGAGGCGCTTGTGAGGCGTGTGTCAGACATGTGTGAGGTGTTTGTGAGGCGTGTGGTAGGCGTGAATGAGGCGTGTGTGAGGCTTGGGTGAAGCGTGTGTGAGGCGTGTTTGAGGCGTTTGTGAGGCGTGTGTGAGATGTGTGTGAGGCGTTTGTGAGGCGTGTGTGAAGCGTGTGTGAGGCGTGTGTGAGGCCTGAGTGAGGCGTGTGTGAAGCGTGTGGGTGAGTTGTGGGTGAGGTGTGTGTGAGGTGTGTGTGAGGTGTGTGTGAGGCTTGTGTGAGGCGTATGTGAGGCGTGTGTGAGGCGTGTGTGAGGCGTGTGTGAGGCGTGTGTGAGGCGTGTGTGAGGCGTGTGTGAGGCGTGTGTGAGGCGTGTGTGAGGCGTGTTTTTGGCGTGTGGGAGGTGTGTGTGAGGCGTGTGTGAGGCGTGTGTGAGGCGTGTGTGACGCGTTTGTGAGGCGTGTGCGAGGCGAGTGCGAGGCGTGTGCGAGGCGTGTGCGAGGCGTGAGTGAGGCGTGTGGAAGGCGTGAGGGAGGTGTGTTAGGTGTGGGTGAGGCGTGTGTGAGGTGTGTGTGAGGTGTGTGAGGTGTGTGTGAGGTGTGTGTGAGGTGTGTTTGAGGTGTGTGTGAGGTGTGTGTGAGGTGTGTGTGAGGTGTGTGTGAGGTGTGTGAGGTGTGTGAGGTGTGTGTGAGGTGTGTGTGAGGTATGTGTGAGGTGTGTGTGAGGTTTGTGTGAGGTGTGTGTGAGGTGTGTGTGAGGTGTGTGTGAGGAGTGTGTGAGGTTTGTGTGAGGTGTGTGTGAGGTGTGTGTGAGGTATATGTGAGGTGTGTGTGAGGAGTGTGTGATGTGTGTGTGATGTGTGTGTGATGTGTGTGTGTGTGTGTGTGTGTAAATATTTTAAGATTTAATTAATATCTCCAGAGAGTAACTCGGCCAAAAGTTTTGAAGTACCTTGAATATATATATAAATATGTTCATAGAATCCGCTTTTATCTAATATTTAAACATGAACTTAAACAAAATTCGTTACACGCACTGTTGCAGGACCCTGTACTAAAGTTACTTTATAAATTATGCTGTAAAATTTAGCCCATTTCTAGTTTTTTAGTTTTAGTTCCGAACTTTCGAATATACAATGGCGCATAAAAATTTGAAGTTCTCCAGAGTTCAGCGTTTGGTGAACTTAGTTAGGGAGAAAGATTGTGAAATACTGCAGTAATTAAATTATCCAAATTTTGAAACCACAAAAGCAACAAATACGAAACGAATCAACCCAGGAACCTTAAAAAATAATTTTTTCCATGTTTATATATTCTAGTAGAAATATCGATATTTAAAGTTAATACATTAAATATTTGAAATAAAGGTGAACACACTTCGCCAATAAAGATTTAAACATCATCCTTGTTCTAACCGACTACTAAAAATAAGTAGTTATCAATTCCATCTTAATCGTTAATATCGTGATGATTTCAAAACTAAAAATGTAATTTAAAAAAACTTCCTTCTAAAAAATGCTAAAAATTTTTGAAATCGGCGTCAAATTATTTAATAAAAAAATGTGGATAACCAAAAAAAAGGTAACTTGGACCATAGAATATTAAAATAATCACACATAAAACTCATGTAAATTTTACAACTAACTTTATTTGTAATTGCTTTCTTACTCTAAGTAGTTTATATCTTGTTTTAGTAGTAATTTAGCATTTACTTTCAATAAAAATATATAAGAACTTTTTTAAAGACGGTTTGATTTTACTTTTTTTTTTCCTCTGTCACTTCTTAAACATTAATTTTTTATTTTATTTCGAAGAATATGGAAAGATTAAAGAAATTATAAAATTTTTGTAAAAAAATTAAACCGACTTCTAAAAGTGTGATAAAAAGTGAAAAATAATTATAAATTTTTATATGAAATTGAAATTTTTGAAGTCGGCGCCAAATCAATACCAGACAAAATTTGATAAACAGATTAAAAATAATTTATTTGTAATTGGTTTCTTACAATAATTTGTATATATTTGTAGTTATTTATTTCATTTAGAAATAATTTGTAGCCGACTTCAAAAATTTCAATTTCATATAAAAATTTATAGTTATTTTTCACTTTTTAGCGCACTTTTAGAAGTCGGTCCAATTTCTTTGAAAAAAATTTTATTTTTCGATTTTTAATTTTGAATTGATTATGATATCCATAAATTATTTGAACTAAGTACTAATCGAGACTAGTGTACCTCGCAATGACTCCAAGATGGCAAAAAAGTACCTATTTTATCCAAAGTTGTAAATCTCCCTTAAATGAACCACTAAAAATTCTTTGATTCTTAGAATTCTCCAAATACCAGTGAAATTGTGTCAAACAAATATTTAGTCTGTCATAGTAAATCCACTATACCGGGTGTCAACGAATCTATTAGACAAGTCATAATTTCTAAAGTATCATGTGTATCGAAATGAGAATTGGTACAGGTAAATGGTATGTGAAGGGGAGAGTTTTCGCATATTTTCCACTTTCCGGCCACTTCCGGTTTCACCGGAAATGGCCCCGGTTTTGAATTTTTAAAAGAAACACCCCGTATATTTTAAAATTTTTTTATTTCTGAGACAATTCTAGATCAGAGCGTGACATTTTAAAAACTTTATACTTCTAATTCATTTTTTTAGAGCCACTTTAAAATTGCATCTAGGTGGCTGTGATCAGACTCAAACTAATCCAAGGGCATTAGGTGATGTCAAAAAAATACAATCGCAAAGTTTTAGTTACTAGTATGAAAGACAGGAATAAGATAAGTTGACAAAATTACGTTTTCATTTTTAACTATTAATTTTCAAATGGCGACCCCTTTTTGACAACCACTTTTAGAAAAAAGCATTCTTTGACGAATCTAACGGTACTAATTTATTTGCTATTGGATTAGACATAAGAACAGAAATTAAATATTATTAAGCAAAATACTGGATATTTTATTTATTTATGACAAGTGCGCCATGGACAGCCGTGATGCATAATAATTTGCAACTGTTTTTATCAAGTGCTTTGTTTTCCAAAGAACAGAAGCATGTTATGATATCTTTTGTTCTATGGAGTGTATCGGAATGTAAGTCAGATTAGGTTGTTGCATATATTTTTCCTTATCGCGCTATATAGCTGTTCTCTTTGGTGGCAGAAATCGGGATAATGCACGGATGCCATAAGATATTACGTACCTGAAATGGTGTGTGTGTGTGTGTGTGTGTGTTTGTGTGTGTGTGTGTGATGTGTGTGTGTTATGTGTGTGTTATGTGTGTGATGTGTGTGTGATGTGTGTGTGATGTGTGTGTGATGTGTGTGTGATGTGTGTATGAGGCGTGTGTGAGGCGTGTGTGAGGCGTGTGTGAGGCGTGTGTGAGGCGTGTGTGAGGCGTGTGTGAGGCGTGTGTGAGCCGTGTGCGAGGCGTGTGTGAGGTGTGTGTGAGGCGTGTGTGAGACGTGTGTGAGGCGTTTGTGAGGCGAGTGTGAAGCGTGTGTGAGGCGTGTGTGAGGACTGAATGAGGCGTGTGTAAAGCGTGTGTGTGAGGTGTGGGTGAGGTGTGTGTGAGGTGTGTGTGAGGCTTGTGTGAGGCGTATGTGAGGCGTGTGTGAGGCGTGTTTGAGGCGTGTGTGAGGCGTGTGTGAGGCGTGTGGGAGGCGTGTGGGAAACGAGTGTGAGGCGTGTGGGAGGCGTGAATGAGGCGTGTGTGAGGCTTGTGTAAGGCGTATGTGAGGCGTATGTGAAGCGTGTGTGAGGCGTGTGAGAGTCTTGTGGGAGGCGTGTGGGAAACGAGTGTGAGGCGTGTGGGAGGCGTGAATGAGGCGTATGTGAGGCTTGGGTGAAGCGTGTGTGAAGCGTGTGTGAGGCGCGTGTGAGGCGCGTGTGAGGCGCGTGTGAGGCGCGTGTGAGGCGTGTGTGAGGCATGTGTGAGGCGTGTGTGAGGCGTGTGTGAGGCGTGTGTGAGGCGTGTGTGAGGCGTGTGGGAGGCGTGAATGAGGCGTGTGTGAGGCTTGTGTGAGGCGTATGTGAGGCGTGTGTGAGGCGTGTTTGAGGCGTGTTTGAGGCGTGTGTGAGGCGTGTGTGAGGCGTGTTTGAGGCTTGTGTGAGGCGTGTGGGAAACGTGAATGAGGTGTGTGTGAGTCTTGGGTGAAGCGAGTGTGAGGCGTGTGTGAGGCGTGTGTGAGGCGTGTGTGAGGCGTGTGTGAGGCGTGTGTGAGGCGTGTGTGAGGCGTGTGTGAGGCGTGTGTGAGTCGTGTGTGAGGCGTGTGTGAGGCGTGTGGGAGGCGTGTGGGAGGCGTGTGGGAGGCGTGTGGGAGGCGTGTGGGAGGCGTGTGGGAGGCGTGTGGGAGGCGTGTGGGAGGCGTGTGGGAGGCGTGTGGGAGGCGTGTGTGAGGCGTGTGGGAGGCGTGTGGGAGGCGTGTAAGAGTCTTGTGGGAGGCGTGTGGGAAACGAGTGTGAGGCGTGTGGAAGTCGTGAGGGAGTTGTGTTTGGTGTTGGTGAGGCGTGTGTGAGGCGTGTGTGAGGCGTGTGTGAGGCGTGTGTGAGGCGTGTGTGAGGCGTGTGTGAAGCGTGTGTGAGGCGTGTGTGAGGCGTGTGTGAGGCGTGTGTGAGGCGTGTGTGAGGCGTGTGTGAGGCGTGTGTGTGGCGTGTGGGAGGCGTGTGGGAGGCGTGTGGGAGGCGTGTGGGAGGAGTGTAAGAGTCTTGTGGGAGGCGTGTGGGAAACGAGTGTGAGGCGTGTGGGAGGCGTGAATGAGGCGTGTGTGAGGCGTGTGTGAAGCGTGTGTGAGGCGAGTGTGAGGCGTGTGTGAGGCGCGTGTGATTCGCGTGTGAGTCGCGTGTGAGGCGTGTGTGAGGCGTGTGTGAGGCGTGTGCGAGGAGTGTGCGAGGCGTGTGCGAGGCGTGAGTGAGGCGTGTGGAAGGTGTGAGGGAGGTGTGTTAGGTGTGGGTGAGGCGTGTGTGAGGTGTATGTGAGGCGTGTGTGAGGCGTTTGTGGTGCGTTTGTGAGGCGTGTATGAGGCGTTTGTGAGGCGTGTGTCAGACATGTGTGAGGTGTTTGTGAGGCGTGTGGTAGGCGTGAATGAGGCGTGTGTGAGGCTTGGGTGAAGCGTGTGTGAGGCGTGTTTGAGGCGTTTGTGAGGCGTGTGTGAGATGTGTGTGAGGCGTTTGTGAGGCGTGTGTGAAGCGTGTGTGAGGCGTGTGTGAGGCCTGAGTGAGGCGTGTGTGAAGCGTGTGGGTGAGTTTTGGGTGAGGTGTGTGTGAGGTGTGTGTGAGGTGTGTGTGAGGCTTGTGTGAGGCGTATGTGAGGCGTGTGTGAGGCGTGTGTGAGGCGTGTGTGAGGCGTGTGTGAGGCGTGTGTGAGGCGTGTGTGAGGCGTGTTTTTGGCGTGTGGGAGGTGTGTGTGAGGCGTGTGTGAGGCGTGTGTGAGGCGTGTGTGACGCGTGTGTGAGGCGTGTGCGAGGCGAGTTCGAGGCGTGTGCGAGGCGTGTGCGAGGCGTGAGTGAGGCGTGTGGAAGGCGTGAGGGAGGTGTGTTAGGTGTGGGTGAGGCGTGTGTGAGGTGTGTGTGAGGTGTGTGAGGTGTGTGTGAGGTGTGTGTGAGGTGTGTGTGAGGTGTGTGTGAGGTATGTGTGAGGTCTGTGTGAGGTGTGTGTGAGGTGTGTGAGGTGTGTGTGAGGTGTGTGTGAGGTATGTGTGAGGTGTGTGTGAGGTGTGTGTGAGGTGTGTGTGAGGAGTGTGTGAGGTTTGTGTGAGGTGTGTGTGAGGTATATGTGAGGTGTGTGTGAGGAGTGTGTGATGTGTGTGTGATGTGTGTGTGATGTGTGTGTGTGTGTGTGTGTGTAAATATTTTAAGATTTAATTAATATCTCCAGAGAGTAACTCGGCCAAAAATTTTGAAGTACCTTGAATATATATATAAATATGTTCATAGAATCCGCTTTTATCTAATATTTAAACATGAACTTAAACAAAATTCGTTACACGCACTGTTGCAGGACCCTGTACTAAAGTTACTTTATAAATTATGCTGTAAAATTTAGCCCATTTCTAGTTTTTTAGTTTTAGTTCCGAACTTTCGAATATACAATGGCGCATAAAAATTTGAAGTTCTCCAGATTTCAGCGTTTGGTGAACTTAGTTAGGGAGAAAGTTTGTGAAATACTGCAGTAATTAAATTATCCAAATTTTGAAACCACAAAAGCAACAAATACGAAACGAATCAACCCAGGAACCTTAAAAAATAATTTTTTCCATGTTTATATATTCTAGTAGAAATATCGATATTTAAAGTTAATACATTAAATATTTGAAATAAAGGTGAACACACTTCGCCAATAAAGATTTAAACATCATCCTTGTTCTAACCGACTACTAAAAATAAGTAGTTTTCAATTCCATCTTAATCGTTAATATCGTGATGATTTTAAAACTAAAAATGTAATTTAAAAAAACTTCTTTCTAAAAAATGCTAAAAATTTTTGAAATCGGCGCCAAATTATTTAATAAAAAAATGTGGATAACAAAAAAAAAGATAACTTGGACCATAGAATATTAAAATAATCACACATAAAACTCATGTAAATTTTACAACTAACTTTATTTGTAATTGCTTTCTTACTCTAAGTAGTTTATATCTTGTTTTAGTAGTAATTTAGCATTTACTTTCAATAAAAATATATAAGAACTTTTTTAAAGACGGTTTGATTTTACTTTTTTTTTTCCTCTGTCACTTCTTAAACATTAATTTTTTATTTTATTTCGAAGAATATGGAAAGATTAAAGAAATTATAAAATTTTTGTAAAAAAATTAAACCGACTTCTAAAAGTGTGATAAAAAGTGAAAAATAATTATAAATTTTTATATGAAATTGAAATTTTTGAAGTCGGCGCCAAATCAATACCAGACAAAATTTGATAAACAGATTAAAAATAATTTATTTGTAATTGGTTTCTTACAATAATTTGTATATATTTGTAGTTATTTATTTCATTTAGAAATAATTTGTAGCCGACTTCAAAAATTTCAATTTCATATAAAAATTTATAGTTATTTTTCACTTTTTAGCGCACTTTTAGAAGTCGGTCCAATTTCTTTGAAAAAAATTTTATTTTTCGATATTTAATTTTGAATTGATTATGATATCCATAAATTATTTGAACTAAGTACTAATCGAGACTAGTGTACCTCGCAATGACTCCAAGATGGCAAAAAAATACCTATTTTATCCAAAGTTGTAAATCTCCCTAAAATGAACCATTAAAATTCTTTGATTCTTAGAATTCTCCAAATACCAGTGAAATTGTGTCAAACAAATATTTAGTCTGTCATAGTAAATCCACTATACCGGGTGTCAACGAATCTATTAGACAAGTCATAATTTCTAAAGTATCATGTGTATCGAAATGAGAATTGGTACAGGTAAATGGTATGTGAAGGGGAGAGTTTTCGCATATTTTCCACTTTCCGGCCACTTCCGGTTTCACCGGAAATGGCCCCGGTTTTGAATTTTTAAAAGAAACACCCCGTATATTTTAAATTTTTTTTATTTCTGAGACAATTCTAGATCAGAGCGTGACATTTTAAAAACTTTATACTTCTAATTCATTTTTTTAGAGCCACTTTAAAATTGCATCTAGGTGGCTGTGATCAGACTCAAACTAATCCAAGGGCATTAGGTGATGTCAAAAAAATACAATCGTAAAGTTTTAGTTACTAGTATGAAAGACAGGAATAAGATAAGTTGACAAAATTACGTTTTCATTTTTAACTATTAATTTTCAAATGGCGACCCCTTTTTGACAACCACTTTTAGAAAAAAGCATTCTTTGACGAATCTAACGGTACTAATTTATTTGCTATTGGATTAGACATAAGAACAGAAATTAAATATTATTAAGCAAAATACTGGATATTTTATTTATTTATGACAAGTGCGCCATGGACAGCCGTGATGCATAATAATTTGCAACTGTTTTTATCAAGTGCTTTGTTTTCCAAAGAACAGAAGCATGTTATGATATCTTTTGTTCTATGGAGTGTATCGGAATGTAAGTCAGATTAGGTTGTTGCATATATTTTTCCTTATCGCGCTATATAGCTGTTCTCTTTGGTGGCACAAATCGGGATAATGCACGGATGCCATAAGATATTACGTACCTGAAATGGTGTGTGTGTGTGTGTGTGTGTGTGTGTGTGTGTGTGTGTGTGTGTGTGTGTGTGTGTGTGATGTGTGTGTGTTATGTGTGTGATGAGTGTGTGATGTGTGTGTGATGTGTGTGTGAGGCGTGTGTGAGGCGTGTGTGAGGCGTGTGTGAGGCGTGTGTGAGGAGTGTGTGAGGAGTGTGTGAGGAGTGTGTGAGGAGAGTGTGAGGAGTGTGTGAGGTTTGTGTGAGGTTTGTGTTAGGTGTGTGTGAGGTATATGTGAGGTGATTGTGAGGAGTGTGTGATGTTTGTGTGATGTGTGTGTGTGTGTGTGTGTAAATATTTTAAGAATTAATTAATATCTGCAGAGAGTAACTCGGCCAAAAATTTTGAAGTACCTTGAATATATATAAATATGTTCATAGAATCCGCTTTTATATAATATTTAAACATGAACTTAAACAAAAATCGTTACACGCACTGTTGCAGGACCCTGTACTAAAGTTAGTTTATAAATTATGCTGTAAAATTTAGCCCATTTCTAGTTTTTTAGTTTTAGTTCCGAACTTTCGAATGTACAATGGCGCATAAAAATTTGAAGTTCTCCAGAGTTCAGCGTTTGGTGAACTTAGTTAGGGAGAAAGATTGTGAAATACTGCAGTAATTAAATTATCCAAATTTTGAAACCACAAAAGCAACAAATACGAAACGAATCAACCCAGGAACCTTAAAAAATAATTTTTTCCATGTTTATATATTCTATTAGAAACATCGATATTTAAAGTTAATACAATAAATATTTGAAATAAAGGTGAACACACTTCGCCAATAAAGATTTAAACATCAGCCTTGTTCTAACCGGCTACTAAAAATAGTAGTGAAAAATAATTATAAATTTTTATATGAAATTGAAATTTTTGAAGTCGGCGCCAAATCAATACCAGACAAAATTTGATAAACAGATTAAAAATACTTTATTTGTAATTGGTTTCTTACAATAATTTGTATATATTTTTAGTTATTTATTTCATTTAGAAATAATTTGTAGCCGACTTCAAAAATTTCAATTTCATATAAAAATTTATAGTTATTTTTCACTTTTTAGCGCACTTTTAGAAGTCGGTCCAATTTCTTTGAAAAAAATTTTTTTTTTCGATTTTTAATTTTGAATTGATTATGATATCCATAAATTATTTGAACTAAGTACTAATCGAGACTAGTGCACCTCGCAATGACTCCAAGATGGCAAAAAAAGTACCCATTTTATCCAAAGTTGTAATGTGTGAGGCGAGAGTGAGGCGTGTGTGAGGCGTGTGTGAGGCGTGTGTGAGGCGTGTGTGAGGCGTGTGTGAGGCGTGTGTGAGGCGTGTGTGAGGCGTGTGTGAGGCGTGTGTGAGGCGTGTGTGAGGTGGGTGTGAGGTTTGTGTGAGGTGCGTGTGAAGTGTATGTGAGGTGTGTGTGAGGTGTGTGTGAGGTGTGTGTTAGGTGTGTGTGAGGTGTGTGTTAGGTGTGTGTGAGGTGTGTGTGAGGTGTGTGTGAGGTGTGTCTGAGGTGTGTGTGAGGTGTGTGTGAGGTGTTTGTGAGATGTGTGTGATATGTATGTGAAGTGTGGGTGAGGTGTGTGTGAAGTGTGCGTGTGGTGTGTGAGGTGTATGTGAGGTGTGTCTAATGTGTGTGTGAGGTGTGTGTGAGATGTGTTTGAAGCGTGTGTTTGAAGCGTGTGTTTGAGGCGTGTGTGAAGCGTGTGTGAGGCGTGTGTGAGGCGTGTGTGAGGCGTGTGTGAGGCGTGTGTGAGGCGTGTGTGAGGCGTGTGTGAGGTGGGTGTGAGGTGTGTGTGAGGTGCGTGTGAGGTGTATGTGAGGTGTGTGTGAGGTGTGTGTGAGGTGTGTGTGAGGTGTGTGTTAGGTGTGTGTGAGGTGTGTGTTAGGTGTGTGTGAGGTGTGTGTGAGGTGTGTGTGAGGTGTGTCTGAGGTGTGTGTGAGGTGTGTGTGAGGTGTTTGTGAGATGTGTGTGATATGTTTGTGAAGTGTGGGTGAGGTGTGTGTGAAGTGTGCGTGTGGTGTGTGAGGTGTATGTGAGGTGTGTCTAATGCGTGTGTGAGGTGTGTGTGAGATGTGTTTGAAGCGTGTGTTTGAGGCGTGTGTGAGGCGTGTGTGAGGCGTGTGTGAGGCGTATTTAAGGCGTGTGTGAGGTGTGTGTGTGGGAGACGAGTGTGAGGCTTGTGTGAGGCGTGTGTGAGGCTTGTGTGAGACGTGTGTGAGACGTGGGTGAGGCGCGTGTGAGACGTGTGTGAGACGTGTGTGAGGCTTGTGTGAGACGTGTGAGGCTTGCGTAAAGCTTGTGTGAGGCGTATGTGAAGCACGTGTGGGGCGTGTGTGAGGCTTGTGTGAGACGTGTGTGAGGCTTGTGTGAATCGCGTGTGAGGCGTGTGTGAGGCGTGTATGAGGCTTGTGTGAGGCTTGTATGAGTCTTGTAAGGCGCGTGTGAGGCGTGTGAGTTTTGTGTGGAACGTATGTGAGGCGTGTGTGAGGCGTGTGTAAGTCGTGTGTGAGGCGTGTGTGAGTCGTGTGTGAGGCGTGTGCGAGGCTTGTGTGAGGCGTGTGAGGCGTGTGTGAGGCGTGTGTGAGGCGGGTGTGAGGCGTGTGTGAGGCGATTGTGAAGCGTGTGGGAGGCGTGTGGGAGTTTTGTGGGAGGCGTGTGGGAAGCGAGTGTGAGGCGTGTGAGAGGCGTGTATGAGGCGTGTGTAAGACGTATGTGAGGCGTGTGCGAGGCGTGTTTGAGGCGTGTGTGAGGCGAGTGTGAGGCGAGTGTGAGGCGTGTGTGAGTCGTGTGTGAGGCGTGTATGAGGCGTGTGTAAGACGTATGAGAGGCGTGTGCGAGGCGTGTGTGAGGTGTGTGTGAGGCGTGTGTGAGGTGTGTGTGAGGTGTGTGTGAGGTGTGTGTGATGCGTGTGTGAGTCGTGTGTGAGGCGTGAGTGAGGCGTGTGTGAGGCGTGAGAGAGGTGTGTGTGAAGTGTGCGTGAGGCGTGTGTGAGGTGTGTTAGTTGTGTGTGGGGCTTGTGTGAGGTGTGTGTGAGGTGTGTGTTAGGCGTGTGTGAGGCTTGAGTGAGGCTTGTGTGAGGCGTGAATTAGGTGTGTGTGAGGAGTGTGTGAGGAGTGTGTGAGGCGTGTGTGAGGCTTGTGTGAGGCGTGTGTGAGGCGTGTGTGAGGCGTGTGTGAGGTGTGTGTGAGGTGTGTGTGAGGTTTGTGTGATGTGTGTGTGAGGTGTGTGTGAGGTGTGTGTGAGGTGTGTGTGAGGTGTGTGTGAGGAGTGTGTGAGGTTTGTGTGAGGTTTGTGTGAGGTTTGTGTGAGGTGTGTGTGAGGTATATGTGAGGTGATTGTGAGGAGTGTGTGATGTTTGTGTGATGTGTGTGTGTGTGTGTGTGTAAATATTTTAAGAATTAATTAATATCTGCAGAGAGTAACTCGGCCAAAAATTTTGAAGTACCTTGAATATATATAAATATGTTCATAGAATCCGCTTTTATATAATATTTAAACATGAACTTAAACAAAAATCGTTACACGCACTGTTGCAGGACCCTGTACTAAAGTTAGTTTATAAATTATGCTGTAAAATTTAGCTCATTTCTAGTTTTTTAGTTTTAGTTCCGAACTTTCGAATGTACAATGGCGCATAAAAATTTGAAGTTCTCCAGAGTTCAGCGTTTGGTGAACTTAGTTAGGGAGAAAGATTGTGAAATACTGCAGTAATTAAATTATCCAAATTTTGAAACCACAAAAGCAACAAATACGAAACGAATCAACCCAGGAACCTTAAAAAATAATTTTTTCCATGTTTATATATTCTATTAGAAACATCGATATTTAAAGTTAATACAATAAATATTTGAAATAAAGGTGAACACACTTCGCCAATAAAGATTTAAACATCAGCCTTGTTCTAACCGGCTACTAAAAATAGTAGTGAAAAATAATTATAAATTTTTATATGAAATTGAAATTTTTGAAGTCGGCGCCAGATCAATACCAGACAAAATTTGATAAACAGATTAAAAATACTTTATTTGTAATTGGTTTCTTACAATAATTTGTATATATTTTTAGTTATTTATTTCATTTAGAAATAATTTGTAGCCGACTTCAAAAATTTCAATTTCATATAAAAATTTATAGTTATTTTTCACTTTTTAGCGCACTTTTAGAAGTCGGTCCAATTTCTTTGAAAAAAATTTTATTTTTCGATTTTTAATTTTGAATTGATTATGATATCCATAAATTATTTGAACTAAGTACTAATCGAGACTAGTGCACCTCGCAATGACTCCAAGATGGCAAAAAAAGTACCCATTTTATCAAAAGTTGTAATGTGTGAGGCGAGAGTGAGGCGTGTGTGAGGCGTGTGTGAGGCGTGTGTGAGGCGTGTGTGAGGCGTGTGTGAGGCGTGTGTGAGGCGTGTGTGAGGCGTGTGTGAGGCGTGTGTGAGGCGTGTGTGAGGCGTGTGTGAGGCGTGTGTGAGGCGTGTGTGAGGCGTGTGTGAGGTGGGTGTGAGGTTTGTGTGAGGTGCGTGTGAGGTGTATGTGAGGTGTGTGTGAGGTGTGTGTGAGGTGTGTGTTAGGTGTGTGTGAGGTGTGTGTTAGGTGTGTGTGAGGTGTGTGTGAGGTGTGTGTGAGGTGTGTCTGAGGTGTGTGTGAGGTGTGTGTGAGGTGTTTGTGAGATGTGTGTGATATGTATGTGAAGTGTGGGTGAGGTGTGTGTGAAGTGTGCGTGTGGTGTGTGAGGTGTATGTGAGGTGTGTCTAATGTGTGTGTGAGATGTGTGTGAGATGTGTTTGAAGCGTGTGTTTGAAGCGTGTGTTTGAGGCGTGTGTGAAGCGTGTGTGAGGCGTGTGTGAGGCGTGTGTGAGGCGTGTGTGAGGCGTGTGTGAGGCGTGTGTGAGGTGGGTGTGAGGTGTGTGTGAGGTGCGTGTGAGGTGTATGTGAGGTGTGTGTGAGGGTGTGTGTGAGGTGTGTGTGAGGTGTGTGTTAGGTGTGTGTGAGGTGTGTGTTAGGTGTGTGTGAGGTGTGTGTGAGGTGTGTGTGAGGTGTGTCTGAGGTGTGTGTGAGGTGTGTGTGAGGTGTTTGTGAGATGTGTGTGATATGTTTGTGAAGTGTGGGTGAGGTGTGTGTGAAGTGTGCGTGTGGTGTGTGAGGTGTATGTGAGGTGTGTCTAATGCGTGTGTGAGGTGTGTGTGAGATGTGTTTGAAGCGTGTGTTTGAGGCGTGTGTGAGGCGTGTGTGAGGCGTGTGTGAGGCGTATTTAAGGCGTGTGTGAGGTGTGTGTGTGGGAGACGAGTGTGAGGCTTGTGTGAGGCGTGTGTGAGGCTTGTGTGAGACGTGGGTGAGGCGCGTGTGAGACGTGTGTGAGACGTGTGTGAGGCTTGTGTGAGACGTGTGAGGCTTGCGTAAAGCTTGTGTGAGGCGTATGTGAAGCACGTGTGGGGCGTGTGTGAGGCTTGTGTGAGACGTGTGTGAGGCTTGTGTGAATCGCGTGTGAGGCGTGTGTGAGGCGTGTATGAGGCTTGTGTGAGGCTTGTATGAGTCTTGTAAGGCGCGTGTGAGGCGTGTGAGTTTTGTGTGGGGCGTATGTGAGGCGTGTGTGAGGCGTGTGTAAGTCGTGTGTGAGGCGTGTGTGAGTCGTGTGTGAGGCGTGTGCGAGGCTTGTGTGAGGCATGTGAGGCGTGTGTGAGGCGTGTGTGAGGCGGGTGTGAGGCGGGTGTGAGGCGTCTGTGAGGCGTGTGTGAGGCGATTGTGAGGCGTGTGGGAGGCGTGTGGGAGTTTTGTGGGAGGCGTGTGGGAAGCGAGTGTGAGGCGTGTGAGAGGCGTGTATGAGGCGTGTGTAAGACGTATGTGAGGCGTGTGCGAGGCGTGTTTGAGGCGTGTGTGAGGCGAGTGTGAGGCGAGTGTGAGGCGTGTGTGAGTCGTGTGTGAGGCGTGTATGAGGCGTGTGTAAGACGTATGAGAGGCGTGTGCGAGGCGTGTGTGAGGTGTGTGTGAGGCGTGTGTGAGGTGTGTGTGAGGTGTGTGTGAGGTGTGTGTGATGCGTGTGTGAGTCGTGTGAGAGGCGTGAGTGAGGCGTGTGTGAGGCGTGAGAGAGGTGTGTGTGAAGTGTGCGTGAGGCGTGTGTGAGGTGTGTTAGTTGTGTGTGGGGCTTGTGTGAGGTGTGTGTGAGGTGTGTGTTAGGCGTGTGTGAGGCTTGAGTGAGGCTTGTGTGAGGCGTGAATTAGGTGTGTGTGAAATGTGTGTGGCGTGTGTGAGGCTTGTGTGAGGCGTGTTTGAGGCGTGTGTGAGGCGTGTGTGATGCGTGTTGGAGGCGTGTGGGAGGCGTGTTGGAGGCGTGTGGGAGGCGTGTGGGAGGCGTGTGGGAGGCGTGTGGGAAACGATTGTGAGGCGTGTCGGAGGCGTGTGTGAGGCTTGTGTGAGACGTATGTGAGGCGTGAATGAGGCGTGTGTGAGGCTTGTGTGAGGCTTGTGTGAGGCGTGTGAGAGGCGTGTTTGAGGCGAGTTTGAGACGTGTGTGAGGCGTGTGGGAGGCGTGTGGGGGGCGTGAATGAGGCGTGTGTGAGGCTTGGGTAAGGCTTGGGTGAAGCGTGTGTGAGGCGTTTGTGAGGCGTGTGGGAGGCGTGTGGGAATCTTGTGGGAGGCGTGTGGGAAGCGAGTGTGTGGCGTGTGGGAGGCGTGAATGAGGTGTGTGTGAGTCTTGGGTGAAGCGTGTGTGAAGCGTGTGTGAGGCGTGTGTGAGGCGTGTGTGAGGCGTGTGGGAGGCGTGTGGGCGGCGTGTGGGAAACGAGTGTGAGGCGTGTGGGAGGCGTGAATGAGGCGTGTGTGAGGCTTGTGTAAGGCGTATGTGAGGCGTGTGTGAGACGTGTTTGAGGCGTGTTTGAGGCGTATTTGAGGCGTGTGTGAGGCGTGTAAGAGTCTTGTGGGAAGCGAGTGGGAAGCGAGTGTGAGGCGTGTGGGAGGCGTGAATGAGGCGTGTGTGAGGCTTAGGTGAGGCGTGTGTGAGGCGTGTGTGAGGCTTGTGTGAGGCGTATGTGAGGCGTGAATGAGGCGTGTGTGAGGCTTGTGTGAGGCGTATGTGAGGCGTGTGTGAGGCGTGTTTGAGGCGAGTGTGAGGCGTGTGTGAGGCGTGTTTGAGGCTTGTGTGAGGCGTGTGGGAGGCGTGAATGAGGTGTGTGTGAGTCTTGGGTGAAGCGTGTGTGAGGGGTGTGTGAGGCGTGTGTGAGGCGTGTGTGAGGCGTGTGGGAGGCGTGTGGGAGGCGTGTGGGAGGCGTGTGTGAGGCGTGTGGGAGGCGTGTGGGAAACGAGTGTGAGGCGTGTGGGAGGCGTGAATGAGGCGTGTGTGAGGCTTGTGTAAGGCGTATGTGAGGCGTGTGTGAGGCGTGTGAGAGTCTTGTGGGAGGCGTGTGGGAAACGAGTGTGAGGGGTGAATGAGGCGTATGTGAGGCTTGGGTGAAGCGTGTGTGAAGCGTGTGTGAGGCGCGTGTGAGGCGCGTGTGAGGCGTGTGTGAGGCGTGTGTGAGGCGTGTGTGAGGCGTGTGTGAGGCGTGTGTGAGGCGTGTGTGAGGCGTGTGTGAGGCGTGTGTGAGGCGTGTGTGAGGCGTGTGTGAGGCGTGTTTGAGGCGTGTGTGAGGCGTGTGTGAGGCGTGTGTGAGGCGTGTTTGAGGCGTGTGTGAGGCGTGTGTGAGGCGTGTGTGAGGCGTGTGTGAGGCGTGTGTGAGGCGTGTGTGAGGCGTGTGTGAGGCGTGTGTGAGGCGTGTGTGAGGCGTGTGTGAGGCGTGTGTGAGGCGTGTGTGAGGCGTGTGTGAGGCGTGTGTGATGCGTGTGTGAGGCGTGTGTGAGGCGTTTGTGAGGCGTGTGGGAGGCGTGTAAGAGTCTTGTGGGAGGCTTGTGGGAAACGAGTGTGAGGCGTGTGGGAGGCGTGAATGAGGCGTATGTGAGGCTTGGGTGAAGCGTGTGTGAAGCGTGTGTGAGGCGAGTGTGAGGCGTGTGTGAGGCGTGTGTGAGGCGTGTGTGAGGCGCGTGTGAGGCGCGTGTGAGGCGTGTGTGAGGCGTGTGTGAGGCGTGTGTGAGGAGTGTGTGAGGCGTGTGTGCGGCGTGTATGAGGCGTGTGTGAGGTGTGCGTGAGGCGTGTGGGAGGCGTGTAAGAGTCTTGTGTTAGGCGTGTGGGAAACGAGTGTGAGGCGTGTGGGAGGCGTGAATGAGGCGTATGTGAGGCTTGGGTGAAGCGTGTGTGAAGCGTGTGTGAGACGAGTGTGAGGAGTGTGCGAGGCGTGTGCGAGGAGTGAGTGAGGCGTGTGGAAGGCGTGAGGGAGGTGTGTTAGGTGTGGGTGAGGCGTGTGTGAGGTGTGTGTGAGGCGTGTGAGGCGTGTGTGTGAGGCGTGTGAGGCGTGTGTGAGGCGTGTGTGAGGCGTGTGTGAGGCGTGTGTGAGACGTTTGTGAGGCGTGTGTCAGACATGTGTGAGGTGTTTGTGAGGCGTGTGGGAGGCGTGAATGAGGCGTGTGTGAGGCTTGGGTGAAGCGTGTGTGAGGCGTGTTTGAGGAGTTTGTGAGGCGTGTGTGGGATGTGTGTGAGGCGTTTGTGAGGTGTGTGTGAAGCGTGTGTGAGGCGTGTGTGAGGCCTGAGTGAGGCGTGTGTGAAGCGTGTGTGTGAGGTGTGTGTGAGGTGTATGTGAGGTGTGTGTGAGGAGTGTGTGAGGTGTGTGTGAGGTTAGTGAGGTGTGTGTGAGGTGTGTGTGAGGTGTGTGTGAGGTGTGTGTGAGGTGTGTGTGAGGTGAGTGAGGTGTGTGTGAGGTGTGTGTGAGGTGTGTGTGAGGTGTGTGTGAGGTGTGTGTGAGGTGTGTGTGAGGTGTGTGTGAGGTGTGTCTGAGGTGTGTCTGAGGTGTGTGTAAGGTGTTTGTGAGATGTGTGTGATGTGTGTGTGTGAGGTGTGGGTGAGGTGTGTGTGAAGTGTGCGTGTGGTGTGTGTGAGGTGTATGTGAGGTGTGTCTGATGTGTGTGTGTGGTGTGTGTGAGATGTGTTTGAAGCGTGTGTTTGAGACGTGTGTGAGGCGTGTGTGAGGTGTGTGTGAGACGAGTGTGAGGCTTGTGTGAGGCGTGTGTGAGGCTTGTGTGAGACGTGTTTGAGGCGTGTGTGAGACGTGTATGAGGCGAGTGTGAGACATGTGTGAGGCTTGTGTGAGACTGTGAGGCTTGCGTAAAGCTTGTGTGAGGCGTATGTGAGGCACGTGTGGGGCGTGTGTGAGACTTGTGTGAAGCGCGTGTGAGGCGTGTATGAGGCTTGTGTGAGGCTTGTATCAGGCTTGTGTGAGGCTTGTATGAGGCTTGTGTGAGGCTTGTATGAGGCTTATGTGAGGCTTGTGTGAGGGGTGTGAGGCTTGTGTGAGGCTTGTCTGAGTCTTGTAAGGCGCGTGTGAGGCGCGTGAGTTTTGTGTGAGGCGAATGTGAGGCGTGTGTGAGGCGTGTATTAGGCTTGTGTGAGGCTTGTATGAGGCTTGTGTGAGGCTTGTATGAGGCTTATGTGAGGCTTGTGTGAGGGGTGAGAGGCTTGTGTGAAGCTTGTCTGAGTCTTGTAAGGCGCGTGTGAGGCGTGTGAGTTTTGTGTGAGGCGTATGTGAGGCGTGTGTGAGGCGTGTGTGAGTTGTGTGTCAGGCGTGTATGAGGCGTGTGTGAGACGTATATGAGGCGTGTGTGATGCGTGGGCGAGGCTTGTGTGAGGTGTGTGTGAGGCGTGTGTGAGGCGTGTGTGAGGTGTGTGTGAGGCGTGTGTGAGGCCTGTGTGAGGCGTGTGTGAGGCGTGTGTGAGGCGTGTGTGAGGCGTGTGTGAGGCGTGTGTGAGGCGTGTGTGAGGCGTGTGTGAGGCGTGTGTGAGGCGTGTGTGAGGCGTGTGTGAGGCGTGTGTGAGGCGTGTGTGAGGCGTGTGTGAGGCGTGTGTGAGGCGTGTGTGAGGCGTGTGTGAGGCGTGTGTGAGGAGTGTGTGAAGTGTGTGTGAGGTGTGTGTGAGGTGTGTGTGAGGTGTGTGTGAGGTGTGTGTGAGTTGTGTGTGAGGTGTGTGTGATAAATTTGTGAGGCGTGCATGAGGCGTGTGTGAGGCGTTTGTGAGGCGTGTGAGGCATGTGTGAGGCGTATGTGAGGCGTGTGTGAGGGGTGTGTGAGGCGTGTGTGAGGCATGTGTGAGACGTGTCTGAGGCGTGTGTGAGGCGTGTGTGAGGCGGGTGAGGCGTGTGTGAGGCGTGTGTGAGGCGTGTGTGAGGTGTTTGTGAGGCGTGTGTGAGACATGTGTGAGGTGTTTGTGAGACGTGTGGGAGGCGTGATTGAGGCGTGTGTGAGGCTTGGGTGAAGCGTGTGTGAGGCGTGTGTGAGGAGTTTGTGAGGCGTGTGTGAGACGTGTGTGAGGCGTTTGTGAGGCGTGTGTGAGGCGTGTGTGAGGCCTGAGTGAGGCGTGTGTGAAGCGTGTGTGTGAGGTGTGGGTGAGGTGTGTGTGAGGCTTGTGTGAGGCGTATGTGAAGCGTGTGTGAAGCGTGTGTGAGGCGTGTTTGAGGCGTGTGTGAGGCGTGTGTGAGACGTGTGTGAGGCGTGTGGGAGGTGTGTGTGAGGTGTGTGTGAGGTGAGTGTGATGCGTGTGTGAATCGTGTGTGAGGCGTGAGTGAGGCGTGTGTGAGGCGTAAGAGAGGTGTGTGTGAAGTGTGCGTGAGGCGTGTATGAGGTGTGTTAGTTGTGTGTGAGGCGTGTGTGAGGTGTGTGTGAGGTGTGTGTGAGGTGTGTGTTTGGCGTGTGTGAGGCTTGAGTGAGGCTTGTGTGAGGCGTGAATGAGGTGTGTGTGAAGTGTGTGTGGCGTGTGTGAGGCTTGTGTGAGGCGTGTTTGATGCGTGTGTGAGGCGTGTGGGAGGTGTGAATGAGGCGTGTGTGAGGCGTGTGTGAGGCGTGTGTGAGGCGTGTGTGAGGCGTGTGTGAGGCGTGTGTGAGGCGTGTGTGAGGCGTGTGTGAGGCGTGTGTGAGGCGTGTGTGAGGCGTGTGTGAGGCGTGTGTGAGGCGTGTTTGAGGTGTGTATGAGGCGTGTGTGAGGCGTGTGTGAGGCGTGTGTGATGCGTGTGGGAGGCGTGTGGGAGGCGTGTAAGAAGCGTGTGGGAAGCGTGTGGGAGGCGTGTGGGAGGCGTGTGGGAAACGAGTGTGAGGCGTGTGTGAGGCGTGTGTGAGGCGTGTGTGAGGCGTGTGTGAGGCGTGTGTGAGGCGTGTGGGAGGCGTGTGGGAGGCGTGAATGAGGCGTGTGGAAGGCGTGAAGGAGGTGTGTTAGTTGTGATTGAGGCGTGTGTGAGGTGTGTGAGGTGTGTGTGAGGTGTGTGTGAGGTATGTGTGAGGTGTGTGTGAGGTGTGTGTGATGTGTGTGTGAGGCGAGTGTGAGGCGTGTGTGAGGCGTGTGTGAGGCGTGTGTGAGGCGTGTGTGAGGCGTGTGTGAGGCTTGTGTGAGGCGTGTGCGAGGCGAGTGCGAGGCGTGTGGGAGGCGTGAGTGAGGCGTGTGGAAGGCGTGAAGGAGGTGTGTTAGGTGTGATTGAGGCGTGTGTGAGGTGTGTGTGAGGTGTGTGTGAGGTGTGTGTGAGGTGTGTGAGGTGTGTGTGAGGTGTGTGTGAGGTATGTGTGAGGTGTGTGTGAGGTGTGTGTGAGGTGTGTGTGAGGTGTGTGTGAGGTTTGTGTGAGATGTGTGTGAGGTGTGTGTGAGGTGTGTGTGAGGAGTGTGTGAAGTTTGTGTGAGGTGTGTGTGAGGTGTGTGTGTGGTATATGTGAGGTGTGTGTGAGGAGTGTGTGATGTGTGTGTGATGTGTGTGTGATGTGTGTGTGATGTGTGTGTGTGTGTGTGTGTGTAAATATTTTAAGATTTAATTAATATCTCCAGAGAGTATCTCGGCCAAAAATTTTGAATTACCTTGAATATATATAAATATGTTCATAGAATCCGCTTTTATCTAATATTTAAACATGAACTTAAACAAAATTCGTTACACGCACTGTTGCAGGACCCTGTTCTAAAGTTACTTTATAAATTATGCTGTAAAATTTAGCCCATTTCTAGTTTTTCAGTTTTAGTTCCGAACTTTCGAATGTACAATGGCGCATAAAAATTTGAAGTTCTCCAGAGTTCAGCGTTTGGTGAACTTAGTTAGGGAGAAAGATTGTGAAATACTGCAGTAATTAAATTATCCAAATTTTGAAACCACAAAAGCAACAAATACGAAACGAATCAACCCAGGAACCTTAAAAAATAATTTTTTCCATGTTTATATATTCTAGTAGAAACATCGATATTTAAAGTTAATACATTAAATATTTGAAGTAAAGGTGAACACACTTCGCCAATAAAGATTTAAACATCAGCCTTGTTCTAACCGACTACTAAAAATAAGTAGTTTTCAATTCCATCTTAATCGTTAATATCGTGATGATTTCAAAACTAAAAATGTAATTTAAAAAAACTTCCTTCTAAAAAAATGCTAAAAATTTTTGAAATCGGCGCCAAATTATTTAATAAAAAAATGTGGATAACAAAAAAAAAGATAACTTGAACCATAGAATATTAAAACAATCACACATAAAACTCATGTAAATTTTACAACTAACTTTATTTGTAATTGCTTTCTTACTCTAAGTAGTTTATATCTTGTTTTAGTAGTAATTTAGCATTTACTTTCAATAAAAATATATAAGAACTTTTTTAAAGACGGTTTGATTTTATTTTTTTTTTTTCCTCTGTCATTTCTTAAACATTAATTTTTTATTTTATTTCGAAGAATATGGAAAGATTAAAGAAATTATAAAATTTTTGTAAAAAAATTAAACCGACTTCTAAAAGTGTGATAAAAAGTGAAAAATAATTATAAATTTTTATATGAAATTGAAATTTTTGAAGTCGGCGCCAAATCAATACCAGACAAAATTTGATAAACAGATTAAAAATACTTTATTTGTAATTGTTTTCTTACAATAATTTGTATATATTTGTAGTTATTTATTTCATTTAGAAATAATTTGTAGCCGACTTCAAAAATTTCAATTTCATATAAAAATTTATAGTTATTTTTCACTTTTTAGCGCACTTTTAGAAGTCGGTCCAATTTCTTTGAAAAAAATTTTATTTTTCGATTTTTAATTTTGAATTGATTATGATATCCATAAATTATTTGAACTAAGTACTAATCGAGACTAGTGTACCTCGCAATGACTCCAAGATGGCAAAAAAGTACCTATTTTATCCAAAGTTGTAAATCTCCCTAAAATGAACCACTAAAAATCCTTTGATTCTTAGAGTTCTCCAAATACCAGTGAAATTGTGTCAAACAAATATTTAGTCTGTCATAGTAAATCCACTATACCGGGTGTCAACGAATCTATTAGACAAGTCATAATTTCTAAAGTATCATGTGAATCGAAATGAGAATTGGTACAGGTAAATGGTATGTGAAGGGGAGAGTTTTCGCGTATTTTCCACTTTCCGGCCACTTCCGGTTTCACCGGAAATGGCCCCGGTTTTGAATTTTTAAAAGAAACACCCTGTATATTTTAAAAATTTTTTATTTCTGAGACAATTCTAGATCAGAACGTGACATTTTAAAAACTTTTTACATCTAATTCATTTTTTTAGAGCCACTTTTAAAATTGCATCTAGGTGGCTGTGATCAGACTCAAACTAATCCAAGGGCATTAGGTGATGTCAAAAAAATACAATCGTAAAGTTTTAGTTACTAGTATGAAAGACAGGAATAAGATAAGTTGACAAAATTACGTTTTCATTTTTAACTATTAATTTTCAAATGGCGACCCCTTTTTGACAACCACTTTTAGAAAAAAGCATTCTTTGACGAATCTAACGGTACTAATTTATTTGCTATTGGATTAGACATAAGAACAGAAATTAAATATTATTAAGCAAAATACTGGATATTTTATTTATTTATGACAAGTGCGCCATGGACAGCCGTGATGCATAATAATTTGCAACTGTTTTTATCAAGTGCTTTGTTTTCCAAAGAACAGAAGCATGTTATGATATCTTTTGTTCTATGGAGTGTATCGGAGTGTAAGTCAGATTAGGTTGTTGCATATATTTTTCCTTATCGCGCTATATAGCTGTACTCTTTGGTGGCACAAATCGGGATAATGCACGGATGCCATAAGATATTACGTACTTGAAATGGTGTGTGTGTGTGTGTGTGTGTGTGTGTGTGTGTGTGTGTGTGTGTGTGTGTGTGTGATGAGTGTGTGTTATGTGTGTGATGTGTGTGTGATGTGTGTGTGATGTGAGTGTGATGTGTGTGTGATGTGTGTGTGAGGCGTGTGTGAGGCGTGTGTGAGGCTTGTGAGGCGTGTGTGAGGCGTGTGTGAGGCGTGTGTGAAGCGTGTGTGAGGTGTGTGTGAGGTGTGCGTGAGGTGTGTGAGGTGTGTGTGTGGTGTGTGAGAGGTGAGTGTGAGGCGCGTGTGAGGCGCGTGTGAGGCTTGTGTGAGGCGTATGTGAGGCGTGAATGAAACGTGTGTGAGGCTTGTGTGAGGCTTGTGTGAGGCGTATGTGAGGCGTGTGAGAGGCGTGTTTGAGGCGAGTTTGAGACGTGTGTGAGGCGTGTGGGAGGCGTGTGGGGGGCGTGAATGAGGCGTGTGTGAGGCTTGGGTGAGGCTTGGGTGAAGCGTGTGTGAGGCGTTTGTGAGGCGTGTGGGAGGCGTGTGGGAATCTTGTGGGAGGCGTGTGGGAAGCGAGTGTGTGGCGTGTGGGAGGCGTGAATGAGGTGTGTGTGAGTCTTGGGTGAAGCGTGTGTGAAGCGTGTGTGAGGCGTGTGGGAGGCGTGTGGGCGGCGTGTGGGAAACGAGTGTGAGGCGTGTGGGAGGCGTGAATGAGGCGTGTGTGAGGCTTGTGTAAGGCGTATGTGAGGCGTGTGTGAGGCGTGTTTGAGGCGTGTTTGAGGCGTATTTGAGGCGTGTGTGAGGCGTGTGGGAGGTGTGTGGGAGGCGTGAATGAGGCGTGTGTGAGGCTTGGGTGAAGCGTGTGTGAGGCGTGTGTGAGGCGTGTGTGAGTCGTGTGTAAGGCGTGTGTGAGGCGTGTGTGAGGCGTGTGTGAGGCGTGTGTGAGGCGTGTCTGAGGCGTGTGTGAGGCGTTTGTGAGGCGTGTGTGAAGCGTGTAAGAGTCTTGTGGGAAGCGAGTGGGAAGCGAGTGTGAGGCGTGTGGGAGGCGTGAATGAGGCGTGTGTGAGGCTTAGGTGAGGCGTGTGTGAGGCGTGTGTGAGGCTTGTGTGAGGCGTATGTGAGGCGTGAATGAGGCGTGTGTGAGGCTTGTGTGAGGCGTATGTGAGGCGTGTGTGAGGCGTGTTTGAGGCGTGTGTGAGGCGTGTGTGAGGCGTGTTTGAGGCTTGTGTGAGGCGTGTGGGAGGCGTGAATGAGGTGTGTGTGAGTCTTGGGTGAAGCGTGTGTGAGGGGTGTGTGAGGCGTGTGTGAGGCGTGTGTGAGGCGTGTGGGAGGCGTGTGGGAGGCGTGTGGGAGGCGTGTGGGAAACGAGTGTGAGGCGTGTGGGAGGCGTGAATGAGGCGTGTGTGAGGCTTGTGTAAGGCGTATGTGAGGCGTGTGTGAGGCGTGTGAGAGTCTTGTGGGAGGCGTGTGGGAAACGAGTGTGAGGCGTGTGGGAGGCGTGAATGAGGCGTATGTGAGGCTTGGGTGAAGCGTGTGTGAAGCGTGTGTGAGGCGCGTGTGAGGCGCGTGTGAGGCGCGTGTGAGGCGTGTGTGAGGCGTGTGTAAGGCGTGTGTGAGGCGTGTGTGAGGCGTGTGTGAGGCGTGTGTGAGGCGTGTGTGAGGCGTGTGTGAGGCGTGTGTGAGGCGTGTGTGAGGCGTGTGTGAGGGGTGTGTGAGGGGTGTGTGAGGCGTGTGTGAGGCGTGTGTGAGGCGTGTGTGAGGCGTGTGTGAGGCGTGTGTGAGGCGTGTGTGAGGCGTGTGTGAGGCGTGTGTGAGGCGTGTGTGAGGCGTGTGTGAGGCGTGTGTGAGGCGTGTGTGAGGCGTGTGTGAGGCGTGTGTGAGGCGTGTGTGAGGCGTGTGTGAGGCGTGTGTGAGGCGTGTGTGAGGCGTGTGTGAGGCGTGTGGGAGGCGTGTGGGAGGCGTGTGGGAGGCGTGTGGGAGGCGTGTGGGAGGCGTGTGGGAGGCGTGTGGGAGGCGTATGGGAGGCGTGTGGGAGGCGTGTGGGAGGCGTGTGGGAAATGAGTGTGAGGCGTGTGTGAGGCTTGTGTGAGGCGAATGTGAGGCGTGAATGAGGCGTGTGTGAGGCTTGTGTGAGGCGTATGTGAGGCGTGTGTGAGGCGTGTTTGAGGCGAGTTTGAGTGTGTGAGGCGTGTGTGAGGCGTGTGGGAGGCGTGTGGGAGGCGTGTGGGAGGCGTGTGGGAGGCGTGTGGGAGGCGTGTGGGAGGCGTGAATGAGGCATGTGTGAGGCTTGTGTGAGGCGTGTGCGAGGCGTGTGCGAGGCGTGAGTGAGGCGTGTGGAAGGCGTGAGGGAGGTGTGTTAGGTGTGGGTGAGGCGTGTGTGAGGTGAGTGTGAGTTATGTGAGGTGTGTGTGAGGTGTGTGAGGTGTGTGTGAGGTGTGTGTGAGGTGTGTGTGAGGTGTGTGTGAGGTGTGTGTGAGGTGTGTGTGAGGTGTGTGTGAGGTTTGTGTGAGGTGTGTGTGAGGTGTGTGTGAGGTCTGTGTGAGGAGTGTGTGAGGTTTGTGTGAGGTGTGTGTGAGGTGTGTGTGAGGTATATGTGAGGTGTGTGTGAGAAGTGTGTGATGTGTGTGTGATGTGTGTGTGTGTGTGTGTAAATATTTTAAGATTTAATTAACATCTCCAGAGAGTAACTCGGCCAAAAATTTTGAAGTACCTTGAATGTATATAAATATGTTCATAGAATCCGCTTTTATCTAATATTTAAACATGAACTTAAACAAAATTCGTTACACGTACTGTTGCAGGACCCTGTACTAAAGTAACTTTATAAATTATGCTGTAAAATTTAGCCAATTTCTAGTTTTTTAGTTTTAGTTCCGAACTTTCGAAAGTACAATGGCGCATAAAAATTTGAAGTTCTCCAGAGTTCAGCGTTTGGTGAACTTAGTTAGGGAGAAAGATTGTGAAATACTGCAGTAATTAAATTATCCAAATTTTGAAACCACAAAAGCAACAAATACGAAACGAATCAACCCAGGAACCTTAAAAAATATTTTTTTCCATGTTTATATATTCTAGTAGAAATATCGATATTTAAAGTTAATGCATTGTAGCATTTAAATTTACCAGTTAGCATCAATGCTACATGTTTTTAGTAATATGATATAATTTGTATATTTTTACCTGAGTAAATTTAATTATTTATCCTGTAATTTAAAATAGTAAACATGGAATTTATTTTTTTTGGTTCATAACTCTTTTGGTCTTGTAACTTATCAATTTTCTTTTGACACAGTTCATAAATTGCTGTAGTTTATATATCACATTATTTGGTTTGAATTTAAAAGTCGTAAATATTTTATTTTTAATAAACTCTCATTTGTTTACATTCAATTTCAGTATTAAAAGTATAAGGTTATAGTCGGTGACATAGTTCAGTTAGCATTTGCGGTGAATGTATACCCATTCGTTGACACGAACACGGCATGTCGAGATCGATCATTTAAGGTTGAGTATGCAGTATGGATTTGTGGCAATTTTTTTGAACTTTGTTTTATCGTGATTAGTGACTTTGAACTGTTTGGTCATAATTTTCTTTTTGATAATTTTCCATGGCCTGCCCATACTTGACGTATTAACTGGTGGTCAGTGTAAGTTCGGAACTAGGTTAAAGTGCTCCAGGTTGAGAATAAGGTTGGCAAGACTAAGTATAAATATCACTAAGATTTGTCACGTCTGGTTGCAAGAGAGATTTGTATTTTCGTTCCCTTTACTGTTGAACCGCCGAAGGCAGCAGACCAATCCTGCCACCAGCTCTGAAAGGGCGGACGGTCAAGTTTTTTGTTAAAGTCCACTAATTAATGAGGTAAGATTTTGCCCCTTATCTTTACGAACATGTGGTAAAAACAACATTTTATTTTAGGGCTACTCGGCTACTCGGCTATTCGGCTACTTGGCTATTTGACTATTTGGCTATGTGAATATTTGAAGCCAGTTCTTTTTTTATCTTTGGGCTTTTCATCTTGATATTGCTGTCATGACTTCTTGAGGGTTCGGGTCCTAGTTTTCCTGTACAGGCGACCACGACTGTATCAACCTTACCCTGCGTTTGATTGGTGAGTTGGAAGTGGCCCTGTGAAGCCTCAATCCATCCACAACACAACAGGAATCCTAGCAACAGCGCTGAAGTGAGAGGTACCATTACATATACCAGGTAGGAGAAAAACCTTAATTTAGAGATTCGAGTTGTGAGTCAATTTTTTATAACACAAACAATGCAACATAAATATATTTGGTGATGTAGTAACATGTGAGAACTTTTGATAACTCAATAAAACGTACGTTATTGGCGACTAAGGTTCTAGAACGTTTGCGGCCAAATCTTATATAATCTTTTAAAACCGAGGTGATAGTTATCAAGAGAGTAAAAATAAAACATTGTAAGCACAATTCAAATTTATGTAAATAATAATTTTTTAATGGGAATAAAATGGAATTGCTATTTTGTTTTAATTAAGTCGTTTTATTGTGGAGCTATACACCTACCGTCAATAATTTAAAATCATTCCTCATACCTAAGTGTTTTCCTGTTTTATCACTAGGTAAGTAACACAGATAATGTAAAACAGGTGGCGCCTATTGGGTAATCAAAGCAGAGCACAACTATCTCTAAAAGAGATACGAACCTAGCCTCCGACATATTGAGCTGCCGTACGCATCCGTTGCCGTACCCTGTAAAAAGGGGACGCCGCAAAAAATGACGCCCTGAACGTGGAGCTTGTGCTTTGTTTTGAATTTTTATATTTCACTGGTGTTTAGCAAAATAATTTAACGTTGAGTATCCTGAATTGAATTGAAATTTCTATGCGGTTAAATTCATGTGTCAGATTTAAATTAATTTTCATTAGTAACATATTTTTATTGTAATTCCATTTTGTTTCGACTGAGTAATGACAATTTTATAAAACCTAAGAAACATTCACAGGTTACTCGAGTAAATTTTCTCCGAGGTACAATAAGGTTATATTTTTTGTATTTTTTTAAGAGCCCTCATTGATTTTAATATCACAATAACTTCACAGTATTTTAGGTATTTTACAGCTTATAGTAGTGAATTTTGTACTTTTTATGTACAGGGTGTTCAGGTGGACACAGTTTTTTATATGTTTATGTAAGGTCTATTATTTTGGCTAAATTGCTGAAAATTTTCTAATTAGTTTGTGAGTTAATTTAGTTTAAAAGGCATTTCATATCGTACATATTTTTGATTTGTTTAAGTCTCGTAAAGATTTGCATAATTTTTTTGAGCTATTTAAAAGTTGTAGAATGATTTTACATTTTATCTCAGGTAGTAAAATTTATACCCGGTTAGAAATACTTTTTTGCTATTGAACCATTTCGAACCGATAACAGTTTAAAATATTTTGTGATAAGAAAAATATTTAATTTTTTTTCGGTATTTTACAGCTATTTTCCTAAAACTTGATTTAAAAGTGTTAAAAGTCCAGCAAAAAGTAATCTAGAGAATTTGATTTTTTTTATATAAAAAAAGAAATTGTTGTTGCCCAAGCCAAAGAAACTTGAGATTTTATTTTTTGGATACTTTTTATAGATAACAGGATATGAATAGAAATAAATACCAATTTTAAAATTTAGCTTTGCTTAAAAATTTATGCATGACTAGTTGAGACTTATTATTCTGAAGTTTGATAAAATAAATTATTTTTTATTGATACAGGGTGTACGATTACTGCTGTTTTTTTTGGTTTCCTCATTTTAATGTTTGATCAATGCAATCATTTGATTTAGATTTTAGTGAAGCTATATAATTGCTTTTGAAATAAAATAATTTTTTCTATTTGATTTGCTATACAGGGTAGGACAAACTGTTTGTTTTATAGAATTGATTTAACTTTAGAGATACGGTTATTGTTTTCCACTAAGTAAAGAATACTTTGTCATTTAAAAATAATAACTTGATTTAGTGTATTTATTTTCAAACTTTATATCATCATGGATATTTATAATTTTCAACCCAATCATTTACTTGAATATGAGTTGGACTACGAGTTAAAAATTCGTTTGTTAACTTCTTTACGTACTGTCGCAGACAAACGCAAGATACTTGCTAGAATTCTAAAAAGAGAACAATCGAGTCCGGGTAAAGATATTAACTTAAATATTTGTACTTTGACTTTTGAGGAAGAAAAAATCAGTATACAACGCAGTTTAGACTCTATACAAGGGGTGATAGATGAATTTGACGGTAATGCTAATGATTCTCTTATTAATAGAGTGAAGTCGCGTTTAGCTCACGTGGTAGGAAGAGCAAAAAGAATTCCAATGCCCAAGGATGAAAATAGAGCTTCTGTAATATTTTCTTATATTCAAGAAGTGACCGCGAGTTGTCTTTTATTGGAATCGAACTTGTTAGATAAAATTCCGGACGGTCAACATGTTGAACTTACAACATCTCAATTGCCGGTGATCAATGTAGCAGCACCTGTAGTGCATTGCGCGACGCGTATTTTACCTATTAGTGAGTGGCAAGTTAATTTTAATGGGGACGCGAAAAAACTTTATCCATTTTTGGAACGGTTAACTGAATTAGCGCAGGCACGTAATATTTCTCCGCAGGAGTTATTTAATTCAGCTGCCGAATTTTTCGCAGGAGACGCGTTTGTGTGGTATCGAAGTGTTAAATCTTCGTTAACTGATTGGGATTCATTGGTATCGAAATTAAAGAAAGATTTTTTTCATGATGATATAGATGATGATATATGGGAGCAAATTAAAAGAAGGAAACAAAAGAAAAATGAATCTACGATAGTTTTTATTGCTCATTTGGAAGCTCTTTTTTCTCGATTATCTAGACCTCCAGCAGAAGTTTCAAAAGTTAAAAATATTAAAAGAAATCTTTTACCAGATTTTATTAGTAGGTTGGCTTTAATAGATGTTAATAATGTTTCGGAACTTTCAGAACTTTGTCGTAAGTTAGAAGAGGCTGATTACCTTAAAGATAAATCTAGGCCTAAGGATGAAATTGCTAGCATCAACAGTATGGCTAACACGAACCAAAGTTTAAATAATAATAGTCATTTTAACAAGCAAAATAATTCTAGAAAAAATTTCAAAAAAGATGGTCAAAGATTTTCTCATTTTCGTTCTAAAAATTTGCCTTCTACATCTAGCAGCAAACCTGATAATAATTTAAATAAAAATAATTCTAATAAAGATAATAAACCTAAAGCTTCTGTAACATGTTGGAATTGTAAACAGCCTAATCATGTTTATTTGGACTGTAAGGCCCCTAGAGGTTTATTTTGTTTTAAATGTGGCGAACCTAACACCAAATCTTCAGGGTGCCCTAAATGTTCAAAAAACGAGTAAGGGAAGTGAGTCGAAGAGGCAGTTTCACCTTTCCCAGAACTCGTGCCTCATTTAATTATCGTAGTTTTCATACGTTTTTTAAAAAATCAAAAACATTTTTTAATTCTAATAATAAAAATTTAAAAAGAGAATATTTTAGCAATACTGATTGGAAAAACTGGCTGAATACAGTTTCTAAATTTTTTAAAGATAGTACTTCTTTTAATCAACCCCATTTTTCTGAAAACAAGCAAGTTTCGCCCTTATTCATTAATAAATATTTAGATAACCGACCTTACATAAATGTGAAGTTGCTTGATGTGGACATTACGGTTTTATTGGATTCAGGTGCTACATTTTCTATAGTTGGTTCTAGAGGTGTAGATATTTTAGGTAATTTAGGTCTTAAGATATGCCCAGCACAAATTAAGAATATTTGTACTGCTGATGGTAAACAGCAAAGTGTTAAAGGCACAGTTGATTTACCTCTTGTTATTGACAATTCTTGTCAAGTTATTAATGCTCTAGTGGTTCCTTCATTGCCACAAGCATTTATATTTGGGTGTGACTTTGCGAAAAAATTTAATATTGTAGTTAATTTTAAGAATAATTCTTGGCATGTGCAAGATATAAATTCTAAATTAGAAGTGTCCAATAATGATTTGAGTCACTCTTTTAATAGTTGTAATTTGAGATTACATTCTTTGGATGAACTTTCTACAGCGGAGCGCGAACAAGCGAAAAAAATTATTGAATCATTTAATGAAATTAGTAGTAAAGATAGATTAGGTCGTACGGATAAAATTACTTTGACTATTGACACGGGTAACGCGCTTCCTTTTAAAAAGAGACCGTTTGTTTTGTCTCCATATATGTCAAAAATTTTGAACGATGAGTTGGATGAAATGTTAAAGTTAGGTGTCGTAGAGCCATCTACAAGTCCATGGTGTTCTCCTGTTTTATTAGTTAAGAAACCCAATGGATCGTACCGATTATGTTTTGATGGACGTTCACTTAATGAAGTCAGTCGTCCTGACCGGTATCCAATGCCTAATATTGACAGAATTTTAACATCTCTTCGAAATGCTAAATATATTTCATCGATAGACCTTCGAAAAGCTTTTTGGCAGATCCCTTTGGATGAATCTTCGAAAGAAAAAACAGCTTTTGCAGTAGTCGGAAGAGGACTTTTCCAGTTTGTTACCATGCCCTTTGGCCTCAGAAACGCCGCACAGACGCAACAGCGCCTGGTAGATGCAATATTTGGTCCTCGCTATGAGCCAAATATATTCACCTATCTCGATGATATTTTAGTAGTGTCAGAAGACTTTGATTCACACCTTAGATTGTTATCAGAGGTCAAAGAAAAATTGAAAGATGCCAATCTAACTATAAATCTGGAAAAATGTGACTTTTTCAAAACATCTTTAAAATTTTTAGGCTATATTGTGGGTTCGAATTCTTTGCGTACTGACCCCGATAAGGTTTCTAGCATGATTAATTATAGCAGACCTAGGAATACTACTGAAGTAAAGCGTTTTGTTGGTCTTTGCTCATGGTATAGAAGATTTATAAAGGATTTTTCTACTCTGATGTCTCCAATAAATGATCTCTTAAAAGGACGTAGGAAAGGACAAAAGATTGAGTGGAATAGTGCAGCTGAAGAATCTTTTGTTAAAATTAAACAACTTTTAGTATCTGCTCCTATATTATCTCAACCAGACTTTTCACAGCGATTCTATATAGCGAGCGACGCATCAAATACAGGTTTAGGAGGAGTTCTAACGCAGATAATTGATGGTGAAGAGCGAGTGATTGCCTACGCTAGTAGATCTTTATCTAGAGCAGAGCGAAACTATTCTGTAGTGGAAAAAGAATGCCTGGGTGTACTTTTTTGTATTGAAAAATTCCGAGGATTTATTGAAGGGGTTCCTTTTACTGTCATTACAGATCATTATAGTTTATTGTGGCTTAACACTCTAAAAAATCCAAGTGGAAAATTAGCTCGTTGGGCTGTTCGACTTAGACAGCATACATTTGATTTAGTACACAGAAAAGGAGCTCAAAATGTCATTCCAGACGCCTTGTCCCGTAATCCACATAGAGAAGAAGAGATTGAAGATTCTGATTCAAGCAGTAAGGAAGAATTAGTGGTGGGAACCCTAGATGTCGATCGTATTGATCCGTGGTACGATAATTTTCGCCAGAAAATTTTAGATAATCCAAACAATTATCCACAATGGAAAGTGGATAATGATTTTGTTTTGAAATTTGTCCCAAACTGCCTTTCTATGAATGTGAATGTTCCTGAATGGAAATACTTAGTACCTAAACCCCAAAGAGCAGAAATTATAGACTCTTGTCATAGTCCTCCGAACTGTGGTCATTTCGGATTTTATAAGACATTTCATCGTCTACAAGAAAGATATTATTGGCCAAAAATGCGCCAAGACATTCTTAAATTTGTTAAGAATTGTTTAGTCTGTGGAGCTCAGAAAGCACCAAATACTTCGCAAATGGGATACATGGGTAAAGAGAAATCAGTAGATTATCCATTCCAAGTAATAGCAGTAGACTTAATAGGCCCTCTACCTCGTTCAAGAAAAGGAAACAAATGGCTTTTAGTAGTCGCTTGTTGGTTTACCAAGTACACATTACTTTTTCCTTTAAGAAGTTCCAAAGTTCAATATATTGAAGAGGTACTAGAAAATAAAGTTTTTCATGTTCATGGTCCTCCATCTCTACTTATTTGCGATAATGGCACACAGTTTGTTTCAAAAACTTTCAAAAAATTAAGTCAAACATATGAGTTTAATATAAGATTTAATCCTGTTTATTCACCACAATGTAATTTCGTAGAAAGAAATAATAGGACAATTGGTACAGCAATTAGGAGTTACATAGACAGTCACGAAAATTGGGATAAAGAAATAGCTAAAATTCAACAAGCTATTAATACTTCAAAACATGAAGTCACCGGTTTTACTCCAGCGTTTTTAGTTTACGGTAGGCATGTTCCTTTGTCAGGTAGTTATTACAAAGATTTGAATGTCGACGTCAGTGTTGATGATGAAATAATTCCTGGTGACAGAAATGCCTATGCGGCCAACTTAAAAGGTCTAAAAGATATCTTTGTTGAAGTGAGAATGAGGATTCATAAGGCGTATGAACGTAATTCTCGTGCGTATAATCTTAGAAAACGCGATATTTCTTTTAATGTAGGTGACCATGTTTGGCGTAAAAATAAAGTTCTTTCAAGTGCTGTAGATAAGTTTACCGCAAAGTTAGTCCCCAAATATGTTCATTGTAAAGTAAGAAAGAAACTTTCCAACCTTATTTATGATTTAGATAATATTGATGGTTCTAAAGCTGGAAAGTGGCATATCAAAGATCTAAAACCTTTCAATGATTCTATTTCAGAGGATTCTGATTCTGACCTTTCAGAAGAAGAATAAGTTTATTAAGTTTTGAAAAGTTTGCTTCAAAGTAGTAAGTTTGTTTAGGCAACTTATTGGGTGCTGACCCGTATTGATTTTTGGTTATTAGCAGTTTTGCTACTTTTAAGTTTATTAAGTTTCTGGGAAGTTTGCTCCCAAGTAAATAAGTTGTTTAAGAGACTTACTGGTGCTGACCTGTATTGATTTTTTTGGTTGTTAGCAGTTTTGCTATTTTGAGATTTTTAGGAAGTTTGCTTCCAGGTTAGTACGTTTGTTTAAGTTAATTATTGAGTGATGACTCGTAGGAATTTTTAGTTATTAGCTGTATTGCTATTTTTTAAGTATTTTGGATAATGGCCATATCCGAAGTATTGCTTAAGTGATAGGTTTTTTTACCTTGTTTTTTTTGAAGCAAACGTTTAGAGTTTTTATATCTTCTGAGGAAGGGTTAGTTTAAGTATGGACTGGTTTTGAATAAACTTTAGTATTGCTTGGATCTTGTATAACCTAAGGGCTGGTTATTTTAAAGTTTTAGAGTTTTTGGCGTCTTCTAATGAAAGATATCTTAGTTATTACGAGATATCATATCCTGTAAGCTTTTCTTAGTTTGTTTTTATAGGCTGTGGAGTGTTGGGTGCTGCCAGGCATCATTCAAACATGCTTACGCATGCCAAGTCGGAAGGGTGAGCATGGGGAGTGTTAATTTTGGCGTGTCATGCCTAATGAGCTGGCACCATGGCTGGGTTGCACTACTGTGTTTCGCCTGAGCTCCGGTCTCTGGTCGTTTTGTGTGTTGGGCTGGTTGCAGTGGCACTTTACGGAACACCCTAATTCTCAATTTTTGTTTTCAAGCTTACAGTAATGCGTTAGGCATTTTTTTAGTCTGGTAAAAACTATATTTTACTCCCTTTTGTAGGTGGACATCTGGGTCACCAATTCTGTCGTTCTTCCACCTTTCGGGACACCATAATGTGGTGGGTGCTCCTGGTCTTTTCGGGCGTGGGTGAGTATGTTCATCAGATTTTCTGGAGTGAGGCCAGTATACGAGGGTTTTTCATGCCGCTTGAAAAGGCGCAATGCTGGCTTAGTAATTTTCTCGTTTTTTCCACTTCGAAATTTGGTGGATATGACTCGTTCTCGTTTGGAATTATTGGTGGGCATTTCACTTTGGGATGGTTTCCCGGAAATTTGTTTGAATGCTTAGAGCATTCGTTTCTACAGTGAGTTGTATATAAGTAAATCTGAAGTTGTATAGTGTTGATATAATGGTCTCATAACTGGATTTGTTACGGCCGTGTGTCTAAGTATACTGCTGATAATTTTGTCCTAATTTAAATCTATAGTCATGACAATCTGTTTACTTGTATTAACAATTCTGGGTATATAATGTTAGAGATTTTTTGTACATTTTAGTTTATGATTTTTTATCTTTTAAGTGATTTCTTTGGTATTTGTAAAATTTATTCAGGAGTTGTAATTCTGAACTTGTACGTAATTTGGCAGACCTTTACCGATTTTGACTCTTCACGACTTTGTAGTTTTCCAGATTTGACTTACCGATGTTGTCTTCCGCAAGGACGTGTGATACGCGTAGATATCAATCCAAATGTTTTTCCAAGGACAGGGTTATGTTTTTCTTTGTTTTCAAAATATCCTATCAAGATAGTCTATTTTTTTTTCGGAGAGGGGTAAATGTAGCATTTAAATTTACCAGTTAGCATCAATGCTACATGTTTTTAGTAATATGATATAATTTGTATATTTTTACCTGAGTAAATTTAATTATTTATCCTGTAATTTAAAATAGTAAACATGGAATTTATTTTTTTTGGTTCATAACTCTTTTGGTCTTGTAACTTATCAATTTTCTTTTGACACAGTTCATAAATTGCTGTAGTTTATATATCACATTATTTGGTTTGAATTTAAAAGTCGTAAATATTTTATTTTTAATAAACACTCATTTGTTTACATTCAATTTCAGTATTAAAAGTATAAGGTTATAGTCGGTGACATAGTTCAGTTAGCATTTGCGGTGAATGTATACCCATTCGTTGACACGAACACGGCATGTCGAGATCGATCATTTAAGGTTGAGTATGCAGTATGGATTTGTGGCAATTTTTTTGAACTTTGTTTTATCGTGATTAGTGACTTTGAACTGTTTGGTCATAATTTTCTTTTTGATAATTTTCCATGGCCTGCCCATACTTGACGTATTAACTGGTGGTCAGTGTAAGTTCGGAACTAGGTTAAAGTGCTCCAGGTTGAGAATAAGGTTGGCAAGACTAAGTATAAATATCACTAAGATTTGTCACGTCTGGTTGCAAGAGAGATTTGTATTTTCGTTCCCTTTACTGTTGAACCGCCGAAGGCAGCAGACCAATCCTGCCACCAGCTCTGAAAGGGCGGACGGTCAAGTTTTTTGTTAAAGTCCACTAATTAATGAGGTAAGATTTTGCCCCTTATCTTTACGAACATGTGGTAAAAACAACATTTTATTTTAGGGCTACTCGGCTACTCGGCTATTCGGCTACTTGGCTATTTGACTATTTGGCTATGTGAATATTTGAAGCCAGTTCTTTTTTTATCTTTGGGCTTTTCATCTTGATATTGCTGTCATGACTTCTTGAGGGTTCGGGTCCTAGTTTTCCTGTACAGGCGACCACGACTGTATCAACCTTACCCTGCGTTTGATTGGTGAGTTGGAAGTGGCCCTGTGAAGCCTCAATCCATCCACAACACAACAGGAATCCTAGCAACAGCGCTGAAGTGAGAGGTACCATTACATATACCAGGTAGGAGAAAAACCTTAATTTAGAGATTCGAGTTGTGAGTCAATTTTTTATAACACAAACAATGCAACATAAATATATTTGGTGATGTAGTAACATGTGAGAACTTTTGATAACTCAATAAAACGTACGTTATTGGCGACTAAGGTTCTAGAACGTTTGCGGCCAAATCTTATATAATCTTTTAAAACCGAGGTGATAGTTATCAAGAGAGTAAAAATAAAACATTGTAAGCACAATTCAAATTTATGTAAATAATAATTTTTTAATGGGAATAAAATGGAATTGCTATTTTGTTTTAATTAAGTCGTTTTATTGTGGAGCTATACACCTACCGTCAATAATTTAAAATCATTCCTCATACCTAAGTGTTTTCCTGTTTTATCACTAGGTAAGTAACACAGATAATGTAAAACAGGTGGCGCCTATTGGGTAATCAAAGCAGAGCACAACTATCTCTAAAAGAGATACGAACCTAGCCTCCGACATATTGAGCTGCCGTACGCATCCGTTGCCGTACCCTGTAAAAAGGGGACGCCGCAGCATTAAATATTTGAAATAAAAGTGAACACACTTCGCCAATAAAGATTTAAACATCAGCCTTGTTCTAACCGACTACTAAAAATAAGTAGTTTTCAATTCCATCTTAATCGTTAATATCGTGATGATTTCAAAACTAAAAATGTATCGGCGCCAAATTATTTAATAAAAAAATGTGGATAACAAAAAACAAGATAACTTGGACCATAGAATATTAAAACAATCACACATAAAACTCATGTAAATTTTACAACTAACTTTATTTGTAATTGCTTTCTTACTCTAAGTAGTTTATATCTTGTTTTAGTAGTAATTTAGCATTTACTTTCAATAAAAATATATAAGAACTTTTTTAAAAGACGGTTTGATTTTACTTAATTTTTTTTCCTCTGTCACTTCCTAAATATTAATTTTTTATTTTATTTCGAAGAATATGGAAAGATTAAAGAAATTATAAAATTTTTGTAAAAAAATTAAACCGACTTCTAAAAGTGTGATAAAAAGTGAAAAATAATTATAAATTTTTATATGAAATTGAAATTTTTGAAGTCGGCGCCAAATCAATACCAGACAAAATTTGATAAACAGATTAAAAATAATTTATTTGTAATTGGTTTCTTACAATAATTTGTATATATTTGTAGTTATTTATTTCATTTAGAAATAATTTGTAGCCGACTTCAAAAATTTCAATTTCATATAAAAATTTATAGTTATTTTTCACTTTTTAGCGCACTTTTAGAAGTCGGTCCAATTTCTTTGAAAAAAATTTTATTTTTCGATTTTTAATTTTGAATTGATTATGATATCCATAAATTATTTGAACTAAGTACTAATCGAGACTAGTGTACCTCGCAATGACTCCAAGATGGCAAAAAAGTACCTATTTTATCCAAAGTTGTAAATCTCCCTAAAATGAACCACTAAAAATTCTTTGATTCTTAGAATTCTCCAAATACCAGTGAAATTGTGTCAAACAAATATTTAGTCTGTCATAGTAAATCCACTATACCGGGTGTCAACGAATCTATTAGACAAGTCATAATTTCTAAAGTATCATGTGTATCGAAATGAGAATTGGTACAGGTAAATGGTATGTGAAGGGGAGAGTTTTCGCATATTTTCCACTTTCCGGCCACTTCCGGTTTCACCGGAAATGGCCCCGGTTTTGAATTTTTAAAAGAAACACCCTGTATATTTTAAAATTTTTTTATTTCTGAGACAATTCTAGATCAGAGCGTGACATTTTAAAAACTTTATACTTCTAATTCATTTTTTTAGAGCCACTTTAAAATTGCATCTAGGTGGCTGTGATCAGACGTAAACTAATCCAAGGGCATTAGGTGATGTCAAAAAAATACAATCGCAAAGTCTTAGTTACTAGTATGAAAGACAGGAATAAGATAAGTTGACAAAATTACGTTTTCATTTTTAACTATTAATTTTCAAATGGCGACCCCTTTTTGACAACTACTTTTAGAAAAAAACATTCTTTGACGAATCTAACGGTACTAATTTATTTGCTATTGGATTAGACATAAGAACAGAAATTAAATATTATTAAGCAAAATACTGGATATTTTATTTATTTATGACAAGTGCGCCATGGACAGCCGTGATGCATAATAATTTGCAACTGTTTTTATCAAGTGCTTTGTTTTCCAAAGAACAGAAGCATGTTATGATATCTTTTGTTCTATGGAGTGTATCGGAGTGTAAGTCAGATTAGGTTGTTGCATATATTTTTCCTTATCGCGCTATATAGCTGTTCTCTTTGGTGGCACAAATCGGGATAATGCACGGATGCCATAAGATATTACGTACTTGAAATGGTGTGTGTGTGTGTGTGTGTGTGTGTGTGTGATGTGTGTGTGTTATGTGTGTGATGTGTGTGTGATGTGTGTGTGATGTGTGTGTGATGCGTGTGTGAGGCGTGTGTGAGGCGTGTGTGAGGCTTGTGAGGCGTGTGTGAGGCGTGTATGAGGCTTGTGTGAGGCTTGTATGAGTCTTGTAAGGCGCGTGTGAGGCGTGTGAGTTTTGTGTGGGGCGTATGTGAGGCGTGTGTGAGGCGTGTGTAAGTCGTGTGTGAGGCGTGTGTGAGTCGTGTGTGAGGCGTGTGCGAGGCTTGTGTGAGGCGTGTGAGGCGTGTGTGAGGCTTGTGTGAGGCGGGTGTGAGGCGGGTGTGAGGCGTGTGTGAGGCGTGTGTGAGGCGATTGTGAGGCGTGTGGGAGGCGTGTGGGAGTTTTGTGGGAGGCGTGTGGGAAGCGAGTGTGAGGCGTGTGAGAGGCGTGTATGAGGCGTGTGTAAGACGTATGTGAGGCGTGTGCGAGGCGTGTTTGAGGCGTGTGTGAGGCGAGTGTGAGGCGAGTGTGAGGCGTGTGTGAGTCGTGTGTGAGGCGTGTATGAGGCGTGTGTAAGACGTATGAGAGGCGTGTGCGAGGCGTGTGTGAGGTGTGTGTGAGGCGTGTGTGAGGTGTGTGTGAGGTGTGTGTGATGCGTGTGTGAGTCGTGTGTGAGGCGTGAGTGAGGCGTGTGTGAGGCGTGAGAGAGGTGTGTGTGAAGTGTGCGTGAGGCGTGTGTGAGGTGTGTTAGTTGTGTGTGGGGCTTGTGTGAGGTGTGTGTGAGGTGTGTGTTAGGCGTGTGTGAGGCTTGAGTGAGGCTTGTGTGAGGCGTGAATTAGGTGTGTGTGAAATGTGTGTGGCGTGTGTGAGGCTTGTGTGAGGCGTGTTTGAGGCGTGTGTGAGGCGTGTGTGAGGCGTGTGTGAGGCGTGTGTGAGACGTGTGTGAGGCGTGTGTGAGGCGTGTATGAGACGTGTATGAGTCGTGTGTTAGGCGTGTGTGAGGCGTGTGTGATGCGTGTTGGAGGCGTGTGGGAGGCGTGTTGGAGGCGTGTGGGAGGCGTGTGGGAAACGATTGTGAGGCGTGTCGGAGGCGTGTGTGAGGCTTGTGTGAGGCGTATGTGAGGCGTGAATGAGGCGTGTGTGAGGCTTGTGTGAGGCTTGTGTGAGGCGTATGTGAGGCGTGTGAGAGGCGTGTTTGAGGCGAGTTTGAGACGTGTGTGAGGCGTGTGGGAGGCGTGTGGGGGGCGTGAATGAGGCTTGTGTGAGGCTTGGGTGAGGCTTGGGTGAAGCGTGTGTGAGGCGTTTGTGAGGTGTTTGTGAGGCGTGTGGGAGGCGTGTGGGAATCTTGTGGGAGGCGTGTGGGAAGCGAGTGTGTGGCGTGTGGGAGGCGTGAATGAGGTGTGTGTGAGTCTTGGGTGAAGCGTGTGTGAAGCGTGTATGAGGCGTGTGTGAGGCGTGTGTGAGGCGTGTGGGAGGCGTGTGGGCGGCGTGTGGGAAACGAGTGTGAGGCGTGTGGGAGGCGTGAATGAGGCGTGTGTGAGGCTTGTGTAAGGCGTATGTGAAGCGTGTGTGAGGCGTGTTTGAGGCGTGTTTTAGGCGTATTTGAGGCGTGTGTGAGGCGTGTGGGAGGTGTGTGGGAGGCGTGAATGAGGCGTGTGTGAGGCTTGGGTGAAGCGTGTGTGAGGCGTGTGTGAGGCGTGTGTGAGGCGTGTGAGGCTTGGGTGAAGCGTGTGTGAGGCGTGTGTGAGGCGTGTGTGAGGCGTGTGTGAGGCGTGTGTGAGGCGTGTGTGAGGCGTGTCTGAGGCGTGTGTGAGGCGTTTGTGAGGCGTGTGTGAGACGTGTAAGAGTCTTGTGGGAAGCGAGTGGGAAGCGAGTGTGAGGCGTGTGGGAGGCGTGAATGAGGCGTGTGTGAGGCTTAGGTGAGGCGTGTGTGAGGCGTGTGTGAGGCTTGTGTGAGGCGTATGTGAGGCGTGAATGAGGTGTGTGTGAGGCTTGTGTGAGGCGTGTGTGAGGCGTGTTTGAGGCGTGTGTGAGGCGTGTGTGAGGCGTGTTTGAGGCTTGTGTGAGGCGTGTGGGAGGCGTGAATGAGGTGTGTGTGAGTCTTGGGTGAAGCGTGTGTGAGGGGTGTGTGAGGCGTGTGTGAGGCGTGTGGGAGGCGTGTGGGAGGCGTGTGGGAAACGAGTGTGAGGCGTGTGGGAGGCGTGAATTAGGCGTGTGTGAGGCTTGTGTAAGGCGTATGTGAGGCGTGTGTGAGGCGTGTGAGAGTCTTGTGGGAGGCGTGTGGGAAACGAGTGTGAGGCGTGTGGGAGGTGTGAATGAGGCGTATGTGAGGCTTGGGTGAAGCGTGTGTGAAGCGTGTGTGAGGCGCGTGTGAGGCGCGTGTGAGGCGCGTGTGAGGCGTGTGTGAGGCGTGTGTAAGGCGTGTGTGAGGCGTGTGTGAGGCGTGTGTGAGGCGTGTGTGAGGCGTGTGTGAAGCGTGTGTGAGGCGTGTGTGAGGCGTGTGTGAGGGGTGTGTGAGGGGTGTGTGAGGCGTGTGTGAGGCGTGTGTGAGGCGTGTGTGAGGCGTGTGTGAGGCGTGTGTGAGGCGTGTGTGAGGCGTGTGTGAGGCGTGTGTGAGGCGTGTGTGAGGCGTGTGTGAGGCGTGTGTGAGGCGTGTTTGAGGCTTGTGTGAGGCGTGTGGGAGGCGTGAATGAGGTGTGTGTGAGTCTTGGGTGAAGCGTGTGTGAGGGGTGTGTGAGGCGTGTGTGAGGCGTGTGGGAGGCGTGTGGGAGGCGTGTGGGAAACGAGTGTGAGGCGTGTGGGAGGCGTGAATTAGGCGTGTGTGAGGCTTGTGTAAGGCGTATGTGAGGCGTGTGAGAGTCTTGTGGGAGGCGTGTGGGAAACGAGTGTGAGGCGTGTGGGAGGTGTGAATGAGGCGTATGTGAGGCTTGGGTGAAGCGTGTGTGAAGCGTGTGTGAGGCGCGTGTGAGGCGCGTGTGAGGCGCGTGTGAGGCGTGTGTGAGGCGTGTGTAAGGCGTGTGTGAGGCGTGTGTGAGGCGTGTGTGAGGCGTGTGTGAGGCGTGTGTGAGGCGTGTGTGAAGCGTGTGTGAGGCGTGTGTGAGGCGTGTGTGAGGGGTGTGTGAGGGGTGTGTGAGGCGTGTGTGAGGCGTGTGTGAGGCGTGTGTGAGGCGTGTGTGAGGCGTGTGTGAGGCGTGTGTGAGGCGTGTGTGAGGCGTGTTTGAGGCGTGTGTGAGGCGTGTGTGAGGCGTGTTTGAGGCTTGTGTGAGGCGTATGTGAGGCGTGTGTGAGGCGTGTGAGAGTCTTGTGGGAGGCGTGTGGGAAACGAGTGTGAGGCGTGTGGGAGGCGTGAATTAGGCGTGTGTGAGGCTTGTGTAAGGCGTATGTGAGGCGTGTGTGAGGCGTGTGAGAGTCTTGTGGGAGGCGTGTGGGAAACGAGTGTGAGGCGTGTGGGAGGTGTGAATGAGGCGTATGTGAGGCTTGGGTGAAGCGTGTGTGAAGCGTGTGTGAGGCGCGTGTGAGGCGCGTGTGAGGCGCGTGTGAGGCGTGTGTGGGGCGTGTGTAAGGCGTGTGTGAGGCGTGTGTGAGGCGTGTGTGAGGCGTGTGTGAGGCGTGTGTGAGGCGTGTGTGAGGCGTTTGTGAGGCGTGTGTGAGGCGTGTGTGAGGCGTGTGTGAGGCGTGTGTGAGGCGTGTGTGAGGCGTGTGTGAGGCGTGTGTGAGGCGTGTGTGAGGCGTGTGTGAGGCGTGTGGGAGGCGTGTGGGAGGCGTGTGGGAGGCGTGTGGGAGGCGTGTGGGAGGCGTGTTGGAGGCGTGTGGGAGGCGTGTGGGAGGCGTATGGGAGGCGTGTGGGAGGCGTGTGGGAGGCGTGTGGGAAATGAGTGTGAGGCGTGTGTGAGGCTTGTGTGAGGCGTATGTGAGGCGTGAATGAGGCGTGTGTGAGGCTTGTGTGAGGCGTATGTGAGGCGTGTGTGAGGCGTGTTTGAGGCGAGTTTGAGTGTGTGAGGCGTGTGTGAGGCGTGTGTGAGGCGTGTGGGAGGCGTGTGGGAGGCGTGTGGGAGGCGTGTAGGAGGCGTGTGGGCGGCGTGTGGGAGGCGTGAATGAGGCGTGTGTGAGGCTTGTGTGAGGCGTGTGCGAGGCGTGTGCGAGGCGTGAGTGAGGCGTGTGGAAGGCGTGAGGGAGGTGTGTTAGGTGTGGGTGAGGCGTGTGTGAGGTGAGTGTGAGTTATGTGAGGTGTGTGTGAGGTGTGTGAGGTGTGTGAGGTGTGTGTGAGGTGTGTGTGAGGTGTGTGTGAGGTGTGTGTGAGGTGTGTGTGAGGTGTGTGTGAGGTGTGTGTGAGGTTTGTGTGAGGTGTGTGTGAGGTGTGTGTGAGGTCTGTGTGAGGAGTGTGTGAGGTTTGTGTGAGGTGTGTGTGAGGTGTGTGTGAGGTATATGTGAGGTGTGTGTGAGAAGTGTGTGATGTGTGTGTGATGTGTGTGTGTGTGTGTGTAAATATTTTAAGATTCAATTAACATCTCCAGAGAGTAACTCGGCCAAAAATTTTGAAGTACCTTGAATGTATATAAATATGTTCATAGAATCCGCTTTTATCTAATATTTAAACATGAACTTAAACAAAATTCGTTACACGTACTGTTGCAGGACCCTGTACTAAAGTAACTTTATAAATTATGCTGTAAAATTTAGCCAATTTCTAGTTTTTTAGTTTTAGTTCCGAACTTTCGAAAGTACAATGGCGCATAAAAATTTGAAGTTCTCCAGAGTTCAGCGTTTGGTGAACTTAGTTAGGGAGAAAGATTGTGAAATACTGCAGTAATTAAATTATCCAAATTTTGAAACCACAAAAGCAACAAATACGAAACGAATCAACCCAGGAACCTTAAAAAATATTTTTTTCCATGTTTATATATTCTAGTAGAAATATCGATATTTAAAGTTAATGCATTAAATATTTGAAATAAAAGTGAACACACTTCGCCAATAAAGATTTAAACATCAGCCTTGTTCTAACCGACTACTAAAAATAAGTAGTTTTCAATTCCATCTTAATCGTTAATATCGTGATGATTTTAAAACTAAAAATGTATCGGCGCCAAATTATTTAATAAAAAAATGTGGATAACAAAAAACAAGATAACTTGGACCATAGAATATTAAAACAATCACACATAAAACTCATGTAAATTTTACAACTAACTTTATTTGTAATTGCTTTCTTACTCTAAGTAGTTTATATCTTGTTTTAGTAGTAATTTAGCATTTACTTTCAATAAAAATATATAAGAACTTTTTTAAAAGACGGTTTGATTTTACTTAATTTTTTTTCCTCTGTCACTTCCTAAATATTAATTTTTTATTTTATTTCGAAGAATATGGAAAGATTAAAGAAATTATAAAATTTTTGTAAAAAAATTAAACCGACTTCTAAAAGTGTGATAAAAAGTGAAAAATAATTATAAATTTTTATATGAAATTGAAATTTTTGAAGTCGGCGCCAAATCAATACCAGACAAAATTTGATAAACAGATTAAAAATAATTTATTTGTAATTGGTTTCTTACAATAATTTGTATATATTTGTAGTTATTTATTTCATTTAGAAATAATTTGTAGCCAACTTCAAAATTTTCAATTTCATATAAAAATTTATAGTTATTTTTCACTTTTTAGCGCACTTTTAGAAGTCGGTCCAATTTCTTTGAAAAAAATTTTATTTTTCGATTTTTAATTTTGAATTGATTATGATATCCATAAATTATTTGAACTAAGTACTAATCGAGACTAGTGTACCTCGCAATGACTCCAAGATGGCAAAAAAGTACCTATTTTATCCAAAGTTGTAAATCTCCCTAAAATGAACCACTAAAAATTCTTTGATTCTTAGAATTCTCCAAATACCAGTGAAATTGTGTCAAACAAATATTTAGTCTGTCATAGTAAATCCACTATACCGGGTGTCAACGAATCTATTAGACAAGTCATAATTTCTAAAGTATCATGTGTATCGAAATGAGAATTGGTACAGGTAAATGGTATGTGAAGGGGAGAGTTTTCGCATATTTTCCACTTTCCGGCCACTTCCGGTTTCACCGGAAATGGCCCCGGTTTTGAATTTTTAAAAGAAACACCCTGTATATTTTAAAATTTTTTTATTTCTGAGACAATTCTAGATCAGAGCGTGACATTTTAAAAACTTTATACTTCTAATTCATTTTTTTAGAGCCACTTTAATATTGCATCTAGGTGGCTGTGATCAGACGTAAACTAATCCAAGGGCATTAGGTGATGTCAAAAAAATACAATCGCAAAGTCTTAGTTACTAGTATGAAAGACAGGAATAAGATAAGTTGACAAAATTACGTTTTCATTTTTAACTATTAATTTTCAAATGGCGACCCCTTTTTGACAACCACTTTTAGAAAAAAACATTCTTTGACGAATCTAACGGTACTAATTTATTTGCTATTGGATTAGACATAAGAACAGAAATTAAATATTATTAAGCAAAATACTGGATATTTTATTTATTTATGACAAGTGCGCCATGGACAGCCGTGATGCATAATAATTTGCAACTGTTTTTATCAAGTGCTTTGTTTTCCAAAGAACAGAAGCATGTTATGATATCTTTTGTTCTATGGAGTGTATCGGAGTGTAAGTCAGATTAGGTTGTTGCATATATTTTTCCTTATCGCGCTATATAGCTGTTCTCTTTGGTGGCACAAATCGGGATAATGCACGGATGCCATAAGATACTACGTACTTGAAATGGTGTGTGTGTGTGTGTGTGTGTGTGTGATGTGTGTGTGTTATGTGTGTGATGTGTGTGTGATGTGTGTGTGATGTGTGTGTGATGTGTGTGTGAGGCGTGTGTGAGGTGTGTGTGAGGCTTGTGAGGCTTGTGTGAGGCGTGTGTGAGGCGTGTGTGAAGCGTGTGTGAGGTGTGTGTGAGGTGTGTGTGAGGTGTGTGTGAGGTGTGTGTGTGTGGTGTGTGAGAGGTGAGTGTGAGGCGCGTGTGAGGCGCGTGTGAGGCGCGTGTGAGGCGCGTGTGAGGCGTGTGTGAGGCGTGTGTGAGGCGTGTGTGAGGCGTGTGTGAGGCGTGTGTGAGAAATTTGTGAGGCGTGTGTGAGGTGTGTGTGAGGCGTGTGTGAGGTGTGTGTGAGGTGTGTGTGAGGTGTGTGTGATGCGTGTGTGAGTCGTGTGTGAGGCGTGAGTGAGGCGTGTGTGAGGCGTGAGAGAGGTGTGTGTGAAGCGTGTGTGAAGCGTGTGTGAGGCGTGCGTGAGGCGTGTGTGAGGCGTGTGCGAGGCCTGAGTGAGGCGTGTGTGAAGCGTGAGTGTGAGGTGTGTGTGAGGTGTGTGTGAGATGTGTGTGAGGTGTGTGTGAAGTGTGTGTGAAGTGTGTGTGTATGGTGTGTGGGAGGCGTGTTGGAGGCGTGTGGGAAACGATCGTGAGGCATTTGGGAAGCGTGAATGAGGCGTGTGTGAGGCTTGTGTGAGGCGTATGTGAAGCGTGTGTGAGGCGTGTTTGAGGCGTGTGTGAGGCGTGTGTGAGGTGTGTGGGAGGCGTGAATGAGGCGTGTGTGAGGCTTGGGTGAAGCGTATGTGAGGCGTGTGTGAGGCATGTGTGAGGCGTGTGTGAGGCGTGTGTGAGGAGTGTGCGAGGAGTGTGTGAGGAGTGTGTGAGGAGTGTGTGAGGCGTGTGTGAGGCTTGTGTGAGGCGTGTGTGAGGCGTGTGTGAGGCGTGTGTGAGGCGTGTGTGAGGTGTGTGTGAGGTGTGTGTGAGGTTTGTGTGTTGTGTGTGTGAGGTGTGTGTGAGGTGTGTGTGAGGTGTGTGTGAGGTGTGTGTGAGGAGTGTGTGAGGTTTGTGTGAGGTTTGTGTGAGGTTTGTGTGAGGTGTGTGTGAGGTATATGTGAGGTGATTGTGAGGAGTGTGTGATGTTTGTGTGATGTGTGTGTGTGTGTGTGTGTGTAAATATTTTAAGAATTAATTAATATCTGCAGAGAGGAGCTCGGCCAAAAATTTTGAAGTACCTTGAATATATATAAATATGTTCATAGAATCCGCTTTTATATAATATTTAAACATGAACTTAAACAAAAATCGTTACACGCACTGTTGCAGGACCCTGTACTAAAGTTAGTTTATAAATTATGCTGTAAAATTTAGCCCATTTCTAGTTTTTTAATTTTAGTTCCGAACTTTCGAATGTACAATGGCGCATAAAAATTTGAAGTTCTCCAGAGTTCAGCGTTTGGTGAACTTAGTTAGGGAGAAAGATTGTGAAATACTGCAGTAATTAAATTATCCAAATTTTGAAACCACAAAAGCAACAAATACGAAACGAATCAACCCAGGAACCTTAAAAAATTATTTTTTCCATGTTTATATATTCTATTAGAAACATCGATATTTAAAGTTAATACAATAAATATTTGAAATAAAGGTGAACACACTTCGCCAATAAAGATTTAAACATCAGCCTTGTTCTAACCGGCTACTAAAAATAGTAGTGAAAAATAATTATAAATTATTATATGAAATTGAAATTTTTGAAGTCGGCGCCAAATCAATAAAAGACAAAATTTGATAAACAGATTAAAAATACTTTATTTGTAATTGGTTTCTTACAATAATTTGTATATATTTTTAGTTATTTATTTCATTTAGAAATAATTTGTAGCCGACTTCAAAAATTTCAATTTCATATATAAATTTATAGTTATTTTTCACTTTTTAGCGCACTTTTAGAAGTCGGTCCAATTTCTTTGAAAAAAATTTTATTTTTCGATTTTTAATTTTGAATTGATTATGATATCCATAAATTATTTGAACTAAGTACTAATCGAGACTAGTGCACCTCGCAATGACTCCAAGATGGCAAAAAAAGTACCCATTTTATCAAAAGTTGTAATGTGTGAGGCGAGAGTGAGGCGTGTGTGAGGCGTGTGTGAGGCGTGTGTGAGGCGTGTGTGAGGCGTGTGTGAGGCGTGTGTGAGGCGTGTGTGAGGCGTGTGTGAGGCGTGTGTGAGGCGTGTGTGAGGTGGGTGTGAGGTTTGTGTGAGGTGCGTGTGAGGTGTATGTGAGGTGTGTGTGAGGTGTGTGTGAGGCGTGTGTTAGGTGTGTGTGAGGTGTGTGTTAGGTGTGTGTGAGGTGTGTGTGAGGTGTGTGTGAGGTGTGTCTGAGGTGTGTGTGAGGTGTGTGTGAGGTGTTTGTGAGATGTGTGTGATATGTATGTGAAGTGTGGGTGAGGTGTGTGTGAATTGTGCGTGTGGTGTGTGAGGTGTATGTGAGGTGTGTCTAATGTGTGTGTGAGGTGTGTGTGAGATGTGTTTGAAGCGTGTGTTTGAAGCGTGTGTTTGAGGCGTGTGTGAAGCGTGTGTGAGGCGTGTGTGAGGCGTGTGTGAGGCGTGTGTGAGGCGTGTGTGAGGCGTGTGTGAGGCGTGTGTGAGGCGTGTGTGAGGTGGGTGTGAGGTGTGTGTGAGGTGCGTGTGAGGTGTATGTGAGGTGTGTGTGAGGTGTGTGTGAGGTGTGTGTGAGGTGTGTGTTAGGTGTGTGTGAGGTGTGTGTTAGGTGTGTGTGAGGTGTGTGTGAGGTGTGTGTGAGGTGTGTCTGAGGTGTGTGTGAGGTGTGTGTGAGGTGTTTGTGAGATGTGTGTGATATGTTTGTGAAGTGTGGGTGAGGTGTGTGTGAAGTGTGCGTGTGGTGTGTGAGGTGTATGTGAGGTGTGTCTAATGCGTGTGTGAGGTGTGTGTGAGATGTGTTTGAAGCGTGTGTTTGAGGCGTGTGTGAGGCGTGTGTGAGGCGTGTGTGAGGCGTATTTAAGGCGTGTGTGAGGTGTGTGTGTGGGAGACGAGTGTGAGGCTTGTGTGAGGCGTGTGTGAGGCTTGTGTGAGACGTGTGTGAGACGTGGGTGAGGCGCGTGTGAGACGTGTGTGAGACGTGTGTGAGGCTTGTGTGAGACGTGTGAGGCTTGCGTAAAGCTTGTGTGAGGCGTATGTGAAGCACGTGTGGGGCGTGTGTGAGGCTTGTGTGAGACGTGTGTGAGGCTTGTGTGAATCGCGTGTGAGGCGTGTGTGAGGCGTGTATGAGGCTTGTGTGAGGCTTGTATGAGTCTTGTAAGGCGCGTGTGAGGCGTGTGAGTTTTGTGTGGGGCGTATGTGAGGCGTGTGTGAGGCGTGTGTAAGTCGTGTGTGAGGCGTGTGTGAGTCGTGTGTGAGGCGTGTGCGAGGCTTGTGTGAGGCGTGTGAGGCGTGTGTGAGGCGTGTGTGAGGCGGGTGTGAGGCGTGTGTGAGGCGTGTGTGAGGCGATTGTGAGGCGTGTGGGAGGCGTGTGGGAGTTTTGTGGGACGCGTGTGGGAAGCGAGTGTGAGGCGTGTGAGAGGCGTGTATGAGGCGTGTGTAAGACGTATGTGAGGCGTGTGCGAGGCGTGTTTGAGGCGTGTGTGAGGCGAGTGTGAGGCGAGTGTGAGGCGTGTGTGAGTCGTGTGTGAGGCGTGTATGAGGCGTGTGTAAGACGTATGAGATGCGTGTGCGAGGCGTGTGTGAGGTGTGTGTGAGGCGTGTGTGAGGTGTGTGTGAGGTGTGTGTGAGGTGTGTGTGATGCGTGTGTGAGTCGTGTGTGAGGCGTGAGTGAGGCGTGTGTGAGGCGTGAGAGAGGTGTGTGTGAAGTGTGCGTGAGGCGTGTGTGAGGTGTGTTAGTTGTGTGTGGGGCTTGTGTGAGGTGTGTGTGTGGTGTGTGTTAGGCGTGTGTGAGGCTTGAGTGAGGCTTGTGTGAGGCGTGAATTAGGTGTGTGTGAAATGTGTGTGGCGTGTGTGAGGCTTGTGTGAGGCGTGTTTGAGGCGTGTGTGAGGCGTGTGTGATGCGTGTTGGAGGCGTGTGGGAGGCGTGTTGGAGGCGTGAATGAGGCGTGTGTGAGGCTTGTGTGAGGCTTGTGTGAGACGTATGTGAGGCGTTTGTGAGGCGTGTGGGAGGCGTGTGGGAATCTTGTGGGAGGCGTGTGGGAAGCGAGTGTGTGGCGTGTGGGAGGCGTGAATGAGGTGTGTGTGAGTCTTGGGTGAAGCGTGTGTGAAGCGTGTGTGAGGCGTGTGTGAGGCGTGTGGGAGGCGTGTGGGCGGCGTGTGGGAAACGAGTGTGAGGCGTGTGGGAGGCGTGAATGAGGCGTGTGTGAGGCTTGTGTAAGGCGTATGTGAGGCGTGTGTGAGGCGTGTTTGAGGCGTGTTTGAGGCGTATTTGAGGCGTGTGTGAGGCGTGTGGGAGGTGTGTGGGAGGCGTGAATGAGGCGTGTGTGAGGCTTGGGTGAAGCGTGTGTGAGGCGTGTGTGAGGCGTGTGTGAGGCGTGTGTAAGGCGTGTGTGAGGCGTGTGTGAGGCGTGTGTGAGGCGTGTCTGAGGCGTGTGTGAGGCGTTTGTGAGGCGTGTGTGAGGAGTGTAAGAGTCTTGTGGGAAGCGAGTGGGAAGCGAGTGTGAGGCGTGTGGGAGGCGTGAGTGAGGCGTGTGTGAGTCTTAGGTGAGGCGTGTGTGAGGCGTGTGTGAGGCTTGTGTGAGGCGTATGTGAGGCGTGAATGAGGCGTGTGTGAGGCTTGTGTGAGGCGTATGTGAGGCGTGTGTGAGGCGTGTTTGAGGCGTGTGTGAGGCGTGTGTGAGGCGTGTTTGAGGCTTGTGTGAGGCGTGTGGGAGGCGTGAATGAGGTGTGTGTGAGTCTTGGGTGAAGCGTGTGTGAGGGGTGTGTGAGGCGTGTGTGAGGCGTGTGTGAGGCGTGTGTGAGGCGTGTGGGAGGCGTGTGGGAGGCGTGTGGGAAACGAGTGTGAGGCGTGTGGGAGGCGTGAATGAGGCGTGTGTGAGGCTTGTGTAAGGCGTATGTGAGGCGTGTGAGAGTCTTGTGGGAGGCGTGTGGGAAACGAGTGTGAGGCGTGTGGGAGGGGTGAATGAGGCGTATGTGAGGCTTGGGTAAAGCGTGTGTGAAGCGTGTGTGAGGCGCGTGTGAGGCGCGTGTGAGGCGCGTGTGAGGCGCGTGTGAGGCGCGTGTGAGGCGTGTGTAAGGCGTGTGTAAGGCGTGTGTGAGGCGTGTGTGAGGCGTGTGTGAGGCGTGTGTGAGGCGTGTGTGAGGTGTGTGTGAGGCGTGTGTGAGGCGTGTGTGAGGCGTGTGTGAGGCGTGTGTGAGGCGTGTGTGAGGCGTGTGTGAGGCGTGTTTGAGGCGTGTGTGAGGCGTGTGTGAGGCGTGTGTGAGGCGTGTGTGAGGCGTGTGGGAGGCGTGTAAGAGTCTTGTGGGAGGCTTGTGGGAAACGAGTGTGAGGCGTGTGGGAAGCGTGAATGAGGCGTATGTGAGGCTTGGGTGAAGCGTGTGTGAAGCGTGTGTGAGGCGAGTGTGAGGCGTGTGTGAGGCGTGTGTGAGGCGTGTGTGAGGCGCGTGTGAGGCGCGTGTGAGGCGTGTGTGAGGCGTGTGTGAGGCGTGTTTGAGGCGTGTGTGAGGCGTGTGGGAGGCGTGAATGAGGCGTGTGTGAGGCTTGGGTGAAGCGTGTGTGAAACGTGTTTGAGGAGTTTGTGAGGCGTGTGTGGGATGTGTGTGAGGCGTTTGTGAGGTGTGTGTGAAGCGTGTGTGAGGCGTGTGTGAGGCCTGAGTGAGGCGTGTGTGAAGCGTGTGTGTGAGGTGTATGTGAGGTGTGTGTGAGGAGTGTGTGAGGTGTGTGTGAGGTGAGTGAGGTGTGTGTGAGGTGTGTGTGAGGTGTGTGTGAGGTGTGTGTGAGGTGTGTGTGAGGTGTGTGTGAGGTGTGTGTGAGTTGAGTGAGGTGTGTGTGAGGTGTGTGTGAGGTGTGTGTGAGGTGTGTGTGAGGTGTGTGTGAGGTGTGTGTGAGGTGTGTGTGAGGTGTGTGTGAGGTGTGTGTGAGGTGTGTCTGAGGTGTGTGTAAGGTGTTTGTGAGATGTGTGTGATGTGTGTGTGTGAGGTGTGGGTGAGGTGTGTGTGAAGTGTGCGTGTGGTGTGTGTGAGGTGTATGTGAGGTGTGTCTGATGTGTGTGTGTGGTGTGTGTGAGATGTGTTTGAAGCGTGTGTTTGAGACGTGTGTGAGGCGTGTGTTAGGTGTGTGTGAGACGAGTGTGAGGCTTGTGTGAGGCGTGTGTGAGGCTTGCGTGAGACGTGTGTGAGGCGTGTTTGAGGCGTGTGTGAGACGTGTATGAGGCGCGTGTGAGACATGTGTGAGGCTTGTGTGAGACTGTGAGGCTTGCGTAAAGCTTGTGTGAGGCGTATGTGAGGCACGTGTGGGGCGTGTGTGAGGCTTGTGTGAAGCGCGTGTGAGGCGTGTATGAGGCTTGTGTGAGGCTTGTATCAGGCTTGTGTGAGGCTTGTATGAGGCTTGTGTGAGGCTTGTATGAGGCTTGTGTGTGGCTTGTATGAGGCTTATGTGAGGCTTGTGTGAGGGGTGTGAGGCTTGTGTGAGGCTTGTCTGAGTCTTGTAAGGCGCGTGTGAGGCGCGTGAGTTTTGTGTGAGGCGAATGTGAGGCGTGTGTGAGGCTTGTATGAGGCTTGTGTGAGGCTTGTATGAGGCTTATGTGAGGCTTGTGTGAGGGGTGAGAGGCTTGTGTGAAGCTTGTCTGAGTCTTGTAAGGCGCGTGTGAGGCGTGTGAGTTTTGTGTGAGGCGTATGTGAGGCGTGTGTGAGGCGTGTGTGAGTTGTGTGTCAGGCGTGTATGAGGCGTGTGTGAGACGTATATGAGGCGTGTGTGATGCGTGGGCGAGGCTTGTGTGAGGTGTGTGTGAGGCGTGTGTGAGGCGTGTGTGAGGCGTGTGTGAGGTGTGTGTGAGGCATGTGTGAGGCGTGTGTGAGGCCTGTGTGAGGCGTGTGTGAGGCGAGTGTGAGGCGTGTGTGAGGCGTGTGTGAGGCGTGTGTGAGGCGTGTGTGAGGCGTGTGTGAGGCGTGTGTGAGGCGTGTGTGAGGCGTGTGTGAGGCGTGTGTGAGGCGTGTGTGAGGCGTGTGTGAGGCGTGTGTGAGGCGTGTGTGAGGCGTGTGTGAGGCGTGTGTGAGGCGTGTGTGAGGAGTGTGTGAAGTGTGTGTGAGGTGTGTGTGAGGTGTGTGTGAGGTGTGTGTGAGGTGTGTGTGAGGTGTGTGTGAGTTGTGTGTGAGGTGTGTGTGATAAATTTGTGAGGCGTGCATGAGGCGTGTGTGAGGCGTGTGTGAGGCGTGTGAGGCATGTGTGAGGCGAATGTGAGGCGTGTGTGAGGGGTGTGTGAGGCGTGTGTGAGGCATGTGTGAGACGTGTCTTAGGCGTGTGTGAGGCGTGTGTGAGGCGTGTGTGAGGCGTGTGTGAGGCGGGTAAGGCGTGTGTGAGGCGTGTGTGAGGCGTGTGTGAGGCGTGTGTGAGACATGTGTGAGGTGTTTGTGAGACGTGTGGGAGGCGTGAATGAGGCGTGTGTGAGGCTTGGGTGAAGCGTGTGTGAGGCGTGTGTGAGGAGTTTGTGAGGCGTGTGTGAGACGTGTGTGAGGCGTTTGTGAGGCGTGTGTGAAGCGTGTGTGAGGCGTGTGTGAGGCCTGAGTGAGGCGTGTGTGAAGCGTGTGTGTGAGGTGTGGGTGAGGTGTGTGTGAGGCTTGTGTGAGGCTTGTGTGAGGCGTATGTGAAGCGTGTGTGAAGCGTGTGTGAGGCGTGTTTGAGGCGTGTGTGAGGCGTGTGTGAGGCGTGTGTGAGGCGTGTGTGAGGCGTGTGTGAGGCGTGTGTGAGGTGTGTGTGAGGTGAGTGTGATGCGTGTGTGAATCGTGTGTGAGGCGTGAGTGAGGCGTGTGTGAGGCGTAAGAGAGGTGTGTGTGAAGTGTGCGTGAGGCGTGTATGAGGTGTGTTAGTTGTGTGTGAGGCGTGTGTGAGGTGTGTGTGTGAGGTGTGTGTGAGGTGTGTGTGAGGTGTGTGTGAGGTGTGTGTTTGGCGTGTGTGAGGCTTGAGTGAGGCTTGTGTGAGGCGTGAATGAGGTGTGTGTGAAGTGTGTGTGGCGTGTGTGAGGCTTGTGTGAGGCGTGTTTGAGGCGTGTGTGAGGCGTGTGGGAGGTGTGAATGAGGCGTGTGTGAGGCGTGTGTGAGGCGTGTGTGAGGCGTGTGTGAGGCGTGTGTGAGGCGTGTGTGAGGCGTGTGTGAGGCGTGTGTGAGGCGTGTGTGAGGTGTGTGTGAGGCGTGTGTGAGGCGTGTGTGAGGCGTGTGTGATGCGTGTGGGAAGCGTGTGGGAGGCGTGTAAGAAGCGTGTGGGAAGCGTGTGGGAGGCGTGTGGGAGGCGTGTGGGAAACGAGTGTGAGGCGTGTGGGAGGCGTGTGTGAGGCGTGTGTGAGGCGTGTGGGAGGCGTGTGGGAGGCGTGAATGAGGCGTGTGGAAGGCGTGAAGGAGGTGTGTTAGGTGTGATTGAGGCGTGTGTGAGGTGTTTGAGGTGTGTGTGAGGTGTGTGTGAGGTATGTGTGAGGTGTGTGTGAGGTGTGTGTGATGTGTGTGTGTGAGGCGAGTGTGAGGCGTGTGTGAGGCGTGTGTGAGGCGTGTGTGAGGCGTGTGTGAGGCGTGTGTGAGGCGTGTGTGAGGCGTGTGTGAGGCGTGTGCGAGGCGAGTGCGAGGCGTGTGGGAGGCGTAAGTGAGGCGTGTGGAAGGCGTGAAGGAGGTGTGTTAGGTGTGATTGAGGCGTGTGTGAGGTGTGTGTGAGGTGTGTGAGGTGTGTGTGAGGTGTGTGTGAGGTGTGTGTGAGGTGTGTGTGAGGTGTGTGAGGTGTGTGTGAGGTGTGTGTGAGGTATGTGTGAGGTGTGTGTGAGGTGTGTGTGAGGTGTGTGTGAGGTGTGTGTGAGGTTTGTGTGAGATGTGTGTGAGGTGTGTGTGAGGTGTGTGTGAGGAGTGTGTGAGGTTTGTGTGAGGTGTGTGTGAGGTGTGTGTGTGGTATATGTGAGATGTGTGTGAGGAGTGTGTGATGTGTGTGTGATGTGTGTGTGATGTGTGTGTGATGTGTGTGTGTGTGTGTGTGTAAATATTTTAAGATTTAATTAATATCTCCAGAGAGTAACTCGGCCAAAAATTTTGAATTACCTTGAATATATATAAATATGTTCATAGAATCCGCTTTTATCTAATATTTAAACATGAACTTAAACAAAATTCGTTACACGCACTGTTGCAGGACCCTGTTCTAAAGTTACTTTATAAATTATGCTGTAAAATTTAGCCCATTTCTAGTTTTTCAGTTTTAGTTCCAAACTTTCGAATGTACAATGGCGCATAAAAATTTGATGTTCTCCAGAGTTCAGCGTTTGGTGAACTTAGTTAGGGAGAAAGATTGTGAAATACTGCAGTAATTAAATTATCCAAATTTTGAAACCACAAAAGCAACAAATACGAAACGAATCAACCCAGGAACCTTAAAAAATAATTTTTTCCATGTTTATATATTCTAGTAGAAACATCGATATTTAAAGTTAATACATTAAATATTTGAAGTAAAGGTGAACACACTTCGCCAATAAAGATTTAAACATCAGCCTTGTTCTAACCGACTACTAAAAATAAGTAGTTTTCAATTCCATCTTAATCGTTAATATCGTGATGATTTCAAAACTAAAAATGTAATTTAAAAAAACTTCCTTCTAAAAAAATGCTAAAAATTTTTGAAATCGGCGCCAAATTATTTAATAAAAAAATGTGGATAACAAAAAAAAAGATAACTTGAACCATAGAATATTAAAACAATCACACATAAAACTCATGTAAATTTTACAACTAACTTTATTTGTAATTGCTTTCTTACTCTAAGTAGTTTATATCTTGTTTTAGTAGTAATTTAGCATTTACTTTCAATAAAAATATATAAGAACTTTTTTAAAGACGGTTTGATTTTATTTTTTTTTTTCCTCTGTCATTTCTTAAACATTAATTTTTTATTTTATTTCGAAGAATATGGAAAGATTAAAGAAATTATAAAATTTTTGTAAAAAAATTAAACCGACTTCTAAAAGTGTGATAAAAAGTGAAAAATAATTATAAATTTTTATATGAAATTGAAATTTTTGAAGTCGGCGCCAAATCAATACCAGACAAAATTTGATAAACAGATTAAAAATACTTTATTTGTAATTGGTTTCTTACAATAATTTGTATATATTTGTAGTTATTTATTTCATTTAGAAATAATTTGTAGCCGACTTCAAAAATTTCAATTTCATATAAAAATTTATAGTTATTTTTCACTTTTTAGCGCACTTTTAGAAGTCGGTCCAATTTCTTTGAAAAAAATTTTATTTTTCGATTTTTAATTTTGAATTGATTATGATATCCATAAATTATTTGAACTAAGTACTAATCGAGACTAGTGTACCTCGCAATGACTCCAAGATGGCAAAAAAGTACCTATTTTATCCAAAGTTGTAAATCTCCCTAAAATGAACCACTAAAAATCCTTTGATTCTTAGAGTTCTCCAAATACCAGTGAAATTGTGTCAAACAAATATTTAGTCTGTCATAGTAAATCCACTATACCGGGTGTCAACGAATCTATTAGACAAGTCATAATTTCTAAAGTATCATGTGAATCGAAATGAGAATTGGTACAGGTAAATGGTATGTGAAGGGGAGAGTTTTCGCGTATTTTCCACTATCCGGCCACTTCCGGTTTCACCGGAAATGGCCCCGGTTTTGAATTTTTAAAAGAAACACCCTGTATATTTTAAAAAATTTTTATTTCTGAGACAATTCTAGATCAGAACGTGACATTTTAAAAACTTTTTACATCTAATTCATTTTTTTAGAGCCACTTTTAAAATTGCATCTAGGTGGCTGTGATCAGACTCAAACTAATCCAAGGGCATTAGGTGATGTCAAAAAAATACAATCGTAAAGTTTTAGTTACTAGTATGAAAGACAGGAATAAGATAAGTTGACAAAATTACGTTTTCATTTTTAACTATTAATTTTCAAATGGCGACCCCTTTTTGACAACCACTTTTAGAAAAAAGCATTCTTTGACGAATCTAACGGTACTAATTTATTTGCTATTGGATTAGACATAAGAACAGAAATTAAATATTATTAAGCAAAATACTGGATATTTTATTTATTTATGACAAGTGCGCCATGGACAGCCGTGATGCATAATAATTTGCAACTGTTTTTATCAAGTGCTTTGTTTTCCAAAGAACAGAAGCATGTTATGATATCTTTTGTTCTATGGAGTGTATCGGAGTGTAAGTCAGATTAGGTTGTTGCATATATTTTTCCTTATCGCGCTATATAGCTGTTCTCTTTGGTGGCACAAATCGGGATAATGCACGGATGCCATAAGATATTACGTACTTGAAATGGTGTGTGTGTGTGTGTGTGTGTGTGTGTGTGTGTGTGTGTGTGTGTGTGTGTGTGTGTGTGTGATGAGTGTGTGTTATGTGTGTGATGTGTGTGTGATGTGTGTGTGATGTGTGTGTGATGTGTGTGTGAGGCGTGTGTGAGGCGTGTGTGAGGCTTGTGAGGCGTGTGTGAGGCGTGTGTGAGGCGTGTGTGAAGCGTGTGTGAGGTGTGTGTGAGGTGTGTGTGAGGTGTGTGTGAGGTGTGTGTGTGGTGTGTGAGAGGTGAGTGTGAGGCGCGTGTGAGGCGCGTGTGAGGCGCGTGTGAGGCGCGTGTGAGGCGTGTGTGAGGCGTGTGTGAGGCGTGTGTGAGGCGTGTGTGATGCGTGTGTGAGTCGTGTGTGAGGCGTGAGTGAGGCGTGTGTGAGGCGTGAGAGAGGTGTGTGTGAAGCGTGTGTGAAGCGTGTGTGAGGCGTGCGTGAGGCGTGTGTGAGGCGTGTGCGAGGCCTGAGTGAGGCGTGTGTGAAGCGTGTGTGTGAGGTGTGTGTGAGGTTTGTGTGAGATGTGTGTGAGGTGTGTGTGAGGTGTGTGTGAGGTGTGTGTGAGGTTTGTGTGAGATGTGTGTGAGGTGTGTGTGAGGTGTGTGTGAGGAGTGTGTGAGGTTTGTGTGAGGTGTGTGTGAGGTGTGTGTGTGGTATATGTGAGGTGTGTGTGAGGAGTGTGTGATGTGTGTGTGATGTGTGTGTGATGTGTGTGTGATGTGTGTGTGTGTGTGTGTGTGTGTGTGTGTAAATATTTTAAGATTTAATTAATATCTCCAGAGAGTAACTCGGCCAAAAATTTTGAAGTACCTTGAATATATATAAATATGTTCATAGAATCCGCTTTTATCTAATATTTAAACATGAACTTAAACAAAATTCGTTACACGCACTTTTGCAGGACCCTGTTCTAAAGTTACTTTATAAATTATACTGTAAAATTTAGCCCATTTCTAGTTTTTCAGTTTTAGTTCCGAACTTTCGAATGTACAATGGCGCATAAAAATTTGAAGTTCTCCAGAGTTCAGCGTTTGGTGAACTTAGTTAGGGAGAAAGATTGTGAAATACTGAAGTAATTAAATTATCCAAATTTTGAAACCACAAAAGCAACAAATACGAAACGAATCAACCCAGGAACCTTAAAAAATAATTTTTTCCATGTTTATATATTCTAGTAGAAACATCGATATTTAAAGTTAATACATTAAATATTTGAAATAAAGGTGAACACACTTCGCCAATAAAGATTTAAACATCAGCCTTGTTCTAACCGACTACTAAAAATAAGTAGTTTTCAATTCCATCTTAATCGTTAATATCGTGATGATTTCAAAACTAAAAATGTAATTTAAAAAAACTTCCTTCTAAAAAAATGCTAAAAACTTTGAAATCGGCGCCAAATTATTTAATAAAAAAATGTGGATAACAAAAAAAAAGATAACTTGAACCATAGAATATTAAAACAATCACACATAAAACTCATGTAAATTTTACAACTAACTTTATTTGTAATTGCTTTCTTACTCTAAGTAGTTTATATCTTGTTTTAGTAGTAATTTAGCATTTACTTTCAATAAAAATATATAAGAACTTTTTTAAAGACGGTTTGATTTTACTTTTTTTTTTCCTCTGTCATTTCTTAAACATTAATTTTTATTTTATTTCGAAGAATATGGAAAGATTAAAGAAATTATAAAATTTTTGTAAAAAAATTAAACCGACTTCTAAAAGTGTGATAAAAAGTGAAAAATAATTATAAATTTTTATATGAAATTGAAATTTTTGAAGTCGGCGCCAAATCAATACCAGACAAAATTTGATAAACAGATTAAAAATACTTTATTTGTAATTGGTTTCTTACAATAATTTGTATATATTTGTAGTTATTTATTTCATTTAGAAATAATTTGTAGCCGACTTCAAAAATTTCAATTTCATATAAAAATTTATAGTTATTTTTCACTTTTTAGCGCACTTTTAGAAGTCGGTCCAATTTCTTTGAAAAAAATTTTATTTTTCGATTTTTAATTTTGAATTGATTATGATATCCATAAATTATTTGAACTAAGTACTAATCGAGACTAGTGCACCTCGCAATGACTCCAAGATGGCAAAAAAAGTACCCATTTTATCCAAAGTTGTAATGTGTGAGGCGAGAGTGAGGCGTGTGTGAGGCGTGTGTGAGGCGTGTGTGAGGCGTGTGTGAGGCGTGTGTGAGGCGTGTGTGAGGCGTGTGTGAGGCGTGTGTGAGGCGTGTGTGAGGCGTGTGTGAGGCGTGTGTGAGGCGTGTGTGAGGCGTGTGTGAGGCGTGTGTGAGGTGGGTGTGAGGTGTGTGTGAGGTGCGTGTGAGGTGTATGTGAGGTGTGTGTGAGGTGTGTGTGAGGTGTGTGTGAGGTGTGTGTTAGGTGTGTGTGAGGTGTGTGTGTTAGGTGTGTGTGAGGTGTGTGTGAGGTGTGTGTGAGGTGTGTCTGAGGTGTGTGAGGTGTGTGTGAGGTGTTTGTGAGATGTGTGTGTGATATGTATGTGAAGTGTGGGTGAGGTGTGAGTGAAGTGTGCGTGTGGTGTGTGAGGTGTATGTGAGGTGTGTCTAATGTGTGTGTGAGGTGTGTGTGAGATGTGTTTGAGGCGTGTGTGAGGCGTGTGTGAGGCGTATTTAAGGTGTGTGTGAGGTGTGTGTGTGGGAGACAAGTGTGAGGCTTGTGTGAGGCGTGTGTGAGACGTGTGTGAGACGTGTGTGAGGCTTGTGTGAGACATATGAGGCTTGCGTAAAGCTTGTGTGAGGCGTATGTGAGGCACGTGTGGGGCGTGTGTGAGGCTTGTGTGAGACGTGTGTGAGGCTTGTGTGAGACATATGAGGCTTGCGTAAAGCTTGTGTGAGGCGTATGTGAGGCACGTGTGGGGCGTGTGTGAGGCTTGTGTGAGACGTGTGTGAGGCTTGTGTGAATCGCGTGTGAGGCGTGTGTGAGGCGTGTATGAGGCTTGTGTGAGGCTTGTATGAGTCTTGTAAGGCGCGTGTGAGGCGTGTGAGTTTTGTGAAGGGCGTATGTGAGGCGTGTGTGAGGCGTGTGTAAGTCGTGTGTGAGGCGTGTGTGAGTCGTGTGTGAGGCGTGTGCGAGGCTTGTGTGAGGCGTGTGAGGCGTGTGTGAGGCGCGTGTGAGGCGGGTGTGAGGCGGGTGTGAGGCGTGTGTGAGGCGTGTGTGAGGCGATTGTGAGGCGTGTGGGAGGCGTGTGGGAGTTTTGTGGGAGGCGTGTGGGAAGCGAGTGTGAGGCGTGTGAGAGGCGTGTATGAGGCGTGTGTAAGACGTATGTGAGGCGTGTGCGAGGGGTGTTTGAGGCGTGTGTGAAGCGAGTGTGAGGCGAGTGTGATGCGTGTGTGATTCGTGTGTGAGGCGTGAGTGAGGCGTGTGTGAGGCGTGAGAGGGGTGTGTGTGAAGTGTGCGTGAGGCGTGTGTGAGGTGTGTTAGTTGTGTGTGGGGCTTGTGTGAGGTGTGTGTGAGATGTGTGTTAGGCGTGTGTGAGGCTTGAGTGAGGCTTGTGTGAGGCGTGAATTAGGTGTGTGTGAAATGTGTGTGGCATGTGTGAGGCTTGTGTGAGGCGTGTTTGTGGCGTGTGTGAGGCGTGTGTGAGGCGTGTGTGAGACGTGTGTGAGTCGTGTGTGAGGCGTGTATGAGACGTGTATGAGTCGAGTTTTAGGCGTGTGTGAGGCGTGTGTGATGCGTGTTGGAGGCGTGTGGGAGGCGTGTTGGAGGCGTGTGGGAGGCGTGTGGGAGGCGTGTGGGAGGCGTGTGGGAAACGATTGTGAGGCGAGTCGGAGGCGTGTGTGAGGCTTGTGTGAGGCGTATGTGAGGCGTGAATGAGGCGTGTGTGAGGCTTGTGTGAGGCTTGTGTGAGGCGTATGTGAGGCGTGTGAGAGGCGTGTTTGAGGCGAGTTTGAGACGTGTGTGAGGCGTGTGGGAGGCGTGTGGGGGGCGTGAATGAGGCGTGTGAGGCTTGGGTGAGGCTTGGGTGAAGCGTGTGTGAGGCGTTTGTGAGGCGTGTGAAAGGCGTGTGGGAATCTTGTGGGAGGCGTGTGGGAGGCGTGAATGAGGTGTGTGTGAGTCTTGGGTGAAGCGTGTGTGAAGCGTGTGTGAGGCGTGTGTGAGGCGTGTGTGAGGCGTGTGGGAGGCGTGTGGGCGGCGTGTGGGAAACGAGTGTGAGGCGTGTGGGAGGCGTGAATGAGGCGTGTGTGAGGTTTGTGTAAGGCGTATGTGAGGCGTGTGTGAGGCGTGTTTGAGGCGTGTTTGAGGCGTATTTGAGGCGTGTGTGAGGCGTGTGGGAGGTGTGTGGGAGGCGTGAATGAGGCGTGTGTGAGGCTTGGGTGAAGCGTGTGTGAGGCGTGTGTGAGGCGTGTGTGAGGCGTGTGTAAGGCGGGTGTGAGGCGTGTGTGAGGCGTGTGTGAGGCGTGTGTGAGGCGTGTAAGAGTCTTGTGGGAAGCGAGTGGGAAGCGAGTGTGAGGCGTGTGGGAGGCGTGAATGAGGCGTGTGTGAGGCTTAGGTGAGGCTTGTGTGAGGCGTATGTGAGGCGTGAATGAGGCGTGTGTGAGGCTTGTGTGAGGCGTATGTGAGGCGTGTGTGAGGCGTGTTTGAGGCGTGTGTGAGGCGTGTTTGAGGCTTGTGTGAGGCGTGTGGGAGGCGTGAATGAGGTGTGTGTGAGTCTTGGGTGAAGCGTGTGTGAGGGGTGTGTGAGGCGTGTGTGAGGCATGTGTGAGGCGTGTGGGAGGCGTGTGGGAAACGAGTGTGAGGCGTGTGGGAGGCGTGAATGAGGCGTGTGTGAGGCTTGTGTAAGGCGTATGTGAAGCGTGTGTGAGGCGTGTGAGAGTCTTGTGGGAGGCGTGTGGGAAACGAGTGTGAGGCGTGTGGGAGGCGTGAATGAGGCGTATGTGAGGCTTGGGTGAAGCGTGTGTGAAGCGTGTGTGAGGCGCGTGTGAGGCGCGTGTGAGGCGCGTGTGAGGCGCGTGTGAGGCGTGTGTGAGGCGTGTGTAATTCGTGTGTGAGGCGTGTGTGAGGCGTGTGTGAGGCGTGTGGGAGGCGTGTGGGAGGCGTGTGGGAAACGAGTGTGAGGCGTGTGGGAGGCGTGAATTAGGCGTGTGTGAGGCTTGTGTAAGGCGTATGTGAGGCGTGTGTGAGGCGTGTGAGAGTCTTGTGGGAGGCGTGTGGGAAACGAGTGTGAGGCGTGTGGGAGGTGTGAATGAGGCGTATGTGAGGCTTGGGTGAAGCGTGTGTAAAGCGTGTGTGAGGCGCGTGTGAGGCGCGTGTGAGGCGCGTGTGAGGCGCGTGTGAGGGGTGTGTGAGGCGTGTGAGGCGTGTGTAAGGCGTGTGTGAGGCGTGTGTGAGGCGTGTGTGAGGCGTGTGTGAGGCGTGTGTGAGGCGTGTGTGAGGCGTGTGTGAGGCGTGTGTGAGGGGTGTGTGAGGGGTGTGTGAGGCGTGTGTGAGGCGTGTGTGAGGCGTGTGTGAGGCGTGTGTGAGGCGTGTGTGAGGCGTGTGTGAGGCGTGTGTGAGGCGTGTGTGAGGCGTGTGTGAGGCGTGTGTGAGGCGTGTGTGAGGCGTGTGTGAGGCGTGTGTGAGGCGTGTGGGAGGCGTGTGGGAGGCGTGTGTGAGGCGTGTGGGAGGCGTGTGGGAGGCGTGTGGGAGGCGTGTAGGAGGCGTGTTGGAGGCGTGTGGGAGGCGTGTGGGAGGCGTATGGGAGGCGTGTGGGAGGCGTGTGGGAGGCGTGTGGGAAATGAGTGTGAGGCGTGTGTGAGGCTTGTGTGAGGCGTATGTGAGGCGTGAATGAGGCGTGTGTGAGGCTTGTGTGAGGCGTATGTGAGGCGTGTGTGAGGCGTGTTTGAGGCGAGTTTGAGTGTGTGAGGCGTGTGTGAGGCGTGTGTGAGGCGTGTGGGAGGCGTGTGGGAGGCGTGTGTGAGGCGTGTGGGAGGCGTGTGGGAGGCGTGTGGGAGGCGTGAATGAGGCGTGTGTGAGGCTTGTGTGAGGCGTGTGCGAGGCGTGTGCGAGGCGTGAGTGAGGCGTGTGGAAGGCGTGAGGGAGGTGTGTTAGGTGTGGGTGAGGCGTGTGTGAGGTGAGTGTGAGTTATGTGAGGTGTGTGTGAGGTGTGTGAGGTGTGTGAGGTGTGTGTGAGGTGTGTGTGAGGTGTGTGTGAGGTGTGTGTGAGGTGTGTGTGAGGTGTGTGTGAGGTGTGTGTGAGGTTTGTGTGAGGTGTGTGTGAGGTGTGTGTGAGGTCTGTGTGAGGAGTGTGTGAGGTTTGTGTGAGGTGTGTGTGAGGTGTGTGTGAGGTATATGTGAGGTGTGTGTGAGAAGTGTGTGATGTGTGTGTGATGTGTGTGTGTGTGTGTGTAAATATTTTAAGATTTAATTAACATCTCCAGAGAGTAACTCGGCCAAAAATTTTGAAGTACCTTGAATGTATATAAATATGTTCATAGAATCCGCTTTTATCTAATATTTAAACATGAACTTAAACAAAATTCGTTACACGTACTGTTGCAGGACCCTGTACTAAAGTAACTTTATAAATTATGCTGTAAAATTTAGCCAATTTCTAGTTTTTTAGTTTTAGTTCCGAACTTTCGAAAGTACAATGGCGCATAAAAATTTGAAGTTCTCCAGAGTTCAGCGTTTGGTGAACTTAGTTAGGGAGAAAGATTGTGAAATACTGCAGTAATTAAATTATCCAAATTTTGAAACCACAAAAGCAACAAATACGAAACGAATCAACCCAGGAACCTTAAAAAATATTTTTTTCCATGTTTATATATTCTAGTAGAAATATCGATATTTAAAGTTAATGCATTAAATATTTGAAATAAAAGTGAACACACTTCGCCAATAAAGATTTAAACATCAGCCTTGTTCTAACCGACTACTAAAAATAAGTAGTTTTCAATTCCATCTTAATCGTTAATATCGTGATGATTTTAAAACTAAAAATGTATCGGCGCCAAATTATTTAATAAAAAAATGTGGATAACAAAAAACAAGATAACTTGGACCATAGAATATTAAAACAATCACACATAAAACTCATGTAAATTTTACAACTAACTTTATTTGTAATTGCTTTCTTACTCTAAGTAGTTTATATCTTGTTTTAGTAGTAATTTAGCATTTACTTTCAATAAAAATATATAAGAACTTTTTTAAAAGACGGTTTGATTTTACTTAATTTTTTTTCCTCTGTCACTTCCTAAATATTAATTTTTTATTTTATTTCGAAGAATATGGAAAGATTAAAGAAATTATAAAATTTTTGTAAAAAAATTAAACCGACTTCTAAAAGTGTGATAAAAAGTGAAAAATAATTATAAATTTTTATATGAAATTGAAATTTTTGAAGTCGGCGCCAAATCATTACCAGACAAAATTTGATAAACAGATTAAAAATAATTTATTTGTAATTGGTTTCTTACAATAATTTGTATCTATTTGTAGTTATTTATTTCATTTAGAAATAATTTGTAGCCGACTTCAAAAATTTCAATTTCATATAAAAATTTATAGTTATTTTTCACTTTTTAGCGCACTTTTAGAAGTCGGTCCAATTTCTTTGAAAAAAATTTTATTTTTCGATTTTTTATTTTGAATTGATTATGATATCCATAAATTATTTGAACTAAGTACTAATCGAGACTAGTGTACCTCGCAATGACTCCAAGATGGCAAAAAAGTACCTATTTTATCCAAAGTTGTAAATCTCCCTAAAATGAACCACTAAAAATTCTTTGATTCTTAGAATTCTCCAAATACCAGTGAAATTGTGTCAAACAAATATTTAGTCTGTCATAGTAAATCCACTATACCGGGTGTCAACGAATCTATTAGACAAGTCATAATTTCTAAAGTATCATGTGTATCGAAATGAGAATTGGTACAGGTAAATGGTATGTGAAGGGGAGAGTTTTCGCATATTTTCCACTTTCCGGCCACTTCCGGTTTCACCGGAAATGGCCCCGGTTTTGAATTTTTAAAAGAAACACCCTGTATATTTTAAAATTTTTTTATTTCTGAGACAATTCTAGATCAGAGCGTGACATTTTAAAAACTTTATACTTCTAATTCATTTTTTTAGAGCCACTTTAAAATTGCATCTAGGTGGCTGTGATCAGACTCAAACTAATCCAAGGGCATTAGGTGATGTCAAAAAAATACAATCGCAAAGTCTTAGTTACTAGTATGAAAGACAGGAATAAGATAAGTTGACAAAATTACGTTTTCATTTTTAACTATTAATTTTCAAATGGCGACCCCTTTTTGACAACCACTTTTAGAAAAAAACATTCTTTGACGAATCTAACGGTACTAATTTATTTGCTATTGGATTAGACATAAGAACAGAAATTAAATATTATTAAGCAAAATACTGGATATTTTATTTATTTATGACAAGTGCGCCATGGACAGCCGTGATGCATAATAATTTGCAACTGTTTTTATCAAGTGCTTTGTTTTCCAAAGAACAGAAGCATGTTATGATATCTTTTGTTCTATGGAGTGTATCGGAGTGTAAGTCAGAGTAGGTTGTTGCATATATTTTTCCTTATCGCGCTATATAGCTGTTCTCTTTGGTGGCACAAATCGGGATAATGCACGGATGCCATAAGATATTACGTACTTGAAATGGTGTGTGTGTGTGTGTGTGTGTGTGTGTGTGTGTGTGTGTGATGTGTGTGTGTTATGTGTGTGATGTGTGTGTGATGTGTGTGTGATGTGTGTGTGATGTGTGTGTGAGGCGTGTGTGAGGCGTGTGTGAGGCTTGTGAGGCTTGTGTGAGGCGTGTGTGAGGCGTGTGTGAAGCGTGTGTGAGGTGTGTGTGAGGTGTGTGTGAGGTGTGTGTGAGGTGTGTGTGTGTGGTGTGTGAGAGGTGAGTGTGAGGCGCGTGTGAGGCGCGTGTGAGGCGCGTGTGAGGCGCGTGTGAGGCGTGTGTGAGAAATTTGTGAGGCGTGTGTGAGGTGTGTGTGAGGCGGGTGTGAGGTGTGTGTGAGATGTGTGTGAGGTGTGTGTGATGCGTGTGTGAGTCGTGTGTGAGGCGTGAGTGAGGCGTGTGTGAGGCGTGAGAGAGGTGTGTGTGAAGCGTGTGTGAAGCGTGTGTGAGGCGTGCGTGAGGCGTGTGTGAGGCGTGTGCGAGGCCTGAGTGAGGCGTGTGTGAAGCGTGTGTGTGAGGTGTGTGTGAGGTGTGTGTGAGATGTGTGTGAGGTGTGTGTGAAGTGTGTGTGAAGTGTGTGTGTATGGTGTGTGGGAGGCGTGTTGGAGGCGTGTGGGAAACGATCGTGAGGCATTTGGGAGGCGTGAATGAGGCGTGTGTGAGGCTTGTGTGAGGCGTATGTGAAGCGTGTGTGAGGCGTGTTTGAGGCGTGTGTGAGGCGTGTGTGAGGCGTGTGTGAGGCGTGTGTGAGGCGTGTGTGAGGCGTGTGTGAGAAATTTGTGAGGCGTGTGTGAGGTGTGTGTGAGGCGGGTGTGAGGTGTGTGTGAGATGTGTGTGAGGTGTGTGTGATGCGTGTGTGAGTCGTGTGTGAGGCGTGAGTGAGGCGTGTGTGAGGCGTGAGAGAGGTGTGTGTGAAGCGTGTGTGAAGCGTGTGTGAGGCGTGCGTGAGGCGTGTGTGAGGCGTGTGCGAGGCCTGAGTGAGGCGTGTGTGAAGCGTGTGTGTGAGGTGTGTGTGAGGTGTGTGTGAGATGTGTGTGAGGTGTGTGTGAAGTGTGTGTGAAGTGTGTGTGTATGGTGTGTGGGAGGCGTGTTGGAGGCGTGTGGGAAACGATCGTGAGGCATTTGGGAGGCGTGAATGAGGCGTGTGTGAGGCTTGTGTGAGGCGTATGTGAAGCGTGTGTGAGGCGTGTTTGAGGCGTGTGTGAGGCGTGTGTGAGGTGTGTGGGAGGCGTGAATGAGGCGTGTGTGAGTCTTGGGTGAAGCGTATGTGAGGCGTGTGTGAGGCATGTGTGAGGCGTGTGTGAGGCGTGTGTGAGGAGTGTGCGAGGAGTGTGTGAGGAGTGTGTGAGGAGTGTGTGAGGCGTGTGTGAGGCTTGTGTGAGGCGTGTGTGAGGCGTGTGTGAGGCGTGTGTGAGGCGTGTGTGAGGTGTGTGTGAGGTGTGTGTGAGGTTTGTGTGATGTGTGTGTGAGGTGTGTGTGAGGTGTGTGTGAGGTGTGTGTGAGGTGTGTGTGAGGAGTGTGTGAGGTTTGTGTGAGGTTTGTGTGAGGTTTGTGTGAGGTGTATGTGAGGTATATGTGAGGTGATTGTGAGGAGTGTGTGATGTTTGTGTGATGTGTGTGTGTGTGTGTGTGTAAATATTTTAAGAATTAATTAATATCTGCAGAGAGTAACTCGGCCAAAAATTTTGAAGTACCTTGAATATATATAAATATGTTCATAGAATCCGCTTTTATATAATATTTAAACATGAACTTAAACAAAAATCGTTACACGCACTGTTGCAGGACCCTGTACTAAAGTTAGTTTATAAATTATGCTGTAAAATTTAGCCCATTTCTAGTTTTTTAGTTTTAGTTCCGAACTTTCGAATGTACAATGGCGCATAAAAATTTGAAGTTCTCCAGAGTTCAGCGTTTGGTGAACTTAGTTAGGGAGAAAGATTGTGAAATACTGCAGTAATTAAATTATCCAAATTTTGAAACCACAAAAGCAACAAATACGAAACGAATCAACCCAGGAACCTTAAAAAATAATTTTTTCCATGTTTATATATTCTATTAGAAACATCGATATTTAAAGTTAATACAATAAATATTTGAAATAAAGGTGAACACACTTCGCCAATAAAGATTTAAACATCAGCCTTGTTCTAACCGGCTACTAAAAATAGTAGTGAAAAATAATTATAAATTTTTATATGAAATTGAAATTTTTGAAGTCGGCGCCAAATCAATACCAGACAAAATTTGATAAACAGATTAAAAATACTTTATTTGTAATTGGTTTCTTACAATAATTTGTATATATTTGTAGTTATTTATTTCATTTAGAAATAATTTGTAGCCGACTTCAAAAATTTCAATTTCAAATAAAAATTTATAGTTATTTTTCACTTTTTAGCGCACTTTTAGAAGTCGGTCCAATTTCTTTGAAAAAAATTTTATTTTTCGATTTTTAATTTTGAATTGATTATCATATCCATAAATTATTTGAACTAAGTACTAATCGAGACTAGTGCACCTCGCAATGACTCCAAGATGGCAAAAAAAGTACCCATTTTATCCAAAGTTGTAATGTGTGAGGCGAGAGTGAGGCGTGTGTGAGAAATTTGTGAGGCGTGTGTGAGGTGTGTGTGAGGCGTGTGTGAGGTGTGTGTGAGGTGTGTGTGAGGTGTTTGTGATGCGTGTGTGAGTCGTGTGTGAGGCGTGAGTGAGGCGTGTGTGAGGCGTGAGAGAGGTGTGTGTGAAGCGTGTGTGAAGCGTGTGTGAGGCGTGCGTGAGGCGTGTGTGAGGCGTGTGCGAGGCCTGAGTGAGGCGTGTGTGAAGCGTGTGTGTGAGGTGTGTGTGAGGTGTGTGTGAGATGTGTGTGAGGTGTGTGTGAGGTGTGTGTGAGGTGTGTGTGAGGTTTGTGTGAGATGTGTGTGAGGTGTGTGTGAGGTGTGTGTGAGGAGTGTGTGAGGTTTGTGTGAGGTGTGTGTGAGGTGTGTGTGTGGTATATGTGAGGTGTGTGTGAGGAGTGTGTGATGTGTGTGATGTGTGTGTGATGTGTGTGTGATGTGTGTGTGTGTGTGTGTGTGTGTAAATATTTTAAGATTTAATTAATATCTCCAGAGAGTAACTCGGCCAAAAATTTTGAAGTACCTTGAATATATATAAATATGTTCATAGAATCCGCTTTTATCTAATATTTAAACATGAACTTAAACAAAATTCGTTACACGCACTGATGCAGGACCCTGTTCTAAAGTTACTTTATAAATTATGCTGTAAAATTTAGCCCATTTCTAGTTTTTCAGTTTTAGTTCCGAACTTTCGAATGTACAATGGCGCATAAAAATTTGAAGTTCTCCAGAGTTCAGCGTTTGGTGAACTTAGTTAGGGAGAAAGATTGTGAAATACTGCAGTAATTAAATTATCCAAATTTTGAAACCACAAAAGCAACAAATACGAAACGAATCAACCCAGGAACCTTAAAAAATAATTTTTTCCATGTTTATATATTCTAGTAGAAACATCGATATTTAAAGTTAATACATTAAATATTTGAAATAAAGGTGAACACACTTCGCCAATAAAGATTTAAACATCAGCCTTGTTCTAACCGGCTACTAAAAATAGTAGTGAAAAATAATTATAAATTTTTATATGAAATTGAAATTTTTGAAGTCGGCGCCAAATCAATACCAGACAAAATTTGATAAACAGATTAAAAATACTTTATTTGTAATTGGTTTCTTACAATAATTTGTATATATTTTTAGTTATTTATTTCATTTAGAAATAATTTGTAGCCGACTTCAAAAATTTCAATTTCATATAAAAATTTATAGTTATTTTTCACTTTTTAGCGCACTTTTAGAAGTCGGTCCAATTTCTTTGAAAAAAATTTTATTTTTCGATTTTTAATTTTGAATTGATTATGATATCCATAAATTATTTGAACTAAGTACTAATCGAGACTAGTGCACCTCGCAATGACTCCAAGATGGCAAAAAAAGTACCCATTTTATCAAAAGTTGTAATGTGTGAGGCGAGAGGGATGCGTGTGTGAGGCGTGTGTGAGGCGTGTGTGAGGCGTGTGTGAGGCGTGTGTGAGGCGTGTGTGAGGCGTGTGTGAGGCGTGTGTGAGGCGTGTGTGAGGCGTGTGTGAGGTGGGTGTGAGGTTTGTGTGAGGTGCGTGTGAGGTGTATGTGAGGTGTGTGTGAGGTGTGTGTGAGGTGTGTGTTAGGTGTGTGTGAGGTGTGTGTTAGGTGTGTGTGAGGTGTGTGTGAGGTGTGTGTGAGGTGTGTCTGAGGTGTGTGTGAGGTGTTTGTGAGATGTGTGTGATATGTATGTGAAGTGTGGGTGAGGTGTGTGTGAAGTGTGCGTGTGGTGTGTGAGGTGTATGTGAGGTGTGTCTAATGTGTGTGTGAGGTGTGTGTGAGATGTGTTTGAAGCGTGTGTTTGAAGCGTGTGTTTGAGGCGTGTGTGAAGCGTGTGTGAGGCGTGTGTGAGGCGTGTGTGAGGCGTGTGTGAGGCGTGTGTGAGGCGTGTGTGAGGCGTGTGTGAGGCGTGTGTGAGGTGGGTGTGAGGTGTGTGTGAGGTGCGTGTGAGGTGTATGTGAGGTGTGTGTGAGGTGTGTGTGAGGTGTGTGTGAGGTGTGTGTTAGGTGTGTGTGAGGTGTGTGTTAGGTGTGTGTGAGGTGTGTGTGAGGTGTGTGTGAGGTGTGTCTGAGGTGTGTGTGAGGTGTGTGTGAAGTGTTTGTGAGATGTGTGTGATATGTTTGTGAAGTGTGGGTGAGGTGTGTGTGAAGTGTGCGTGTGGTGTGTGAGGTGTATGTGAGGTGTGTCTAATGCGTGTGTGAGGTGTGTGTGAGATGTGTTTGAAGCGTGTGTTTGAGGCGTGTGTGAGGCGTGTGTGAGGCGTGTGTGAGGCGTATTTAAGGCGTGTGTGAGATGTGTGTGTGGGAGACGAGTGTGAGGCTTGTGTGAGGCGTGTGTGAGGCTTGTGTGAGACGTGTGTGAGACGTGGGTGAGGCGCGTGTGAGACGTGTGTGAGACGTGTGTGAGGCTTGTGTGAGACGTGTGAGGCTTGCATAAAGCTTGTGTGAGGCGTATGTGAAGCACGTGTGGGGCGTGTGTGAGGCTTGTGTGAGACGTGTGTGAGGCTTGTGTGAATCGCGTGTGAGGCGTGTGTGAGGCGTGTATGAGGCTTGTGTGAGGCTTGTATGAGTCTTGTAAGGCGCGTGTGAGGCGTGTGAGTTTTGTGTGGGGCGTATGTGAGGCGTGTGTGAGGCGTGTGTAAGTCGTGTGTGAGGCGTGTGTGAGTCGTGTGTGAGGCGTGTGCGAGGCTTGTGTGAGGCGTGTGAGGCGTGTGTGAGGCGTGTGTGAGGCGGGTGTGAGGCGGGTGTGAGGCGTGTGTGAGGCGTGTGTGAGGCGATTGTGAGGCGTGTGGGAGGCGTGTGGGAGTTTTGTGGGAGGCGTGTGGGAAGCGAGTGTGAGGCGTGTGAGAGGCGTGTATGAGGCGTGTGTAAGACGTATGTGAGGCGTGTGCGAGGCGTGTTTGAGGCGTGTGTGAGGCGAGTGTGAGGCGAGTGTGAGGCGTGTGTGATGCGTGTTGGAGGCGTGTGGGAGGCGTGTTGGAGGCGTGAATGAGGCGTGTGTGAGGCTTGTGTGAGGCTTGTGTGAGGCGTATGTGAGGCGTGTGAGAGGCGTGTTTGAGGCGAGTTTGAGACGTGTGTGAGGCGTGTGGGAGGCGTGTGGGGGGCGTGAATGAGGCGTGTGTGAGGCTTGGGTGAAGCGTGTGTGAGGCGTTTGTGAGGCGTGTGGGAGGCGTGTGGGAATCTTGTGGGAGGCGTGTGGGAAGCGAGTGTGTGGCGTGTGGGAGGCGTGAATGAGGTGTGTGTGAGTCTTGGGTGAAGCGTGTGTGAAGCGTGTGTGAGGCGTGTGTGAGGCGTGTGTGAGGCGTGTGGGAGGCGTGTGAGCGGCGTGTGGGAAACGAGTGTGAGGCGTGTGGGAGGCGTGAATGAGGCGTGTGTGAGGCTTGTGTAAGGCGTATGTGAGGCGTGTGTGAGGCGTGTTTGAGGCGTGTTTGAGGCGTATTTGAGGCGTGTGTGAGGCGTGTGGGAGGTGTGTGGGAGGCGTGAATGAGGCGTGTGTGAGGCTTGGGTGAAGCGTGTGTGAGGCGTGTGTGAGGCGTGTGTGAGGCGTGTGTAAGGCGTGTGTGAGGCGTGTGTGAGGCGTGTGTGAGGCGTGTGTGAGGCGTGTCTGAGGCGTGTGTGAGGCGTTTGTGAGGCGTGTGTGAGGCGTGTAAGAGTCTTGTGGGAAGCGAGTGGGAAGCGAGTGTGAGGCGTGTGGGTGGCGTGAATGAGGCGTGTGTGAGGCTTAGGTGAGGCGTGTGTGAGGCGTGTGTGAGGCTTGTGTGAGGCGTATGTGAGGCGTGAATGAGGCGTGTGTGAGGCTTGTGTGAGGCGTATGTGAGGCGTGTGTGAGGCGTGTTTGAGGCGTGTGTGAGGCGTGTGTGAGGCGTGTTTGAGGCTTGTGTGAGGCGTGTGGGAGGCGTGAATGAGGTGTGTGTGAGTCTTGGGTGAAGCGTGTGTGAGGGGTGTGTGAGGCGTGTGTGAGGCGTGTGTGAGGCGTGTGGGAGGCGTGTGGGAGGCGTGTGGGAGGCGTGTGGGAAACGAGTGTGAGGCGTGTGGGAGGCGTGAATGAGGCGTGTGTGAGGCTTGTGTAAGGCGTATGTGAGGCGTGTGTGAGGCGTGTGAGAGTCTTGTGGGAGGCGTGTGGGAAACGAGTGTGAGGCGTGTGGGAGGCGTGAATGAGTCGTATGTGAGGCTTGGGTGAAGCGTGTGTGAAGCGTGTGTGAGGCGCGTGTGAGGCGCTTGTGAGGCGCGTGTGAGGCGCGTGTGAGGCGCGTGTGAGGCGCGTGTGAGGCGTGTGCAAGGCGTGTGTAAAGCGTGTGTGAGGCGTGTGGGAGGCGTGTGGGAAATGAGTGTGAGGCGTGTGTGAGGCTTGTGTGAGGCGTATGTGAGGCGTGAATGAGGCGTGTGTGAGGCTTGTGTGAGGCGTATGTGAGGCGTGAATGAGGCGTGTGTGAGGCTTGTGTGAGGCGTATGTGAGGCGATTGTGAGGCGTGTGGGAGTTTTGTGGGAGGCGTGTGGGAAGCGAGTGTGAGTCGTGTGAGAGGCGTGTGTGAGGCGTGTGTGAGGCGTGTGTGAGGCGAGTGTGAGGCGAGTGTGAGGCGTGTGTGAGGCGTGTATGAGGCGTGTGTAAGACGTATGTGAGGCGTGTGCGAGGCGTGTGTGAGGTGTGTGTGAGGCGTGTGTGAGGTGTGTGTGAGGTGTGTGTGAGGTGTGTGTGAGGTGTGTGTGATGCGTGTGTGAGTCGTGTGTGAGGCGTGAGTGAGGCGTGTGTGAGGCGTAAGAGAGGTGTGTGTGAAGTGTGCGTGAGGCGTGTGTGAGGTGTGTTAGTTGTGTGTGAGGCTTGTGTGAGGTGTGTGTGGTGTGTGTTAGGCGTGTGTGAGGCTTGAGTGAGGCTTGTGTGAGGCGTGAATTAGGTGTGTGTGAAAAGTGTGTGGCGTGTGTGAGGCTTGTGTGAGGCGTGTTTGAGGCGTGTGTGAGGCGTGTGGGAGGTGTGAATGAGGAGTGTGTGAGGTTTGGGTGAAGCGTGTGTGAGGCGTGTGTGAGGCGTGTGTGAGGCATGTGTGAGGCGTGTGTGAGACGTGTGTGAGGCGTGTATGAGGCGTGTATGAGTCGTGTGTTAGGCGTGTGTGAGGCGTGTGTGATGCGTGTTGGAGGCGTGTGGGAGGCGTGTGGGAAGCGTGTGGGAGGCGTGTGGGAGGCGTGTGAGAGGCGTGTGAGAGGCGTGTGGGGGGCATATGGGAGGCGTGTGGGGGGCTTATGGGAGGCGTGTGGGAGGCGTGTGGGAAACGAGTGTGAGGCGTGTAGGAGGCGTGAATGAGGCGTGTGTGAGGCTTGTGTGAGGCGTGTGTGAGGCGTGTGTGAGGCGTATGTGAGGCGTGTGTGAGGCGTGTGGGAGGCGTGTGGGAGGCGTGAATGAGGCGTGTGTGAGGCTTGGGTGAGGCTTGGGTGAAGCGTGTGTGAGGCGTTTGTGAGGCGTGTGGGAGGCGTGTGGGAATCTTGTGGGAGGCGTGTGGGAAGCGAGTGTGTGGCGTGTGGGAGGCGTGAATGAGGCGTTTGTGAGTCTTGTGTAAGGCGTATATGAGGCGCGTGTGAGGCGTGTTTGAGTCGTGGGTGAGGCGTGTGTGAGGTGTGTGTGAGGCGTGGTTGAGGCGTGTGTGAGGCGTGTGTGAGGCGTGTGGGAGGCGTGAATGAGGTGTGTGTGAGTCTTGGGTGAAGCGTGTGTGAAGAGTGTGTGAGGCGTGTGTGAGGCGTGTGTGAGGCGTGTGGGAGGCGTGTGGGCAGCGTGTGGGAAACGAGTGTGAGGCCTGTGGGAGGCGTGAATGAGGCGTGTGTGAGGCTTATGTAAGGCGTATGTGAGGCGTGTGTGAGGCGTGTTTGAGGCGTGTTTGAGGCGTGTTTGAGGCGTGTGTGAGACGTGTGTGAGGTGTGTGGGAGGCGTGAATGAGGCGTGTGTGAGGCTTGGGTGAAGCGTGTGTGAGGCGTGTGTGAGGCGTGTGTGAGGCGTGTGTGAGGCGTGTGTGAGGCGTGTGTGAGGCGTGTGTGAGGCGTGTGTGAGGCGTGTGTGAGGCGTGTGTGAGGTGTGTGTGAGGCGTGTGTGAGGCGTTTGTGAGGCGTGTGTGAGGCGTGTAAGAGTCTTGTGGGAAGCGAGTGGGAAGCGAGTGTGAGGCGTGTGGGAGGCGTGAATGAGGCGTGTGTGAGACTTAGGTGAAGCGTGTGTGAGGCGTGTGTGAGGCGTGTGAGGCGTGTGTGAGGCGTGTGTGAGGCGTGTGTGAGGCGTATGTGAGTCTTGTGTGAGGCGTGTGTGAGGCGTGTGTGAGGCGTGTTTGAGGCGTGTGTGAGGCGTGTGTGAGGCGTGTGTGAGGCGTTTGTGAGGCATGTGGGAGGCGTGTAAGTGTCTTGTGGGAGGCGTATGGGAAACGAGTGTGAGGCGTGTGGGAGGCGTGAATGAGGCGAATGTGAGGCTTGGGTGAAGCGTGAGTGAAGCGTGTGTGAGGCGAGTGTGAGGCGTGTGTGAGGCGTGTGTGAGTCGTGTGTGAGGCGTGTGTGAGGCGTGTGTGAGGCGTGTGTGAGGCGTGTGCGAGGCGAGTGCGAGGCGTGTGCGAGGCGTGTGCGAGGCGTGAGTGAGGCGTGTGGAAGGCGTGAGGGAGGTGTGTTAGGTGTGGGTGAGGCGTGTGTGAGGTGTGTGTGAGGTGTGTGAGGTGTGTGTGAGGTGTGTGTGAGGTGTGTGTGAGGTGTGTGTGAGGTGTGTGTGAGGTGTGTGTGAGGTGTGTGTGAGGTGTGTGTGAGGTGTGTGTGAAGTGTGTGTGAGGTGTGTGAGGTGTGTGTGAGGTGTGTGTGAGGTGTGTGTGAGGTGTGTGTGAGGTGTGTGTGAGGTGTGTGAGGTGTGTGTGAGGTGTGTGTGAGGTATGTGTGAGGTGTGTGTGAGGTTTGTGTGAGGTGTGTGTGAGGTGTGTGTGAGGTGTGTGTGAGGAGTGTGTGAGGTTTGTGTGAGATGTGTGTGAAGTGTGTGTGAGGTATATGTGAGGTGTGTGTGAGGAGTGTGTGATGTGTGTGTGATGTGTGTGTGTGTGTGTGTGTGTAAATATTTTAAGATTTAATTAATATCTCCAGAGAGTAACTCGGCCAAAAATTTTGAAGTACCTTGAATATATATAAATATGTTCATAGAATCCGCTTTTATCTAATATTTAAACATGAACTTAAACAAAATTCGTTACACACACTGTTGCAGGACCCTGTACTAAAGTTACTTTATAAATTATGCTGTAAAATTTAGCCCATTTCTAGTTTTTTAGTTTTAGTTCCGAACTTTCGAATATACAATGGCGCATAAAAATTTGAAGTTCTCCAGAGTTCAGCGTTTGGTGGACTTAGTTAGGGAGAAAGATTGTGAAATACTGCAGTAATTAAATTATCCAAATTTTGAAACCACAAAAGCAACAAATACGAAACGAATCAACCCAGGAACCTTAAAAAATAATTTTTTCCATGTTTATATATTCTAGTAGAAATATCGATATTTAAAGTTAATACATTAAATATTTGAAATAAAGGTGAACACACTTCGCCAATAAAGATTTAAACATCATCCTTGTTCTAACCGACTACTAAAAATAAGTAGTTTTCAATTCCATCTTAATCGTTAATATCGTGATGATTTCAAAACTAAAAATGTAATTTAAAAAAACTTCCTTCTAAAAAATGCTAAAAATTTTTGAAATCGGCGCCAAATTATTTAATAAAAAAATGTGGATAACAAAAAAAAAGATAACTTGGACCATAGAATATTAAAATAATCACACATAAAACTCATGTAAATTTTACAACTAACTTTATTTGTAATTGCTTTCTTACTCTAAGTAGTTTATATCTTGTTTTAGTAGTAATTTAGCATTTACTTTCAATAAAAATATATAAGAACTTTTTTAAAGACGGTTTGATTTTACTTCTTTTTTTTCCTCTGTCACTTCTTAAACATTAATTTTTTATTTTATTTCGAAGAATATGGAAAGATTAAAGAAATTATAAAATTTTTGTAAAAAAATTAAACCGACTTCTAAAAGTGTGATAAAAAGTGAAAAATAATTATAAATTTTTATATGAAATTGAAATTTTTGAAGTCGGCGCCAAATCAATACCAGACAAAATTTGATAAACAGATTAAAAATAATTTATTTGTAATTGGTTTCTTACAATAATTTGTATATATTTGTAGTTATTTATTTCATTTAGAAATAATTTGTAGCCGACTTCAAAAATTTCAATTTCATATAAAAATTTATAGTTATTTTTCACTTTTTAGCGCACTTTTAGAAGTCGGTCCAATTTCTTTGAAAAAAATTTTATTTTTCGATTTTTAATTTTGAATTGATTATGATATCCATAAATTATTTGAACTAAGTACTAATCGAGACTAGTGTACCTCGCAATGACTCCAAGATGGCAAAAAAGTACCTATTTTATCCAAAGTTGTAAATCTCCCTAAAATGAACCACTAAAAATCCTTTGATTCTTAGAGTTCTCCAAATACCAGTGAAATTGTGTCAAACAAATATTTAGTCTGTCATAGTAAATCCACTATACCGGGTGTCAACGAATCTATTAGACAAGTCATAATTTCTAAAGTATCATGTGTATCGAAATGAGAATTGGTACAGGTAAATGGTATGTGAAGGGGAGAGTTTTCGCATATTTTCCACTTTCCGGCCACTTCCGGTTTCACCGGAAATGGCCCCGGTTTTGAATTTTTAAAAGAAACACCCTGTATATTTTAAAATTTTTTTATTTCTGAGACAATTCTAGATCAGAACGTGACATTTTAAAAACTTTTTACATCTACTTCATTTTTTTAGAGCCACTTTTAAAATTGCATCTAGGTGGCTGTGATCAGACTCAAACTAATCCAAGGGCATTAGGTGATGTCAAAAAAATACAATCGTAAAGTTTTAGTTACTAGTATGAAAGACAGGAATAAGATAAGTTGACAAAATTACGTTTTCATTTTTAACTATTAATTTTCAAATGGCGACCCCTTTTTGACAACCACTTGTAGAAAAAAGCATTCTTTGACGAATCTAACGGTACTAATTTATTTGCTATTGGATTAGACATAAGAACAGAAATTAAATATTATTAAGCAAAATACTGGATATTTTATTTATTTATGACAAGTGCGCCATGGACAGCCGTGATGCATAATAATTTGCAACTGTTTTTATCAAGTGCTTTGTTTTCCAAAGAACAGAAGCATGTTATGATATCTTTTGTTCTATGGAGTGTATCGGAATGTAAGTCAGATTAGGTTGTTGCATATATTTTTCCTTATCGCGCTATATAGCTGTTCTCTTTGGTGGCACAAATCGGGATAATGCACGGATGCCATAAGATATTACGTACCTGAAATGGTGTGTGTGTGTGTGTGTGTGTGTGTGTGTGATGTGTGTGTGATGTGTGTGTGTTATGTGTGTGATGAGTGTGTGATGTGTGTGTGATGTGTGTGTGAGGCGTGTGTGAGGCGTGTGTGAGGCGTGTGTGAGGCGTGTGTGAGGCGTGTGTGAGGCGTGTGTGAGGCGTGTGTGAGGCGTGTGTGAGGCGTGTGCGAGGCGTGTGTGAGGTGTGTGTGAGGCGTGTGTGAGGCGTGTGTGAGGCGTGTGTGAGGCGTGTGTGAGGCGTGTGTGAGGCGTGTGTGAGGCGTGTGTGAGGTGTGTATGAGGCGTGTGTGAGGCGTGTGTGAGGCATGTGTGATGCGTGTGGGAGGCGTGGGGGAGGCGTGTGGGAAGCGTGTGGGTTGCGTGTGGGAGGCGTGTGGGAGGCGTGTGGGGGCATATGATAGGCGTGTGGGGGGCATATGGGAGGCGTGTGGGAGGCGTGTGGGAAACGAGTGTGAGGCGTGTGGGAGGCGTGAATGAGGCGTGTGTGGGGCTTGTGTGAGGCGTGTGTGAGGCGTGTTTGAGGCGTGTGTGAGGCGTGTGTGAGGCGTGTGTGAGACGTGTGTGAGGCGTGTGTGAGGCGTGTGTGAGGCGTTTGTGAGGCGTGTGGGAGGCGTGTAAGAGTCTTGTGGGAGGCTTGTGGGAAACGAGTGTGAGGCGTGTGGGAGGCGTGAATGAGGCGTATGAGAGGCTTGGGTGAAGCGTGTGTGAAGCGTGTGTGAGGCGAGTGTGAGGCGTGTGTGAGGCTCGTGTGAGGCGCGTGTGAGGCGTGTGTGAGGCGTGTGTGAGGCGTGTGTGAGGCGTGTGTGAGGCGTGTGTGAGGAGTGTGTGAGGCGTGTGTGAGGCGTGTATGAGGCGTGTGTGAGGTGTGCGTGAGGCGAGTGTGAGGCGAGTGTGAGGCGTGTGTGAGGCGCGTGTGGGGCACGTGTGAGGCGTGTGTGAGGCGTGTAAGAGTCTTGTGTTAGGCGTGTAGGAAACGAGTGTGAGGCGTGTGGGAGGCGTGAATGAGGCGTATGTGAGGCTTGGGTGAAGCGTGTGTGAAGCGTGTGTGAGGCGAGTGTGAGGCGAGTGTGAGGCGTGTGTGAGGCGCGTGTGAGGCGCGTGTGAGGCGCGTGTGAGGCGTGTGTGAGGCGTGTGTGAGGCGTGTGTGAGGCGTGTGCGAGGCGTGTGCGAGGCGTGTGCGAGGCGTGAGTGAGGCGTGTGGAAGGCGTGAGGGAGGTGTGTTAGGTGTGGGTGAGGCGTGTGTGAGGTGTGTGTGAGGCGTGTGAGGCGTGTGTGAGGCGTGTGTGAGGCGTGTGTGAGGCGTGTGTGAGACGTTTGTGAGGCGTGTGTCAGACATGTGTGAGGTGTTTGTGAGGCGTGTGGGAGGCGTGAATGAGGCGTGTGTGAGGCTTGGGTGAAGCGTGTGTGAGGCGTGTTTGAGGAGTTTGTGAGGCGTGTGTGAGATGTGTGTGAGGCGTTTGTGAGGTGTGTGTGAAGCGTGTGTGAGGCGTGTGTGAGGCCTGAGTGAGGCGTGTGTGAAGCGTGTGTGTGAGGTGTGTGTGAGGAGTGTGTGAGGTGTGTGTGAGGTGAGTGAGGTGTGTGTGAGGTGTGTGTGAGGTGTGTGTGAGGTGTGTGTGAGGTGTGTGTGAGGTGTGTGTGAGGTGTGTGTGAGGTGTGTGTGAGGTGTGTGTGAGGTGTGTGTGAGGTGTGTGTGAGGTGTGTGTGAGGTGTGTTTGAGGTGTGTGTGAGGTGAGTGAGGTGTGTGTGAGGTGTGTGTGAGGTGTGTGTGAGGTGTGTGTGAGGTGTGTGTGAGGTGTGTGTGAGGTGTGTGTGAGGTGTGTGTGAGGTGTGTGTGAGGTGTGTGTGAGGTGTGTGTGAGGTGTGTCTGAGGTGTGTGTAAGGTGTTTGTGAGATGTGTGTGATGTGTGTGTGTGAGGTGTGGGTGAGGTGTGTGTGAAGTATGCGTGAGGTGTGTGTGAGGTGTGTGTGAGGTGTGTGTGAGGTGTGTGTGAGGTGTGTGTGAGGTGTGTGTGAGGTGTGTGTGAGGTGTGTCTGAGGTGTGTGTAAGGTGTTTGTGAGATGTGTGTGATGTGTGTGTGTGAGGTGTGGGTGAGGTGTGTGTGAAGTATGCGTGTGGTGTGTGTGAGGTCTATGTGAGGTGTGTCTGATGTGTGTGTGTGGTGTGTGTGAGATGTGTTTGAAGAGTGTGTTTGAGACGTGTGTGAGGCGTGTGTGAGGTGTGTGTGAGACGAGTGTAAGGCTTGTCTGAGGCGTGTGTGAGGCTTGTGTGAGGCGTGTGTGAGGCTTGTGTGAGACGTGTGTGAGGCGTGTTTGAGTCGTGTGTGAGACGTGTATGAGGCGCGTGTGAGATATGTGTGAGGCTTGTGTGAGACTGTGAGGCTTGCGTAAAGCTTGTGTGAGGCGTATGTGAAGCACGTGTGGGGCGTGTGTGAGGCTTGTGTGAAGCGCGTGTGAGGCGTGTATGAGGCTTGTGTGAGGCTTGTATCAGGCTTGTGTGAGGCTTGTATGAGGCTTGTGTGAGGCTTGTATGAGGCTTATGTGAGGCTTGTGTGAGGGGTGTGAGGCTTTGTGAGGCTTGTCTGAGTCTTGTAAGGCGCATGTGAGGGGCGTGAGTTTTGTGTGAGGCGTATGTGAGCCGTGTGTGAGGCGTGTGTGAGGCGTGTATTAGGCTTGTATGAGGCTTGTGTGAGGCTTGTATGAGGCTTATGTGAGGCTTGTGTGAGGGGTGAGAGGCTTGTCTGAGTCTTGTAAGGCGCGTGTGAGGCGTGTGAGTTTTGTGTGAGGCGTATGTGAGGCGTGTGTGAGGCGTGTGTGAGTTGTGTGTCAGGCGTGTATGAGGCGTGTTTGAGACGTATATGAGGCGTGTGTGAGGCGTGTGTGAGGCGTGTGTGAGGTGTGTGTGAGGCATGTGTGAGGCGTGTGTGAGGCGTGTGTGAGGCGTGTGTGAGGCGTGTGTGAGGCGTGTGTGAGGCGTGTGTGAGGCGTGTGTGAGGCGTTTGTGAGGCGTGTGTGAGGCGTGTGTGAGGCGTGTGTGAGGCGTGTGTGAGGCGTGTGTGAAGTGTGTGTGAGGTGTGTGTGAGGTGTGTGTGAGGTGTGTGTGAGGTGTGTGTGAGTTGTGTGTGAAGTGTGTGTGATAAATTTGTGAGGCGTGCATGAGGCGTGTATGAGGCGTGTGTGAGGCATGTGTGAGGCGTGTGTGAGGCGTATGTGAGGCGTGTGTGAGGGGTGTGTGAGGCGTGTGTGAGGCATGTGTGAGACGTGTCTGAGGCGTGTGTGAGGCGTGTGTGAGGCGTGTGTGAGGCGTGTGTGAGGCGGGTGAGGCGTGTGTGAGGCGTGTGTGAGGTCTTTGTGAGGCGTGTGTGAGACATGTGTGAGGTGTTTGTGAGGCGTGTGGGAGGCGTGAATGAGGCGTGTGTGAGGCTTGGGTGAAGCGTGTGTGAGGCGTGTGTGAGGCGTGTGTGAGGAGTTTGTGAGGCGTGTGTGAGACGTGTGTGAGGCGTTTGTGAGGCGTGTGTGAAGCGTGTGTGAGGCGTTTGTGAGGCCTGAGTGAGGCGAGTGTGAAGCGTGTGTGTGAGGTGTGTGTGAGGTGTGTGTGAGGTGTGTGTGAGGCTTGTGTGAGGCGTATGTGAAGCGTGTGTGAGGCGTGTTTGAGGCGTGTGTGAGGCGTGTGTGAGGCGTGTGTGAGGCGTGTGGGAGGTGTGTGTGAGGTGTGTGTGAGGTGAGTGTGATGCGTGTGTGAATCGTGTGTGAGGCGTGGGTGAGGCGTGTGTGAGGCGTAAGAGAGGTGTGTGTGAAGTGTGCGTGAGGCGTGTATGAGGTGTGTTAGTTGTGTGTGAGGCGTGTGTGAGGTGTGTGTGAGGTGTGTGTTAGGCGTGTGTGAGGCTTGAGTGAGGCTTGTGTGAGGCGTGAATGAGGTGTGTGTGAAGTGTGTGTGGCGTGTGTGAGGCTTGTGTGAGGCGTGTTTGAGGCGTGTGTGAGGCGTGTGGGAGGTGTGAATGAGGCGTGTGTGAGGCTTGGGTGAAGTGTGTGTGGCGTGTGTGAGGCGTGTGTGAGGCGTGTGTGAGGCGTGTGTGAGGCGTGTGTGAGGCATGTGTGAGGCGTGTGTGAGGTGTGTATGAGGCGTGTGTGAGGCGTGTGTGAGGCGTGTGTGATGCGTGTGGGAGGCGTGTGGGAGGCGTGTAAGAAGCGTGTGGGAAGCGTGTGGGAAGCGTGTGGGAGGCGTGTGGGAGGCGTGTGGGAGGCGTATGGGAGGCGTGTGGGAGGCGTGTGGGAGGCGTGTGGGAGGCGTGTGGGAAATGAGTGTGAGGCGTGTGGGAGGCGTGTGTGAGGCTTGTGTGAGGCGTATGTGAGGCGTGAATGAGGCGTGTGTGAGGCTAGTGTGAGGCGTATGTGAGGCGTGTGTGAGGCGTGTTTGAGGCGAGTTTGAGTGTGTGAGGCGTGTGTGAGGCGTGTGGGAGGCGTGTGGGAGGCGTGTGGGAGGCGTGTGGGAGGCGTGTGGGAGGCGTGAATGAGGCGTGTGTGAGGCTTGTGTGAGGCGTGTGCGAGGCGTGTGCGAGGCGTGAGTGAGGCGTGTGGAAGGCGTGAGGGAGGTGTGTTAGGTGTGTGTGAGGTGTGTGTGAGGTGTGTGTGAGGTGTGTGTGAGGTGTGTGTGAGGTGTGTGTGAGGTGTGTGTGAGGTTTGTGTGAGGTGTGTGTGAGGTGTGTGTGAGGTCTGTGTGAGGAGTGTGTGAGGTTTGTGTGAGGTGTGTGTGAGGTGTGTGTGAGGTATATGTGAGGTGTGTGTGAGAAGTATGTGATGTGTGTGTGATGTGTGTGTGTGTGTGTGTGTGTAAATATTTTAAGATTTAATTAACATCTCCAGAGAGTAACTCGGCCAAAAATTTTGAAGTACCTTGAATGTATATAAATATGTTCATAGAATCCGCTTTTATCTAATATTTAAACATGAACTTAAACAAAATTCGTTACACGTACTGTTGCAGGACCCTGTACTAAAGTAACTTAATAAATTATGCTGTAAAATTTAGCCAATTTCTGGTTTTTTAGTTTTAGTTCCGAACTTTCGAAAGTACAATGGCGCATAAAAATTTGAAGTTCTCCAGAATTCAGCGTTTGGTGAACTTAGTTAGGGAGAAAGATTGTGAAATACTGCAGTAATTAAATTATCCAAATTTTGAAACCACAAAAGCAACAAATACGAAACGAATCAACCCAGGAACCTTAAAAAATATTTTTTCCATGTTTATATATTCTAGTAGAAATATCGATATTTAAAGTTAATGCATTAAATATTTGAAATAAAAGTGAACACACTTCGCCAATAAAGATTTAAACATCAGCCTTGTTCTAACCGACTACTAAAAATAAGTAGTTTTCAATTCCATCTTAATCGTTAATATCGTGATGATTTCAAAACTAAAAATGTATCGGCGCCAAATTATTTAATAAAAAAATGTGGATAACAAAAAACAAGATAACTTGGACCATAGAATATTAAAACAATCACACATAAAACTCATGTAAATTTTACGACTAACTTTATTTGTAATTGCTTTCTTACTCTAAGTTGTTTATATCTTGTTTTAGTAGTAATTTAGCATTTACTTTCATTAAAAATATATAAGAACTTTTTTAAAGACGGTTTGATTTTACTTTTTTTTTTCCTCTGTCATTTCTTAAACATTAATTTTTTATTTTATTTCGAAGAATATGGAAAGATTAAAGAAATTATAAAATTTTTGTAAAAAAATTAAACCGACTTCTAAAAGTGTGATAAAAAGTGAAAAATAATTATAAATTTTTATATGAAATTGAAATTTTTGAAGTCGGCGCCAAATCAATACCAGACAAAATTTGATAAACAGATTAAAAATAATTTATTTGTAATTGGTTTCTTACAATAATTTGTATATATTTGTAGTTATTTATTTCATTTAGAAATAATTTGTAGCCGACTTCAAAAATTTCAATTTCATATAAAAATTTATAGTTATTTTTCACTTTTTAGCGCACTTTTAGAAGTCGGTCCAATTTCTTTGAAAAAAATTTTATTTTTCGATTTTTAATTTTGAATTGATTATGATATCCATAAATTATTTGAACTAAGTACTAATCGAGACTAGTGTACCTCGCAATGACTCCAAGATGGCAAAAAAGTACCTATTTTATCCAAAGTTGTAAATCTCCCTAAAATGAACCACTAAAAATTCTTTGATTCTTAGAATTCTCCAAATACCAGTGAAATTGTGTCAAACAAATATTTAGTCTGTCATAGTAAATCCACTATACCGGGTGTCAACGAATCTATTAGACAAGTCATAATTTCTAAAGTATCATGTGTATCGAAATGAGAATTGGTACAGGTAAATGGTATGTGAAGGGGAGAGTTTTCGCATATTTTCCACTTTCCGGCCACTTCCGGTTTCACCGGAAATGGCCCCGGTTTTGAATTTTTAAAAGAAACACCCTGTATATTTTAAAATTTTTTTATTTCTGAGACAATTCTAGATCAGAGCGTGACATTTTAAAAACTTTATACTTCTAATTCATTTTTTTAGAGCCACTTTAAAATTGCATCTAGGTGGCTGTGATCAGACGTAAACTAATCCAAGGGCATTAGGTGATGTCAAAAAAATACAATCGTAAAGTTTTAGTTACTAGTATGAAAGACAGGAATAAGATAAGTTGACAAAATTACGTTTTCATTTTTAACTATTAATTTTCAAATGGCGACCCCTTTTTGACAACCACTTTTAGAAAAAAACATTCTTTGACGAATCTAACGGTACTAATTTATTTGCTATTGGATTAGACATAAGAACAGAAATTAAATATTATTAAGCAAAATACTGGATATTTTATTTATTTATGACAAGTGCGCCATGGACAGCCGTGATGCATAATAATTTGCAACTGTTTTTATCAAGTGCTTTGTTTTCCAAAGAACAGAAGCATGTTATGATATCTTTTGTTCTATGGAGTGTATCGGAGTGTAAGTCAGATTAGGTTGTTGCATATATTTTTCCTTATCGCGCTATATAGCTGTTCTCTTTGGTGGCACAAATCGGGATAATGCACGGATGCCATAAGATATTACGTACTTGAAATGGTGTGTGTGTGTGTGTGTGTGTGTGTGTGTGTGTGTGTGTGTGTGTGTGTGTGTGTGTGTTTGTGATGTGTGTGTGATGTGTGTGTGATGTGTGTGTGATGTGTGTGTGAGGCGTGTGTGAGGCGTGTGTGAGGCTTGTGAGGCGTGTGTGAGGCGTGTGTGAGGCGTGTGTGAGGCGTGTGTGAAGCGTGTGTGAGGTGTGTGTGAGGTGTGTGTGAGGTGTGTGTGTGGTGTGTGAGAGGTGAGTGTGAGGCGCGTGTGAGGCGCGTGTGAGGCGCGTGTGAGGCGCGTGTGAGGCGCGTGTGAGGCGCGTGTGAGGCGTGTGTGAGGCGATTGTGAGGCGTGTGGGAGGCTTGTGTGAGACTGTGAGGCTTGCGTAAAGCTTGTGTGAGGCGTATGTGAGGCACGTGTGGGGCGTGTGTGAGGCTTGTGTGAAGCGCGTGTAAGGCGTGTATGAGGCTTGTGTGAGGCTTGTATCAGGCTTGTGTGAGGCTTGTATGAGGCTTGTGTGAGGCTTGTATGAGGCTTATGTGAGCCTTGTGTGAGGGGTGTGAGGCTTGTGTGAGGCTTGTCTGAGTCTTGTAAGGCGCATGTGAGGCGCGTGAGTTTTGTGTGAGGCGTATGTGAGGCGTGTGTGAGGCGTGTGTGAGGCGTGTATTAGGCTTGTGTGAGGCTTGTATGAGGCTTGTGTGAGGCTTGTATGAGGCTTATGTGAGGCTTGTGTGAGGGGTGAGAGGCTTGTGTGAGGCTTGTCTGAGTCTTGTAAGGCGCGTGTGAGGCGTGTGAGTTTTGTGTGAGGCGTATGTGAGGGGTGTGTGAGGCGTGTGTGAGTTGTGTGTCAGGCGTTTATGAGGCGTGTGTGAGACGTATATGAGGCGTGTGTGATGCGTGGGCGAGGCATGTGTGAGGTGTGTGTGAGGCGTGTGTGAGGCGTGTGTGAGGTGTTTGTGAGGCATGTGTGAGGCGTGTGTGAGGCGTGTGTGAGGCGTGTGTGAGGCGTGTGTGAGGCGTGTGTGAGGCGTGTGTGAGGCGTGTGTGAGGCGTGTGTGAGGCGTGTGTGAGGCGTGTGTGAGACGTGTGTGAGGAGTGTGTGAAGTGTGTGTGAGGTGTGTGTGAGGTGTGTGTGAGGTGTGTGTGAGGTGTGTGTGAGTTGTGTGTGAAGTGTGTGTGATAAATTTGTGAGGCGTGCATGAGGCGTGTATGAGGCGTGTGTGAGGCGTGTGAGGCATGTGTGAGGCGTGTGTGAGGCGTATGTGAGGCGTGTGTGAGGGGTGTGTTAGGCGTGTGTGAGGCATGTGTGAGACGTGTCTGAGGCGTGTGTGAGGCGTGTGTGAGGCGTGTGTGAGGCGTGTGTGAGGCGGGTGAGGCGTGTGTGAGGCGTGTGTGAGGTGTTTGTGAGGCGTGTGTGAGACATGTGTGAGGTGTTTGTGAGGCGTGTGGGAGGCGTGAATGAGGCGTGTGTGAGGCTTGGGTGAAGCGTGTGTGAGGCGTGTGTGAGGCGTGTATGAGGAGTTTGTGAGGCGTGTGTGAGACGTGTGTGAGGCGTTTGTGAGGCGTGTGTGAAGCGTGTGTGAGGCGTTTGTGAGGCCTGAGTGAGGCGTGTGTGAAGCGTGTGTGTGAGGTGTGGGTGAGGTGTGTGTGAGGCGTGTGTGAGGCGTGTGGGAAGTGTGTGTGAGGTGTGTGTGAGGTGAGTGTGATGCGTGTGTGAATCGTGTGTGAGGCGTGAGTGAGGCGTGTGTGAGGCGTAAGAGAGGTGTGTGTGAAGTGTGCGTGAGGCGTGTATGAGGTGTGTTAGTTGTGTGTGAGGCGTGTGTGAGGTGTGTGTGAGGTGTGTGTTAGGCGTGTGTGAGGCTTGAGTGAGGCTTGTGTGAGGCGTGAATGAGGTGTGTGTGAAGTGTTTGTGGCGTGTGTGAGGCTTGTGTGAGGCGTGTTTGAGGCGTGTGTGAGGCGTGTGGGAGGTGTGAATGAGGCGTGTGTGAGGCTTGGGTGAAGTGTGTGTGAGGCGTGTGTGAGGCGTGTGTGAGGCGTGTGTGAGGTGTGTTTGAGGCGTGTGTGAGGCGTGTGTGAGGCGTGTGTGATGCGTGTGGGAGGCGTGTGGGAGGCGTGTAAGAAGCGTGTGGGAAGCGTGTGGGAGGCGTGTGGGAAGCGTGTGGGAAACGAGTGTGAGGCGTGTGGGAGGCGTGTTTGAGGCGAGTTTCAGTGTGTGAGGCGTGTGTGAGGCGTGTGTGAGGCGTGTGGGAGGCGTGTGGGAGGCGTGTGGGAGGCGTGTGGGAGGCGTGTGGGAGGCGTGAATGAGGCGTGTGTGAGGCTTGTGGTGGCGTGTGCGAGGCGTGAGTGAGGCGTGTGGAAGGCGTGAGGGAGGTGTGTTAGGTGTGGGTGAGGCGTGTGTGAGGTGAGTGTGAGTTATGTGAGGTGTGTGTGAGGTGTGTGAGGTGTGTGAGGTGTGTGAGGTGTGTGCGAGGTGTGTGTGAGGTGTGTGTGAGGTGTGTGTGAGGTGTGTGTGAGGTGTGTGTGAGGTTTGTGTGAGGTGTGTGTGAGGTGTGTGTGAGGTCTGTGTGAGGAGTGTGTGAGGTTTGTGTGAGGTGTGTGTGAGGTGTGTGTGAGGTATATGTGAGGTGTGTGTGAGAAGTGTGTGATGTGTGTGTGATGTGTGTGTGTGTGTGTGTGTGTAAATATTTTAAGATTTAATTAACATCTCCAGAGAGTAACTCGGCCAAAAATTTTGAAGTACCTTGAATGTATATAAATATGTTCATAGAATCCGCTTTTATCTAATATTTAAACATGAACTTAAACAAAATTCGTTACACGTACTGTTGCAGGACCCTGTACTAAAGTAACTTTATAAATTATGCTGTAAAATTTAGCCAATTTCTAGTTTTTTAGTTTTAGTTCCGAACTTTCGAAAGTACAATAGCGCATAAAAATTTGAAGTTCTCCAGAGTTCAGCGTTTGGTGAACTTAGTTTGGGAGAAAGATTGTGAAATACTGCAGTAATTAAATTATCCAAATTTTGAAACCACAAAAGCAACAAATACGAAACGAATCAACCCAGGAACCTTAAAAAATATTTTTTTCCATGTTTATATATTCTAGTAGAAATATCGATATTTAAAGTTAATGCATTAAATATTTGAAATAAAAGTGAACACACTTCGCCAATAAAGATTTAAACATCAGCCTTGTTCTAACCGACTACTAAAAATAAGTAGTTTTCAATTCCATCTTAATCGTTAATATCGTGATGATTTCATAACTAAAAATGTATCGGCGCCAAATTATTTAATAAAAAAATGTGGATAACAAAAAACAAGATAACTTGGACCATAGAATATTAAAACAATCACACATAAAACTCATGTAAATTTTACAACTAACTTTATTTGTAATTGCTTTCTTACTCTAAGTAGTTTATATCTTGTTTTAGTAGTAATTTAGCATTTACTTTCAATAAAAATATATAAGAACTTTTTTAAAAGACGGTTTGATTTTACTTAATTTTTTTTCCTCTGTCACTTCCTAAATATTAATTTTTTATTTTATTTCGAAGAATATGGAAAGATTAAAGAAATTATAAAATTTTTGTAAAAAAATTAAACCGACTTCTAAAAGTGTGATAAAAAGTGAAAAATAATTATAAATTTTTATATGAAATTGAAATTTTTGAAGTCGGCGCCAAATCAATACCAGACAAAATTTGATAAACAGATTAAAAATAATTTATTTGTAATTGGTTTCTTACAATAATTTGTATATATTTGTAGTTATTTATTTCATTTAGAAATAATTTGTAGCCGACTTCAAAAATTTCAATTTCATATAAAAATTTATAGTTATTTTTCACTTTTTAGCGCACTTTTAGAAGTCGGTCCAATTTCTTTGAAAAAAATTTTATTTTTCGATTTTTAATTTTGAATTGATTATGATATCCATAAATTATTTGAACTAAGTACTAATCGAGACTAGTGTACCTCGCAATGACTCCAAGATGGCAAAAAAGTACCTATTTTATCCAAAGTTGTAAATCTCCCTAAAATGAACCACTAAAAATTCTTTGATTCTTAGAATTCTCCAAATACCAGTGAAATTGTGTCAAACAAATATTTAGTCTGTCATAGTAAATCCACTATACCGGGTGTCAACGAATCTATTAGACAAGTCATAATTTCTAAAGTATCATGTGTATCGAAATGAGAATTGGTACAGGTAAATGGTATGTGAAGGGGAGAGTTTTCGCATATTTTCCACTTTCCGGCCACTTCCGGTTTCACCGGAAATGGCCCCGGTTTTGAATTTTTAAAAGAAACACCCTGTATATTTTAAAATTTTTTTATTTCTGAGACAATTCTAGATCAGAGCGTGACATTTTAAAAACTTTATACTTCTAATTCATTTTTTTAGAGCCACTTTAAAATTGCATCTAGGTGGCTGTGATCAGACGTAAACTAATCCAAGGGCATTAGGTGATGTCAAAAAAATACAATCGCAAAGTCTTAGTTACTAGTATGAAAGACAGGAATAAGATAAGTTGACAAAATTACGTTTTCATTTTTAACTATTAATTTTCAAATGGCGACCCCTTTTTGACAACCACTTTTAGAAAAAAGCATTCTTTGACGAATCTAACGGTACTAATTTATTTGCTATTGGATTAGACATAAGAACAGAAATTAAATATTATTAAGCAAAATACTGGATATTTTATTTATTTATGACAAGTGCGCCATGGACAGCCGTGATGCATAATAATTTGCAACTGTTTTTATCAAGTGCTTTGTTTTCCAAAGAACAGAAGCATGTTATGATATCTTTTGTTCTATGGAGTGTATCGGAGTGTAAGTCAGATTAGGTTGTTGCATATATTTTTCCTTATCGCGCTATATAGCTGTTCTCTTTGGTGGCACAAATCGGGATAATGCACGGATGCCATAAGATATTACGTACTTGAAATGGTGTGTGTGTGTGTGTGTGTGTGTATGTGTGTGTGTGTGTGTATGTGTGATGTGTGTGTGTTATGTGTGTGATGTGTGTGTGATGTGTGTGTGATGTGTGTGTGATGTGTGTGTGAGGCGTGTGTGAGGCGTGTGTGAGGCTTGTGAGGCGTGTGTGAGGCGTGTGTGAGGCGTGTGTGAAGCGTGTGTGAGGTGTGTGTGAGGTGTGTGTGAGGTGTGTGTGTGGTGTGTGAGAGGTGAGTGTGAGGCGCTTGTGAGGCGCGTGGGAGGCGCGTGTGAGGCGCGTGTGAGGCGTGTGTGAGGCGTGTGTGAGGCGTGTGTGAGGCGTGTGTGAGAAATTTGTGAGGCGTGTGTGAGGTGTGTGTGAGGCGTGTGTGAGGCGTGTGTGAGGTGTGTGTGAGGTGTGTGTGAGGTGTGTGTGATGCGTGTGTGAGTCGTGTGTGAGGCGTGAGTGAGGCGTGTGTGAGGCGTGAGAGAGGTGTGTGTGAAGCGTGTGTGAAACGTGTGTGAGGCGTGTGTGAGGCGTGTGCGAGGCCTGAGTGAGGCGTGTGTGAAGCGTGTGTGTGAGGTGTGTGTGAGGTGTGTGTGAGATGTGTGTGAGGTGTGTGTGAAGTGTGTGTGAAGGGTGTGCGTATGGTGTGTGGGAGGCGTGTTGGAGGCGTGTGGGAAACGATCGTGAGGCATTTGGGAGGCGTGAATGAGGCGTGTGTGAGGCTTGTGTGAGGCGTATGTGAAGCGTGTGTGAGGCGTGTTTGAGGCGTGTGTGAGGCGTGTGTGAGGTGTGTGGGAGGCGTGAATGAGGCGTGTGTGAGGCTTGGGTAAAGCGTGTGTGAGGCGTGTGTGAGGCATGTGTGAGGCGTGTGTGAGGCGTGTGTGAGGCGTGTGTGAGGAGTGTGTGAGGAGTGTGTGAGGAGTCTGTGAGGCGTGTGTGAGGCTTGTGTGAGGCGTGTGTGAGGCGTGTGTGAGGCGTGTGTGAGGCGTGTGTGAGGTGTGTGTGAGGTGTGTGTGAGGTTTGTGTGATGTGTGTGTGAGGTGTGTGTGAGGTGTGTGTGAGGTGTGTGTGAGGTGTGTGTGAGGAGTGTGTGAGGTTTGTGTGAGGTTTGTGTGAGGTTTGTGTGAGGTGTGTGTGAGGTATATGTGAGGTGATTGTGAGGAGTGTGTGATGTTTGTGTGATGTGTGTGTGTGTGTGTAAATATTTTAAGAATTAATTAATATCTCCAGAGAGTAACTCGGCCAAAAATTTTGAAGTACCTTGAATATATATAAATATGTTCATAGAATCCGCTTTTATATAATATTTAAACATGAACTTAAACAAAAATCGTTACACGCACTGTTGCAGGACCCTGTACTAAAGTTAGTTTATAAATTATGCTGTAAAATTTAGACCATTTCTAGTTTTTTAGTTTTAGTTCCGAACTTTCGAATGTACAATGGCGCATAAAAATTTGAAGTTCTCCAGAGTTCAGCGTTTGGTGAACTTAGTTAGGGAGAAAGATTGTGAAATACTGCAGTAATTAAATTATTCAAATTTTGAAACCACAAAAGCAACAAATACGAAACGAATCAACCCAGGAACCTTAAAAAATAATTTTTTCCATGTTTATATATTCTACTAGAAACATCGATATTTAAAGTTAATACAATAAATATTTGAAATAAAGGTGAACACACTTCGCCAATAAAGATTTAAACATCAGCCTTGTTCTAACCGGCTACTAAAAATAGTAGTGAAAAATAATTATAAATTTTTATATGAAATTGAAATTTTTGAAGTCGGCGCCAAATCAATACCAGACAAAATTTGATAAACAGATTTAAAATACTTTATTTGTAAATGGTTTCTTACAATAATTTGTATATATTTGTAGTTATTTATTTCATTTAGAAATAATTTGTAGCCGACTTCAAAAATTTCAATTTCATATAAAAATTTGTAGTTATTTTTCACTTTTTAGCGCACTTTTAGAAGTCGGTCCAATTTCTTTGAAAAAAATTTTATTTTTCGATTTTTAATTTTGAATTGATTATGATATCCATAAATTATTTGAACTAAGTACTAATCGAGACTAGTGCACCTCGCAATGACTCCAAGATGGCAAAAAAAGTACCCATTTTATCCAAAGTTGTAATGTGTGAGGCGAGAGTGAGGCGTGTGTGAGGCGTGTGTGAGGCGTGTGTGAGGCGTGTGTGAGGCGTGTGTGAGGCGTGTGTGAGGCGTGTGTGAGGCGTGTGTGAGGCGTGTGTGAGGTGGGTGTGAGGTTTGTGTGAGGTGCGTGTGAGGTGTATGTGAGGTGTGTGTGAGGTGTGTGTGAGGTGTGTGTTAGGTGTGTGTGAGGTGTGTGTGAGGTGTGTGTGAGGTGTGTCTGAGGTGTGTGTGAGGTGTGTGTGAGGTGTTTGTGAGATGTGTGTGATATGTATGTGAAGTGTGGGTGAGGTGTGTGTGAAGTGTGCGTGTGGTGTGTGAGGTGTATGTGAGGTGTGTCTAATGTGTGTGTGAGGTGTGTGTGAGATGTGTTTGAAGCGTGTGTTTGAAGCGTGTGTTTGAGGCGTGTGTGAGGCGTGTGTGAGGCGTGTGTGAGGCGTGTGTGAGGCGTGTGTGAGGCGTGTGTGAGGCGTGTGTGAGGCGTGTGTGAGGCGTGTGTGAGGCGTGTGTGAGGTGGGTGTGAGGTGTGTGTGAGGTGCGTGTGAGGTGTATGTGAGGTGTGTGTGAGGTGTGTGTGAGGTGTGTGTGAGGTGTGTGTGAGGTGTGTGTGAGGTGTTTGTGAGATGTGTGTGATATGTATGTGAAGTGTGGGTGAGGTGTGTGTGAAGTGTGCGTGTGGTGTGTGAGGTGTATGTGAGGTGTGTCTAATGTGTGTGTGAGGTGTGTGTGAGATGTGTTTGAAGCGTGTGTTTGAAGCGTGTGTTTGAGGCGTGTGTGAGGCGTGTGTGAGGCGTGTGTGAGGTGTGTGTGAGGTGTGTGTGAGGTGTGTGTGAGGTGTGTCTGAGGTGTGTGTAAGGTGTTTGTGAGATGTGTGTGATGTGTGTGTGTGAGGTGTGGGTGAGGTGTGTGTGAAGTATGCGTGTGGTGTGTGTGAGGTGTATGTGAGGTGTGTCTGATGTGTGTGTGTGGTGTGTGTGAGATGTGTTTGAAGAGTGTGTTTGAGACGTGTGTGAGGCGTGTGTGAGGTGTGTGTGAGACGAGTGTGAGGCTTGTGTGAGGCGTGTGTGAGGCTTGTGTGAGACGTGTGTGAGGCGTGTTTGAGTCGTGTGTGAGACGTGTATGAGGCGCGTGTGAGATATGTGTGAGGCTTGTGTGAGACTGTGAGGCTTGCGTAAAGCTTGTGTGAGGTGTATGTGAAGCACGTGTGGGGCGTGTGTGAGGCTTGTGTGAAGCGCGTGTGAGGCGTGTATGAGGCTTGTGTGAGGCTTGTATCAGGCTTGTGTGAGGCTTGTATGAGGCTTGTGTGAGGCTTGTATGAGGCTTATGTGAGGCTTGTGTGAGGGGTGTGAGGCTTTGTGAGGATTGTCTGAGTCTTGTAAGGCGCATGTGAGGGGCGTGAGTTTTGTGTGAGGCGTATGTGAGCCGTGTGTGAGGCGTGTGTGAGGCGTGTATTAGGCTTGTATGAGGCTTGTGTGAGGCTTGTATGAGGCTTATGTGAGGCTTGTGTGAGGGGTGAGAGGCTTGTGTGAGGCTTGTCTGAGTCTTGTAAGGCGCGTGTGAGGCGTGTGAGTTTTGTGTGAGGCGTATGTGAGGCGTGTGTGAGGCGTGTGTGAGGCGTGTGTGAGGCGTGTGTGAGTTGTGTGTCAGGCGTGTATGAGGCGTGTTTGAGACGTATATGAGGCGTGTGTGAGGCGTGGGCGAGGCATGTGTGAGGCGTGTGTGAGGCGTGTGTGAGGTGTGTGTGAGGCATGTGTAAGGCGTGTGTGAGGCGTGTGTGAGGCGTGTGTGAGGCGTGTGTGAGGCGTGTGTGAGGCGTGTGTGAGGCGTGTGTGAGGCGTGTGTGAGGCGTGTGTGAGGCGTGTGTGAGGCGTGTGTGAGGCGTGTGTGAGGCGTGTGTGAAGTGTGTGTGAAGTGTGTGTGAGGTGTGTGTGAGGTGTGTGTGAGGTGTGTGTGAGGTGTGTGTGAGGTGTGTGTGAGGTGTGTGTGAGTTGTGTGTGAAGTGTGTGTGATAAATTTGTGAGGCGTGCATGAGGCGTGTATGAGGCGTGTGTGAGGCGTGTGAGGCATGTGTGAGGCGTGTGTGAGGCGTATGTGAGGCGTGTGTGAGGGGTGTGTGAGGCGTGTGTGAGGCATGTGTGAGACGTGTCTGAGGCGTGTGTGAGGCGTGTGTGAGGCGTGTGTGAGGCGTGTGTGAGGCGGGTGAGGCGTGTGTGAGGCGTGTGTGAGGTCTTAGTGAGGCGTGTGTGAGACATGTGTGAGGTGTTTGTGAGGGGTGTGGGAGGCGTGAATGAGGCGTGTGTGAGGCTTGGGTGAAGCGTGTGTGAGGCGTGTGTGAGGCGTGTGTGAGGAGTTTGTGAGGCGTGTGTGAGACGTGTGTGAGGCGTTTGTGAGGCGTGTGTGAAGCGTGTGTGAGGCGTTTGTGAGGCCTGAGTGAGGCGTGTGTGAAGCGTGTGTGTGAGGTGTGTGTGAGGTGTGTGTGAGGTGTGTGTGAGGCTTGTGTGAGGCGTATGTGAAGCGTGTGTGAGGCGTGTTTGAGGCGTGTGTGAGGCGTGTGTGAGGCGTGTGTGAGGCGTGTGGGAGGTGTGTGTGAGGTGTGTGTGAGGTGAGTGTGATGCGTGTGTGAATCGTGTGTGAGGCGTGGGTGAGGCGTGTGTGAGGCGTAAGAGAGGTGTGTGTGAAGTGTGCGTGAGGCGTGTATGAGGTGTGTTAGTTGTGTGTGAGGCGTGTGTGAGGTGTGTGTGAGGTGTGTGTTAGGCGTGTGTGAGGCTTGAGTGAGGCTTGTGTGAGGCGTGAATGAGGTGTGTGTGAAGTGTGTGTGGCGTGTGTGAGGCTTGTGTGAGGCGTGTTTGAGGCGTGTGTGAGGCGTGTGGGAGGTGTGAATGAGGCGTGTGTGAGGCTTGGGTGAAGTGTGTGTGGCGTGTGTGAGGCGTGTGTGAGGCGTGTGTGAGGCGTGTGTGAGGCGTGTGTGAGGCGTGTGTGAGGTGTGTATGAGGCGTGTGTGAGGCGTGTGTGAGGCGTGTGTGATGCGTGTGGGAGGCGTGTGGGAGGCGTGTAAGAAGCGTGTGGGAAGCGTGTGGGAAGCGTGTGGGAGGCGTGTGGGAGGCGTGTGGGAGGCGTATGGGAGGCGTGTGGGAGGCGTGTGGGAGGCGTGTAGGAGGCGTGTGGGAAATGAGTGTGAGGCGTGTGGGAGGCGTGTGTGAGGCTTGTGTGAGGCGTATGTGAGGCGTGAATGAGTCGTGTGTGAGGCTAGTGTGAGGCGTATGTGAGGCGTGTGTGAGGCGTGTTTGAGGCGAGTTTGAGTGTGTGAGGCGTGTGTGAGGCGTGTGGGAGGCGTGTGGGAGGCGTGTGGGAGGCGTGTGGGAGGCGTGTGGGAGGCGTGAATGAGGCGTGTATGAGGCTTGTGTGAGGCGTGTGCGAGGCGTGTGCGAGGCGTGAGTGAGGCGTGTGGAAGGCGTGAGGGAGGTGTGTTAGGTGTGGGTGAGGCGTGTGTGAGGTGAGTGTGAGTTATGTGAGGTGTGTGTGAGGTGTGTGAGGTGTGTGAGGTGTGTGTGAGGTGTGTGTGAGGTGTGTGTGAGGTGTGTGTGAGGTGTGTGTGAGGTGTGTGTGAGGTGTGTGTGAGGTTTGTGTGAGGTGTGTGTGAGGTGTGTGTGAGGTCTGTGTGAGGAGTGTGTGAGGTTTGTGTGAGGTGTGTGTGAGGTGTGTGTGAGGTATATGTGAGGTGATTGTGAGGAGTGTGTGATGTTTGTGTGATGTGTGTGTGTGTGTGTGTAAATATTTTAAGAATTAATTAATATCTCCAGAGAGTAACTCGGCCAAAAATTTTGAAGTACCTTGAATATATATAAATATGTTCATAGAATCCGCTTTTATCTAATATTTAAACATGAACTTAAACAAAATTCGTTACACGTACTGTTGCAGGACCCTGTACTAAAGTAACTTAATAAATTATGCTGTAAAATTTAGCCAATTTCTAGTTTTTTAGTTTTAGTTCCGAACTTTCGAAAGTACAATGGCGCATAAAAATTTGAAGTTCTCCAGAATTCAGCGTTTGGTGAACTTAGTTAGGGAGAAAGATTGTGAAATACTGCAGTAATTAAATTATCCAAATTTTGAAACCACAAAAGCAACAAATACGAAACGAATCAACCCAGGAACCTTAAAAAATATTTTTTCCATGTTTATATATTCTAGTAGAAATATCGATATTTAAAGTTAATGCATTAAATATTTGAAATAAAAGTGAACACACTTCGCCAATAAAGATTTAAACATCAGCCTTGTTCTAACCGACTACTAAAAATAAGTAGTTTTCAATTCCATCTTAATCGTTAATATCGTGATGATTTCAAAACTAAAAATGTATCGGCGCCAAATTATTTAATAAAAAAATGTGGATAACAAAAAACAAGATAACTTGGACCATAGAATATTAAAACAATCACACATAAAACTCATGTAAATTTTACGACTAACTTTATTTGTAATTGCTTTCTTACTCTAAGTTGTTTATATCTTGTTTTAGTAGTAATTTAGCATTTACTTTCAATAAAAATATATAAGAACTTTTTTAAAGACGGTTTGATTTTACTTTTTTTTTTCCTCTGTCATTTCTTAAACATTAATTTTTTATTTTATTTCGAAGAATATGGAAAGATTAAAAAAATTATAAAATTTTTGTAAAAAAATTAAACCGACTTCTAAAAGTGTGATAAAAAGTGAAAAATAATTATAAATTTTTATATGAAATTGAAATTTTTGAAGTCGGCGCCAAATCAATACCAGACAAAATTTGATAAACAGATTAAAAATAATTTATTTGTAATTGGTTTCTTACAATAATTTGTATATATTTGTAGTTATTTATTTCATTTAGAAATAATTTGTAGCCGACTTCAAAAATTTCAATTTCATATAAAAATTTATAGTTATTTTTCACTTTTTAGCGCACTTTTAGAAGTCGGTCCAATTTCTTTGAAAAAAATTTTATTTTTCGATTTTTAATTTTGAATTGATTATGATATCCATAAATTATTTGAACTAAGTACTAATCGAGACTAGTGCACCTCGCAATGACTCCAAGATGGCAAAAAAAGTACCCATTTTATCAAAAGTTGTAATGTGTGAGGCGAGAGTGAGGCGTGTGTGAGGCGTGTGTGAGGCGTGTGTGAGGCGTGTGTGAGGCGTGTGTGAGGCGTGTGTGAGGCGTGTGTGAGGCGTGTGTGAGGCGTGTGTGAGGCGTGTGTGAGGTGGGTGTGAGGTTTGTGTGAGGTGCGTGTGAGGTGTATGTGAGGTGTGTGTGAGGTGTGTGTGAGGCGTGTGTTAGGTGTGTGTGAGGTGTGTGTTAGGTGTGTGTGAGGTGTGTGTGAGGTGTGTGTGAGGTGTGTCTGAGGTGTGTGTGAGGTGTGTGTGAGGTGTTTGTGAGATGTGTGTGATATGTATGTGAAGTGTGGGTGAGGTGTGTGTGAATTGTGCGTGTGGTGTGTGAGGTGTATGTGAGGTGTGTCTAATGTGTGTGTGAGGTGTGTGTGAGATGTGTTTGAAGCGTGTGTTTGAAGCGTGTGTTTGAGGCGTGTGTGAAGCGTGTGTGAGGCGTGTGTGAGGCGTGTGTGAGGCGTGTGTGAGGCGTGTGTGAGGCGTGTGTGAGGCGTGTGTGAGGCGTGTGTGAGGTGGGTGTGAGGTGTGTGTGAGGTGCGTGTGAGGTGTATGTGAGGTGTGTGTGAGGTGTGTGTGAGGTGTGTGTGAGGTGTGTGTTAGGTGTGTGTGAGGTGTGTGTTAGGTGTGTGTGAGGTGTGTGTGAGGTGTGTGTGAGGTGTGTCTGAGGTGTGTGTGAGGTGTGTGTGAGGTGTTTGTGAGATGTGTGTGATATGTTTGTGAAGTGTGGGTGAGGTGTGTGTGAAGTGTGCGTGTGGTGTGTGAGGTGTATGTGAGGTGTGTCTAATGCGTGTGTGAGGTGTGTGTGAGATGTGTTTGAAGCGTGTGTTTGAGGCGTGTGTGAGGCGTGTGTGAGGCGTGTGTGAGGCGTGTGTGAGGCGTATTTAAGGCGTGTGTGAGGTGTGTGTGTGGGAGACGAGTGTGAGGCTTGTGTGAGGCGTGTGTGAGGCTTGTGTGAGACGTGTGTGAGACGTGGGTGAGGCGCGTGTGAGACGTGTGTGAGACGTGTGTGAGGCTTGTGTGAGACGTGTGAGGCTTGCGTAAAGCTTGTGTGAGGCGTATGTGAAGCACGTGTGGGGCGTGTGTGAGGCTTGTGTGAGACGTGTGTGAGGCTTGTGTGAATCGCGTGTGAGGCGTGTGTGAGGCGTGTATGAGGCTTGTGTGAGGCTTGTATGAGTCTTGTAAGGCGCGTGTGAGGCGTGTGAGTTTTGTGTGGGGCGTATGTGAGGCGTGTGTGAGGCGTGTGTAAGTCGTGTGTGAGGCGTGTGTGAGTCGTGTGTGAGGCGTGTGCGAGGCTTGTGTGAGGCGTGTGAGGCGTGTGTGAGGCGTGTGTGAGGCGGGTGTGAGGCGTGTGTGAGGCGTGTGTGAGGCGATTGTGAGGCGTGTGGGAGGCGTGTGGGAGTTTTGTGGGACGCGTGTGGGAAGCGAGTGTGAGGCGTGTGAGAGGCGTGTATGAGGCGTGTGTAAGACGTATGTGAGGCGTGTGCGAGGCGTGTTTGAGGCGTGTGTGAGGCGAGTGTGAGGCGAGTGTGAGGCGTGTGTGAGTCGTGTGTGAGGCGTGTATGAGGCGTGTGTAAGACGTATGAGAGGCGTGTGCGAGACGTGTGTGAGGTGTGTGTGAGGCGTGTGTGAGGTGTGTGTGAGGTGTGTGTGAGGTGTGTGTGATGCGTGTGTGAGTCGTGTGTGAGGCGTGAGTGAGGCGTGTGTGAGGCGTGAGAGAGGTGTGTGTGAAGTGTGCGTGAGGCGTGTGTGAGGTGTGTTAGTTGTGTGTGGGGCTTGTGTGAGGTGTGTGTGAGGTGTGTGTTAGGCGTGTGTGAGGCTTGAGTGAGGCTTGTGTGAGGCGTGAATTAGGTGTGTGTGAAATGTGTGTGGCGTGTGTGAGGCTTGTGTGAGGCGTGTTTGAGGCGTGTGTGAGGCGTGTGTGATGCGTGTTGGAGGCGTGTGGGAGGCGTGTTGGAGGCGTGAATGAGGCGTGTGTGAGGCTTGTGTGAGGCTTGTGTGAGGCGTATGTGAGGCGTTTGTGAGGCGTGTGGGAGGCGTGTGGGAATCTTGTGGGAGGCGTGTGGGAAGCGAGTGTGTGGCGTGTGGGAGGCGTGAATGAGGTGTGTGTGAGTCTTGGGTGAAGCGTGTGTGAAGCGTGTGTGAGGCGTGTGTGAGGCGTGTGGGAGGCGTGTGGGCGGCGTGTGGGAAACGAGTGTGAGGCGTGTGGGAGGCGTGAATGAGGCGTGTGTGAGGCTTGTGTAAGGCGTATGTGAGGCGTGTGTGAGGCGTGTTTGAGGCGTGTTTGAGGCGTATTTGAGGCGTGTGTGAGGCGTGTGGGAGGTGTGTGGGAGGCGTGAATGAGGCGTGTGTGAGGCTTGGGTGAAGCGTGTGTGAGGCGTGTGTGAGGCGTGTGTGAGGCGTGTGTAAGGCGTGTGTGAGGCGTGTGTGAGGCGTGTGTGAGGCGTGTGTGAGGCGTGTCTGAGGCGTGTGTGAGGCGTTTGTGAGGCGTGTGTGAGGCGTGTAAGAGTCTTGTGGGAAGCGAGTGGGAAGCGAGTGTGAGGCGTGTGGGAGGCGTGTGTGAGGCGTGTGTGAGGCTTGTGTGAGGCGTATGTGAGGCGTGAATGAGGCGTGTGTGAGGCTTGTGTGAGGCGTATGTGAGGCGTGTGTGAGGCGTGTTTGAGGCGTGTGTGAGGCGTGTGTGAGGCGTGTTTGAGGCTTGTGTGAGGCGTGTGGGAGGCGTGAATGAGGTGTGTGTGAGTCTTGGGTGAAGCGTGTGTGAGGGGTGTGTGAGGCGTGTGTGAGGCGTGTGTGAGGCGTGTGTGAGGCGTGTGGGAGGCGTGTGGGAGGCGTGTGGGAAACGAGTGTGAGGCGTGTGGGAGGCGTGAATGAGGCGTGTGTGAGGCTTGTGTAAGGCGTATGTGAGGCGTGTGAGAGTCTTGTGGGAGGCGTGTGGGAAACGAGTGTGAGGCGTGTGGGAGGCGTGAATGAGGCGTATGTGAGGCTTGGGTAAAGCGTGTGTGAAGCGTGTGTGAGGCGCGTGTGAGGCGCGTGTGAGGCGCGTGTGAGGCGCGTGTGAGGCGTGTGTAAGGCGTGTGTAAGGCGTGTGTGAGGCGTGTGTGAGGCGTGTGTGAGGCGTGTGTGAGGCGTGTGTGAGGTGTGTGTGAGGCGTGTGTGAGGCGTGTGTGAGGCGTGTGTGAGGCGTGTGTGAGGCGTGTGTGAGGCGTGTTTGAGGCGTGTGTGAGGCGTGTGTGAGGCGTGTGTGAGGCGTGTGTGAGGCGTGTGGGAGGCGTGTAAGAGTCTTGTGGGAGGCTTGTGGGAAACGAGTGTGAGGCGTGTGGGAAGCGTGAATGAGGCGTATGTGAGGCTTGGGTGAAGCGTGTGTGAAGCGTGTGTGAGGCGAGTGTGAGGCGTGTGTGAGGCGTGTGTGAGGCGTGTGTGAGGCGCGTGTGAGGCGCGTGTGAGGCGTGTGTGAGGCGTGTGTGAGGCGTGTTTGAGGCGTGTGTGAGGCGTGTGGGAGGCGTGAATGAGGCGTGTGTGAGGCTTGGGTGAAGCGTGTGTGAGGCGTGTTTGAGGAGTTTGTGAGGCGTGTGTGGGATGTGTGTGAGGCGTTTGTGAGGTGTGTGTGAAGCGTGTGTGAGGCGTGTGTGAGGCCTGAGTGAGGCGTGTGTGAAGCGTGTGTGTGAGGTGTATGTGAGGTGTGTGTGAGGAGTGTGTGAGGTGTGTGTGAGGTGAGTGAGGTGTGTGTGAGGTGTGTGTGAGGTGTGTGTGAGGTGTGTGTGAGGTGTGTGTGAGGTGTGTGTGAGGTGTGTGTGAGTTGAGTGAGGTGTGTGTGAGGTGTGTGTGAGGTGTGTGTGAGGTGTGTGTGAGGTGTGTGTGAGGTGTGTGTGAGGTGTGTGTGAGGTGTGTGTGAGGTGTGTGTGAGGTGTGTGTGAGGTGTGTCTGAGGTGTGTGTAAGGTGTTTGTGAGATGTGTGTGATGTGTGTGTGTGAGGTGTGGGTGAGGTGTGTGTGAAGTGTGCGTGTGGTGTGTGTGAGGTGTATGTGAGGTGTGTCTGATGTGTGTGTGTGGTGTGTGTGAGATGTGTTTGAAGCGTGTGTTTGAGACGTGTGTGAGGCGTGTGTTAGGTGTGTGTGAGACGAGTGTGAGGCTTGTGTGAGGCGTGTGTGAGGCTTGCGTGAGACGTGTGTGAGGCGTGTTTGAGGCGTGTGTGAGACGTGTATGAGGCGCGTGTGAGACATGTGTGAGGCTTGTGTGAGACTGTGAGGCTTGCGTAAAGCTTGTGTGAGGCGTATGTGAGGCACGTGTGGGGCGTGTGTGAGGCTTGTGTGAAGCGCGTGTGAGGCGTGTATGAGGCTTGTGTGAGGCTTGTATCAGGCTTGTGTGAGGCTTGTATGAGGCTTGTGTGAGGCTTGTATGAGGCTTGTGTGTGGCTTGTATGAGGCTTATGTGAGGCTTGTGTGAGGGGTGTGAGGCTTGTGTGAGGCTTGTCTGAGTCTTGTAAGGCGCGTGTGAGGCGCGTGAGTTTTGTGTGAGGCGAATGTGAGGCGTGTGTGAGGCTTGTATGAGGCTTGTGTGAGGCTTGTATGAGGCTTATGTGAGGCTTGTGTGAGGGGTGAGAGGCTTGTGTGAAGCTTGTCTGAGTCTTGTAAGGCGCGTGTGAGGCGTGTGAGTTTTGTGTGAGGCGTATGTGAGGCGTGTGTGAGGCGTGTGTGAGTTGTGTGTCAGGCGTGTATGAGGCGTGTGTGAGACGTATATGAGGCGTGTGTGATGCGTGGGCGAGGCTTGTGTGAGGTGTGTGTGAGGCGTGTGTGAGGCGTGTGTGAGGCGTGTGTGAGGTGTGTGTGAGGCATGTGTGAGGCGTGTGTGAGGCCTGTGTGAGGCGTGTGTGAGGCGAGTGTGAGGCGTGTGTGAGGCGTGTGTGAGGCGTGTGTGAGGCGTGTGTGAGGCGTGTGTGAGGCGTGTGTGAGGTGTGTGTGAGGCGTGTGTGAGGCGTGTGTGAGGCGTGTGTGAGGCGTGTGTGAGGCGTGTGTGAGGCGTGTGTGAGGCGTGTGTGAGGAGTGTGTGAAGTGTGTGTGAGGTGTGTGTGAGGTGTGTGTGAGGTGTGTGTGAGGTGTGTGTGAGGTGTGTGTGAGTTGTGTGTGAGGTGTGTGTGATAAATTTGTGAGGCGTGCATGAGGCGTGTGTGAGGCGTGTGTGAGGCGTGTGAGGCATGTGTGAGGCGAATGTGAGGCGTGTGTGAGGGGTGTGTGAGGCGTGTGTGAGGCATGTGTGAGACGTGTCTTAGGCGTGTGTGAGGCGTGTGTGAGGCGTGTGTGAGGCGTGTGTGAGGCGGGTAAGGCGTGTGTGAGGCGTGTGTGAGGCGTGTGTGAGGCGTGTGTGAGACATGTGTGAGGTGTTTGTGAGACGTGTGGGAGGCGTGAATGAGGCGTGTGTGAGGCTTGGGTGAAGCGTGTGTGAGGCGTGTGTGAGGAGTTTGTGAGGCGTGTGTGAGACGTGTGTGAGGCGTTTGTGAGGCGTGTGTGAAGCGTGTGTGAGGCGTGTGTGAGGCCTGAGTGAGGCGTGTGTGAAGCGTGTGTGTGAGGTGTGGGTGAGGTGTGTGTGAGGCTTGTGTGAGGCTTGTGTGAGGCGTATGTGAAGCGTGTGTGAAGCGTGTGTGAGGCGTGTTTGAGGCGTGTGTGAGGCGTGTGTGAGGCGTGTGTGAGGCGTGTGTGAGGCGTGTGTGAGGCGTGTGTGAGGTGTGTGTGAGGTGAGTGTGATGCGTGTGTGAATCGTGTGTGAGGCGTGAGTGAGGCGTGTGTGAGGCGTAAGAGAGGTGTGTGTGAAGTGTGCGTGAGGCGTGTATGAGGTGTGTTAGTTGTGTGTGAGGCGTGTGTGAGGTGTGTGTGAGGTGTGTGTGAGGTGTGTGTGAGGTGTGTGTGAGGTGTGTGTTTGGCGTGTGTGAGGCTTGAGTGAGGCTTGTGTGAGGCGTGAATGAGGTGTGTGTGAAGTGTGTGTGGCGTGTGTGAGGCTTGTGTGAGGCGTGTTTGAGGCGTGTGTGAGGCGTGTGGGAGGTGTGAATGAGGCGTGTGTGAGGCGTGTGTGAGGCGTGTGTGAGGCGTGTGTGAGGCGTGTGTGAGGCGTGTGTGAGGCGTGTGTGAGGCGTGTGTGAGGCGTGTGTGAGGTGTGTGTGAGGCGTGTGTGAGGCGTGTGTGAGGCGTGTGTGATGCGTGTGGGAGGCGTGTGGGAGGCGTGTAAGAAGCGTGTGGGAAGCGTGTGGGGGGCGTGTGGGAGGCGTGTGGGAAACGAGTGTGAGGCGTGTGGGAGGCGTGTGTGAGGCGTGTGTGAGGCGTGTGGGAGGCGTGTGGGAGGCGTGAATGAGGCGTGTGGAAGGCGTGAAGGAGGTGTGTTAGGTGTGATTGAGGCGTGTGTGAGGTGTTTGAGGTGTGTGTGAGGTGTGTGTGAGGTATGTGTGAGGTGTGTGTGAGGTGTGTGTGATGTGTGTGTGAGGCGAGTGTGAGGCGTGTGTGAGGCGTGTGTGAGGCGTGTGTGAGGCGTGTGTGAGGCGTGTGTGAGGCGTGTGTGAGGCGTGTGTGAGGCGTGTGCGAGGCGAGTGCGAGGCGTGTGGGAGGCGTAAGTGAGGCGTGTGGAAGGCGTGAAGGAGGTGTGTTAGGTGTGATTGAGGCGTGTGTGAGGTGTGTGTGAGGTGTGTGAGGTGTGTGTGAGGTGTGTGTGAGGTGTGTGTGAGGTGTGTGTGAGGTGTGTGAGGTGTGTGTGAGGTGTGTGTGAGGTATGTGTGAGGTGTGTGTGAGGTGTGTGTGAGGTGTGTGTGAGGTGTGTGTGAGGTTTGTGTGAGATGTGTGTGAGGTGTGTGTGAGGTGTGTGTGAGGAGTGTGTGAGGTTTGTGTGAGGTGTGTGTGAGGTGTGTGTGTGGTATATGTGAGATGTGTGTGAGGAGTGTGTGATGTGTGTGTGATGTGTGTGTGATGTGTGTGTGATGTGTGTGTGTGTGTGTGTGTAAATATTTTAAGATTTAATTAATATCTCCAGAGAGTAACTCGGCCAAAAATTTTGAATTACCTTGAATATATATAAATATGTTCATAGAATCCGCTTTTATCTAATATTTAAACATGAACTTAAACAAAATTCGTTACACGCACTGTTGCAGGACCCTGTTCTAAAGTTACTTTATAAATTATGCTGTAAAATTTAGCCCATTTCTAGTTTTTCAGTTTTAGTTCCGAACTTTCGAATGTACAATGGCGCATAAAAATTTGATGTTCTCCAGAGTTCAGCGTTTGGTGAACTTAGTTAGGGAGAAAGATTGTGAAATACTGCAGTAATTAAATTATCCAAATTTTGAAACCACAAAAGCAACAAATACGAAACGAATCAACCCAGGAACCTTAAAAAATAATTTTTTCCATGTTTATATATTCTAGTAGAAACATCGATATTTAAAGTTAATACATTAAATATTTGAAGTAAAGGTGAACACACTTCGCCAATAAAGATTTAAACATCAGCCTTGTTCTAACCGACTACTAAAAATAAGTAGTTTTCAATTCCATCTTAATCGTTAATATCGTGATGATTTCAAAACTAAAAATGTAATTTAAAAAAACTTCCTTCTAAAAAAATGCTAAAAATTTTTGAAATCGGCGCCAAATTATTTAATAAAAAAATGTGGATAACAAAAAAAAAGATAACTTGAACCATAGAATATTAAAACAATCACACATAAAACTCATGTAAATTTTACAACTAACTTTATTTGTAATTGCTTTCTTACTCTAAGTAGTTTATATCTTGTTTTAGTAGTAATTTAGCATTTACTTTCAATAAAAATATATAAGAACTTTTTTAAAGACGGTTTGATTTTATTTTTTTTTTTTCCTCTGTCATTTCTTAAACATTAATTTTTTATTTTATTTCGAAGAATATGGAAAGATTAAAGAAATTATAAAATTTTTGTAAAAAAATTAAACCGACTTCTAAAAGTGTGATAAAAAGTGAAAAATAATTATAAATTTTTATATGAAATTGAAATTTTTGAAGTCGGCGCCAAATCAATACCAGACAAAATTTGATAAACAGATTAAAAATACTTTATTTGTAATTGGTTTCTTACAATAATTTGTATATATTTGTAGTTATTTATTTCATTTAGAAATAATTTGTAGCCGACTTCAAAAATTTCAATTTCATATAAAAATTTATAGTTATTTTTCACTTTTTAGCGCACTTTTAGAAGTCGGTCCAATTTCTTTGAAAAAAATTTTATTTTTCGATTTTTAATTTTGAATTGATTATGATATCCATAAATTATTTGAACTAAGTACTAATCGAGACTAGTGTACCTCGCAATGACTCCAAGATGGCAAAAAAGTACCTATTTTATCCAAAGTTGTAAATCTCCCTAAAATGAACCACTAAAAATCCTTTGATTCTTAGAGTTCTCCAAATACCAGTGAAATTGTGTCAAACAAATATTTAGTCTGTCATAGTAAATCCACTATACCGGGTGTCAACGAATCTATTAGACAAGTCATAATTTCTAAAGTATCATGTGAATCGAAATGAGAATTGGTACAGGTAAATGGTATGTGAAGGGGAGAGTTTTCGCGTATTTTCCACTATCCGGCCACTTCCGGTTTCACCGGAAATGGCCCCGGTTTTGAATTTTTAAAAGAAACACCCTGTATATTTTAAAAATTTTTTATTTCTGAGACAATTCTAGATCAGAACGTGACATTTTAAAAACTTTTTACATCTAATTCATTTTTTTAGAGCCACTTTTAAAATTGCATCTAGGTGGCTGTGATCAGACTCAAACTAATCCAAGGGCATTAGGTGATGTCAAAAAAATACAATCGTAAAGTTTTAGTTACTAGTATGAAAGACAGGAATAAGATAAGTTGACAAAATTACGTTTTCATTTTTAACTATTAATTTTCAAATGGCGACCCCTTTTTGACAACCACTTTTAGAAAAAAGCATTCTTTGACGAATCTAACGGTACTAATTTATTTGCTATTGGATTAGACATAAGAACAGAAATTAAATATTATTAAGCAAAATACTGGATATTTTATTTATTTATGACAAGTGCGCCATGGACAGCCGTGATGCATAATAATTTGCAACTGTTTTTATCAAGTGCTTTGTTTTCCAAAGAACAGAAGCATGTTATGATATCTTTTGTTCTATGGAGTGTATCGGAGTGTAAGTCAGATTAGGTTGTTGCATATATTTTTCCTTATCGCGCTATATAGCTGTTCTCTTTGGTGGCACAAATCGGGATAATGCACGGATGCCATAAGATATTACGTACTTGAAATGGTGTGTGTGTGTGTGTGTGTGTGTGTGTGTGTGTGTGTGTGTGTGTGTGATGAGTGTGTGTTATGTGTGTGATGTGTGTGTGATGTGTGTGTGATGTGTGTGTGATGTGTGTGTGAGGCGTGTGTGAGGCGTGTGTGAGGCTTGTGAGGCGTGTGTGAGGCGTGTGTGAGGCGTGTGTGAAGCGTGTGTGAGGTGTGTGTGAGGTGTGTGTGAGGTGTGTGTGAGGTGTGTGTGTGGTGTGTGAGAGGTGAGTGTGAGGCGCGTGTGAGGCGCGTGTGAGGCGCGTGTGAGGCGCGTGTGAGGCGTGTGTGAGGCGTGTGTGAGGCGTGTGTGAGGCGTGTGTGAGAAATTTGTGAGGCGTGTGTGAGGTGTGTGTGAGGCGTGTGTGAGGTGTGTGTGAGGTGTGTGTGAGGTGTGTGTGATGCGTGTGTGAGTCGTGTGTGAGGCGTGAGTGAGGCGTGTGTGAGGCGTGAGAGAGGTGTGTGTGAAGCGTGTGTGAAGCGTGTGTGAGGCGTGCGTGAGGCGTGTGTGAGGCGTGTGCGAGGCCTGAGTGAGGCGTGTGTGAAGCGTGTGTGTGAGGTGTGTGTGAGGTTTGTGTGAGATGTGTGTGAGGTGTGTGTGAGGTGTGTGTGAGGTGTGTGTGAGGTTTGTGTGAGATGTGTGTGAGGTGTGTGTGAGGTGTGTGTGAGGAGTGTGTGAGGTTTGTGTGAGGTGTGTGTGAGGTGTGTGTGTGGTATATGTGAGGTGTGTGTGAGGAGTGTGTGATGTGTGTGTGATGTGTGTGTGATGTGTGTGTGATGTGTGTGTGTGTGTGTGTGTGTGTGTGTGTGTGTAAATATTTTAAGATTTAATTAATATCTCCAGAGAGTAACTCGGCCAAAAATTTTGAAGTACCTTGAATATATATAAATATGTTCATAGAATCCGCTTTTATCTAATATTTAAACATGAACTTAAACAAAATTCGTTACACGCACTTTTGCAGGACCCTGTTCTAAAGTTACTTTATAAATTATACTGTAAAATTTAGCCCATTTCTAGTTTTTCAGTTTTAGTTCCGAACTTTCGAATGTACAATGGCGCATAAAAATTTGAAGTTCACCAGAGTTCAGCGTTTGGTGAACTTAGTTAGGGAGAAAGATTGTGAAATACTGAAGTAATTAAATTATCCAAATTTTGAAACCACAAAAGCAACAAATACGAAACGAATCAACCCAGGAACCTTAAAAAATAATTTTTTCCATGTTTATATATTCTAGTAGAAACATCGATATTTAAAGTTAATACATTAAATATTTGAAATAAAGGTGAACACACTTCGCCAATAAAGATTTAAACATCAGCCTTGTTCTAACCGACTACTAAAAATAAGTAGTTTTCAATTCCATCTTAATCGTTAATATCGTGATGATTTCAAAACTAAAAATGTAATTTAAAAAAACTTCCTTCTAAAAAAATGCTAAAAACTTTGAAATCGGCGCCAAATTATTTAATAAAAAAATGTGGATAACAAAAAAAAAGATAACTTGAACCATAGAATATTAAAACAATCACACATAAAACTCATGTAAATTTTACAACTAACTTTATTTGTAATTGCTTTCTTACTCTAAGTAGTTTATATCTTGTTTTAGTAGTAATTTAGCATTTACTTTCAATAAAAATATATAAGAACTTTTTTAAAGACGGTTTGATTTTACTTTTTTTTTTCCTCTGTCATTTCTTAAACATTAATTTTTTATTTTATTTCGAAGAATATGGAAAGATTAAAGAAATTATAAAATTTTTGTAAAAAAATTAAACCGACTTCTAAAAGTGTGATAAAAAGTGAAAAATAATTATAAATTTTTATATGAAATTGAAATTTTTGAAGTCGGCGCCAAATCAATACCAGACAAAATTTGATAAACAGATTAAAAATACTTTATTTGTAATTGGTTTCTTACAATAATTTGTATATATTTGTAGTTATTTATTTCATTTAGAAATAATTTGTAGCCGACTTCAAAAATTTCAATTTCATATAAAAATTTATAGTTATTTTTCACTTTTTAGCGCACTTTTAGAAGTCGGTCCAATTTCTTTGAAAAAAATTTTATTTTTCGATTTTTAATTTTGAATTGATTATGATATCCATAAATTATTTGAACTAAGTACTAATCGAGACTAGTGCACCTCGCAATGACTCCAAGATGGCAAAAAAAGTACCCATTTTATCCAAAGTTGTAATGTGTGAGGCGAGAGTGAGGCGTGTGTGAGGCGTGTGTGAGGCGTGTGTGAGGCGTGTGTGAGGCGTGTGTGAGGCGTGTGTGAGGCGTGTGTGAGGCGTGTGTGAGGCGTGTGTGAGGCGTGTGTGAGGCGTGTGTGAGGCGTGTGTGAGGCGTGTGTGAGGTGGGTGTGAGGTGTGTGTGAGGTGCGTGTGAGGTGTATGTGAGGTGTGTGTGAGGTGTGTGTGAGGTGTGTGTGAGGTGTGTGTTAGGTGTGTGTGAGGTGTGTGTGTTAGGTGTGTGTGAGGTGTGTGTGAGGTGTGTGTGAGGTGTGTCTGAGGTGTGTGAGGTGTGTGTGAGGTGTTTGTGAGATGTGTGTGTGATATGTATGTGAAGTGTGGGTGAGGTGTGAGTGAAGTGTGCGTGTGGTGTGTGAGGTGTATGTGAGGTGTGTCTAATGTGTGTGTGAGGTGTGTGTGAGATGTGTTTGAGGCGTGTGTGAGGCGTGTGTGAGGCGTATTTAAGGTGTGTGTGAGGTGTGTGTGTGGGAGACAAGTGTGAGGCTTGTGTGAGGCGTGTGTGAGACGTGTGTGAGACGTGTGTGAGGCTTGTGTGAGACATATGAGGCTTGCGTAAAGCTTGTGTGAGGCGTATGTGAGGCACGTGTGGGGCGTGTGTGAGGCTTGTGTGAGACGTGTGTGAGGCTTGTGTGAGACATATGAGGCTTGCGTAAAGCTTGTGTGAGGCGTATGTGAGGCACGTGTGGGGCGTGTGTGAGGCTTGTGTGAGACGTGTGTGAGGCTTGTGTGAATCGCGTGTGAGGCGTGTGTGAGGCGTGTATGAGGCTTGTGTGAGGCTTGTATGAGTCTTGTAAGGCGCGTGTGAGGCGTGTGAGTTTTGTGAAGGGCGTATGTGAGGCGTGTGTGAGGCGTGTGTAAGTCGTGTGTGAGGCGTGTGTGAGTCGTGTGTGAGGCGTGTGCGAGGCTTGTGTGAGGCGTGTGAGGCGTGTGTGAGGCGCGTGTGAGGCGGGTGTGAGGCGGGTGTGAGGCGTGTGTGAGGCGTGTGTGAGGCGATTGTGAGGCGTGTGGGAGGCGTGTGGGAGTTTTGTGGGAGGCGTGTGGGAAGCGAGTGTGAGGCGTGTGAGAGGCGTGTATGAGGCGTGTGTAAGACGTATGTGAGGCGTGTGCGAGGGGTGTTTGAGGCGTGTGTGAAGCGAGTGTGAGGCGAGTGTGATGCGTGTGTGATTCGTGTGTGAGGCGTGAGTGAGGCGTGTGTGAGGCGTGAGAGGGGTGTGTGTGAAGTGTGCGTGAGGCGTGTGTGAGGTGTGTTAGTTGTGTGTGGGGCTTGTGTGAGGTGTGTGTGAGATGTGTGTTAGGCGTGTGTGAGGCTTGAGTGAGGCTTGTGTGAGGCGTGAATTAGGTGTGTGTGAAATGTGTGTGGCATGTGTGAGGCTTGTGTGAGGCGTGTTTGTGGCGTGTGTGAGGCGTGTGTGAGGCGTGTGTGAGACGTGTGTGAGTCGTGTGTGAGGCGTGTATGAGACGTGTATGAGTCGAGTTTTAGGCGTGTGTGAGGCGTGTGTGATGCGTGTTGGAGGCGTGTGGGAGGCGTGTTGGAGGCGTGTGGGAGGCGTGTGGGAGGCGTGTGGGAGGCGTGTGGGAAACGATTGTGAGGCGAGTCGGAGGCGTGTGTGAGGCTTGTGTGAGGCGTATGTGAGGCGTGAATGAGGCGTGTGTGAGGCTTGTGTGAGGCTTGTGTGAGGCGTATGTGAGGCGTGTGAGAGGCGTGTTTGAGGCGAGTTTGAGACGTGTGTGAGGCGTGTGGGAGGCGTGTGGGGGGCGTGAATGAGGCGTGTGAGGCTTGGGTGAGGCTTGGGTGAAGCGTGTGTGAGGCGTTTGTGAGGCGTGTGAAAGGCGTGTGGGAATCTTGTGGGAGGCGTGTGGGAGGCGTGAATGAGGTGTGTGTGAGTCTTGGGTGAAGCGTGTGTGAAGCGTGTGTGAGGCGTGTGTGAGGCGTGTGTGAGGCGTGTGGGAGGCGTGTGGGCGGCGTGTGGGAAACGAGTGTGAGGCGTGTGGGAGGCGTGAATGAGGCGTGTGTGAGGTTTGTGTAAGGCGTATGTGAGGCGTGTGTGAGGCGTGTTTGAGGCGTGTTTGAGGCGTATTTGAGGCGTGTGTGAGGCGTGTGGGAGGTGTGTGGGAGGCGTGAATGAGGCGTGTGTGAGGCTTGGGTGAAGCGTGTGTGAGGCGTGTGTGAGGCTTGTGTGAGGCGTGTGTAAGGCGGGTGTGAGGCGTGTGTGAGGCGTGTGTGAGGCGTGTGTGAGGCGTGTAAGAGTCTTGTGGGAAGCGAGTGGGAAGCGAGTGTGAGGCGTGTGGGAGGCGTGAATGAGGCGTGTGTGAGGCTTAGGTGAGGCTTGTGTGAGGCGTATGTGAGGCGTGAATGAGGCGTGTGTGAGGCTTGTGTGAGGCGTATGTGAGGCGTGTGTGAGGCGTGTTTGAGGCGTGTGTGAGGCGTGTTTGAGGCTTGTGTGAGGCGTGTGGGAGGCGTGAATGAGGTGTGTGTGAGTCTTGGGTGAAGCGTGTGTGAGGGGTGTGTGAGGCGTGTGTGAGGCATGTGTGAGGCGTGTGGGAGGCGTGTGGGAAACGAGTGTGAGGCGTGTGGGAGGCGTGAATGAGGCGTGTGTGAGGCTTGTGTAAGGCGTATGTGAAGCGTGTGTGAGGCGTGTGAGAGTCTTGTGGGAGGCGTGTGGGAAACGAGTGTGAGGCGTGTGGGAGGCGTGAATGAGGCGTATGTGAGGCTTGGGTGAAGCGTGTGTAAAGCGTGTGTGAGGCGCGTGTGAGGCGCGTGTGAGGCGCGTGTGAGGCGCGTGTGAGGGGTGTGTGAGGCGTGTGAGGCGTGTGTAAGGCGTGTGTGAGGCGTGTGTGAGGCGTGTGTGAGGCGTGTGTGAGGCGTGTGTGAGGCGTGTGTGAGGCGTGTGTGAGGCGTGTGTGAGGGGTGTGTGAGGGGTGTGTGAGGCGTGTGTGAGGCGTGTGTGAGGCGTGTGTGAGGCGTGTGTGAGGCGTGTGTGAGGCGTGTGTGAGGCGTGTGTGAGGCGTGTGTGAGGCGTGTGTGAGGCGTGTGGGAGGCGTGTGGGAGGCGTGTGTGAGGCGTGTGGGAGGCGTGTGGGAGGCGTGTGGGAGGCGTGTGGGAGGCGTGTGGGAGGCGTGTGGGAGGCGTGTGGGAGGCGTGTTGGAGGCGTGTGGGAGGCGCGTGTGAGGCGCGTGTGAGGGGTGTGTGAGGCGTGTGAGGCGTGTGTAAGGCGTGTGTGAGGCGTGTGTGAGGCGTGTGTGAGGCGTGTGTGAGGCGTGTGTGAGGCGTGTGTGAGGCGTGTGTGAGGCGTGTGTGAGGGGTGTGTGAGGGGTGTGTGAGGCGTGTGTGAGGCGTGTGTGAGGCGTGTGTGAGGCGTGTGTGAGGCGTGTGTGAGGCGTGTGTGAGGCGTGTGTGAGGCGTGTGTGAGGCGTGTGTGAGGCGTGTGTGAGGCGTGTGTGAGGCGTGTGTGAGGCGTGTGTGAGGCGTGTGGGAGGCGTGTGGGAGGCGTGTGTGAGGCGTGTGGGAGGCGTGTGGGAGGCGTGTGGGAGGCGTGTGGGAGGCGTGTGGGAGGCGTGTGGGAGGCGTGTTGGAGGCGTGTGGGAGGCGTGTGGGAGGCGTATGGGAGGCGTGTGGGAGGCGTGTGGGAGGCGTGTGGGAAATGAGTGTGAGGCGTGTGTGAGGCTTGTGTGAGGCGTATGTGAGGCGTGAATGAGGCGTGTGTGAGGCTTGTGTGAGGCGTATGTGAGGCGTGTGTGAGGCGTGTTTGAGGCGAGTTTGAGTGTGTGAGGCGTGTGTGAGGCGTGTGTGAGGCGTGTGGGAGGCGTGTGGGAGGCGTGTGTGAGGCGTGTGGGAGGCGTGTGGGAGGCGTGTGGGAGGCGTGAATGAGGCGTGTGTGAGGCTTGTGCGAGGCGTGTGCGAGGCGTGAGTGAGGCGTGTGGAAGGCGTGAGGGAGGTGTGTTAGGTGTGGGTGAGGCGTGTGTGAGGTGAGTGTGAGTTATGTGAGGTGTGTGTGAGGTGTGTGAGGTGTGTGAGGTGTGTGTGAGGTGTGTGTGAGGTGTGTGTGAGGTGTGTGTGAGGTGTATGTGAGGTGTGTGTGAGGTTTGTGTGAGGTGTGTGTGAGGTGTGTGTGAGGTCTGTGTGAGGAGTGTGTGAGGTTTGTGTGAGGTGTGTGTGAGGTGTGTGTGAGGTATATGTGAGGTGTGTGTGAGAAGTGTGTGATGTGTGTGTGATGTGTGTGTGTGTGTGTGTAAATATTTTAAGATTTAATTAACATCTCCAGAGAGTAACTCGGCCAAAAATTTTGAAGTACCTTGAATGTATATAAATATGTTCATAGAATCCGCTTTTATCTAATATTTAAACATGAACTTAAACAAAATTCGTTACACGTACTGTTGCAGGACCCTGTACTAAAGTAACTTTATAAATTATGCTGTAAAATTTAGCCAATTTCTAGTTTTTTAGTTTTAGTTCCGAACTTTCGAAAGTACAATGGCGCATAAAAATTTGAAGTTCTCCAGAGTTCAGCGTTTGGTGAACTTAGTTAGGGAGAAAGATTGTGAAATACTGCAGTAATTAAATTATCCAAATTTTGAAACCACAAAAGCAACAAATACGAAACGAATCAACCCAGGAACCTTAAAAAATATTTTTTTCCATGTTTATATATTCTAGTAGAAATATCGATATTTAAAGTTAATGCATTAAATATTTGAAATAAAAGTGAACACACTTCGCCAATAAAGATTTAAACATCAGCCTTGTTCTAACCGACTACTAAAAATAAGTAGTTTTCAATTCCATCTTAATCGTTAATATCGTGATGATTTTAAAACTAAAAATGTATCGGCGCCAAATTATTTAATAAAAAAATGTGGATAACAAAAAACAAGATAACTTGGACCATAGAATATTAAAACAATCACACATAAAACTCATGTAAATTTTACAACTAACTTTATTTGTAATTGCTTTCTTACTCTAAGTAGTTTATATCTTGTTTTAGTAGTAATTTAGCATTTACTTTCAATAAAAATATATAAGAACTTTTTTAAAAGACGGTTTGATTTTACTTAATTTTTTTTCCTCTGTCACTTCCTAAATATTAATTTTTTATTTTATTTCGAAGAATATGGAAAGATTAAAGAAATTATAAAATTTTTGTAAAAAAATTAAACCGACTTCTAAAAGTGTGATAAAAAGTGAAAAATAATTATAAATTTTTATATGAAATTGAAATTTTTGAAGTCGGCGCCAAATCATTACCAGACAAAATTTGATAAACAGATTAAAAATAATTTATTTGTAATTGGTTTCTTACAATAATTTGTATCTATTTGTAGTTATTTATTTCATTTAGAAATAATTTGTAGCCGACTTCAAAAATTTCAATTTCATATAAAAATTTATAGTTATTTTTCACTTTTTAGCGCACTTTTAGAAGTCGGTCCAATTTCTTTGAAAAAAATTTTGTTTTTCGATTTTTTATTTTGAATTGATTATGATATCCATAAATTATTTGAACTAAGTACTAATCGAGACTAGTGTACCTCGCAATGACTCCAAGATGGCAAAAAAGTACCTATTTTATCCAAAGTTGTAAATCTCCCTAAAATGAACCACTAAAAATTCTTTGATTCTTAGAATTCTCCAAATACCAGTGAAATTGTGTCAAACAAATATTTAGTCTGTCATAGTAAATCCACTATACCGGGTGTCAACGAATCTATTAGACAAGTCATAATTTCTAAAGTATCATGTGTATCGAAATGAGAATTGGTACAGGTAAATGGTATGTGAAGGGGAGAGTTTTCGCATATTTTCCACTTTCCGGCCACTTCCGGTTTCACCGGAAATGGCCCCGGTTTTGAATTTTTAAAAGAAACACCCTGTATATTTTAAAATTTTTTTATTTCTGAGACAATTCTAGATCAGAGCGTGACATTTTAAAAACTTTATACTTCTAATTCATTTTTTTAGAGCCACTTTAAAATTGCATCTAGGTGGCTGTGATCAGACGTAAACTAATCCAAGGGCATTAGGTGATGTCAAAAAAATACAATCGCAAAGTCTTAGTTACTAGTATGAAAGACAGGAATAAGATAAGTTGACAAAATTACGTTTTCATTTTTAACTATTAATTTTCAAATGGCGACCCCTTTTTGACAACCACTTTTAGAAAAAAACATTCTTTGACGAATCTAACGGTACTAATTTATTTGCTATTGGATTAGACATAAGAACAGAAATTAAATATTATTAAGCAAAATACTGGATATTTTATTTATTTATGACAAGTGCGCCATGGACAGCCGTGATGCATAATAATTTGCAACTGTTTTTATCAAGTGCTTTGTTTTCCAAAGAACAGAAGCATGTTATGATATCTTTTGTTCTATGGAGTGTATCGGAGTGTAAGTCAGAGTAGGTTGTTGCATATATTTTTCCTTATCGCGCTATATAGCTGTTCTCTTTGGTGGCACAAATCGGGATAATGCACGGATGCCATAAGATATTACGTACTTGAAATGGTGTGTGTGTGTGTGTGTGTGTGTGTGTGTGTGTGTGTGATGTGTGTGTGTTATGTGTGTGATGTGTGTGTGATGTGTGTGTGATGTGTGTGTGATGTGTGTGTGAGGCGTGTGTGAGGCGTGTGTGAGGCTTGTGAGGCTTGTGTGAGGCGTGTGTGAGGCGTGTGTGAAGCGTGTGTGAGGTGTGTGAGGTGTGTGTGAGGTGTGTGTGAGGTGTGTGTGTGGTGTGTGAGAGGTGAGTGTGAGGCGCGTGTGAGGCGCGTGTGAGGCGCGTGTGAGGCGCGTGTGAGGCGCGTGTGAGGCGCGTGTGAGGCGTGTGTGAGGCGTGTGTGAGGCGTGTGTGAGGCGTGTGTGAGGCGTGTGTGAGAAATTTGTGAGGCGTGTGTGAGGTGTGTGTGAGGCGGGTGTGAGGTGTGTGTGAGATGTGTGTGAGGTGTGTGTGATGCGTGTGTGAGTCGTGTGTGAGGCGTGAGTGAGGCGTGTGTGAGGCGTGAGAGAGGTGTGTGTGAAGCGTGTGTGAAGCGTGTGTGAGGCGTGCGTGAGGCGTGTGTGAGGCGTGTGCGAGGCCTGAGTGAGGCGTGTGTGAAGCGTGTGTGTGAGGTGTGTGTGAGGTGTGTGTGAGATGTGTGTGAGGTGTGTGTGAAGTGTGTGTGAAGTGTGTGTGTATGGTGTGTGGGAGGCGTGTTGGAGGCGTGTGGGAAACGATCGTGAGGCATTTGGGAGGCGTGAATGAGGCGTGTGTGAGGCTTGTGTGAGGCGTATGTGAAGCGTGTGTGAGGCGTGTTTGAGGCGTGTGTGAGGCGTGTGTGAGGTGTGTGGGAGGCGTGAATGAGGCGTGTGTGAGGCTTGGGTGAAGCGTATGTGAGGCGTGTGTGAGGCATGTGTGAGGCGTGTGTGAGGCGTGTGTGAGGAGTGTGCGAGGAGTGTGTGAGGAGTGTGTGAGGAGTGTGTGAGGCGTGTGTGAGGCTTGTGTGAGGCGTGTGTGAGGCGTGTGTGAGGCGTGTGTGAGGCGTGTGTGAGGTGTGTGTGAGGTGTGTGTGAGGTTTGTGTGATGTGTGTGTGAGGTGTGTGTGAGGTGTGTGTGAGGTGTGTGTGAGGTGTGTGTGAGGAGTGTGTGAGGTTTGTGTGAGGTTTGTGTGAGGTTTGTGTGAGGTGTGTGTGAGGTATATGTGAGGTGATTGTGAGGAGTGTGTGATGTTTGTGTGATGTGTGTGTGTGTGTGTGTGTAAATATTTTAAGAATTAATTAATATCTGCAGAGAGTAACTCGGCCAAAAATTTTGAAGTACCTTGAATATATATAAATATGTTCATAGAATCCGCTTTTATATAATATTTAAACATGAACTTAAACAAAAATCGTTACACGCACTGTTGCAGGACCCTGTACTAAAGTTAGTTTATAAATTATGCTGTAAAATTTAGCCCATTTCTAGTTTTTTAGTTTTAGTTCCGAACTTTCGAATGTACAATGGCGCATAAAAATTTGAAGTTCTCCAGAGTTCAGCGTTTGGTGAACTTAGTTAGGGAGAAAGATTGTGAAATACTGCAGTAATTAAATTATCCAAATTTTGAAACCACAAAAGCAACAAATACGAAACGAATCAACCCAGGAACCTTAAAAAATAATTTTTTCCATGTTTATATATTCTATTAGAAACATCGATATTTAAAGTTAATACAATAAATATTTGAAATAAAGGTGAACACACTTCGCCAATAAAGATTTAAACATCAGCCTTGTTCTAACCGGCTACTAAAAATAGTAGTGAAAAATAATTATAAATTTTTATATGAAATTGAAATTTTTGAAGTCGGCGCCAAATCAATACCAGACAAAATTTGATAAACAGATTAAAAATACTTTATTTGTAATTGGTTTCTTACAATAATTTGTATATATTTGTAGTTATTTATTTCATTTAGAAATAATTTGTAGCCGACTTCAAAAATTTCAATTTCAAATAAAAATTTATAGTTATTTTTCACTTTTTAGCGCACTTTTAGAAGTCGGTCCAATTTCTTTGAAAAAAATTTTATTTTTCGATTTTTAATTTTGAATTGATTATCATATCCATAAATTATTTGAACTAAGTACTAATCGAGACTAGTGCACCTCGCAATGACTCCAATATGGCAAAAAAAGTACCCATTTTATCCAAAGTTGTAATGTGTGAGGCGAGAGTGAGGCGTGTGTGAGAAATTTGTGAGGCGTGTGTGAGGTGTGTGTGAGGCGTGTGTGAGGTGTGTGTGAGGTGTGTGTGAGGTGTTTGTGATGCGTGTGTGAGTCGTGTGTGAGGCGTGAGTGAGGCGTGTGTGAGGCGTGAGAGAGGTGTGTGTGAAGCGTGTGTGAAGCGTGTGTGAGGCGTGCGTGAGGCGTGTGTGAGGCGTGTGCGAGGCCTGAGTGAGGCGTGTGTGAAGCGTGTGTGTGAGGTGTGTGTGAGGTGTGTGTGAGATGTGTGTGAGGTGTGTGTGAGGTGTGTGTGAGGTGTGTGTGAGGTTTGTGTGAGATGTGTGTGAGGTGTGTGTGAGGTGTGTGTGAGGAGTGTGTGAGGTTTGTGTGAGGTGTGTGTGAGGTGTGTGTGTGGTATATGTGAGGTGTGTGTGAGGAGTGTGTGATGTGTGTGATGTGTGTGTGATGTGTGTGTGATGTGTGTGTGTGTGTGTGTGTGTGTAAATATTTTAAGATTTAATTAATATCTCCAGAGAGTAACTCGGCCAAAAATTTTGAAGTACCTTGAATATATATAAATATGTTCATAGAATCCGCTTTTATCTAATATTTAAACATGAACTTAAACAAAATTCGTTACACGCACTGATGCAGGACCCTGTTCTAAAGTTACTTTATAAATTATGCTGTAAAATTTAGCCCATTTCTAGTTTTTCAGTTTTAGTTCCGAACTTTCGAATGTACAATGGCGCATAAAAATTTGAAGTTCTCCAGAGTTCAGCGTTTGGTGAACTTAGTTAGGGAGAAAGATTGTGAAATACTGCAGTAATTAAATTATCCAAATTTTGAAACCACAAAAGCAACAAATACGAAACGAATCAACCCAGGAACCTTAAAAAATAATTTTTTCCATGTTTATATATTCTAGTAGAAACATCGATATTTAAAGTTAATACATTAAATATTTGAAATAAAGGTGAACACACTTCGCCAATAAAGATTTAAACATCAGCCTTGTTCTAACCGGCTACTAAAAATAGTAGTGAAAAATAATTATAAATTTTTATATGAAATTGAAATTTTTGAAGTCGGCGCCAAATCAATACCAGACAAAATTTGATAAACAGATTAAAAATACTTTATTTGTAATTGGTTTCTTACAATAATTTGTATATATTTTTAGTTATTTATTTCATTTAGAAATAATTTGTAGCCGACTTCAAAAATTTCAATTTCATATAAAAATTTATAGTTATTTTTCACTTTTTAGCGCACTTTTAGAAGTCGGTCCAATTTCTTTGAAAAAAATTTTATTTTTCGATTTTTAATTTTGAATTGATTATGATATCCATAAATTATTTGAACTAAGTACTAATCGAGACTAGTGCACCTCGCAATGACTCCAAGATGGCAAAAAAAGTACCCATTTTATCAAAAGTTGTAATGTGTGAGGCGAGAGGGATGCGTGTGTGAGGCGTGTGTGAGGCGTGTGTGAGGCGTGTGTGAGGCGTGTGTGAGGCGTGTGTGAGGCGTGTGTGAGGCGTGTGTGAGGCGTGTGTGAGGCGTGTGTGAGGCGTGTGTGAGGCGTGTGTGAGGTGGGTGTGAGGTTTGTGTGAGGTGCGTGTGAGGTGTATGTGAGGTGTGTGTGAGGTGTGTGTGAGGTGTGTGTTAGGTGTGTGTGAGGTGTGTGTTAGGTGTGTGTGAGGTGTGTGTGAGGTGTGTGTGAGGTGTGTCTGAGGTGTGTGTGAGGTGTTTGTGAGATGTGTGTGATATGTATGTGAAGTGTGGGTGAGGTGTGTGTGAAGTGTGCGTGTGGTGTGTGAGGTGTATGTGAGGTGTGTCTAATGTGTGTGTGAGGTGTGTGTGAGATGTGTTTGAAGCGTGTGTTTGAAGCGTGTGTTTGAGGCGTGTGTGAAGCGTGTGTGAGGCGTGTGTGAGGCGTGTGTGAGGCGTGTGTGAGGCGTGTGTGAGGCGTGTGTGAGGCGTGTGTGAGGCGTGTGTGAGGTGGGTGTGAGGTGTGTGTGAGGTGCGTGTGAGGTGTATGTGAGGTGTGTGTGAGGTGTGTGTGAGGTGTGTGTGAGGTGTGTGTTAGGTGTGTGTGAGGTGTGTGTTAGGTGTGTGTGAGGTGTGTGTGAGGTGTGTGTGAGGTGTGTCTGAGGTGTGTGTGAGGTGTGTGTGAAGTGTTTGTGAGATGTGTGTGATATGTTTGTGAAGTGTGGGTGAGGTGTGTGTGAAGTGTGCGTGTGGTGTGTGAGGTGTATGTGAGGTGTGTCTAATGCGTGTGTGAGGTGTGTGTGAGATGTGTTTGAAGCGTGTGTTTGAGGCGTGTGTGAGGCGTGTGTGAGGCGTGTGTGAGGCGTATTTAAGGCGTGTGTGAGATGTGTGTGTGGGAGACGAGTGTGAGGCTTGTGTGAGGCGTGTGTGACGCTTGTGTGAGACGTGTGTGAGACGTGGGTGAGGCGCGTGTGAGACGTGTGTGAGACGTGTGTGAGGCTTGTGTGAGACGTGTGAGGCTTGCATAAAGCTTGTGTGAGGCGTATGTGAAGCACGTGTGGGGCGTGTGTGAGGCTTGTGTGAGACGTGTGTGAGGCTTGTGTGAATCGCGTGTGAGGCGTGTGTGAGGCGTGTATGAGGCTTGTGTGAGGCTTGTATGAGTCTTGTAAGGCGCGTGTGAGGCGTGTGAGTTTTGTGTGGGGCGTATGTGAGGCGTGTGTGAGGCGTGTGTAAGTCGTGTGTGAGGCGTGTGTGAGTCGTGTGTGAGGCGTGTGCGAGGCTTGTGTGAGGCGTGTGAGGCGTGTGTGAGGCGTGTGTGAGGCGGGTGTGAGGCGGGTGTGAGGCGTGTGTGAGGCGTGTGTGAGGCGATTGTGAGGCGTGTGGGAGGCGTGTGGGAGTTTTGTGGGAGGCGTGTGGGAAGCGAGTGTGAGGCGTGTGAGAGGCGTGTATGAGGCGTGTGTAAGACGTATGTGAGGCGTGTGCGAGGCGTGTTTGAGGCGTGTGTGAGGCGAGTGTGAGGCGAGTGTGAGGCGTGTGTGATGCGTGTTGGAGGCGTGTGGGAGGCGTGTTGGAGGCGTGAATGAGGCGTGTGTGAGGCTTGTGTGAGGCTTGTGTGAGGCGTATGTGAGGCGTGTGAGAGGCGTGTTTGAGGCGAGTTTGAGACGTGTGTGAGGCGTGTGGGAGGCGTGTGGGGGGCGTGAATGAGGCGTGTGTGAGGCTTGGGTGAGGCTTGGGTGAAGCGTGTGTGAGGCGTTTGTGAGGCGTGTGGGAGGCGTGTGGGAATCTTGTGGGAGGCGTGTGGGAAGCGAGTGTGTGGCGTGTGGGAGGCGTGAATGAGGTGTGTGTGAGTCTTGGGTGAAGCGTGTGTGAAGCGTGTGTGAGGCGTGTGTGAGGCGTGTGTGAGGCGTGTGGGAGGCGTGTGGGCGGCGTGTGGGAAACGAGTGTGAGGCGTGTGGGAGGCGTGAATGAGGCGTGTGTGAGGCTTGTGTAAGGCGTATGTGAGGCGTGTGTGAGGCGTGTTTGAGGCGTGTTTGAGGCGTATTTGAGGCGTGTGTGAGGCGTGTGGGAGGTGTGTGGGAGGCGTGAATGAGGCGTGTGTGAGGCTTGGGTGAAGCGTGTGTGAGGCGTGTGTGAGGCGTGTGTGAGGCGTGTGTAAGGCGTGTGTGAGGCGTGTGTGAGGCGTGTGTGAGGCGTGTGTGAGGCGTGTGTGAGGCGTGTCTGAGGCGTGTGTGAGGCGTTTGTGAGGCGTGTGTGAGGCGTGTAAGAGTCTTGTGGGAAGCGAGTGGGAAGCGAGTGTGAGGCGTGTGGGTGGCGTGAATGAGGCGTGTGTGAGGCTTAGGTGAGGCGTGTGTGAGGCGTGTGTGAGGCTTGTGTGAGGGTATGTGAGGCGTGAATGAGGCGTGTGTGAGGCTTGTGTGAGGCGTATGTGAGGCGTGTGTGAGGCGTGTTTGAGGCGTGTGTGAGGCGTGTGTGAGGCGTGTTTGAGGCTTGTGTGAGGCGTGTGGGAGGCGTGAATGAGGTGTGTGTGAGTCTTGGGTGAAGCGTGTGTGAGGGGTGTGTGAGACGTGTGTGAGGCGTGTGTGAGGCGTGTGGGAGGCGTGTGGGAGGCGTGTGGGAGGCGTGTGGGAAACGAGTGTGAGGCGTGTGGGAGGCGTGAATGAGGCGTGTGTGAGGCTTGTGTAAGGCGTATGTGAGGCGTGTGTGAGGCGTGTGAGAGTCTTGTGGGAGGCGTGTGGGAAACGAGTGTGAGGCGTGTGGGAGGCGTGAATGAGTCGTATGTGAGGCTTGGGTGAAGCGTGTGTGAAGCGTGTGTGAGGCGCGTGTGAGGCGCTTGTGAGGCGCGTGTGAGGCGCGTGTGAGGCGCGTGTGAGGCGCGTGTGAGGCGTGTGTGAGGCGTGTGTGAGGCGTGTGTGAGGCGTGTGTGAGGCGTGTGCGAGGCGAGTGCGAGGCGTGTGGGAGGCGTAAGTGAGGCGTGTGGAAGGCGTGAAGGAGGTGTGTTAGGTGTGATTGAGGCGTGTGTGAGGTGTGTGTGAGGTGTGTGAGGTGTGTGTGAGGTGTGTGTGAGGTGTGTGTGAGGTGTGTGTGAGGTGTGTGAGGTGTGTGTGAGGTGTGTGTGAGGTATGTGTGAGGTGTGTGTGAGGTGTGTGTGAGGTGTGTGTGAGGTGTGTGTGAGGTTTGTGTGAGATGTGTGTGAGGTGTGTGTGAGGTGTGTGTGAGGAGTGTGTGAGGTTTGTGTGAGGTGTGTGTGAGGTGTGTGTGTGGTATATGTGAGATGTGTGTGAGGAGTGTGTGATGTGTGTGTGATGTGTGTGTGATGTGTGTGTGATGTGTGTGTGTGTGTGTGTGTGTAAATATTTTAAGATTTAATTAATATCTCCAGAGAGTAACTCGGCCAAAAATTTTGAATTACCTTGAATATATATAAATATGTTCATAGAATCCGCTTTTATCTAATATTTAAACATGAACTTAAACAAAATTCGTTACACGCACTGTTGCAGGACCCTGTTCTAAAGTTACTTTATAAATTATGCTGTAAAATTTAGCCCATTTCTAGTTTTTCAGTTTTAGTTCCGAACTTTCGAATGTACAATGGCGCATAAAAATTTGATGTTCTCCAGAGTTCAGCGTTTGGTGAACTTAGTTAGGGAGAAAGATTGTGAAATACTGCAGTAATTAAATTATCCAAATTTTGAAACCACAAAAGCAACAAATACGAAACGAATCAACCCAGGAACCTTAAAAAATAATTTTTTCCATGTTTATATATTCTAGTAGAAACATCGATATTTAAAGTTAATACATTAAATATTTGAAGTAAAGGTGAACACACTTCGCCAATAAAGATTTAAACATCAGCCTTGTTCTAACCGACTACTAAAAATAAGTAGTTTTCAATTCCATCTTAATCGTTAATATCGTGATGATTTCAAAACTAAAAATGTAATTTAAAAAAACTTCCTTCTAAAAAAATGCTAAAAATTTTTGAAATCGGCGCCAAATTATTTAATAAAAAAATGTGGATAACAAAAAAAAAGATAACTTGAACCATAGAATATTAAAACAATCACACATAAAACTCATGTAAATTTTACAACTAACTTTATTTGTAATTGCTTTCTTACTCTAAGTAGTTTATATCTTGTTTTAGTAGTAATTTAGCATTTACTTTCAATAAAAATATATAAGAACTTTTTTAAAGACGGTTTGATTTTATTTTTTTTTTTTCCTCTGTCATTTCTTAAACATTAATTTTTTATTTTATTTCGAAGAATATGGAAAGATTAAAGAAATTATAAAATTTTTGTAAAAAAATTAAACCGACTTCTAAAAGTGTGATAAAAAGTGAAAAATAATTATAAATTTTTATATGAAATTGAAATTTTTGAAGTCGGCGCCAAATCAATACCAGACAAAATTTGATAAACAGATTAAAAATACTTTATTTGTAATTGGTTTCTTACAATAATTTGTATATATTTGTAGTTATTTATTTCATTTAGAAATAATTTGTAGCCGACTTCAAAAATTTCAATTTCATATAAAAATTTATAGTTATTTTTCACTTTTTAGCGCACTTTTAGAAGTCGGTCCAATTTCTTTGAAAAAAATTTTATTTTTCGATTTTTAATTTTGAATTGATTATGATATCCATAAATTATTTGAACTAAGTACTAATCGAGACTAGTGTACCTCGCAATGACTCCAAGATGGCAAAAAAGTACCTATTTTATCCAAAGTTGTAAATCTCCCTAAAATGAACCACTAAAAATCCTTTGATTCTTAGAGTTCTCCAAATACCAGTGAAATTGTGTCAAACAAATATTTAGTCTGTCATAGTAAATCCACTATACCGGGTGTCAACGAATCTATTAGACAAGTCATAATTTCTAAAGTATCATGTGAATCGAAATGAGAATTGGTACAGGTAAATGGTATGTGAAGGGGAGAGTTTTCGCGTATTTTCCACTATCCGGCCACTTCCGGTTTCACCGGAAATGGCCCCGGTTTTGAATTTTTAAAAGAAACACCCTGTATATTTTAAAAATTTTTTATTTCTGAGACAATTCTAGATCAGAACGTGACATTTTAAAAACTTTTTACATCTAATTCATTTTTTTAGAGCCACTTTTAAAATTGCATCTAGGTGGCTGTGATCAGACTCAAACTAATCCAAGGGCATTAGGTGATGTCAAAAAAATACAATCGTAAAGTTTTAGTTACTAGTATGAAAGACAGGAATAAGATAAGTTGACAAAATTACGTTTTCATTTTTAACTATTAATTTTCAAATGGCGACCCCTTTTTGACAACCACTTTTAGAAAAAAGCATTCTTTGACGAATCTAACGGTACTAATTTATTTGCTATTGGATTAGACATAAGAACAGAAATTAAATATTATTAAGCAAAATACTGGATATTTTATTTATTTATGACAAGTGCGCCATGGACAGCCGTGATGCATAATAATTTGCAACTGTTTTTATCAAGTGCTTTGTTTTCCAAAGAACAGAAGCATGTTATGATATCTTTTGTTCTATGGAGTGTATCGGAGTGTAAGTCAGATTAGGTTGTTGCATATATTTTTCCTTATCGCGCTATATAGCTGTTCTCTTTGGTGGCACAAATCGGGATAATGCACGGATGCCATAAGATATTACGTACTTGAAATGGTGTGTGTGTGTGTGTGTGTGTGTGTGTGTGTGTGTGTGTGTGTGTGTGTGTGTGTGATGAGTGTGTGTTATGTGTGTGATGTGTGTGTGATGTGTGTGTGATGTGTGTGTGATGTGTGTGTGAGGCGTGTGTGAGGCGTGTGTGAGGCTTGTGAGGCGTGTGTGAGGCGTGTGTGAGGCGTGTGTGAAGCGTGTGTGAGGTGTGTGTGAGGTGTGTGTGAGGTGTGTGTGAGGTGTGTGTGTGGTGTGTGAGAGGTGAGTGTGAGGCGCGTGTGAGGCGCGTGTGAGGCGCGTGTGAGGCGCGTGTGAGGCGTGTGTGAGGCGTGTGTGAGGCGTGTGTGAGGCGTGTGTGAGAAATTTGTGAGGCGTGTGTGAGGTGTGTGTGAGGCGTGTGTGAGGTGTGTGTGAGGTGTGTGTGAGGTGTGTGTGATGCGTGTGTGAGTCGTGTGTGAGGCGTGAGTGAGGCGTGTGTGAGGCGTGAGAGAGGTGTGTGTGAAGCGTGTGTGAAGCGTGTGTGAGGCGTGCGTGAGGCGTGTGTGAGGCGTGTGCGAGGCCTGAGTGAGGCGTGTGTGAAGCGTGTGTGTGAGGTGTGTGTGAGGTTTGTGTGAGATGTGTGTGAGGTGTGTGTGAGGTGTGTGTGAGGTGTGTGTGAGGTTTGTGTGAGATGTGTGTGAGGTGTGTGTGAGGTGTGTGTGAGGAGTGTGTGAGGTTTGTGTGAGGTGTGTGTGAGGTGTGTGTGTGGTATATGTGAGGTGTGTGTGAGGAGTGTGTGATGTGTGTGTGATGTGTGTGTGATGTGTGTGTGATGTGTGTGTGTGTGTGTGTGTGTGTGTGTGTGTGTGTGTAAATATTTTAAGATTTAATTAATATCTCCAGAGAGTAACTCGGCCAAAAATTTTGAAGTACCTTGAATATATATAAATATGTTCATAGAATCCGCTTTTATCTAATATTTAAACATGAACTTAAACAAAATTCGTTACACGCACTTTTGCAGGACCCTGTTCTAAAGTTACTTTATAAATTATACTGTAAAATTTAGCCCATTTCTAGTTTTTCAGTTTTAGTTCCGAACTTTCGAATGTACAATGGCGCATAAAAATTTGAAGTTCACCAGAGTTCAGCGTTTGGTGAACTTAGTTAGGGAGAAAGATTGTGAAATACTGAAGTAATTAAATTATCCAAATTTTGAAACCACAAAAGCAACAAATACGAAACGAATCAACCCAGGAACCTTAAAAAATAATTTTTTCCATGTTTATATATTCTAGTAGAAACATCGATATTTAAAGTTAATACATTAAATATTTGAAATAAAGGTGAACACACTTCGCCAATAAAGATTTAAACATCAGCCTTGTTCTAACCGACTACTAAAAATAAGTAGTTTTCAATTCCATCTTAATCGTTAATATCGTGATGATTTCAAAACTAAAAATGTAATTTAAAAAAACTTCCTTCTAAAAAAATGCTAAAAACTTTGAAATCGGCGCCAAATTATTTAATAAAAAAATGTGGATAACAAAAAAAAAGATAACTTGAACCATAGAATATTAAAACAATCACACATAAAACTCATGTAAATTTTACAACTAACTTTATTTGTAATTGCTTTCTTACTCTAAGTAGTTTATATCTTGTTTTAGTAGTAATTTAGCATTTACTTTCAATAAAAATATATAAGAACTTTTTTAAAGACGGTTTGATTTTACTTTTTTTTTTCCTCTGTCATTTCTTAAACATTAATTTTTTATTTTATTTCGAAGAATATGGAAAGATTAAAGAAATTATAAAATTTTTGTAAAAAAATTAAACCGACTTCTAAAAGTGTGATAAAAAGTGAAAAATAATTATAAATTTTTATATGAAATTGAAATTTTTGAAGTCGGCGCCAAATCAATACCAGACAAAATTTGATAAACAGATTAAAAATACTTTATTTGTAATTGGTTTCTTACAATAATTTGTATATATTTGTAGTTATTTATTTCATTTAGAAATAATTTGTAGCCGACTTCAAAAATTTCAATTTCATATAAAAATTTATAGTTATTTTTCACTTTTTAGCGCACTTTTAGAAGTCGGTCCAATTTCTTTGAAAAAAATTTTATTTTTCGATTTTTAATTTTGAATTGATTATGATATCCATAAATTATTTGAACTAAGTACTAATCGAGACTAGTGCACCTCGCAATGACTCCAAGATGGCAAAAAAAGTACCCATTTTATCCAAAGTTGTAATGTGTGAGGCGAGAGTGAGGCGTGTGTGAGGCGTGTGTGAGGCGTGTGTGAGGCGTGTGTGAGGCGTGTGTGAGGCGTGTGTGAGGCGTGTGTGAGGCGTGTGTGAGGCATGTGTGAGGCGTGTGTGAGGCGTGTGTGAGGCGTGTGTGAGGCGTGTGTGAGGTGGGTGTGAGGTGTGTGTGAGGTGCGTGTGAGGTGTATGTGAGGTGTGTGTGAGGTGTGTGTGAGGTGTGTGTGAGGTGTGTGTTAGGTGTGTGTGAGGTGTGTGTGTTAGGTGTGTGTGAGGTGTGTGTGAGGTGTGTGTGAGGTGTGTCTGAGGTGTGTGAGGTGTGTGTGAGGTGTTTGTGAGATGTGTGTGTGATATGTATGTGAAGTGTGGGTGAGGTGTGAGTGAAGTGTGCGTGTGGTGTGTGAGGTGTATGTGAGGTGTGTCTAATGTGTGTGTGAGGTGTGTGTGAGATGTGTTTGAGGCGTGTGTGAGGCGTGTGTGAGGCGTATTTAAGGTGTGTGTGAGGTGTGTGTGTGGGAGACAAGTGTGAGGCTTGTGTGAGGCGTGTGTGAGACGTGTGTGAGACGTGTGTGAGGCTTGTGTGAGACATATGAGGCTTGCGTAAAGCTTGTGTGAGGCGTATGTGAGGCACGTGTGGGGCGTGTGTGAGGCTTGTGTGAGACGTGTGTGAGGCTTGTGTGAGACATATGAGGCTTGCGTAAAGCTTGTGTGAGGCGTATGTGAGGCACGTGTGGGGCGTGTGTGAGGCTTGTGTGAGACGTGTGTGAGGCTTGTGTGAATCGCGTGTGAGGCGTGTGTGAGGCGTGTATGAGGCTTGTGTGAGGCTTGTATGAGTCTTGTAAGGCGCGTGTGAGGCGTGTGAGTTTTGTGAAGGGCGTATGTGAGGCGTGTGTGAGGCGTGTGTAAGTCGTGTGTGAGGCGTGTGTGAGTCGTGTGTGAGGCGTGTGCGAGGCTTGTGTGAGGCGTGTGAGGCGTGTGTGAGGCGCGTGTGAGGCGGGTGTGAGGCGGGTGTGAGGCGTGTGTGAGGCGTGTGTGAGGCGATTGTGAGGCGTGTGGGAGGCGTGTGGGAGTTTTGTGGGAGGCGTGTGGGAAGCGAGTGTGAGGCGTGTGAGAGGCGTGTATGAGGCGTGTGTAAGACGTATGTGAGGCGTGTGCGAGGGGTGTTTGAGGCGTGTGTGAAGCGAGTGTGAGGCGAGTGTGATGCGTGTGTGATTCGTGTGTGAGGCGTGAGTGAGGCGTGTGTGAGGCGTGAGAGGGGTGTGTGTGAAGTGTGCGTGAGGCGTGTGTGAGGTGTGTTAGTTGTGTGTGGGGCTTGTGTGAGGTGTGTGTGAGATGTGTGTTAGGCGTGTGTGAGGCTTGAGTGAGGCTTGTGTGAGGCGTGAATTAGGTGTGTGTGAAATGTGTGTGGCATGTGTGAGGCTTGTGTGAGGCGTGTTTGTGGCGTGTGTGAGGCGTGTGTGAGGCGTGTGTGAGACGTGTGTGAGTCGTGTGTGAGGCGTGTATGAGACGTGTATGAGTCGAGTTTTAGGCGTGTGTGAGGCGTGTGTGATGCGTGTTGGAGGCGTGTGGGAGGCGTGTTGGAGGCGTGTGGGAGGCGTGTGGGAGGCGTGTGGGAGGCGTGTGGGAAACGATTGTGAGGCGAGTCGGAGGCGTGTGTGAGGCTTGTGTGAGGCGTATGTGAGGCGTGAATGAGGCGTGTGTGAGGCTTGTGTGAGGCTTGTGTGAGGCGTATGTGAGGCGTGTGAGAGGCGTGTTTGAGGCGAGTTTGAGACGTGTGTGAGGCGTGTGGGAGGCGTGTGGGGGGCGTGAATGAGGCGTGTGAGGCTTGGGTGAGGCTTGGGTGAAGCGTGTGTGAGGCGTTTGTGAGGCGTGTGAAAGGCGTGTGGGAATCTTGTGGGAGGCGTGTGGGAGGCGTGAATGAGGTGTGTGTGAGTCTTGGGTGAAGCGTGTGTGAAGCGTGTGTGAGGCGTGTGTGAGGCGTGTGTGAGGCGTGTGGGAGGCGTGTGGGCGGCGTGTGGGAAACGAGTGTGAGGCGTGTGGGAGGCGTGAATGAGGCGTGTGTGAGGTTTGTGTAAGGCGTATGTGAGGCGTGTGTGAGGCGTGTTTGAGGCGTGTTTGAGGCGTATTTGAGGCGTGTGTGAGGCGTGTGGGAGGTGTGTGGGAGGCGTGAATGAGGCGTGTGTGAGGCTTGGGTGAAGCGTGTGTGAGGCGTGTGTGAGGCGTGTGTGAGGCGTGTGTAAGGCGGGTGTGAGGCGTGTGTGAGGCGTGTGTGAGGCGTGTGTGAGGCGTGTAAGAGTCTTGTGGGAAGCGAGTGGGAAGCGAGTGTGAGGCGTGTGGGAGGCGTGAATGAGGCGTGTGTGAGGCTTAGGTGAGGCTTGTGTGAGGCGTATGTGAGGCGTGAATGAGGCGTGTGTGAGGCTTGTGTGAGGCGTATGTGAGGCGTGTGTGAGGCGTGTTTGAGGCGTGTGTGAGGCGTGTTTGAGGCTTGTGTGAGGCGTGTGGGAGGCGTGAATGAGGTGTGTGTGAGTCTTGGGTGAAGCGTGTGTGAGGGGTGTGTGAGGCGTGTGTGAGGCATGTGTGAGGCGTGTGGGAGGCGTGTGGGAAACGAGTGTGAGGCGTGTGGGAGGCGTGAATGAGGCGTGTGTGAGGCTTGTGTAAGGCGTATGTGAAGCGTGTGTGAGGCGTGTGAGAGTCTTGTGGGAGGCGTGTGGGAAACGAGTGTGAGGCGTGTGGGAGGCGTGAATGAGGCGTATGTGAGGCTTGGGTGAAGCGTGTGTAAAGCGTGTGTGAGGCGCGTGTGAGGCGCGTGTGAGGCGCGTGTGAGGCGCGTGTGAGGGGTGTGTGAGGCGTGTGAGGCGTGTGTAAGGCGTGTGTGAGGCGTGTGTGAGGCGTGTGTGAGGCGTGTGTGAGGCGTGTGTGAGGCGTGTGTGAGGCGTGTGTGAGGCGTGTGTGAGGGGTGTGTGAGGGGTGTGTGAGGCGTGTGTGAGGCGTGTGTGAGGCGTGTGTGAGGCGTGTGTGAGGCGTGTGTGAGGCGTGTGTGAGGCGTGTGTGAGGCGTGTGTGAGGCGTGTGTGAGGCGTGTGGGAGGCGTGTGGGAGGCGTGTGTGAGGCGTGTGGGAGGCGTGTGGGAGGCGTGTGGGAGGCGTGTGGGAGGCGTGTGGGAGGCGTGTGGGAGGCGTGTTGGAGGCGTGTGGGAGGCGCGTGTGAGGCGCGTGTGAGGGGTGTGTGAGGCGTGTGAGGCGTGTGTAAGGCGTGTGTGAGGCGTGTGTGAGGCGTGTGTGAGGCGTGTGTGAGGCGTGTGTGAGGCGTGTGTGAGGCGTGTGTGAGGCGTGTGTGAGGGGTGTGTGAGGGGTGTGTGAGGCGTGTGTGAGGCGTGTGTGAGGCGTGTGTGAGGCGTGTGTGAGGCGTGTGTGAGGCGTGTGTGAGGCGTGTGTGAGGCGTGTGTGAGGCGTGTGTGAGGCGTGTGTGAGGCGTGTGTGAGGCGTGTGTGAGGCGTGTGTGAGGCGTGTGGGAGGCGTGTGGGAGGCGTGTGTGAGGCGTGTGGGAGGCGTGTGGGAGGCGTGTGGGAGGCGTGTGGGAGGCGTGTGGGAGGCGTGTGGGAGGCGTGTTGGAGGCGTGTGGGAGGCGTGTGGGAGGCGTATGGGAGGCGTGTGGGAGGCGTGTGGGAGGCGTGTGGGAAATGAGTGTGAGGCGTGTGTGAGGCTTGTGTGAGGCGTATGTGAGGCGTGAATGAGGCGTGTGTGAGGCTTGTGTGAGGCGTATGTGAGGCGTGTGTGAGGCGTGTTTGAGGCGAGTTTGAGTGTGTGAGGCGTGTGTGAGGCGTGTGTGAGGCGTGTGGGAGGCGTGTGGGAGGCGTGTGTGAGGCGTGTGGGAGGCGTGTGGGAGGCGTGTGGGAGGCGTGAATGAGGCGTGTGTGAGGCTTGTGTGAGGCGTGTGCGAGGCTTGTGCGAGGCGTGAGTGAGGCGTGTGGAAGGCGTGAGGGAGGTGTGTTAGGTGTGGGTGAGGCGTGTGTGAGGTGAGTGTGAGTTATGTGAGGTGTGTGTGAGGTGTGTGAGGTGTGTGAGGTGTGTGTGAGGTGTGTGTGAGGTGTGTGTGAGGTGTGTGTGAGGTGTATGTGAGGTGTGTGTGAGGTTTGTGTGAGGTGTGTGTGAGGTGTGTGTGAGGTCTGTGTGAGGAGTGTGTGAGGTTTGTGTGAGGTGTGTGTGAGGTGTGTGTGAGGTATATGTGAGGTGTGTGTGAGAAGTGTGTGATGTGTGTGTGATGTGTGTGTGTGTGTGTGTAAATATTTTAAGATTTAATTAACATCTCCAGAGAGTAACTCGGCCAAAAATTTTGAAGTACCTTGAATGTATATAAATATGTTCATAGAATCCGCTTTTATCTAATATTTAAACATGAACTTAAACAAAATTCGTTACACGTACTGTTGCAGGACCCTGTACTAAAGTAACTTTATAAATTATGCTGTAAAATTTAGCCAATTTCTAGTTTTTTAGTTTTAGTTCCGAACTTTCGAAAGTACAATGGCGCATAAAAATTTGAAGTTCTCCAGAGTTCAGCGTTTGGTGAACTTAGTTAGGGAGAAAGATTGTGAAATACTGCAGTAATTAAATTATCCAAATTTTGAAACCACAAAAGCAACAAATACGAAACGAATCAACCCAGGAACCTTAAAAAATATTTTTTTCCATGTTTATATATTCTAGTAGAAATATCGATATTTAAAGTTAATGCATTAAATATTTGAAATAAAAGTGAACACACTTCGCCAATAAAGATTTAAACATCAGCCTTGTTCTAACCGACTACTAAAAATAAGTAGTTTTCAATTCCATCTTAATCGTTAATATCGTGATGATTTTAAAACTAAAAATGTATCGGCGCCAAATTATTTAATAAAAAAATGTGGATAACAAAAAACAAGATAACTTGGACCATAGAATATTAAAACAATCACACATAAAACTCATGTAAATTTTACAACTAACTTTATTTGTAATTGCTTTCTTACTCTAAGTAGTTTATATCTTGTTTTAGTAGTAATTTAGCATTTACTTTCAATAAAAATATATAAGAACTTTTTTAAAAGACGGTTTGATTTTACTTAATTTTTTTTCCTCTGTCACTTCCTAAATATTAATTTTTTATTTTATTTCGAAGAATATGGAAAGATTAAAGAAATTATAAAATTTTTGTAAAAAAATTAAACCGACTTCTAAAAGTGTGATAAAAAGTGAAAAATAATTATAAATTTTTATATGAAATTGAAATTTTTGAAGTCGGCGCCAAATCATTACCAGACAAAATTTGATAAACAGATTAAAAATAATTTATTTGTAATTGGTTTCTTACAATAATTTGTATCTATTTGTAGTTATTTATTTCATTTAGAAATAATTTGTAGCCGACTTCAAAAATTTCAATTTCATATAAAAATTTATAGTTATTTTTCACTTTTTAGCGCACTTTTAGAAGTCGGTCCAATTTCTTTGAAAAAAATTTTATTTTTCGATTTTTTATTTTGAATTGATTATGATATCCATAAATTATTTGAACTAAGTACTAATCGAGACTAGTGTACCTCGCAATGACTCCAAGATGGCAAAAAAGTACCTATTTTATCCAAAGTTGTAAATCTCCCTAAAATGAACCACTAAAAATTCTTTGATTCTTAGAATTCTCCAAATACCAGTGAAATTGTGTCAAACAAATATTTAGTCTGTCATAGTAAATCCACTATACCGGGTGTCAACGAATCTATTAGACAAGTCATAATTTCTAAAGTATCATGTGTATCGAAATGAGAATTGGTACAGGTAAATGGTATGTGAAGGGGAGAGTTTTCGCATATTTTCCACTTTCCGGCCACTTCCGGTTTCACCGGAAATGGCCCCGGTTTTGAATTTTTAAAAGAAACACCCTGTATATTTTAAAATTTTTTTATTTCTGAGACAATTCTAGATCAGAGCGTGACATTTTAAAAACTTTATACTTCTAATTCATTTTTTTAGAGCCACTTTAAAATTGCATCTAGGTGGCTGTGATCAGACGTAAACTAATCCAAGGGCATTAGGTGATGTCAAAAAAATACAATCGCAAAGTCTTAGTTACTAGTATGAAAGACAGGAATAAGATAAGTTGACAAAATTACGTTTTCATTTTTAACTATTAATTTTCAAATGGCGACCCCTTTTTGACAACCACTTTTAGAAAAAAACATTCTTTGACGAATCTAACGGTACTAATTTATTTGCTATTGGATTAGACATAAGAACAGAAATTAAATATTATTAAGCAAAATACTGGATATTTTATTTATTTATGACAAGTGCGCCATGGACAGCCGTGATGCATAATAATTTGCAACTGTTTTTATCAAGTGCTTTGTTTTCCAAAGAACAGAAGCATGTTATGATATCTTTTGTTCTATGGAGTGTATCGGAGTGTAAGTCAGAGTAGGTTGTTGCATATATTTTTCCTTATCGCGCTATATAGCTGTTCTCTTTGGTGGCACAAATCGGGATAATGCACGGATGCCATAAGATATTACGTACTTGAAATGGTGTGTGTGTGTGTGTGTGTGTGTGTGTGTGTGATGTGTGTGTGTTATGTGTGTGATGTGTGTGTGATGTGTGTGTGATGTGTGTGTGATGTGTGTGTGAGGCGTGTGTGAGGCGTGTGTGAGGCTTGTGAGGCTTGTGTGAGGCGTGTGTGAGGCGTGTGTGAAGCGTGTGTGAGGTGTGTGTGAGGTGTGTGTGAGGTGTGTGTGAGGTGTGTGTGTGGTGTGTGAGAGGTGAGTGTGAGGCGCGTGTGAGGCGCGTGTGAGGCGCGTGTGAGGCGCGTGTGAGGCGCGTGTGAGGCGTGTGTGAGGCGTGTGTGAGGCGTGTGTGAGGCGTGTGTGAGGCGTGTGTGAGAAATTTGTGAGGCGTGTGTGAGGTGTGTGTGAGGCGGGTGTGAGGTGTGTGTGAGATGTGTGTGAGGTGTGTGTGATGCGTGTGTGAGTCGTGTGTGAGGCGTGAGTGAGGCGTGTGTGAGGCGTGAGAGAGGTGTGTGTGAAGCGTGTGTGAAGCGTGTGTGAGGCGTGCGTGAGGCGTGTGTGAGGCGTGTGCGAGGCCTGAGTGAGGCGTGTGTGAAGCGTGTGTGTGAGGTGTGTGTGAGGTGTGTGTGAGATGTGTGTGAGGTGTGTGTGAAGTGTGTGTGAAGTGTGTGTGTATGGTGTGTGGGAGGCGTGTTGGAGGCGTGTGGGAAACGATCGTGAGGCATTTGGGAGGCGTGAATGAGGCGTGTGTGAGGCTTGTGTGAGGCGTATGTGAAGCGTGTGTGAGGCGTGTTTGAGGCGTGTGTGAGGCGTGTGTGAGGTGTGTGGGAGGCGTGAATGAGGCGTGTGTGAGGCTTGGGTGAAGCGTATGTGAGGCGTGTGTGAGGCATGTGTGAGGCGTGTGTGAGGCGTGTGTGAGGAGTGTGCGAGGAGTGTGTGAGGAGTGTGTGAGGAGTGTGTGAGGCGTGTGTGAGGCTTGTGTGAGGCGTGTGTGAGGCGTGTGTGAGGCGTGTGTGAGGCGTGTGTGAGGTGTGTGTGAGGTGTGTGTGAGGTTTGTGTGATGTGTGTGTGAGGTGTGTGTGAGGTGTGTGTGAGGTGTGTGTGAGGTGTGTGTGAGGAGTGTGTGAGGTTTGTGTGAGGTTTGTGTGAGGTTTGTGTGAGGTGTGTGTGAGGTATATGTGAGGTGATTGTGAGGAGTGTGTGATGTTTGTGTGATGTGTGTGTGTGTGTGTGTAAATATTTTAAGAATTAATTAATATCTGCAGAGAGTAACTCGGCCAAAAATTTTGAAGTACCTTGAATATATATAAATATGTTCATAGAATCCGCTTTTATATAATATTTAAACATGAACTTAAACAAAAATCGTTACACGCACTGTTGCAGGACCCTGTACTAAAGTTAGTTTATAAATTATGCTGTAAAATTTAGCCCATTTCTAGTTTTTTAGTTTTAGTTCCGAACTTTCGAATGTACAATGGCGCATAAAAATTTGAAGTTCTCCAGAGTTCAGCGTTTGGTGAACTTAGTTAGGGAGAAAGATTGTGAAATACTGCAGTAATTAAATTATCCAAATTTTGAAACCACAAAAGCAACAAATACGAAACGAATCAACCCAGGAACCTTAAAAAATAATTTTTTCCATGTTTATATATTCTATTAGAAACATCGATATTTAAAGTTAATACAATAAATATTTGAAATAAAGGTGAACACACTTCGCCAATAAAGATTTAAACATCAGCCTTGTTCTAACCGGCTACTAAAAATAGTAGTGAAAAATAATTATAAATTTTTATATGAAATTGAAATTTTTGAAGTCGGCGCCAAATCAATACCAGACAAAATTTGATAAACAGATTAAAAATACTTTATTTGTAATTGGTTTCTTACAATAATTTGTATATATTTGTAGTTATTTATTTCATTTAGAAATAATTTGTAGCCGACTTCAAAAATTTCAATTTCAAATAAAAATTTATAGTTATTTTTCACTTTTTAGCGCACTTTTAGAAGTCGGTCCAATTTCTTTGAAAAAAATTTTATTTTTCGATTTTTAATTTTGAATTGATTATCATATCCATAAATTATTTGAACTAAGTACTAATCGAGACTAGTGCACCTCGCAATGACTCCAATATGGCAAAAAAAGTACCCATTTTATCCAAAGTTGTAATGTGTGAGGCGAGAGTGAGGCGTGTGTGAGAAATTTGTGAGGCGTGTGTGAGGTGTGTGTGAGGCGTGTGTGAGGTGTGTGTGAGGTGTGTGTGAGGTGTTTGTGATGCGTGTGTGAGTCGTGTGTGAGGCGTGAGTGAGGCGTGTGTGAGGCGTGAGAGAGGTGTGTGTGAAGCGTGTGTGAAGCGTGTGTGAGGCGTGCGTGAGGCGTGTGTGAGGCGTGTGCGAGGCCTGAGTGAGGCGTGTGTGAAGCGTGTGTGTGAGGTGTGTGTGAGGTGTGTGTGAGATGTGTGTGAGGTGTGTGTGAGGTGTGTGTGAGGTGTGTGTGAGGTTTGTGTGAGATGTGTGTGAGGTGTGTGTGAGGTGTGTGTGAGGAGTGTGTGAGGTTTGTGTGAGGTGTGTGTGAGGTGTGTGTGTGGTATATGTGAGGTGTGTGTGAGGAGTGTGTGATGTGTGTGATGTGTGTGTGATGTGTGTGTGATGTGTGTGTGTGTGTGTGTGTGTAAATATTTTAAGATTTAATTAATATCTCCAGAGAGTAACTCGGCCAAAAATTTTGAAGTACCTTGAATATATATAAATATGTTCATAGAATCCGCTTTTATCTAATATTTAAACATGAACTTAAACAAAATTCGTTACACGCACTGATGCAGGACCCTGTTCTAAAGTTACTTTATAAATTATGCTGTAAAATTTAGCCCATTTCTAGTTTTTCAGTTTTAGTTCCGAACTTTCGAATGTACAATGGCGCATAAAAATTTGAAGTTCTCCAGAGTTCAGCGTTTGGTGAACTTAGTTAGGGAGAAAGATTGTGAAATACTGCAGTAATTAAATTATCCAAATTTTGAAACCACAAAAGCAACAAATACGAAACGAATCAACCCAGGAACCTTAAAAAATAATTTTTTCCATGTTTATATATTCTAGTAGAAACATCGATATTTAAAGTTAATACATTAAATATTTGAAATAAAGGTGAACACACTTCGCCAATAAAGATTTAAACATCAGCCTTGTTCTAACCGGCTACTAAAAATAGTAGTGAAAAATAATTATAAATTTTTATATGAAATTGAAATTTTTGAAGTCGGCGCCAAATCAATACCAGACAAAATTTGATAAACAGATTAAAAATACTTTATTTGTAATTGGTTTCTTACAATAATTTGTATATATTTTTAGTTATTTATTTCATTTAGAAATAATTTGTAGCCGACTTCAAAAATTTCAATTTCATATAAAAATTTATAGTTATTTTTCACTTTTTAGCGCACTTTTAGAAGTCGGTCCAATTTCTTTGAAAAAAATTTTATTTTTCGATTTTTAATTTTGAATTGATTATGATATCCATAAATTATTTGAACTAAGTACTAATCGAGACTAGTGCACCTCGCAATGACTCCAAGATGGCAAAAAAAGTACCCATTTTATCAAAAGTTGTAATGTGTGAGGCGAGAGGGATGCGTGTGTGAGGCGTGTGTGAGGCGTGTGTGAGGCGTGTGTGAGGCGTGTGTGAGGCGTGTGTGAGGCGTGTGTGAGGCGTGTGTGAGGCGTGTGTGAGGCGTGTGTGAGGCGTGTGTGAGGCGTGTGTGAGGTGGGTGTGAGGTTTGTGTGAGGTGCGTGTGAGGTGTATGTGAGGTGTGTGTGAGGTGTGTGTGAGGTGTGTGTTAGGTGTGTGTGAGGTGTGTGTTAGGTGTGTGTGAGGTGTGTGTGAGGTGTGTGTGAGGTGTGTCTGAGGTGTGTGTGAGGTGTTTGTGAGATGTGTGTGATATGTATGTGAAGTGTGGGTGAGGTGTGTGTGAAGTGTGCGTGTGGTGTGTGAGGTGTATGTGAGGTGTGTCTAATGTGTGTGTGAGGTGTGTGTGAGATGTGTTTGAAGCGTGTGTTTGAAGCGTGTGTTTGAGGCGTGTGTGAAGCGTGTGTGAGGCGTGTGTGAGGCGTGTGTGAGGCGTGTGTGAGGCGTGTGTGAGGCGTGTGTGAGGCGTGTGTGAGGCGTGTGTGAGGTGGGTGTGAGGTGTGTGTGAGGTGCGTGTGAGGTGTATGTGAGGTGTGTGTGAGGTGTGTGTGAGGTGTGTGTGAGGTGTGTGTTAGGTGTGTGTGAGGTGTGTGTTAGGTGTGTGTGAGGTGTGTGTGAGGTGTGTGTGAGGTGTGTCTGAGGTGTGTGTGAGGTGTGTGTGAAGTGTTTGTGAGATGTGTGTGATATGTTTGTGAAGTGTGGGTGAGGTGTGTGTGAAGTGTGCGTGTGGTGTGTGAGGTGTATGTGAGGTGTGTCTAATGCGTGTGTGAGGTGTGTGTGAGATGTGTTTGAAGCGTGTGTTTGAGGCGTGTGTGAGGCGTGTGTGAGGCGTGTGTGAGGCGTATTTAAGGCGTGTGTGAGATGTGTGTGTGGGAGACGAGTGTGAGGCTTGTGTGAGGCGTGTGTGAGGCTTGTGTGAGACGTGTGTGAGACGTGGGTGAGGCGCGTGTGAGACGTGTGTGAGACGTGTGTGAGGCTTGTGTGAGACGTGTGAGGCTTGCATAAAGCTTGTGTGAGGCGTATGTGAAGCACGTGTGGGGCGTGTGTGAGGCTTGTGTGAGACGTGTGTGAGGCTTGTGTGAATCGCGTGTGAGGCGTGTGTGAGGCGTGTATGAGGCTTGTGTGAGGCTTGTATGAGTCTTGTAAGGCGCGTGTGAGGCGTGTGAGTTTTGTGTGGGGCGTATGTGAGGCGTGTGTGAGGCGTGTGTAAGTCGTGTGTGAGGCGTGTGTGAGTCGTGTGTGAGGCGTGTGCGAGGCTTGTGTGAGGCGTGTGAGGCGTGTGTGAGGCGTGTGTGAGGCGGGTGTGAGGCGGGTGTGAGGCGTGTGTGAGGCGTGTGTGAGGCGATTGTGAGGCGTGTGGGAGGCGTGTGGGAGTTTTGTGGGAGGCGTGTGGGAAGCGAGTGTGAGGCGTGTGAGAGGCGTGTATGAGGCGTGTGTAAGACGTATGTGAGGCGTGTGCGAGGCGTGTTTGAGGCGTGTGTGAGGCGAGTGTGAGGCGAGTGTGAGGCGTGTGTGATGCGTGTTGGAGGCGTGTGGGAGGCGTGTTGGAGGCGTGAATGAGGCGTGTGTGAGGCTTGTGTGAGGCTTGTGTGAGGCGTATGTGAGGCGTGTGAGAGGCGTGTTTGAGGCGAGTTTGAGACGTGTGTGAGGCGTGTGGGAGGCGTGTGGGGGGCGTGAATGAGGCGTGTGTGAGGCTTGGGTGAGGCTTGGGTGAAGCGTGTGTGAGGCGTTTGTGAGGCGTGTGGGAGGCGTGTGGGAATCTTGTGGGAGGCGTGTGGGAAGCGAGTGTGTGGCGTGTGGGAGGCGTGAATGAGGTGTGTGTGAGTCTTGGGTGAAGCGTGTGTGAAGCGTGTGTGAGGCGTGTGTGAGGCGTGTGTGAGGCGTGTGGGAGGCGTGTGGGCGGCGTGTGGGAAACGAGTGTGAGGCGTGTGGGAGGCGTGAATGAGGCGTGTGTGAGGCTTGTGTAAGGCGTATGTGAGGCGTGTGTGAGGCGTGTTTGAGGCGTGTTTGAGGCGTATTTGAGGCGTGTGTGAGGCGTGTGGGAGGTGTGTGGGAGGCGTGAATGAGGCGTGTGTGAGGCTTGGGTGAAGCGTGTGTGAGGCGTGTGTGAGGCGTGTGTGAGGCGTGTGTAAGGCGTGTGTGAGGCGTGTGTGAGGCGTGTGTGAGGCGTGTGTGAGGCGTGTGTGAGGCGTGTCTGAGGCGTGTGTGAGGCGTTTGTGAGGCGTGTGTGAGGCGTGTAAGAGTCTTGTGGGAAGCGAGTGGGAAGCGAGTGTGAGGCGTGTGGGTGGCGTGAATGAGGCGTGTGTGAGGCTTAGGTGAGGCGTGTGTGAGGCGTGTGTGAGGCTTGTGTGAGGCGTATGTGAGGCGTGAATGAGGCGTGTGTGAGGCTTGTGTGAGGCGTATGTGAGGCGTGTGTGAGGCGTGTTTGAGGCGTGTGTGAGGCGTGTGTGAGGCGTGTTTGAGGTTTGTGTGAGGCGTGTGGGAGGCGTGAATGAGGTGTGTGTGAGTCTTGGGTGAAGCGTGTGTGAGGGGTGTGTGAGGCGTGTGTGAGGCGTGTGTGAGGCGTGTGGGAGGCGTGTGGGAGGCGTGTGGGAGGCGTGTGGGAAACGAGTGTGAGGCGTGTGGGAGGCGTGAATGAGGCGTGTGTGAGGCTTGTGTAAGGCGTATGTGAGGCGTGTGTGAGGCGTGTGAGAGTCTTGTGGGAGGCGTGTGGGAAACGAGTGTGAGGCGTGTGGGAGGCGTGAATGAGTCGTATGTGAGGCTTGGGTGAAGCGTGTGTGAAGCGTGTGTGAGGCGCGTGTGAGGCGCTTGTGAGGCGCGTGTGAGGCGCGTGTGAGGCGCGTGTGAGGCGCGTGTGAGGCGTGTGCAAGGCGTGTGTAAAGCGTGTGTGAGGCGTGTGTGAGGCGTGTGGGAGGCGTGTGGGAAATGAGTGTGAGGCGTGTGTGAGGCTTGTGTGAGGCGTATGTGAGGCGTGAATGAGGCGTGTGTGAGGCTTGTGTGAGGCGTATGTGAGGCGTGAATGAGGCGTGTGTGAGGCTTGTGTGAGGCGTATGTGAGGCGTGTGTGAGGCGTGTTTGAGGCGAGTTTGAGTGTGTGAGGCGTGTGGGAGGCGTGTGTGAGGCGTGTGGGAGGCGTGTGGGAGGCGTGTGGGAGGCGTGAATGAGGCGTGTGTGAGGCTTGTGTGAGGCGTGTGCGAGGCGTGTGCGAGGCGTGAATGAGGCGTGTGGAAGGCGTGAGGGAGGTGTGTTAGGTGTGGGTGAGGCGTGTGTGAGGTGAGTGTGAGTTATGTGAGGTGTGTGTGAGGTGTGTGAGGTGTGTGAGGTGTGTGTGAGGTGTGTGTGAGGTGTGTGTGAGGTGTGTGTGAGGTGTGTGTGAGGTGTGTGTGAGGTTTGTGTGAGGTGTGTGTGAGGTGTGTGTGAGGTCTGTGTGAGGAGTGTGTGAGGTTTGTGTGAGGTGTGTGTGAGGTGTGTGTGAGGTATATGTGAGGTGTGTGTGAGAAGTGTGTGATGTGTGTGTGATGTGTGTGTGTGTGTGTGTAAATATTTTAAGATTTAATTAACATCTCCAGAGAGTAACTCGGCCAAAAATTTTGAAGTACCTTGAATGTATATAAATATGTTCATAGAATCCGCTTTTATCTAATATTTAAACATGAACTTAAACAAAATTCGTTACACGTACTGTTGCAGGACCCTGTACTAAAGTAACTTTATAAATTATGCTGTAAAATTTAGCCAATTTCTAGTTTTTTAGTTTTAGTTCCGAACTTTCGAAAGTACAATGGCGCATAAAAATTTGAAGTTCTCCAGAGTTCAGCGTTTGGTGAACTTAGTTAGGGAGAAAGATTGTGAAATACTGCAGTAATTAAATTATCCAAATTTTGAAACCACAAAAGCAACAAATACGAAACGAATCAACCCAGGAACCTTAAAAAATATTTTTTTCCATGTTTATATATTCTAGTAGAAATATCGATATTTAAAGTTAATGCATTAAATATTTGAAATAAAAGTGAACACACTTCGCCAATAAAGATTTAAACATCAGCCTTGTTCTAACCGACTACTAAAAATAAGTAGTTTTCAATTCCATCTTAATCGTTAATATCGTGATGATTTTAAAACTAAAAATGTATCGGCGCCAAATTATTTAATAAAAAAATGTGGATAACAAAAAACAAGATAACTTGGACCATAGAATATTAAAACAATCACACATAAAACTCATGTAAATTTTACAACTAACTTTATTTGTAATTGCTTTCTTACTCTAAGTAGTTTATATCTTGTTTTAGTAGTAATTTAGCATTTACTTTCAATAAAAATATATAAGAACTTTTTTAAAAGACGGTTTGATTTTACTTAATTTTTTTTCCTCTGTCACTTCCTAAATATTAATTTTTTATTTTATTTCGAAGAATATGGAAAGATTAAAGAAATTATAAAATTTTTGTAAAAAAATTAAACCGACTTCTAAAAGTGTGATAAAAAGTGAAAAATAATTATAAATTTTTATATGAAATTGAAATTTTTGAAGTCGGCGCCAAATCAATACCAGACAAAATTTGATAAACAGATTAAAAATAATTTATTTGTAATTGGTTTCTTACAATAATTTGTATATATTTGTAGTTATTTATTTCATTTAGAAATAATTTGTAGCCGACTTCAAAAATTTCAATTTCATATAAAAATTTATAGTTATTTTTCACTTTTTAGCGCACTTTTAGAAGTCGGTCCAATTTCTTTGAAAAAAATTTTATTTTTCGATTTTTAATTTTGAATTGATTATGATATCCATAAATTATTTGAACTAAGTACTAATCGAGACTAGTGTACCTCGCAATGACTCCAAGATAGCAAAAAAGTACCTATTTTATCCAAAGTTGTAAATCTCCCTAAAATGAACCACTAAAAATTCTTTGATTCTTAGAATTCTCCAAATACCAGTGAAATTGTGTCAAACAAATATTTAGTCTGTCATAGTAAATCCACTATACCGGGTGTCAACGAATCTATTAGACAAGTCATAATTTCTAAAGTATCATGTGTATCGAAATGAGAATTGGTACAGGTAAATGGTATGTGAAGGGGAGAGTTTTCGCATATTTTCCACTTTCCGGCCACTTCCGGTTTCACCGGAAATGGCCCCGGTTTTGAATTTTTAAAAGAAACACCCTGTATATTTTAAAATTTTTTTATTTCTGAGACAATTCTAGATCAGAGCGTGACATTTTAAAAACTTTATACTTCTAATTCATTTTTTTAGAGCCACTTTAAAATTGCATCTAGGTGGCTGTGATCAGACGTAAACTAATCCAAGGGCATTAGGTGATGTCAAAAAAATACAATCGCAAAGTCTTAGTTACTAGTATGAAAGACAGGAATAAGATAAGTTGACAAAATTACGTTTTCATTTTTAACTATTAATTTTCAAATGGCGACCCCTTTTTGACAACCACTTTTAGAAAAAAACATTCTTTGACGAATCTAACGGTACTAATTTATTTGCTATTGGATTAGACATAAGAACAGAAATTAAATATTATTAAGCAAAATACTGGATATTTTATTTATTTATGACAAGTGCGCCATGGACAGCCGTGATGCATAATAATTTGCAACTGTTTTTATCAAGTGCTTTGTTTTCCAAAGAACAGAAGCATGTTATGATATCTTTTGTTCTATGGAGTGTATCGGAGTGTAAGTCAGATTAGGTTGTTGCATATATTTTTCCTTATCGCGCTATATAGCTGTTCTCTTTGGTGGCACAAATCGGGATAATGCACGGATGCCATAAGATATTACGTACTTGAAATGGTGTGTGTGTGTGTGTGTGATGTGTGTGTGTTATGTGTGTGATGTGTGTGTGATGTGTGTGTGATGTGTGTGTGATGTGTGTGTGAGGCGTGTGTGAGGCGTGTGTGAGGCTTGTGAGGCTTGTGTGAGGCGTGTGTGAGGCGTGTGTGAAGCGTGTGTGAGATGTGTGTGAGGTGTGTGTGAGGTGTGTGTGAGGTGTGTGTGTGGTGTGTGAGAGGTGAGTGTGAGGCGCGTGTGAGGCGCGTGTGAGGCGCGTGTGAGGCGCGTGTGAGGCGTGTGTGAGGCGTGTGTGAGGCGTGTGTGAGGCGTGTGTGAGGCGTGTGTGAGAAATTTGTGAGGCGTGTGTGAGGTGTGTGTGAGGCGTGTGTGAGGTGTGTGTGAGATGTGTGTGAGGTGTGTGTGATGCGTGTGTGAGTCGTGTGTGAGGCGTGAGTGAGGCGTGTGTGAGGTGTGTGTGAGGTGTGTGTGAGGTTTGTGTGATGTGTGTGTGAGGTGTGTGTGAGGTGTGTGTGAGGTTTGTGTGATGTGTGTGTGAGGTGTGTGTGAGGTGTGTGTGAGGTGTGTGTGAGGTGTGTGTGAGGAGTGTGTGAGGTTTGTGTGAGGTTTGTGTGAGGCGTGTGTGAGGCGTGTGTGAGGCGTGTGTGAGGCGTGTGTGAGGTGTGTGTGAGGTGTGTGTGAGGTTTGTGTGATGTGTGTGTGAGGTGTGTGTGAGGTGTGTGTGAGGTGTGTGTGAGGTGTGTGTGAGGAGTGTGTGAGGTTTGTGTGAGGTTTGTGTGAGGTTTGTGTGAGGTGTGTGTGAGGTATATGTGAGGTGATTGTGAGGAGTGTGTGATGTTTGTGTGATGTGTGTGTGTGTGTGTGTGTAAATATTTTAAGAATTAATTAATATCTGCAGAGAGTAACTCGGCCAAAAATTTTGAAGTACCTTGAATATATATAAATATGTTCATAGAATCCGCTTTTATATAATATTTAAACATGAACTTAAACAAAAATCGTTACACGCACTGTTGCAGGACCCTGTACTAAAGTTAGTTTATAAATTATGCTGTAAAATTTAGCCCATTTCTAGTTTTTTAGTTTTAGTTCCGAACTTTCGAATGTACAATGGCGCATAAAAATTTGAAGTTCTCCAGAGTTCAGCGTTTGGTGAACTTAGTTAGGGAGAAAGATTGTGAAATACTGCAGTAATTAAATTATCCAAATTTTGAAACCACAAAAGCAACAAATACGAAACGAATCAACCCAGGAACCTTAAAAAATTATTTTTTCCATGTTTATATATTCTATTAGAAACATCGATATTTAAAGTTAATACAATAAATATTTGAAATAAAGGTGAACACACTTCGCCAATAAAGATTTAAACATCAGCCTTGTTCTAACCGGCTACTAAAAATAGTAGTGAAAAATAATTATAAATTTTTATATGAAATTGAAATTTTTGAAGTCGGCGCCAAATCAATACCAGACAAAATTTGATAAACAGATTAAAAATACTTTATTTGTAATTGGTTTCTTACAATAATTTGTATATATTTTTAGTTATTTATTTCATTTAGAAATAATTTGTAGCCGACTTCAAAAATTTCAATTTCATATAAAAATTTATAGTTATTTTTCACTTTTTAGCGCACTTTTAGAAGTCGGTCCAATTTCTTTGAAAAAAATTTTATTTTTCGATTTTTAATTTTGAATTGATTATGATATCCATAAATTATTTGAACTAAGTACTAATCGAGACTAGTGCACCTCGCAATGACTCCAAGATGGCAAAAAAAGTACCCATTTTATCAAAAGTTGTAATGTGTGAGGCGAGAGTGAGGCGTGTGTGAGGCGTGTGTGAGGCGTGTGTGAGGCGTGTGTGAGGCGTGTGTGAGGCGTGTGTGAGGCGTGTGTGAGGCGTGTGTGAGGCGTGTGTGAGGCGTGTGTGAGGCGTGTGTGAGGTGGGTGTGAGGTTTGTGTGAGGTGCGTGTGAGGTGTATGTGAGGTGTGTGTGAGGTGTGTGTTAGGTGTGTGTGAGGTGTGTGTTAGGTGTGTGTGAGGTGTGTGTGAGGTGTGTCTGAGGTGTGTGTGAGGTGTGTGTGAGGTGTTTGTGAGATGTGTGTGATATGTATGTGAAGTGTGGGTGAGGTGTGTGTGAAGTGTGCGTGTGGTGTGTGAGCTGTATGTGAGGTGTGTCTAATGTGTGTGTGAGGTGTGTGTGAGATGTGTTTGAAGCGTGTGTTTGAGGCGTGTGTGAAGCGTGTGTGAGGCGTGTGTGAGGCGTGTGTGAGGCGTGTGTGAGGCGTGTGTGAGGCGTGTGTGAGGCGTGTGTGAGGCGTGTGTGAGGTGGGTGTGAGGTGTGTGTGAGGTGCGTGTGAGGTGTATGTGAGGTGTGTGTGAGGTGTGTGTGAGGTGTGTGTGAGGTGTGTGTTAGGTGTGTGTGAGGTGTGTGTTAGGTGTGTGTGAGGTGTGTGTGAGGTGTGTGTGAGGTGTGTCTGAGGTGTGTGTGAGGTGTGTGTGAGGTGTTTGTGAGATGTGTGTGATATGTATGTGAAGTGTGGGTGAGGTGTGTGTGAAGTGTGCGTGTGGTGTGTGAGGTGTATGTGAGGTGTGTCTAATGTGTGTGTGAGGTGTGTGTGAGATGTGTTTGAAGCGTGTGTTTGAGGCGTGTGTGAGGCGTGTGTGAGGCTTGTGTGAGACGTGGGTGAGGCGCGTGTGAGACGTGTGTGAGACGTGTGTGAGGCTTGTGTGAGACATATGAGGCTTGCGTAAAGCTTGTGTGAGGCGTATGTGAGGCACGTGTGGGGCGTGTGTGAGGCTTGTGTGAGACGTGTGTGAGGCTTGTGTGAATCGCGTGTGAGGCGTGTGTGAGGCGTGTATGAGGCTTGTGTGAGGCTTGTATGAGTCTTGTAGGGCGCGTGTGAGGCGTGTGAGTTTTGTGTGGGGCGTATGTGAGGCGTGTGTGAGGCGTGTGTAAGTCGTGTGTGAGGCGTGTGTGAGTCGTGTGTGAGGCGTGTGTGAGGCTTGTGTGAGGCGTGTGAGGCGTGTGTGAGGCGTGTGTAAGGCGGGTGTGAGGCGGGTGTGAGGCGGGTGTGAGGCGTGTGTGAGGCGTGTGTGAGGCGATTGTGAGGCGTGTGGGAGTTTTGTGGGAGGCGTGTGGGAAGCGAGTGTGAGTCGTGTGAGAGGCGTGTGTGAGGCGTGTGTGAGGCGTGTGTGAGGCGAGTGTGAGGCGAGTGTGAGGCGTGTGTGAGGCGTGTATGAGGCGTGTGTAAGACGTATGTGAGGCGTGTGCGAGGCGTGTGTGAGGTGTGTGTGAGGCGTGTGTGAGGTGTGTGTGAGGTGTGTGTAAGGTGTGTGTGAGGTGTGTGTGATGCGTGTGTGAGTCGTGTGTGAGGCGTGAGTGAGGCGTGTGTGAGGCGTAAGAGAGGTGTGTGTGAAGTGTGCGTGAGGCGTGTGTGAGGTGTGTTAGTTGTGTGTGAGGCTTGTGTGAGGTGTGTGTGGTGTGTGTTAGGCGTGTGTGAGGCTTGAGTGAGGCTTGTGTGAGGCGTGAATTAGGTGTGTGTGAAAAGTGTGTGGCGTGTGTGAGGCTTGTGTGAGGCGTGTTTGAGGCGTGTGTGAGGCGTGTGGGAGGTGTGAATGAGGCGTGTGTGAGGTTTGGGTGAAGCGTGTGTGAGGCGTGTGTGAGGCGTGTGTGAGGCATGTGTGAGGCGTGTGTGAGACGTGTGTGAGGCGTGTATGAGGCGTGTATGAGTCGTGTGTTAGGCGTGTGTGAGGCGTGTGTGATGCGTGTTGGAGGCGTGTGGGAGGCGTGTGGGAAGCGTGTGGGAGGCGTGTGGGAGGCGTGTGAGAGGCGTGTGAGAGGCGTGTGGGGGGCATATGGGAGGCGTGTGGGGGGCTTATGAGAGGCGTGTGGGAGGCGTGTGGGAAACGAGTGTGAGGCGTGTAGGAGGCGTGAATGAGGCGTGTGTGAGGCTTGTGTGAGGCGTGTGTGAGGCGTGTGTGAGGCGTATGTGAGGCGTGTGTGAGGCGTGTGGGAGGCGTGTGGGAGGCGTGAATGAGGCGTGTGTGAGGCTTGGGTGAGGCTTGGGTGAAGCGTGTGTGAGGCGTTTGTGAGGCGTGTGGGAGGCGTGTGGGAATCTTGTGGGAGGCGTGTGGGAAGCGAGTGTGTGGCGTGTGGGAGGCGTGAATGAGGCGTTTGTGAGTCTTGTGTAAGGCGTATATGAGGCGCGTGTGAGGCGTGTTTGAGTCGTGGGTGAGGCGTGTGTGAGGTGTGTGTGAGGCGTGGTTGAGGCGTGTGTGAGGCGTGTGTGAGGCGTGTGGGAGGCGTGAATGAGGTGTGTGTGAGTCTTGGGTGAAGCGTGTGTGAAGAGTGTGTGAGGCGTGTGTGAGGCGTGTGTGAGGCGTGTGGGAGGCGTGTGGGCAGCGTGTGGGAAACGAGTGTGAGGCCTGTGGGAGGCGTGAATGAGGCGTGTGTGAGGCTTATGTAAGGCGTATGTGAGGCGTGTGTGAGGCGTGTTTGAGGCGTGTTTGAGGCGTGTTTGAGGCGTGTGTGAGGCGTGTGTGAGGTGTGTGGGAGGCGTGAATGAGGCGTGTGTGAGGCTTGGGTGAAGCGTGTGTGAGGCGTGTGTGAGGCGTGTGTGAGGCGTGTGTGAGGCGTGTGTGAGGCGTGTGTGAGGCGTGTGTGAGGCGTGTGTGAGGCGTGTGTGAGGCGTGTGTGAGGTGTGTGTGAGGCGTGTGTGAGGCGTTTGTGAGGCGTGTGTGAGGCGTGTAAGAGTCTTGTGGGAAGCGAGTGGGAAGCGAGTGTGAGGCGTGTGGGAGGCGTGAATGAGGCGTGTGTGAGGCTTAGGTGAAGCGTGTGTGAGGCGTGTGTGAGGCGTGTGAGGCGTGTGTGAGGCGTGTGTGAGGCGTGTGTGAGGCGTATGTGAGTCTTGTGTGAGGCGTGTGTGAGGCGTGTGTGAGGCGTGTTTGAGGCGTGTGTGAGGCGTGTGTGAGGCGTGTGTGAGGCGTTTGTGAGGCATGTGGGAGGCGTGTAAGTGTCTTGTGGGAGGCGTATGGGAAACGAGTGTGAGGCGTGTGGGAGGCGTGAATGAGGCGAATGTGAGGCTTGGGTGAAGCGTGAGTGAAGCGTGTGTGAGGCGAGTTTGAGGCGTGTGTGAGGCGTGTGTGAGGCGTGTGTGAGGCGTGTGTGAGGCGTGTGTGAGGCGTGTGCGAGGCGAGTGCGAGGCGAGTGCGAGGCGTGTGCGAGGCGTGTGCGAGGCGTGAGTGAGGCGTGTGGAAGGCGTGAGGGAGGTGTGTTAGGTGTGGGTGAGGCGTGTGTGAGGTGTGTGTGAGGTGTGTGAGGTGTGTGTGAGGTGTGTGTGAGGTGTGTGTGAGGTGTGTGTGAGGTGTGTGTGAGGTGTGTGTGAGGTGTGTGTGAGGTGTGTGTGAGGTGTGTGTGAAGTGTGTGTGAGGTGTGTGAGGTGTGTGTGAGGTGTGTGTGAGGTGTGTGTGAGGTGTGTGTGAGGTGTGTGTGAGGTGTGTGAGGTGTGTGTGAGGTGTGTGTGAGGTATGTGTGAGGTGTGTGTGAGGTTTGTGTGAGGTGTGTGTGAGGTGTGTGTGAGGTGTGTGTGAGGAGTGTGTGAGGTTTGTGTGAGGTGTGTGTGAGGTGTGTGTGAGGTATATGTGAGGTGTGTGTGAGGAGTGTGTGATGTGTGTGTGATGTGTGTGTGTGTGTGTGTGTGTGTAAATATTTTAAGATTTAATTAATATCTCCAGAGAGTAACTCGGCCAAAAATTTTGAAGTACCTTGAATATATATAAATATGTTCATAGAATCCGCTTTTATCTAATATTTAAACATGAACTTAAACAAAATTCGTTACACACACTGTTGCAGGACCCTGTACTAAAGTTACTTTATAAATTATGCTGTAAAATTTAGCCCATTTCTAGTTTTTTAGTTTTAGTTCCGAACTTTCGAATATACAATGGCGCATAAAAATTTGAAGTTCTCCAGAGTTCAGCGTTTGGTGGACTTAGTTAGGGAGAAAGATTGTGAAATACTGCAGTAATTAAATTATCCAAATTTTGAAACCACAAAAGCAACAAATACGAAACGAATCAACCCAGGAACCTTAAAAAATAATTTTTTCCATGTTTATATATTCTAGTAGAAATATCGATATTTAAAGTTAATACATTAAATATTTGAAATAAAGGTGAACACACTTCGCCAATAAAGATTTAAACATCATCCTTGTTCTAACCGACTACTAAAAATAAGTAGTTTTCAATTCCATCTTAATCGTTAATATCGTGATGATTTCAAAACTAAAAATGTAATTTAAAAAAACTTCCTTCTAAAAAATGCTAAAAATTTTTGAAATCGGCGCCAAATTATTTAATAAAAAAATGTGGATAACAAAAAAAAAGATAACTTGGACCATAGAATATTAAAATAATCACACATAAAACTCATGTAAATTTTACAACTAACTTTATTTGTAATTGCTTTCTTACTCTAAGTAGTTTATATCTTGTTTTAGTAGTAATTTAGCATTTACTTTCAATAAAAATATATAAGAACTTTTTTAAAGACGGTTTGATTTTACTTCTTTTTTTTCCTCTGTCACTTCTTAAACATTAATTTTTTATTTTATTTCGAAGAATATGGAAAGATTAAAGAAATTATAAAATTTTTGTAAAAAAATTAAACCGACTTCTAAAAGTGTGATAAAAAGTGAAAAATAATTATAAATTTTTATATGAAATTGAAATTTTTGAAGTCGGCGCCAAATCAATACCAGACAAAATTTGATAAACAGATTAAAAATAATTTATTTGTAATTGGTTTCTTACAATAATTTGTATATATTTGTAGTTATTTATTTCATTTAGAAATAATTTGTAGCCGACTTCAAAAATTTCAATTTCATATAAAAATTTATAGTTATTTTTCACTTTTTAGCGCACTTTTAGAAGTCGGTCCAATTTCTTTGAAAAAAATTTTATTTTTCGATTTTTAATTTTGAATTGATTATGATATCCATAAATTATTTGAACTAAGTACTAATCGAGACTAGTGTACCTCGCAATGACTCCAAGATGGCAAAAAAGTACCTATTTTATCCAAAGTTGTAAATCTCCCTAAAATGAACCACTAAAAATCCTTTGATTCTTAGAGTTCTCCAAATACCAGTGAAATTGTGTCAAACAAATATTTAGTCTGTCATAGTAAATCCACTATACCGGGTGTCAACGAATCTATTAGACAAGTCATAATTTCTAAAGTATCATGTGTATCGAAATGAGAATTGGTACAGGTAAATGGTATGTGAAGGGGAGAGTTTTCGCATATTTTCCACTTTCCGGCCACTTCCGGTTTCACCGGAAATGGCCCCGGTTTTGAATTTTTAAAAGAAACACCCTGTATATTTTAAAATTTTTTTATTTCTGAGACAATTCTAGATCAGAACGTGACATTTTAAAAACTTTTTACATCTACTTCATTTTTTTAGAGCCACTTTTAAAATTGCATCTAGGTGGCTGTGATCAGACTCAAACTAATCCAAGGGCATTAGGTGATGTCAAAAAAATACAATCGTAAAGTTTTAGTTACTAGTATGAAAGACAGGAATAAGATAAGTTGACAAAATTACGTTTTCATTTTTAACTATTAATTTTCAAATGGCGACCCCTTTTTGACAACCACTTGTAGAAAAAAGCATTCTTTGACGAATCTAACGGTACTAATTTATTTGCTATTGGATTAGACATAAGAACAGAAATTAAATATTATTAAGCAAAATACTGGATATTTTATTTATTTATGACAAGTGCGCCATGGACAGCCGTGATGCATAATAATTTGCAACTGTTTTTATCAAGTGCTTTGTTTTCCAAAGAACAGAAGCATGTTATGATATCTTTTGTTCTATGGAGTGTATCGGAATGTAAGTCAGATTAGGTTGTTGCATATATTTTTCCTTATCGCGCTATATAGCTGTTCTCTTTGGTGGCACAAATCGGGATAATGCACGGATGCCATAAGATATTACGTACCTGAAATGGTGTGTGTGTGTGTGTGTGTGTGTGTGTGTGTGTGATGTGTGTGTGATGTGTGTGTGTTATGTGTGTGATGAGTGTGTGATGTGTGTGTGATGTGTGTGTGAGGCGTGTGTGAGGCGTGTGTGAGGCGTGTGTGAGGCGTGTGTGAGGCGTGTGTGAGGCGTGTGTGAGGCGTGTGTGAGGCGTGTGTGAGGCGTGTGCGAGGCGTGTGTGAGGTGTGTGTGAGGCGTGTGTGAGGCGTGTGTGAGGCGTGTGTGAGGCGTGTGTGAGGCGTGTGTGAGGCGTGTGTGAGGCGTGTGTGAGGTGTGTATGAGGCGTGTGTGAGGCGTGTGTGAGGCATGTGTGATGCGTGTGGGAGGCGTGGGGGAGGCGTGTGGGAAGCGTGTGGGGGGCGTGTGGGAGGCGTGTGGGAGGCGTGTGGGGGCATATGGGAGGCGTGTGGGGGGCATATGGGAGGCGTGTGGGAGGCGTGTGGGAAACGAGTGTGAGGCGTGTGGGAGGCGTGAATGAGGCGTGTGTGGGGCTTGTGTGAGGCGTGTGTGAGGCGTGTTTGAGGCGTGTGTGAGGCGTGTGTGAGGCGTGTGTGAGACGTGTGTGAGGCGTGTGTGAGGCGTGTGTGAGGTGTTTGTGAGGCGTGTGGGAGGCGTGTAAGAGTCTTGTGGGAGGCTTGTGGGAAACGAGTGTGAGGCGTGTGGGAGGCGTGAATGAGGCGTATGAGAGGCTTGGGTGAAGCGTGTGTGAAGCGTGTGTGAGGCGAGTGTGAGGCGTGTGTGAGGCTCGTGTGAGGCGCGTGTGAGGCGTGTGTGAGGCGTGTGTGAGGCGTGTAAGAGTCCTGTGTTAGGCGTGTGGGAAACGAGTGTGAGGCGTGTGGGAGGCGTGAATGAGGCGTATGTGAGGCTTGGGTGAAGCGTGTGTGAAGCGTGTGTGAGGCGAGTGTGAGGCGAGTGTGAGGCGTGTGTGAGGCGCGTGTGAGGCGCGTGTGAGGCGCGTGTGAGGCGTGTGTGAGGCGTGTGTGAGGCGTGTGTGAGGCGTGTGCGAGGCGTGTGCGAGGCGTGTGCGAGGCGTGAGTGAGGCGTGTGGAAGGCGTGAGGGAGGTGTGTTAGGTGTGGGTGAGGCGTGTGTGAGGTGTGTGTGAGGCGTGTGAGGCGTGTGTGAGGCGTGTGTGAGGCGTGTGTGAGGCGTGTGTGAGACGTTTGTGAGGCGTGTGTCAGACATGTGTGAGGTGTTTGTGAGGCGTGTGGGAGGCGTGAATGAGGCGTGTGTGAGGCTTGGGTGAAGCGTGTGTGAGGCGTGTTTGAGGAGTTTGTGAGGCGTGTGTGAGATGTGTGTGAGGCGTTTGTGAGGTGTGTGTGAAGCGTGTGTGAGGCGTGTGTGAGGCCTGAGTGAGGCGTGTGTGAAGCGTGTGTGTGAGGTGTGTGTGAGGAGTGTGTGAGGTGTGTGTGAGGTGAGTGAGGTGTGTGTGAGGTGTGTGTGAGGTGTGTGTGAGGTGTGTGTGAGGTGTGTGTGAGGTGTGTGTGAGGTGTGTGTGAGGTGTGTGTGAGGTGTGTGTGAGGTGTGTGTGAGGTGTGTGTGAGGTGTGTTTGAGGTGTGTGTGAGGTGAGTGAGGTGTGTGTGAGGTGTGTGTGAGGTGTGTGTGAGGTGTGTGTGAGGTGTGTGTGAGGTGTGTGTGAGGTGTGTGTGAGGTGTGTGTGAGGTGTGTGTGAGGTGTGTGTGAGGTGTGTGTGAGGTGTGTGTGAGGTGTGTCTGAGGTGTGTGTAAGGTGTTTGTGAGATGTGTGTGATGTGTGTGTGTGAGGTGTGGGTGAGGTGTGTGTGAAGTATGCGTGAGGTGTGTGTGAGGTGTGTGTGAGGTGTGTGTGAGGTGTGTGTGAGGTGTGTGTGAGGTGTGTGTGAGGTGTGTGTGAGGTGTGTCTGAGGTGTGTGTAAGGTGTTTGTGAGATGTGTGTGATGTGTGTGTGTGAGGTGTGGGTGAGGTGTGTGTGAAGTATGCGTGTGGTGTGTGTGAGGTCTATGTGAGGTGTGTCTGATGTGTGTGTGTGGTGTGTGTGAGATGTGTTTGAAGAGTGTGTTTGAGACGTGTGTGAGGCGTGTGTGAGGTGTGTGTGAGACGAGTGTGAGGCTTGTGTGAGGCGTGTGTGAGGCTTGTGTGAGACGTGTGTGAGGCGTGTTTGAGTCGTGTGTGAGACGTGTATGAGGCGCGTGTGGGATATGTGTGAGGCTTGTGTGAGACTGTGAGGCTTGCGTAAAGCTTGTGTGAGGCGTATGTGAAGCACGTGTGGGGCGTGTGTGAGGCTTGTGTGAAGCGCGTGTGAGGCGTGTATGAGGCTTGTGTGAGGCTTGTATCAGGCTTGTGTGAGGCTTGTATGAGACTTGTGTGAGGCTTGTATGAGGCTTATGTGAGGCTTGTGTGAGGGGTGTGAGGCTTTGTGAGGCTTGTCTGAGTCTTGTAAGGCGCATGTGAGGGGCGTGAGTTTTGTGTGAGGCGTATGTGAGCCGTGTGTGAGGCGTGTGTGAGGCGTGTATTAGGCTTGTATGAGGCTTGTGTGAGGCTTGTATGAGGCTTATGTGAGGCTTGTGTGAGGGGTGAGAGGCTTGTCTGAGTCTTGTAAGGCGCGTGTGAGGCGTGTGAGTTTTGTGTGAGGCGTATGTGAGGCGTGTGTGAGGCGTGTGTGAGTTGTGTGTCAGGCGTGTATGAGGCGTGTTTGAGACGTATATGAGGCGTGTGTGAGGCGTGTGTGAGGCGTGTGTGAGGTGTGTGTGAGGCATGTGTGAGGCGTGTGTGAGGCGTGTGTGAGGCGTGTGTGAGGCGTGTGTGAGGCGTGTGTGAGGCGTGTGTGAGGCGTGTGTGAGGCGTGTGTGAGGCGTGTGTGAGGCGTGTGTGAGGCGTGTGTGAGGCGTGTGTGAGGCGTGTGTGAGGCGTGTGTGAAGTGTGTGTGAGGTGTGTGTGAGGTGTGTGTGAGGTGTGTGTGAGGTGTGTGTGAGTTGTGTGTGAAGTGTGTGTGATAAATTTGTGAGGCGTGCATGAGGCGTGTATGAGGCGTGTGTGAGGCATGTGTGAGGCGTGTGTGAGGCGTATGTGAGGCGTGTGTGAGGGGTGTGTGAGGCGTGTGTGAGGCATGTGTGAGACGTGTCTGAGGCGTGTGTGAGGCGTGTGTGAGGCGTGTGTGAGGCGTGTGTGAGGCGGGTGAGGCGTGTGTGAGGCGTGTGTGAGGTATTTGTGAGGCGTGTGTGAGACATGTGTGAGGTGTTTGTGAGGCGTGTGGGAGGCGTGAATGAGGCGTGTGTGAGGCTTGGGTGAAGCGTGTGTGAGGCGTGTGTGAGGCGTGTGTGAGGAGTTTGTGAGGCGTGTGTGAGACGTGTGTGAGGCGTTTGTGAGGCGTGTGTGAAGCGTGTGTGAGGCGTTTGTGAGGCCTGAGTGAGGCGAGTGTGAAGCGTGTGTGTGAGGTGTGTGTGAGGTGTGTGTGAGGTGTGTGTGAGGCTTGTGTGAGGCGTATGTGAAGCGTGTGTGAGGCGTGTTTGAGGCGTGTGTGAGGCGTGTGTGAGGCGTGTGTGAGGCGTGTGGGAGGTGTGTGTGAGGTGTGTGTGAGGTGAGTGTGATGCGTGTGTGAATCGTGTGTGAGGCGTGGGTGAGGCGTGTGTGAGGCGTAAGAGAGGTGTGTGTGAAGTGTGCGTGAGGCGTGTATGAGGTGTGTTAGTTGTGTGTGAGGCGTGTGTGAGGTGTGTGTGAGGTGTGTGTTAGGCGTGTGTGAGGCTTGAGTGAGGCTTGTGTGAGGCGTGAATGAGGTGTGTGTGAAGTGTGTGTGGCGTGTGTGAGGCTTGTGTGAGGCGTGTTTGAGGCGTGTGTGAGGCGTGTGGGAGGTGTGAATGAGGCGTGTGTGAGGCTTGGGTGAAGTGTGTGTGGCGTGTGTGAGGCGTGTGTGAGGCGTGTGTGAGGCGTGTGTGAGGCGTGTGTGAGGCATGTGTGAGGCGTGTGTGAGGTGTGTATGAGGCGTGTGTGAGGCGTGTGTGAGGCGTGTGTGATGCGTGTGGGAGGCGTGTGGGAGGCGTGTAAGAAGCGTGTGGGAAGCGTGTGGGAAGCGTGTGGGAGGCGTGTGGGAGGCGTGTGGGAGGCGTATGGGAGGCGTGTGGGAGGCGTGTGGGAGGCGTGTGGGAGGCGTGTGGGAAATGAGTGTGAGGCGTGTGGGAGGCGTGTGTGAGGCTTGTGTGAGGCGTATGTGAGGCGTGAATGAGGCGTGTGTGAGGCTAGTGTGAGGCGTATGTGAGGCGTGTGTGAGGCGTGTTTGAGGCGAGTTTGAGTGTGTGAGGCGTGTGTGAGGCGTGTGGGAGGCGTGTGGGAGGCGTGTGGGAGGCGTGTGGGAGGCGTGAATGAGGCGTGTGTGAGGCTTGTGTGAGGCGTGTGCGAGGCGTGTGCGAGGCGTGAGTGAGGCGTGTGGAAGGCGTGAGGGAGGTGTGTTAGGTGTGTGTGAGGTGTGTGTGAGGTGTGTGTGAGGTGTGTGTGAGGTGTGTGTGAGGTGTGTGTGAGGTGTGTGTGAGGTTTGTGTGAGGTGTGTGTGAGGTGTGTGTGAGGTCTGTGTGAGGAGTGTGTGAGGTTTGTGTGAGGTGTGTGTGAGGTGTGTGTGAGGTATATGTGAGGTGTGTGTGAGAAGTATGTGATGTGTGTGTGATGTGTGTGTGTGTGTGTGTGTGTAAATATTTTAAGATTTAATTAACATCTCCAGAGAGTAACTCGGCCAAAAATTTTGAAGTACCTTGAATGTATATAAATATGTTTATAGAATCCGCTTTTATCTAATATTTAAACATGAACTTAAACAAAATTCGTTACACGTACTGTTGCAGGACCCTGTACTAAAGTAACTTAATAAATTATGCTGTAAAATTTAGCCAATTTCTAGTTTTTTAGTTTTAGTTCCGAACTTTCGAAAGTACAATGGCGCATAAAAATTTGAATTTCTCCAGAATTCAGCGTTTGGTGAACTTAGTTAGGGAGAAAGATTGTGAAATACTGCAGTAATTAAATTATCCAAATTTTGAAACCACAAAAGCAACAAATACGAAACGAATCAACCCAGGAACCTTAAAAAATATTTTTTCCATGTTTATATATTCTAGTAGAAATATCGATATTTAAAGTTAATGCATTAAATATTTGAAATAAAAGTGAACACACTTCGCCAATAAAGATTTAAACATCAGCCTTGTTCTAACCGACTACTAAAAATAAGTAGTTTTCAATTCCATCTTAATCGTTAATATCGTGATGATTTCAAAACTAAAAATGTATCGGCGCCAAATTATTTAATAAAAAAATGTGGATAACAAAAAACAAGATAACTTGGACCATAGAATATTAAAACAATCACACATAAAACTCATGTAAATTTTACGACTAACTTTATTTGTAATTGCTTTCTTACTCTAAGTTGTTTATATCTTGTTTTAGTAGTAATTTAGCATTTACTTTCATTAAAAATATATAAGAACTTTTTTAAAGACGGTTTGATTTTACTTTTTTTTTTCCTCTGTCATTTCTTAAACATTAATTTTTTATTTTATTTCGAAGAATATGGAAAGATTAAAGAAATTATAAAATTTTTGTAAAAAAATTAAACCGACTTCTAAAAGTGTGATAAAAAGTGAAAAATAATTATAAATTTTTATATGAAATTGAAATTTTTGAAGTCGGCGCCAAATCAATACCAGACAAAATTTGATAAACAGATTAAAAATAATTTATTTGTAATTGGTTTCTTACAATAATTTGTATATATTTGTAGTTATTTATTTCATTTAGAAATAATTTGTAGCCGACTTCAAAAATTTCAATTTCATATAAAAATTTATAGTTATTTTTCACTTTTTAGCGCACTTTTAGAAGTCGGTCCAATTTCTTTGAAAAAAATTTTATTTTTCGATTTTTAATTTTGAATTGATTATGATATCCATAAATTATTTGAACTAAGTACTAATCGAGACTAGTGTACCTCGCAATGACTCCAAGATGGCAAAAAAGTACCTATTTTATCCAAAGTTGTAAATCTCCCTAAAATGAACCACTAAAAATTCTTTGATTCTTAGAATTCTCCAAATACCAGTGAAATTGTGTCAAACAAATATTTAGTCTGTCATAGTAAATCCACTATACCGGGTGTCAACGAATCTATTAGACAAGTCATAATTTCTAAAGTATCATGTGTATCGAAATGAGAATTGGTACAGGTAAATGGTATGTGAAGGGGAGAGTTTTCGCATATTTTCCACTTTCCGGCCACTTCCGGTTTCACCGGAAATGGCCCCGGTTTTGAATTTTTAAAAGAAACACCCTGTATATTTTAAAATTTTTTTATTTCTGAGACAATTCTAGATCAGAGCGTGACATTTTAAAAACTTTATACTTCTAATTCATTTTTTTAGAGCCACTTTAAAATTGCATCTAGGTGGCTGTGATCAGACGTAAACTAATCCAAGGGCATTAGGTGATGTCAAAAAAATACAATCGTAAAGTTTTAGTTACTAGTATGAAAGACAGGAATAAGATAAGTTGACAAAATTACGTTTTCATTTTTAACTATTAATTTTCAAATGGCGACCCCTTTTTGACAACCACTTTTAGAAAAAAACATTCTTTGACGAATCTAACGGTACTAATTTATTTGCTATTGGATTAGACATAAGAACAGAAATTAAATATTATTAAGCAAAATACTGGATATTTTATTTATTTATGACAAGTGCGCCATGGACAGCCGTGATGCATAATAATTTGCAACTGTTTTTATCAAGTGCTTTGTTTTCCAAAGAACAGAAGCATGTTATGATATCTTTTGTTCTATGGAGTGTATCGGAGTGTAAGTCAGATTAGGTTGTTGCATATATTTTTCCTTATCGCGCTATATAGCTGTTCTCTTTGGTGGCACAAATCGGGATAATGCACGGATGCCATAAGATATTACGTACTTGAAATGGTGTGTGTGTGTGTGTGTGTGTGTGTGTGTGTGTGTGTGTGTGTGTGTGTGTGTGTGTGTGTGTGTGTGTGTGTGTGTGTGTGTGTGTGTGTGTGATGTGTGTGTGATGTGTGTGTGATGTGTGTGTGATGTGTGTGTGAGGCGTGTGTGAGGCGTGTGTGAGGCTTGTGAGGCGTGTGTGAGGCGTGTGTGAGGCGTGTGTGAAGCGTGTGTGAGGTGTGTGTGAGGTGTGTGTGAGGTGTGTGTGTGGTGTGTGAGAGGTGAGTGTGAGGCGCGTGTGAGGCGCGTGTGAGGCGCGTGTGAGGCGCGTGTGAGGCGCGTGTGAGGCGTGTGTGAGGCGATTGTGAGGCGTGTGGGAGGCTTGTGTGAGACTGTGAGGCTTGCGTAAAGCTTGTGTGAGGCGTATGTGAGGCACGTGTGGGGCGTGTGTGAGGCTTGTGTGAAGCGCGTGTAAGGCGTGTATGAGGCTTGTGTGAGGCTTGTATCAGGCTTGTGTGAGGCTTGTATGAGGCTTGTGTGAGGCTTGTATGAGGCTTATGTGAGCCTTGTGTGAGGGGTGTGAGGCTTGTGTGAGGCTTGTCTGAGTCTTGTAAGGCGCATGTGAGGCGCGTGAGTTTTGTGTGAGGCGTATGTGAGGCGTGTGTGAGGCGTGTGTGAGGCGTGTATTAGGCTTGTGTGAGGCTTGTATGAGGCTTGTGTGAGGCTTGTATGAGGCTTATGTGAGGCTTGTGTGAGGGGTGAGAGGCTTGTGTGAGGCTTGTCTGAGTCTTGTAAGGCGCGTGTGAGGCGTGTGAGTTTTGTGTGAGGCGTATGTGAGGGGTGTGTGAGGCGTGTGTGAGTTGTGTGTCAGGCGTTTATGAGGCGTGTGTGAGACGTATATGAGGCGTGTGTGATGCGTGGGCGAGGCATGTGTGAGGTGTGTGTGAGGCGTGTGTGAGGCGTGTGTGAGGTGTTTGTGAGGCATGTGTGAGGCGTGTGTGAGGCGTGTGTGAGGCGTGTGTGAGGCGTGTGTGAGGCGTGTGTGAGGCGTGTGTGAGGCGTGTGTGAGGCGTGTGTGAGGCGTGTGTGAGGCGTGTGTGAGGCGTGTGTGAGACGTGTGTGAGGAGTGTGTGAAGTGTGTGTGAGGTGTGTGTGAGGTGTGTGTGAGGTGTGTGTGAGGTGTGTGTGAGTTGTGTGTGAAGTGTGTGTGATAAATTTGTGAGGCGTGCATGAGGCGTGTATGAGGCGTGTGTGAGGCGTGTGAGGCATGTGTGAGGCGTGTGTGAGGCGTATGTGAGGCGTGTGTGAGGGGTGTGTTAGGCGTGTGTGAGGCATGTGTGAGACGTGTCTGAGGCGTGTGTGAGGCGTGTGTGAGGCGTGTGTGAGGCGTGTGTGAGGCGGGTGAGGCGTGTGTGAGGCGTGTGTGAGGTGTTTGTGAGGCGTGTGTGAGACATGTGTGAGGTGTTTGTGAGGCGTGTGGGAGGCGTGAATGAGGCGTGTGTGAGGCTTGGGTGAAGCGTGTGTGAGGCGTGTGTGAGGCGTGTATGAGGAGTTTGTGAGGCGTGTGTGAGACGTGTGTGAGGCGTTTGTGAGGCGTGTGTGAAGCGTGTGTGAGGCGTTTGTGAGGCCTGAGTGAGGCGTGTGTGAAGCGTGTGTGTGAGGTGTGGGTGAGGTGTGTGTGAGGTGTGTGTGAGGCTTGTGTGAGGCGTATGTGAAGCGTGTGTGAGGCGTGTTTGAGGCGTGTGTGAGGCGTGTGTGAGGCGTGTGTGAGGCGTGTGGGAAGTGTGTGTGAGGTGTGTGTGAGGTGAGTGTGATGCGTGTGTGAATCGTGTGTGAGGCGTGAGTGAGGCGTGTGTGAGGCGTAAGAGAGGTGTGTGTGAAGTGTGCGTGAGGCGTGTATGAGGTGTGTTAGTTGTGTGTGAGGCGTGTGTGAGGTGTGTGTGAGGTGTGTGTTAGGCGTGTGTGAGGCTTGAGTGAGGCTTGTGTGAGGCGTGAATGAGGTGTGTGTGAAGTGTTTGTGGCGTGTGTGAGGCTTGTGTGAGGCGTGTTTGAGGCGTGTGTGAGGCGTGTGGGAGGTGTGAATGAGGCGTGTGTGAGGCTTGGGTGAAGTGTGTGTGAGGCGTGTGTGAGGCGTGTGTGAGGCGTGTGTGAGGTGTGTTTGAGGCGTGTGTGAGGCGTGTGTGAGTCGTGTGTGATGCGTGTGGGAGGCGTGTGGGAGGCGTGTAAGAAGCGTGTGGGAAGCGTGTGGGAGGCGTGTGGGAAGCGTGTGGGAAACGAGTGTGAGGCGTGTGGGAGGCGTGTTTGAGGCGAGTTTGAGTGTGTGAGGCGTGTGTGAGGCGTGTGTGAGGCGTGTGGGAGGCGTGTGGGAGGCGTGTGGGAGGCGTGTGGGAGGCGTGTGGGAGGCGTGAATGAGGCGTGTGTGAGGCTTGTGGTGGCGTGTGCGAGGCGTGAGTGAGGCGTGTGGAAGGCGTGAGGGAGGTGTGTTAGGTGTGGGTGAGGCGTGTGTGAGGTGAGTGTGAGTTATGTGAGGTGTGTGTGAGGTGTGTGAGGTGTGTGAGGTGTGTGAGGTGTGTGCGAGGTGTGTGTGAGGTGTGTGTGAGGTGTGTGTGAGGTGTGTGTGAGGTGTGTGTGAGGTTTGTGTGAGGTGTGTGTGAGGTGTGTGTGAGGTCTGTGTGAGGAGTGTGTGAGGTTTGTGTGAGGTGTGTGTGAGGTGTGTGTGAGGTATATGTGAGGTGTGTGTGAGAAGTGTGTGATGTGTGTGTGATGTGTGTGTGTGTGTGTGTGTGTAAATATTTTAAGATTTAATTAACATCTCCAGAGAGTAACTCGGCCAAAAATTTTGAAGTACCTTGAATGTATATAAATATGTTCATAGAATCCGCTTTTATCTAATATTTAAACATGAACTTAAACAAAATTCGTTACACGTACTGTTGCAGGACCCTGTACTAAAGTAACTTTATAAATTATGCTGTAAAATTTAGCCAATTTCTAGTTTTTTAGTTTTAGTTCCGAACTTTCGAAAGTACAATGGCGCATAAAAATTTGAAGTTCTCCAGAGTTCAGCGTTTGGTGAACTTAGTTTGGGAGAAAGATTGTGAAATACTGCAGTAATTAAATTATCCAAATTTTGAAACCACAAAAGCAACAAATACGAAACGAATCAACCCAGGAACCTTAAAAAATATTTTTTTCCATGTTTATATATTCTAGTAGAAATATCGATATTTAAAGTTAATGCATTAAATATTTGAAATAAAAGTGAACACACTTCGCCAATAAAGATTTAAACATCAGCCTTGTTCTAACCGACTACTAAAAATAAGTAGTTTTCAATTCCATCTTAATCGTTAATATCGTGATGATTTCATAACTAAAAATGTATCGGCGCCAAATTATTTAATAAAAAAATGTGGATAACAAAAAACAAGATAACTTGGACCATAGAATATTAAAACAATCACACATAAAACTCATGTAAATTTTACAACTAACTTTATTTGTAATTGCTTTCTTACTCTAAGTAGTTTATATCTTGTTTTAGTAGTAATTTAGCATTTACTTTCAATAAAAATATATAAGAACTTTTTTAAAAGACGGTTTGATTTTACTTAATTTTTTTTCCTCTGTCACTTCCTAAATATTAATTTTTTATTTTATTTCGAAGAATATGGAAAGATTAAAGAAATTATAAAATTTTTGTAAAAAAATTAAACCGACTTCTAAAAGTGTGATAAAAAGTGAAAAATAATTATAAATTTTTATATGAAATTGAAATTTTTGAAGTCGGCGCCAAATCAATACCAGACAAAATTTGATAAACAGATTAAAAATAATTTATTTGTAATTGGTTTCTTACAATAATTTGTATATATTTGTAGTTATTTATTTCATTTAGAAATAATTTGTAGCCGACTTCAAAAATTTCAATTTCATATAAAAATTTATAGTTATTTTTCACTTTTTAGCGCACTTTTAGAAGTCGGTCCAATTTCTTTGAAAAAAATTTTATTTTTCGATTTTTAATTTTGAATTGATTATGATATCCATAAATTATTTGAACTAAGTACTAATCGAGACTAGTGTACCTCGCAATGACTCCAAGATGGCAAAAAAGTACCTATTTTATCCAAAGTTGTAAATCTCCCTAAAATGAACCACTAAAAATTCTTTGATTCTTAGAATTCTCCAAATACCAGTGAAATTGTGTCAAACAAATATTTAGTCTGTCATAGTAAATCCACTATACCGGGTGTCAACGAATCTATTAGACAAGTCATAATTTCTAAAGTATCATGTGTATCGAAATGAGAATTGGTACAGGTAAATGGTATGTGAAGGGGAGAGTTTTCGCATATTTTCCACTTTCCGGCCACTTCCGGTTTCACCGGAAATGGCCCCGGTTTTGAATTTTTAAAAGAAACACCCTGTATATTTTAAAATTTTTTTATTTCTGAGACAATTCTAGATCAGAGCGTGACATTTTAAAAACTTTATACTTCTAATTCATTTTTTTAGAGCCACTTTAAAATTGCATCTAGGTGGCTGTGATCAGACGTAAACTAATCCAAGGGCATTAGGTGATGTCAAAAAAATACAATCGCAAAGTCTTAGTTACTAGTATGAAAGACAGGAATAAGATAAGTTGACAAAATTACGTTTTCATTTTTAACTATTAATTTTCAAATGGCGACCCCTTTTTGACAACCACTTTTAGAAAAAAGCATTCTTTGACGAATCTAACGGTACTAATTTATTTGCTATTGGATTAGACATAAGAACAGAAATTAAATATTATTAAGCAAAATACTGGATATTTTATTTATTTATGACAAGTGCGCCATGGACAGCCGTGATGCATAATAATTTGCAACTGTTTTTATCAAGTGCTTTGTTTTCCAAAGAACAGAAGCATGTTATGATATCTTTTGTTCTATGGAGTGTATCGGAGTGTAAGTCAGATTAGGTTGTTGCATATATTTTTCCTTATCGCGCTATATAGCTGTTCAGTAGTGGGAATAGGGGGCTCCTAGTTGACCCCCCCACCACTTTTTTGATTGGTCAGCCAAGAATGACCTTGTTTCTGATTGGCTGCCCAAGTTCGCCCCCTATTCCGATTGGTTTCATAAACTCCGCCTCTTTTTGCTCCACCTCCTACCTCCTTCCTAACCACCACAGTAGTTGGAGGGGAGCTGGTAGCAGTTGGAGGGGAGCTGGTATTTTAAAGGACTGAATCTGAGCGAGCTACATTCATTTACAACTAGTCTTAAGCTTATATAGAAGATTCACCACTAATAAAGAACAGTGTTAAATTAAAAATAAGTGGTAGTTATGAACAGTGATTTGCAAAATGAAATAATCAAATTAGGTAAACAGTTTACTAAACTTCAAAATTCCGAATTAAAGAATGCAATGCTAAGGAAAACACACCCCGAGTGGGCACAGGTATATTATGAGACTGCCTTCCAATACCAATTAGCTGCAGAAGCCTGTTTAAATTATAGAAAAACCCAAAATTTGCCGAAGTTCTTTCATGAAATAAAGAAAATAGGATTCAGTTACTTTTTAAGGATATTGAAGGATTATATAAAAGATCCTGATATATTAAAAGAAATCGTGGAAGAGGAAGAGAGAGATAAAGAGATATTGAGAAACAGGGAGGTTTTAGTGTAGGATTTATTATGGAATTATTAATAAGAGAAATGTATGAAGAGTTTTTGATGTCCGCAGCCTGTTCCGAGTTTTATGCATATGAAGGTCAAGAAAGTGAAGCGCAGAATATTATATTGTTTTTAAATTATATGGAACATGCGGAATTATGTTTACTAGCAGCTAAATGTTGTAGCGAATATTTAAAAAATAAAAATATAGATATTTTAATATGTAAACTTCAAGAACTAGGATTAAATAATAATATTTCATGTATTAAAACAATGTTAGAAAATAAAACACATAATTTGTAATCAAGTCTTTTATTACATAAAAAAATTGTTGTAAAGGTAATAAACATTTGATAATGCACATACACATGGTATTTTTTGATGATAAAAGCAGCAAGGATCCATTTTCTTTAGGGTGGGTTGTTCATCAATCTCGATAACTGGTTTCATGGAATACTTCTTTACGAAATCTGCCTTTTCTTCCCCTTTTACATAAACATAGTCTACCTTAGCGCTTAAATCTCTTATGATATCTCCACATTTGTGTAATGGTGTAAATCCTTCACACCATTCAATGCAATGGTAATTTTTTATTAACCACAGAGCTTGTTTGTGTAAATAGGATGGTAAATGACCCATCGGAAATGGAGCTTTGAAAATAAAATGACTTGTCTTTTGCCCATCGTACGCTGCTAATTCCTTTACAATAAATTTATTATTTTCAATTTTGAATCCTTGAAGATCTAGAATAAGTTTCATATTTTCAAATATTTGAATTTCTTGATCATTTCTACTTTTAATTGATATTCACTTATTTGTTTTTTTAATTTCTGCAACTGAAGTTGAAAATCTAATACTCGAACTGAAATCTCGTAAGACATTATATAAATGAAGAATTCTGGTTTGGCTACGTTAATAAATATCAAAATTGACGCGTGCGCTCTTAAGCGTAAGTAGCGGTTTGTTTAAAAAGAGTATTTTATCTTAAGGAAATTGTATTACAACTGTTTCACAATTTTTGTTAATGGATTGTAACTGAAAACTTTATCATGAATTATAACACAATATGCCGCTGTTTTAGGGGGAATTTTTTCCTTGGTTTCAAATTCAATTCTCATGGTTACTGGACCTGTTTGTAGTAAATCTCTTTGATGTGAACAATTAATGTAAACTATAGGAGCATTTTCTTTAAATTCTTTCGGATTAAAAATTGGTTCCACTGGAGAGTTATAATACCCTTGACGAAAGTCTGTAAACATTTCATACAGAGTAGCAAATTTATTATTTTCAAAATCAAGTTGAAGATCGTTGTAAGGATATCTTTCTGAATTTAAAAAGACATTCATATTTCTTAAATTACAATGATCAAATTTACTCATATCCATTTTTAGATTACCACGTCTATTTTTCTGAAAAGCAATTAGAACATGACGTGGCGTTTCGACTTTTGTAGATGTTTTTACGGGCCAGTTGTGCCTCGTAGTTTCCAATAACTCTGGATATTCAACTAATTCCCAGCTTCGGAAGGTTATTAGTATATCACTATTTTTGTCAATAATTTTGGTAAGTGCTAATTCTTGCGGAATCGCTACAGTAAGATGAGGAACTCTCCAACACAACTTGGTAATTTTAACTTTGGGTTTTTCATCTTCATTACTGGATAATAATGCATTTGTATCATCATTACTTCTTATTAGAATAAGTTCTTGTTGTGAATTAAGAATAATCTTATTATAATCTTCAAAAAATCCTGAATACATCTTTAATGGTATACATAATGAAACATTACCTTTGTCATCAGTCATAATTTTTTCTTTAGATTTTGTTTTCGGATACCAACCGGCATTTTCCAATTTAGCACTTTCATTTTGATTAAATGAAATATATCCCTTAAGAGTTGAAGTTATACCAATATCCCGAACGGAGTCAATAGTAACACCATTTAAAATATAGCGTAATTCTTTAAATAAAAATGCCGGAGCATTATTAATTAAAACAGTATTAGCTAAAGGGGAATCATCTTCTTTAGTTACTTGCAATTCCACATAAATTTCACTTTTGCAAGGTAAAGGATATTTTCCTGTTTGTTGCAAAGCAATTCTGATTTCATCATTTGGTCCGAGTTTTGTAGGATTAAAAGGATCGAAAGAAAGAATTTCCCAGCTTAATATTGATTCATCAACCAATACATTTTCTCTTACATTTAAATAATCCATTTTTATTTAAGTTTAAAACCCAAACTTTGAAGAAATTTTCTATTAGAAGGTGTTAACCTTTGGAAGTTTGATTTCCTACTAAAGGAAGTTGGTTTCTTTCTTGTCTTATTAATGTTTTTATTATTAAATTTTCTAGTAAAGTTTGCAGATTTATTGTTATATAATATTACCATCTTTAATCTACTTTTTTAAGATGTAGTCTGATGGTTATGGTTTCTTCTCTAAAATTAACCAAATCACCTTCCTGATCTATTATTTTAATGGCTATTTTATCAATTACTTTAACGGTGACTGGGAAATATATGACGTTTTGAGGTGACTCAATTATTTTGAACCCTGGAGCAACGCTCGGGAAAAATTGGTGTATTATATGAACAGGTTTCCCGTTTAAATATGATCCCTCTGCAATACTGCAGTCTATATTTATTGAATTTACTTTAATTATTTCCGCGGGAAAATCTGATATATGTTCAATGTTGGCTTCCAATCGCCCATTTTTAAACCCTAATAATTTACCAATAGTTCCTTCACGAAAAGTTATGGGGGCTGAACATTTAAGATGTGTACGTAAAGTATTATTATTTGCATAAAGACTAAAACTAATTTTATCCTCATCCAAGTGTTTTTTTAAAAAATCTTTTATGTCTTCTAATTCGTAGCTACCTGGGGGTATAGCTATTTCTAAATTTTCATCATGAATTAATACATTATTCCCAACATCAATATTGGGAATTGCATTAAAAGTTTCGAAATTTACAAGACCGATAACATATTCAACATCTTCATCTAAATATATTGGAGGATGTAACTCTGATGTTAAAATAGCGGAATTGCCGCTAAGAACAAAACTATATGACATTTTACTTTAAAAATATGTTTAATAATAAACTAAAATTAGGTGTTACATATGGTTATAAAGAAATTTTAGACACAATTGACCACAATTTGTTTTGTTAAAGTTTTGATAACTGTTATAATTATAATTAACAATATTATTATTTTGGTCGCTATAAAAATATTTAATTAATTCAGAAGGGGGTCGCAAATTACCATAACTATCAAAATATATTATGTTTTTTCCTTTTTTTGTATATGCTATCCAGTGAGTACCAACACCACTGTGATTATCTAGATTGACAATTGCACTTTCAATTAACTTTATCTTTTTTGGTAATTTATCCCTCATAAAAATACCACGAAAGTTGGGAATTTGTAAATATTTAGCGTATTTAAGTAAATCGTAATTTGTAAGTGCTTTTCGAGGTATATGTTTTAGCAGTTTTTTGAATAAGGTTTCAAGTATAATCCACATCCTGTTTTATAGGGTTTTAAATAAAGTCCACTTCCTTTTTTTCCTACCGCAATGGACTCCATCATTTGATTGTGTCGTTTAGATTCTTCTAATTTCGCTTTGGCTGCTTTTGCATCATTTACTGCTTTAGCAATACCTGCAGCCCCTCCTCCAAGAGCACCAAGAGCAGACAAACCAGCAAATAAAGGTATAAGTGGAAGAAATCCGCCAGTCTTTGGGATTGGAATTACCCTTTTCTTTGGAGGTAACACTTTACCAGTTTTTTTAATAACTTTTAAAGCAGTTTGAATACTTTCATTTAGGTCTTTAAAACGTTTCCCCTTAATTCCTTTTCTAGCTTTTGAAATTACCTGAGATAATGATAGTCCTCGTCCTTTTCGAGTTTTTCGCTTGAACTTTCTTCTCGTTCGAAGTCCCATACCTAATTTTCTTTTAATTTTCATAGCACCAGTAATTCCTAGTGCAGCAGTTTTTTCCCCAAAACTAGAATCTTTAGCTTTGAACCTTGATAAAGCTTTGTCAGCTAATACTTTATCAGCTAAATGCCTTCTTTTTATATCATTTGATTGTGAGTAAGCAATATCGTGTTCTTTACAAGCCTCATCCAATAAATTTATACCTTTATCACCTCTTGACAATCGTTTTTCCAATTTCGTTCCAGGTCCACAAAAATTATAACCAGGAATATGCAATTCAAAGGGTAATTTATTTATTAATGAGTTTACTAAACCACTTCCTTTCCTTTTGCTGTTTGTCTTGTAAATGATTCGTTTATTATGTGATGGAAACATTATATATAGTTGCAATCCTAGTGATAACTAACCAGTTACATCACAATACTGAATATTAATAGTTTGTTTTATATATAAAATGAGAGTTGAGAAACAACCATACTCTATAACAATTAAGGATCATGAAAGTTCAGTGAATGGTTTTAGAAAACATGGAAAACTGTTTGAGGGAAATAGTAAAAGAGGGTTAATTATTGGCCCGTCAGGCTGTGGCAAAACCAATGTTATTATTAGTTTGATTGAAGATCCGAATGGTTTGCGATTTGAAAATCTGTATGTTTATTCAAAATCCTTATATCAACCAAAGTATAAATATTTGAGAACACTTTTTAAACCTTTGAAAAAAATTGGATACTATGAATCTGAAAATGAAGAAACAATTGTTTCACCAAAACAAGTTAAACCAAACTCTATAATAATATTTGATGATATAGTGTGTTGTAATCAGAATGTTGTAAAGGACTATTTTTGTTTCGGAAGACACAAAAATACTGATTGTTTTTATTTATGTCAAACATATTCTTCTATTCCGAAACAATTAATTCGTGACAATGCAAATTTAATTGTTATATTTCAACAAGATCGAACAAACTTAAAACATATTTATGATGATCATGTTAATGTTGATATGTCATTAAACCAATTTAATGAGTTGTGCTTAATATGTTGGAAAGATAAATTTGGATTTTTAGTAATAGACAAAGACTCTAATGTGAAATCTGGCCGATATCGAAAAGGATTTGATTCATATATTTACTTATAAAAATAAACGTTTGATGGTAAATTATACCAATCATGGATGAACGTTTAGCAAGAGAGTTAGTTAAATCAAGAAAAGCTGTTAAACAAAAATATCAGAGTTTAAAAAATGCGGAATTTGAGGCGCAAACTAAATTGGAGGAAACATATAAACCGATAACTCAACCCTTACAAGAATTAATTTCAACGATTGGTAAAATTGAACCTGTTGAAATAAAGGAAGAGCTACACACACCAATTAAAAAAATTTATGAAACACCACAGAAAAGATCAATTCAAACACTAACACCAAAGAGAAAATTACAATATGGAACATCAACACCAGAAAAAAGAAAGACGGGAAAAACTCCACTCCTTCCTACAGAAATACCATCGATTATTGACTGGGACGCGAGTTTAGCTTCAGCAAGTCAAATGCCATCTATACAACAAACAAGTATTATTGCAGAAACAAACCCTTCTTCAGGTTCACACTCCACAATAGGAAATCTTTCAGATATACTGGAACAAACACGGCAAACAGTTAGAACATTTGTTGATACAGATTTATATAAAGAATATTTATTAGGATTTGATGAATTACCTCGCCAATATATTGATAGCGGTGTAAAAGATGTTGAACATGAGTTTGATCACCAATATGGAATAGTTCATGATTTGGAAACCGAGAAATTCTTTTTGGGTTTAACTCAAAAACCTGTCGAAATTATTGGTAAAAACATCAAAATTGAAGGAATAACCTATACAGGTACACCAGGTTTATATGAGTTATTATTTAAAAAAGAACCAATAGGGTATAAAAAACAAGATTTGGAAAATTATATGGATATTTTAAAAAGAACCAATGCATACCGTAGAAATAATGATCCAAATGAGCAGGTGCAGGGGAATGGATCACATAAATATATTTCTATAATAGGACCTTATTTGCAAAGCAAAGGAATTACAAAAACTAAAACTCTAAATCCCGAATCTCAACAAGCAGTCCAGGGATTTTTTGAAAGACGCAAAGCTCCATATAGAGAAAGTCGAGTGTCTTCAAAAAAAACCGGATTTGGTATAACTTTAAAAGTTAATAAACCTAATACAGATTACATATATTGGGATAATGTAAACGAACTTGTTGAGAGACTTCGACTATTGGTAGCATCCATGCTTGCGGGACACACTGGTCATAACAATGAAATTATTTCTATTATTGAAGAACTAAGAGAAGCGAATATTATTATATAAAAGGACATAATAGATACTTTTAAACATTTCTAAAATGACCATCGATAAATTTGGTCGTCATATTTCAAAAAAATCTGCTCTAAACACATTATTATCACTAGAAAATAAAATATTATCAAATGTTGAAGAGAAAATAATAAAAATTTTTAAAAGCGATGTCAAATATATTGAAAACAAATTAATTCAAAATTTAGATCCCGGGTTGAAAAGCGATGTTAATAATTTAAATAAGAGAATAAATGAATATGATAACAATATACAAAATATTGCAAAAAAGATTAAGTTATTTGAGGATAAAGTTATTCCTGAATATAATGACAAGATAATTAATTTGAAAAATACTGTTGATGGAAATGATGATGTAGTAGAAAAATTTTCTCAGAAAGTTTCTAAATATGCAAATGACTTTGACGTAGTGAAGTTAAAATATGATAAAGTTGATGATTTTGAAAATGAAATAAAAAATGAAATTACATCAATTAAATCAATAATTAAGGATACTTCAGCAATTGACAATGTCAAGAACAGTATTTCCAAGGAAATTACATCAAAGTTTCAAAATTTTACTAATTTGCTTAATGATAGAGTAGCAGAAGAAGTAAGGAATTTTAAGAAAATACATGACGTTATGGATAAAAATACACAAAATCTTGAAAAATCAATGAACACTCATTTCCTAATTCACAAAAAAGATACCGACAAAGTTAATGAATTTAAAGAACAAATTAAAGAATTTGAAATTAAAATCAATGCATATAAATCAAATTTACAATATTTAGAAGACAAATTGAAGGAGGATTTTCAAAACGAAAATGAAAAAATTGAAACAAAATTCAAAGATCAAATTACAAAAGATAATGAAAAAATCGAGGATATACTAAAGCAATTAAACAATCTGAAAACCAAATCTGAAACGTCTTTTGACGAGGGAAATTTTACAAAGGCAATCGATGAGAAATTACAAAAAGAATTAGAATCCTTACTAGAAGTAGTGCAAGCTATAATAGAAGTTTCTAAAAAGGATGTATTAATTAAAATTAAAAATAATAGTTCAAAAATCGAGGAGACTTCTTTACTCATAAAAGAACTTGAAACATCTTATACAGATATACTACACAAAGCTGAAAAGACAGCGTCAGACATAAAAAATATAGAAAAAAAAATTGTGAAAATGACATTAGATATTACAAATGCAGAATTTCAATTAGGAAAAGATATAAAAAATCTAGAAGATAAATTAACAAAAGAAATAAAATCTTTAAACGAATTAGTTCAAAGAGCTGCTGAAGTTTCTAGAAAAGAATTTAATGATACAATGAATTATGCAAGAGAAGAAATGAATTCAACATTAGGTGGTTTCAAAAAAGATTATACGTTATCAAATGTTCTTTTGGAAACTAAATTTAATGTAAAAATGTCTGATCTTAATAACAACATCACCCAAATAAATTCGTCAATAAAAGAAATTAGAAATGAAAATAACAAATCATTTGAAACAATGGAAAATAAATTTAATGTAAAAATTTCTGATCTTACTAACAACATCACCCAAATAAATTCGTCAATAAAAGAAATTATAAATGAAAATAAAAAATCATTTGAAGCAATGGAAAATAAAATTAAAGAACTTACTAAAAAAAACTGAGATGATTTTTTTTATATTTTACAACATCAGCGATAAAGGGCTTTTATAAACGGTTTAGAAGGAGGTAAAGTTATTTGTGGGATTTATTTTCGAGAGTAAGGTATAAATTAATAATGAGTAAAATTAAGCAAGACGTTGTAAATGAATTACATAAACCGGCGAGAAGGCGATATAGAAGGAGACGAACAATTGTAAAAGGGCTTAATGATCTATTTCAAGCTGATCTGATAGAAATGCAGCCATATGCGAAATTTAATAGGGGTTTAAGATATATTTTAATGGTAATAAATGTGTTTTCTAAATTTGTATGGGCAGAACCTGTAAAATCCAAAACTGGTAAAGATGTAGCAGCTGCAATGAAAAAAATTCTATTAACTTTAAAAACTCCCCCAACAAATCTGAATACTGATCAGGGTAAAGAATTCTTTAATCAAGACTTTCAGAAACTTATGGAGCAGTTCAAAATTAATCATTACAACACATTTTCTAATATGAAAGCTAGTATTGTAGAGAGAGTAAATAGAACGATAAAAAACAAAATGTGGAAAAAGTTTAGTTTACTAGGTAATTATAAATGGATCAGCTTTCTTAAAGAAATAATTACAGAATACAATAATACTAAGCATTCAACAATCGGAAAAAAACCAAACGAAGTTAACAAAAAGAATGAAATGGAAATCTTGAAATCAGCTTATACTCATAGGAAAACTGTGGATCCCAGATCACCAAAATTTCGTGTCAGTGATAGAGTACGAATAAGCAAGATTCGCGAACAATTTTCTAAAGGTTACACGCCCAACTGGTCAAACGAAATTTTTCAAATAAAAAAAATCCAGCTTACTAATCCAACAACGTATTTGATTCAAGATGGAAATGGGATAGATATTCAAGGAGGTTTCTATGAAGAAGAACTTCAAAAAGTAAGACACCCAAATGTATATCTGGTGGAAAAAGTGTTAAGAAAGAAAGGAAACAAAGTATTTGTAAAATGGTTAGGATTAGATAAATCTTATAACTCTTGGATCTTCAAGAGAGATGTGATGTAATAGTAATTAATGCTGTAATAATAATTGATGTTTGTAATAAAAAAAAAATGATTTTTTATATATATTTGTTTTATTTAAAAATAAGCTTATTACATAAACATTTTTTTAAATACAATATTCCTATAATCAGAGTCTAATATGGGATTTAAAATTTCTTCAGTCAATTTAATCCTTCTTCTAAAATGTTTTTGATTTATAAACTCTTCAGAAGTCATACGAGCTTTTCTGTAGGCGAAGTTCCAAGCAACCATCAGATGAATTTGGTTTCTTGATTCATCAATAGATACTGTCTTCTTCATAATAGTGCTTAGACTTTAATTTTTGTTCTAGTTCTTCGGGATGATTCAACAGCAGTTCCAGCATGGAGCACACATTTTCACTATTTAGATTTTGTTTTGGAGAAAGGACATTATATATTTTGTCAAAAGAATCTCCGTCGTAAAAATTGTTATTTCTAAAAACGTTGAAATAACGTCGAAAGTTTTGTTTTTGTAAAACATTTAGTCTATATTCTATAAGTGGAATTTGTTCCCATAGTCTGCACACAGTTTCATTTCCATAGTAAATAAAATCACAGCTTTTCACAATCTTCACTATTGGTAATTCACCAATCTTTTCAAAATGAATAGATAAATTTTGCAAATATATCGGTTCATTGAAAACATTTGGTGAAAACATATAATTTGTTATAACTCCTTGATATTGCAATAAGTTCTTCCAATCATCTTCATTTAATATCACAGACTGACCATTTTTACCACCAAGTTCAATGCATGGTAGAAAATCACTTTCCACCCACAAACCAATCACAGCATATTTAGAGTTAGAATTATTTAAATTATATTTTGTAGAATTTATAATTGTTTTTTTTATTTTCTTTTTTAATGGTGAATTTTCAAATATATTTTTACTCTGATTACTGAACATTTTAAATGATGTATTTCAAAAACTAACTGGCTATCTGCTTGCTCTCAAAAAACTAACTATCAATCCGTTTGCTCCTAAATTTTATACATTTTCCCTCTCCATTTAAGAGGAGGGGATAAACTTTAAATGTCTTTATACTAACGAGAATCAATAAAAAACAAAATTTATATTATTTTTTTAACATTTATTAAATATTTTTATAGATATTTTTTCATGAAATACAATAAAATTAAACATGTACAAATAAATATTGCTGCTGTAAATATAATAACAAATATATAACAACAGACACAATGACAAGATTCTTCTTTTTTATTATTGAAAGGAATCCAATCTGAATATTGTAATGGTTTGTTTGTCATGGAATATTTAATTTTTATGTATGTATTTTCACACAAAGCAGAATCAGTTACATTATAGGTAAAAAAGTGTGAATTTCCAACAAGATATGTCATTTTCATCTGTTTGTAGCAGTCGGTTTCATTTTTGAGGGCATTTATACATATATCAGCCCTAACTGTATTAGGAATGTAATTTACATATATCACATTTCCAACAAGGGAAACTAAAACTATTAAAGATGCAGCAGTCATTGTTGTAATATTACTAACAAATAATGGTATTTCTATACAATATATATGTTTTTGGATTCAGTTCCCCCTCCAACTTTTAAAGCTTCAAAAACGACTTACATAATTTATCATCATATAAAATGATGTCTTTATAAAGATGAAAAATTACTTGGAGTAGTTAATTCTAATCGCGGTTTTTTATTTTTAGATCCATTTTCGTTTCCAGAACTTAAAAAAGTTAGAGTATCATACATCATTTTCATATCTTTATCAAAAAAATCTGTTTCCAAAATATCCTTATGTCCCCATGCAAGAGTTTTTGTGGAATTTGGTATACAATATCTTTTATCATCATGAGTTGTTAATGCCAATTTATTTAACAAATTAGTGTATATATTATGCATATCTGACTTGAATACATACATGGTGCAGAATATTTTGTCACCTTTCTCAACAACATCTTTATAATCTGATAATGTTAATTGATTTTTTATACATGATCTACTAACGCCTTTTGCTTTTTTATCTACACTATTTTTGGATTTTATACAATATGCTTTAGCACCAGTTCCATAAAAACTTTCAATGGGAATCCCTTTGTACTCATCTTTAAATTTACCAACAACTGATGTTGTAATAGGCATGCAATGAATATTTTGTTCAGAAAAATTAGAAGTATCAAATTTATCCAGATTTAGCTTCATATCTTCATAAAAGTTTTGGGTCTGAACTTCAAGAATTAAGGAATCAGTATCCGTATATAATAAATTTAAATTATTACCATATTTTACTTTTAAATACCCATAATAAAAATTATACATTACAGTTTTTGCAATATCCAGAATACTCATCCCAACATAAATTGGTTTATTGTATTCAATGCAAACCTGTTGAAGTTGAAGAGCAACTAGATTTTCAGAGAAAATTTTAAAATCCTTTAATTGAGGTTTAGAAATAAGTTTTTCGGCACTAAATTTATTACCCTGTCTTTCCCATTGAGATACTAATTTAATATCTGCTCGCCTATCAACATTTTCCATGGTTTTACCGAAAATTGAATTATTTGCCAATTTATAACAATTTTTATCAAATTTATTTTTAGATAAATTTCGTAAATTTGTATTTAAATCTATATATTCCGCTAACCATGGTGATTGTGTAAACTTAACTGCTCTGTGTATTTTTATGATTTTGAGTCCAAATTGTAGACATTGTTTCAGATATCGGTAGTGAATGATATAGTTATATTTATTATGTAAGTTTGGAATTAATTTTGAGTGGTTTGAAATTGGTGGTGTATATTGTTCAGGACAAAATGGGAAATCATTATGACTATCATGTAAATAATTTGGATATTCTAAATCAACTTCAAATATGTATCCTATAGATGATGTATCTGAAAGTTCGGATATATTTAAAGTTTCTATTTCGAGCTTAGGTACCCAAGCAAAATTTTTTTCAGGCAAATATTGTTTCATAGCATAACCATACAAATTTGTGGCGTCTAAGTAAGCGATATATGTTGTAGGTCTTTCAGGATTAAAATTTTCTAAGAATGGATTATTTGCTTCAGATTTGCGTTTGGAACAAGTGCTAACCCCACCACGAACACCTTTTTTGAAAAAATGAAGCATATCTGGTTCCGTTAATAATTCTAATTCTACATTAGTTAATTTCATCATTGCATCCCAGCACATAGAAGGGCTAGTGACATAATTAACAGGATCTAACTTATAGGTTTTAATACATGTGGATCTATAATTTTCAAAAACATCAGCCAAAAGTAAAACATCTGATTTTAAGTAAATATCGGAATAAGCCCCTATTGTAGAACACTTAAATAGATTCCACACTTCTACAGCACGACTGTAGTCTTGAGGAGAGATATTTTCATCGGTTAAGTTATTATAAAATTTATCAATCAATGGTAGAGATTTCTCATTTAATTTTTCGTTGGAATCTATGTAAGAGTATGGAAATACCCCTTTTTGTCTAATGTATCGAAATTCATCAGCATTTGAGAAAAACTTTTTAATTTCAAAACATTGTGAATCTTGTAGAGTTTGTGATAGTGACTCTAAAGACTCTGGGAGAAATTGAAAAGAATCTATAAAGCGTAGTCGCAAAGCAACTGGTTTCCGCTTTTCTGACACATCAACGAAAATTTCCTTACTAAAAGAAATATACTTTTCTTTATTTTGAGCTATAACACTAATATTTTCTTTATTATAGCAAAGCGATTTAATAAATAGGTGAGAATCATAGTTTTTTAAATTATGCAATACTATTGGTATATATTTTGGAGGTTTAAAATGCAAATTACATATTGAGTGGGCGGCTCCTCGATATTTACCTGTAATATGACAATGATCCCTACACTTTATGAAATTTCCTTTTGAAAAAGGTTTTTCACATACATAACAAATGCTAGAATTTTCATATTCAATCTGTTCCACAGATGATAAATCTTTCAATGGTACTTGATATTTTAAATATTTTTTATAAATTTCTTTTACATCATTTTCAATGTATTCAATAAATTTTATAGCACAATCTGTACCTCTATAAAGTTTAAGACACACAACATTCTCATCAAATGATGATTTAATATAATAAGCAAATGAATAGGGTATATGTTCAGCAGTTTTAATAGTATATGAGGTTGTCGAATCAGGTGTAGATTGTTGGCACTCAATGTTTTTCAAATAACATTCAAAATCGGCATAAATAACAAAAGGAGCTTTATACTGTTTCTGAATATTTTGAAACTTTAATATATTTGCAGGAATATAATTGCCAAATTTATCCAAAATCAAATTATCTGAAGGAAGCTCAATTCGAACAAAACTACAATCACGTTCTAAATGTGTGTTAAGTTTTTCATATGTTCCAAAATATTGAAGGCATCCATCACATAAGTATTTTTTTATTTTCTTTTTTGATAATTGTTTGGATACCAAGCAACCTAAATCCTTTATCCAACAGTAGTGGTTATTTCCATCATCAGAACTTATTAAAAGCAAATTAATATGTAATTTTTTCTTTTCATTATTATAATGTAAAGGACCGACAATCTCATATACCTTTTTATTATCCCTTAAAAATTTTTCAACTCCATATACATTTATGGACAAATTATTTTTTTCCTCAAACTTTTTTATATCTAATAATTTTACTGGAAATTCAATACCTGTAAAATCGAAAGCGTCTCTGAAGTCTGGATATGATGAGGTCTTTCGAGGATTACCGGTTGGCTGGTATGCTGCTGAAACCACTGCCCAGGCGAAACAGCAATTGTCCTCATTCATCACATTCACTATTGATTTAGAAAAGTGATGCATCTTAATGTAGGAGGAGGCATTCAATGGGTTGTACTTATTGATGTTGACTTCCAAATGCAGAATTCTTTGTAGAGCCCACCCTGTAATAGGAATTAAAAAATTAGTTCTGAATAATATTTGTTAGAGATGTACAAGTGATATTAAGAAAACTTAGCTCTTGAGATTAAGAAAACTTAGCTCTTGAGATTAAATAATAATTACCTGAGTCTCTTTCCGGCAATTCATCTGCTTTGGTTTCAATAATCTTGAATAAATCATCGTAAAGCTGTTGTAGATCAGTTGTATGGGTTACAATGAAGAACGGTGTATTAAATGACTTAATTGAAGTAGAGGTTAAAGTTGGAGAATAATATATTCCAAATAATTCCAAATTTACTTTAGCACATGTAAATTCCTGTTGACGCTGGCGTATTAATGTTTGCACTTTATTACCAACATCTTGCTGAAACTTTTTGATGTCGATGTGATAATTCTGCGAATATATTCTGTAGGAAGCTATTCGACATTTAAATGCACTCCTGATAATGTCAATTCCATTTCCATATTTTATGCAGCTCCTGTTTTTATGAATATTTGTCCTCAAGTGTGTGCTCCAGGAATTAGATTTGACATTTACTTCACAATCTTGGCAAAATCGCATTGGAGGTCTTGAAAGTAGTTCATCAACTGAAACAATTATTATTTTTTAATTCCTCTGTAAACCTTTATTAATAATAAAAAGAAAAATTAAAAGGAAAATTATAGCTAAATATGTTATAAAAAAATACTTACGATTAATTATATAATCTTCCAAGTTAAAGGTGTTTTCGTTATTAACAACATTTTCTCGAAGGTGGCGTACAATATGTGATTTTCTTTTAAATTCTCTTAAGCAGTGTGTGCAAAGGAGAGTCATTTTAAAATGGAATCGGTTAGGGCCGTGTCGCTTTTAAATAAATACAATTTCGATCTATCAAGACCCAATGACATAGAATAATTAGCAATTTTTTCAGCTCGCGCAATTTAGAAAACTTTTGGATTTACTTTTGAATTAACTTTTGGATTCACTTTTTAATTTGAAGAAAAACATGGATTTTTTTTAAAAAATATATTTCCCAAATTTAAAAGAAGATCGCCTTGTCGTTGAATACAATTTTTAACGTCTTTTAAAGTCGAATTAGATAAATTATTACATATATTATCTAAGTTCAAATAGGAATAAACCATTGACTTAAATCTAGATGTGGCACACCTTGTTTCATTCCTATTTAAGCTCGGCTTAGTTTTCTTATGTAGAAACTTATCTAATTCTCCAATAGCGACTTTATTTGTTGGATTGATTTTCGGAGCTGTTGTTACAGCGACTGGTAAAGAATTTTTTGAAATTTGTGCCCCTAAAGTTTGGGAACTAGAAATATCACCGTCCAATTTTGACTTTTTTAAATCTGAACAATCATTTGTTTCTGATAAAGAACGTTTTTTGGGTAAATTTTTTTCAATTAAATTTTCAGAACTTTGTTCTAAATTTAGGCCAGAAGGATTTTTCAAAAATTGATTTTGATTACAGGAAGAAATTAAGGGACATTGAGGCTGCTCATCTTCAAAATTTTCAGTATAAGTATATACCTCAATGTCCCCCACAATTTCGCCACAACTCAAATCAAAAACATCTACCGAATTTACTGAATTTCTGGTATAGCCAAATTTGGATGGTTGTTCAAACCCCTGAATAAAATTTTGATCCAACCCTTCAATTAAATTTTGATCCAACACTTTAATAAAATTATGCTGAGCTTTGGCTGAGACGTTTATAACAGTCTCAACGCTGTCGTTGGAATCCTCTGATGAATCTGACGATGCATCTGAAATTGGCGAATAGTGGGGGCGATAAACCTCTTCCATATTATTTTTCGAAAAACCCCCAATGCCAATCCTCTTATCATTATTTAAAGCTCCCTCGTTACCAACCCCATTATTATTATTGTTTAAAACCCCCTTATTATTTTGTTCCTCACAGCTCTCAAAAGTCTCCTGATATTCCACATCACCCTTAATTAAATTTTGCCCTGAGCTATTTTCACAAATTTCACCCCCTTCTAATATATCTAAAAGTTGTTCCAAATTATATCCCTCATTTATTTCAGAATTGTTAATTAAATTTTTCCTTAATATATCATTATTTAAATCATCGAAATTAATTGTTTCAAGAGGTTCTTGAGGAATATCAGGGATAATAGATTCATCCAAAACTTTTAAGAGCTGTGTCAAAATATCGCTTTCACCAATTTCGGAAGAATCGCCAGATTCAGATGAATTGTTAAATGTATTAATATCAATTTCCCTAAATTTAATATCTAGCTCCTCGTCGCTTAGCCCACAAAATGAACAATCAATCAAATCATGCACAAGGCAAGCGTCGTTTAAATCGAAGGCTGTTAAGTCGATGTTTTCAATTTTTACATTTAAAAATGACATTTTAAATTATAAATTAAAAAATAAAAAAATTATGAATCAATAAAAAAATCAAAAAATCAATAAAAAATCAAAAAAAATCCACAAAAATGAAAAATCAACAAAAATCAAAAATTGGCTTTTAGAAGATTAAGTAAAAATGAATGAAAATCCAAAGTATTAAGTCAAAAATATTAAATCAAAAATATTAAATCAAAAATATCAAATCAAAAATATGAAATCAACAATACAAACCAAATAAAAATTAATATGTCACTACGTCACACAATTCGAAATAAATCGGACTATCTAGATATATTCACAACAGATTCGATAATTTTACAAGCGTACGCTAATAGCGAGATGTAAACTGAAGAGACGCTTCGTACCCAGCCGCCTTTTAAAGCAGCCAAGAGCCTGGTACCGGCTGGTACGGCGTGGCACTGCATGGTACGACGGGAACCGTGAGACCGTGAACTCGAGAGAGGTCGTTCAACGGTTGTAAGTTGTTTTGTTCTTAAGAAAATGACGAGTAAAGAGGAGAAGAAGAAAAAAAAAAAAAAGTTGTTTTTGGAATAATATAAAAAACAGTTTTTGTTTTTTTTTTTTTTTTTTAATTTTTTTTTTTTTTTTTTTTTTTTTTTTTTTTTTTTTTTCGTTTTTTATATTATTCCAAAAACAACTTTTTTTTTTTTTTTCTTCTTCTCCTCTTTACTCGTCTTTTTCTTAAGAACAAAACAACTTACGACCGTTGAACGACCTCTCTCGAGTTCACGCTATCTTTGCCTTCTTCTTCTTCTCATTCTTCGGACTGGTTTTGCCGCTGGAGGTAGGAAAAGTGGTATTTCAGTATTGTATATAAGGATTTACAGCGTCTTGACTTAGCATTCATTAAGTTTAAAGTCTCAAAATGAGTACGTTCATAATTATAACACTACAAGAATTTCTGGGATTCTTGGAAAATCAAATTAATCTGATGGATCGTCAGAGTCCAAATTCCGAGAACACGGTGATGTGGCCGCCACCATCAGAGGCTGACTATTTAGATGAAGAATTTATCCACATGTTTGAGCCAGACCTGGATCCCGAGCCTATCGCCTTTGATTGGGATCCAGACCGAGCAATGGATCTTCAACCTTTGATGATGGAGCAACAGCCTATGGAAGAAGATCGGCCACAACCTATGGCAGAGCAGCAGCAGCAACAACAGCAGCAGGAGCAGCAGCGGGAGCAGCAGCGGGAGCAGCAGCGGGAGCAGCCACAACAACAGCAGCAACAACAGCAGCAGCAGCAGGAGCAGCCACAACCACAGCAACAACAGCAGCAGCGAAGGCAGAGTTACCCTCGAAAGTGCAAGAGGCCACAGCAGCAACAGCAACATCAACAGCATCAGGAGCAGCCACAACAACAGCAGCAGCAGCGAAGGCAGAGTTACCCTCGAAAATGCAAGAGGCCACAGCAGCAACAGCAACATCAACAGCAACATCAACAGCATCAGGAGCAGCCACAACAACAGCAGCAGCAGCGAAGGCAGAGTTACCCTCGAAAATGCAAGAGGCCAATAAATTATAAATTATAAATTGGCCTCTTGCAGAGCAGCAACCTCTGGCAGACAACAATAACCGATGGCAAAGCAGCAACCTATGGCAGACAACAGCAACCTCTGGCATGCAGCAGCAACCTCTGGCATGCAGCAGCAACCTCTGGCAGACAGCAGCAATTGGCAACCCAAAATGGTATAAATTATAAATATGTATTTATGTATATATGTATATTTGTATTTTGGATATAGGAATAATAAAAAACAAAGTCGTTGAAGAAAATATTTTATTTTTTTCTATTTCTTATACAGAATCACACCTAATAACCAAGTTTCTTTAACTTGAAAGAATTATTATGAATAGGATGAATATAATTTTTTTTACAAGCACAGTAATGAAAACTAGGTTTTTTTTTTTAACATGGAAGAATAAATCATAGTCTGTTGTCAGGGAATTAAACCTAATTGTTCTTTATCTTATATATAAAATCTTATTTAAATGTCTTAGTTGACATTTTAAACTTAATATTAAAAAATACTAGGGTGAATGAATAAATTCAAGTGCAGTATCAAATTCATTTATTTAAAATTCAATTTATCGATAGGATTGATTGTGCATATTATGTAGAAAAAATTATTCTACACTGAAAGAACAAAATCATTAGTTCTTCGAATCTTAATATAAACAAATTTCTATTTATTTAGATGGCACCCTTATATTTATTTAACTTAAACTTAATATATATCTTATAACTTATATCTTATAACTTATATCTTACAACTTATATTTTATATGAAATCTTATTTAAATTAGTTGACATTTTAAACTTAATATTCAAAAACTACTAGGGTGCATGAATAAATTCAAGTGGAGTATCAAATTCATTTATTTAAATTTGATTTATCGGTAGGGTTGTTGTGCATATTATTTGAAAAGAATTATTCTACACTGAAAGAACAAATTATAATTTCTTTCAATGGGAATAAATACAAATTCTTATTTATTCACATCATTCCCTTATATTTATTTACATCATTCCCTTATATTTATTTACATAGTTTCTTATATTTATTTAACTTAGCAGAACAAAATCTAAATTCTTATAAAATATTTTAAACTTAAACTTAATATTAAAAACGCCATAGTGCATGAATAAGTGCAAGTGAAATAAATTTATTTAAAATTTGATTTTTCAATTAGATGGTTTTGCATATTCTTTAGTTCTGGTTTGTTACATATTATACATGCTTGTGAAGGAGTTGTTATGAATAAATCGTTTTCACACGTGTTGCATTGCAGATCTTTTTCGCAACATATAAAGGATCGTTTATAGTGGCTATTAACAAAATTATTTTTCCCATTTGGGCAATTTAGAGCATGTATATAGTAACATTCACAACATAAATTATATGCACCGCCAGAAGATGAAATAATTACGACATAAGATTGAAAAACGCACACTTCTCGCGTAAGGTAATTTGGTGTTAATGTATCACTTGCATTTATTTTTGCCACTTTCACGAGCCCCTCTTCTCCACACCCGTTTGGAACGCCATTATCCTCTATCCCATCATCTTCTTCATCTTCATCGTCGTCTTCGAAATTATTTCGATCAATAGTGATCAGAGAATCCTGTCTTGCGTGAAACTTTCCTCTTCCAGCCAAGTTAAAATGAGTTGTTTCATCTTTGTACATTGACTGGATCGTTTCATCGCAAGCAGAATCTAAATATACATGTGTCTGATCCATTTCGAAGACTGTCCGATGAAACTCGATTCACTTGTTCACACTATTTTTTAATTTTACAACACTTTTTTATTGATAATGGTGGGCCGTCTATGTGGTGTTGATATATTGGATAGTGTTTAAAACACGGCAAATTTAGCTGCAATTCTTCGTCACTTCTATAATTTTCCGGCAACCTGTTCCAAATTTGTTGTAAACTAAGTGAATCGACGAATGTTTTCAAGTAGTTGATGGGAAAGAAGGCCAAGTCTTGATCTTCAAAATCGGTAAGATTTTTTCCGTTATTTTGGTAGGAAATTATTACTTGGCCTACACGTTCAATGAGTTGCTGTTGTTGTTGTTGTTGGTCGCTATTTGACATCGCGCACGAATGACTGAAGTTCGCTCAGATTCGATGGTTTAAAATACCAGCTCCCCTCCAACTGCTACCAGCTCCCCTCCAACTACTGTGGTGGTTAGGAAGGAGGTAGGAGGTGGAGCAAAAAGAGGCGGAGTTTATGAAACCAATCGGAATAGGGGGCGAACTTGGGCAGCCAATCAGAAACAAGGTCATTCTTGGCTGACCAATCAAAAAAGTGGTGGGGGGGTCAACTAGGAGCCCCCTATTCCCACTACTCTGTTCTCTTTGGTGGCACAAATCGGGATAATGCACGGATGCCATAAGATATTACGTACTTGAAATGGTGTGTGTGTGTGTGTGTGTGTATGTGTGTGTGTGTGTGTATGTGTGATGTGTGTGTGTTATGTGTGTGATGTGTGTGTGATGTGTGTGTGATGTGTGTGTGAGGCGTGTGTGAGGCGTGTGTGAGGCTTGTGAGGCTTGTGTGAGGCGTGTGTGAGGCGTGTGTGAAGCGTGTGTGAGGTGTGTGTGAGGTGTGTGTGAGGTGTGTGTGTGGTGTGTGAGAGGTGAGTGTGAGGCGCTTGTGAGGCGCGTGGGAGGCGCGTGTGAGGCGCGTGTGAGGCGCGTGTGAGGCGTGTGTGAGGCGTGTGTGAGGCGTGTGTGAGGCGTGTGTGAGAAATTTGTGAGGCGTGTGTGAGGTGTGTGTGAGGCGTGTGTGAGGCGTGTGTGAGGTGTGTGTGAGGTGTGTGTGAGGTGTGTGTGATGCGTGTGTGAGTCGTGTGTGAGGCGTGAGTGAGGCGTGTGTGAGGCGTGAGAGAGGTGTGTGTGAAGCGTGTGTGAAACGTGTGTGAGGCGTGTGTGAGGCGTGTGCGAGGCCTGAGTGAGGCGTGTGTGAAGCGTGTGTGTGAGGTGTGTGTGAGGTGTGTGTGAGATGTGTGTGAGGTGTGTGTGAAGTGTGTGTGAAGGGTGTGCGTATGGTGTGTGGGAGGCGTGTTGGAGGCGTGTGGGAAACGATCGTGAGGCATTTGGGAGGCGTGAATGAGGCGTGTGTGAGGCTTGTGTGAGGCGTATGTGAAGCGTGTGTGAGGCGTGTTTGAGGCGTGTGTGAGGCGTGTGTGAGGTGTGTGGGAGGCGTGAATGAGGCGTGTGTGAGGCTTGGGTAAAGCGTGTGTGAGGCGTGTGTGAGGCATGTGTGAGGCGTGTGTGAGGCGTGTGTGAGGCGTGTGTGAGGAGTGTGTGAGGAGTGTGTGAGGAGTCTGTGAGGCGTGTGTGAGGCTTGTGTGAGGCGTGTGTGAGGCGTGTGTGAGGCGTGTGTGAGGCGTGTGTGAGGTGTGTGTGAGGTGTGTGTGAGGTTTGTGTGATGTGTGTGTGAGGTGTGTGTGAGGTGTGTGTGAGGTGTGTGTGAGGTGTGTGTGAGGAGTGTGTGAGGTTTGTGTGAGGTTTGTGTGAGGTTTGTGTGAGGTGTGTGTGAGGTATATGTGAGGTGATTGTGAGGAGTGTGTGATGTTTGTGTGATGTGTGTGTGTGTGTGTAAATATTTTAAGAATTAATTAATATCTCCAGAGAGTAACTCGGCCAAAAATTTTGAAGTACCTTGAATATATATAAATATGTTCATAGAATCCGCTTTTATATAATATTTAAACATGAACTTAAACAAAAATCGTTACACGCACTGTTGCAGGACCCTGTACTAAAGTTAGTTTATAAATTATGCTGTAAAATTTAGACCATTTCTAGTTTTTTAGTTTTAGTTCCGAACTTTCGAATGTACAATGGCGCATAAAAATTTGAAGTTCTCCAGAGTTCAGCGTTTGGTGAACTTAGTTAGGGAGAAAGATTGTGAAATACTGCAGTAATTAAATTATTCAAATTTTGAAACCACAAAAGCAACAAATACGAAACGAATCAACCCAGGAACCTTAAAAAATAATTTTTTCCATGTTTATATATTCTACTAGAAACATCGATATTTAAAGTTAATACAATAAATATTTGAAATAAAGGTGAACACACTTCGCCAATAAAGATTTAAACATCAGCCTTGTTCTAACCGGCTACTAAAAATAGTAGTGAAAAATAATTATAAATTTTTATATGAAATTGAAATTTTTGAAGTCGGCGCCAAATCAATACCAGACAAAATTTGATAAACAGATTTAAAATACTTTATTTGTAAATGGTTTCTTACAATAATTTGTATATATTTGTAGTTATTTATTTCATTTAGAAATAATTTGTAGCCGACTTCAAAAATTTCAATTTCATATAAAAATTTGTAGTTATTTTTCACTTTTTAGCGCACTTTTAGAAGTCGGTCCAATTTCTTTGAAAAAAATTTTATTTTTCGATTTTTAATTTTGAATTGATTATGATATCCATAAATTATTTGAACTAAGTACTAATCGAGACTAGTGCACCTCGCAATGACTCCAAGATGGCAAAAAAAGTACCCATTTTATCCAAAGTTGTAATGTGTGAGGCGAGAGTGAGGCGTGTGTGAGGCGTGTGTGAGGCGTGTGTGAGGCGTGTGTGAGGCGTGTGTGAGGCGTGTGTGAGGCGTGTGTGAGGCGTGTGTGAGGCGTGTGTGAGGTGGGTGTGAGGTTTGTGTGAGGTGCGTGTGAGGTGTATGTGAGGTGTGTGTGAGGTGTGTGTGAGGTGTGTGTTAGGTGTGTGTGAGGTGTGTGTTAGGTGTGTGTGAGGTGTGTGTGAGGTGTGTGTGAGGTGTGTCTGAGGTGTGTGTGAGGTGTGTGTGAGGTGTTTGTGAGATGTGTGTGATATGTATGTGAAGTGTGGGTGAGGTGTGTGTGAAGTGTGCGTGTGGTGTGTGAGGTGTATGTGAGGTGTGTCTAATGTGTGTGTGAGGTGTGTGTGAGATGTGTTTGAAGCGTGTGTTTGAAGCGTGTGTTTGAGGCGTGTGTGAGGCGTGTGTGAGGCGTGTGTGAGGCGTGTGTGAGGCGTGTGTGAGGCGTGTGTGAGGCGTGTGTGAGGCGTGTGTGAGGCGTGTGTGAGGCGTGTGTGAGGTGGGTGTGAGGTGTGTGTGAGGTGCGTGTGAGGTGTATGTGAGGTGTGTGTGAGGTGTGTGTGAGGTGTGTGTGAGGTGTGTGTGAGGTGTGTGTGAGGTGTTTGTGAGATGTGTGTGATATGTATGTGAAGTGTGGGTGAGGTGTGTGTGAAGTATGCGTGTGGTGTGTGTGAGGTGTATGTGAGGTGTGTCTGATGTGTGTGTGTGGTGTGTGTGAGATGTGTTTGAAGAGTGTGTTTGAGACGTGTGTGAGGCGTGTGTGAGGTGTGTGTGAGACGAGTGTGAGGCTTGTGTGAGGCGTGTGTGAGGCTTGTGTGAGACGTGTGTGAGGCGTGTTTGAGTCGTGTGTGAGACGTGTATGAGGCGCGTGTGAGATATGTGTGAGGCTTGTGTGAGACTGTGAGGCTTGCGTAAAGCTTGTGTGAGGCGTATGTGAAGCACGTGTGGGGCGTGTGTGAGGCTTGTGTGAAGCGCGTGTGAGGCGTGTATGAGGCTTGTGTGAGGCTTGTATCAGGCTTGTGTGAGGCTTGTATGAGGCTTGTGTGAGGCTTGTATGAGGCTTATGTGAGGCTTGTGTGAGGGGTGTGAGGCTTTGTGAGGATTGTCTGAGTCTTGTAAGGCGCATGTGAGGGGCGTGAGTTTTGTGTGAGGCGTATGTGAGCCGTGTGTGAGGCGTGTGTGAGGCGTGTATTAGGCTTGTATGAGGCTTGTGTGAGGCTTGTATGAGGCTTATGTGAGGCTTGTGTGAGGGGTGAGAGGCTTGTGTGAGGCTTGTCTGAGTCTTGTAAGGCGCGTGTGAGGCGTGTGAGTTTTGTGTGAGGCGTATGTGAGGCGTGTGTGAGGCGTGTGTGAGGCGTGTGTGAGTTGTGTGTCAGGCGTGTATGAGGCGTGTTTGAGACGTATATGAGGCGTGTGTGAGGCGTGGGCGAGGCATGTGTGAGGCGTGTGTGAGGCGTGTGTGAGGTGTGTGTGAGGCATGTGTGAGGCGTGTGTGAGGCGTGTGTGAGGCGTGTGTGAGGCGTGTGTGAGGCGTGTGTGAGGCGTGTGTGAGGCGTGTGTGAGGCGTGTGTGAGGCGTGTGTGAGGCGTGTGTGAGGCGTGTGTGAGGCGTGTGTGAGGCGTGTGTGAAGTGTGTGTGAAGTGTGTGTGAGGTGTGTGTGAGGTGTGTGTGAGGTGTGTGTGAGGTGTGTGTGAGGTGTGTGTGAGTTGTGTGTGAAGTGTGTGTGATAAATTTGTGAGGCGTGCATGAGGCGTGTATGAGGCGTGTGTGAGGCGTGTGAGGCATGTGTGAGGCGTGTGTGAGGCGTATGTGAGGCGTGTGTGAGGGGTGTGTGAGGCGTGTGTGAGGCATGTGTGAGACGTGTCTGAGGCGTGTGTGAGGCGTGTGTGAGGCGTGTGTGAGGCGTGTGTGAGGCGGGTGAGGCGTGTGTGAGGCGTGTGTGAGGTCTTAGTGAGGCGTGTGTGAGACATGTGTGAGGTGTTTGTGAGGGGTGTGGGAGGCGTGAATGAGGCGTGTGTGAGGCTTGGGTGAAGCGTGTGTGAGGCGTGTGTGAGGCGTGTGTGAGGAGTTTGTGAGGCGTGTGTGAGACGTGTGTGAGGCGTTTGTGAGGCGTGTGTGAAGCGTGTGTGAGGCGTTTGTGAGGCCTGAGTGAGGCGTGTGTGAAGCGTGTGTGTGAGGTGTGTGTGAGGTGTGTGTGAGGTGTGTGTGAGGCTTGTGTGAGGCGTATGTGAAGCGTGTGTGAGGCGTGTTTGAGGCGTGTGTGAGGCGTGTGTGAGGCGTGTGTGAGGCGTGTGGGAGGTGTGTGTGAGGTGTGTGTGAGGTGAGTGTGATGCGTGTGTGAATCGTGTGTGAGGCGTGGGTGAGGCGTGTGTGAGGCGTAAGAGAGGTGTGTGTGAAGTGTGCGTGAGGCGTGTATGAGGTGTGTTAGTTGTGTGTGAGGCGTGTGTGAGGTGTGTGTGAGGTGTGTGTTAGGCGTGTGTGAGGCTTGAGTGAGGCTTGTGTGAGGCGTGAATGAGGTGTGTGTGAAGTGTGTGTGGCGTGTGTGAGGCTTGTGTGAGGCGTGTTTGAGGCGTGTGTGAGGCGTGTGGGAGGTGTGAATGAGGCGTGTGTGAGGCTTGGGTGAAGTGTGTGTGGCGTGTGTGAGGCGTGTGTGAGGCGTGTGTGAGGCGTGTGTGAGGCGTGTGTGAGGCGTGTGTGAGGCGTGTGTGAGGTGTGTATGAGGCGTGTGTGAGGCGTGTGTGAGGCGTGTGTGATGCGTGTGGGAGGCGTGTGGGAGGCGTGTAAGAAGCGTGTGGGAAGCGTGTGGGAAGCGTGTGGGAGGCGTGTGGGAGGCGTGTGGGAGGCGTATGGGAGGCGTGTGGGAGGCGTGTGGGAGGCGTGTAGGAGGCGTGTGGGAAATGAGTGTGAGGCGTGTGGGAGGCGTGTGTGAGGCTTGTGTGAGGCGTATGTGAGGCGTGAATGAGTCGTGTGTGAGGCTAGTGTGAGGCGTATGTGAGGCGTGTGTGAGGCGTGTTTGAGGCGAGTTTGAGTGTGTGAGGCGTGTGTGAGGCGTGTGGGAGGCGTGTGGGAGGCGTGTGGGAGGCGTGTGGGAGGCGTGTGGGAGGCGTGAATGAGGCGTGTATGAGGCTTGTGTGAGGCGTGTGCGAGGCGTGTGCGAGGCGTGAGTGAGGCGTGTGGAAGGCGTGAGGGAGGTGTGTTAGGTGTGGGTGAGGCGTGTGTGAGGTGAGTGTGAGTTATGTGAGGTGTGTGTGAGGTGTGTGAGGTGTGTGAGGTGTGTGTGAGGTGTGTGTGAGGTGTGTGTGAGGTGTGTGTGAGGTGTGTGTGAGGTGTGTGTGAGGTGTGTGTGAGGTTTGTGTGAGGTGTGTGTGAGGTGTGTGTGAGGTCTGTGTGAGGAGTGTGTGAGGTTTGTGTGAGGTGTGTGAGGTGTGTGTGAGGTATATGTGAGGTGTGTGTGAGAAGTATGTGATGTGTGTGTGATGTGTGTGTGTGTGTGTGTAAATATTTTAAGATTTAATTAACATCTCCAGAGAGTAACTCGGCCAAAAATTTTGAAGTACCTTGAATGTATATAAATATGTTCATAGAATCCGCTTTTATCTAATATTTAAACATGAACTTAAACAAAATTCGTTACACGTACTGTTGCAGGACCCTGTACTAAAGTAACTTAATAAATTATGCTGTAAAATTTAGCCAATTTCTAGTTTTTTAGTTTTAGTTCCGAACTTTCGAAAGTACAATGGCGCATAAAAATTTGAAGTTCTCCAGAATTCAGCGTTTGGTGAACTTAGTTAGGGAGAAAGATTGTGAAATACTGCAGTAATTAAATTATCCAAATTTTGAAACCACAAAAGCAACAAATACGAAACGAATCAACCCAGGAACCTTAAAAAATATTTTTTCCATGTTTATATATTCTAGTAGAAATATCGATATTTAAAGTTAATGCATTAAATATTTGAAATAAAATTGAACACACTTCGCCAATAAAGATTTAAACATCAGCCTTGTTCTAACCGACTACTAAAAATAAGTAGTTTTCAATTCCATCTTAATCGTTAATATCGTGATGATTTCAAAACTAAAAATGTATCGGCGCCAAATTATTTAATAAAAAAATGTGGATAACAAAAAACAAGATAACTTGGACCATAGAATATTAAAACAATCACACATAAAACTCATGTAAATTTTACGACTAACTTTATTTGTAATTGCTTTCTTACTCTAAGTTGTTTATATCTTGTTTTAGTAGTAATTTAGCATTTACTTTCAATAAAAATATATAAGAACTTTTTTAAAGACGGTTTGATTTTACTTTTTTTTTTCCTCTGTCATTTCTTAAACATTAATTTTTTATTTTATTTCGAAGAATATGGAAAGATTAAAGAAATTATAAAATTTTTGTAAAAAAATTAAACCGACTTCTAAAAGTGTGATAAAAAGTGAAAAATAATTATAAATTTTTATATGAAATTGAAATTTTTGAAGTCGGCGCCAAATCAATACCAGACAAAATTTGATAAACAGATTAAAAATAATTTATTTGTAATTGGTTTCTTACAATAATTTGTATATATTTGTAGTTATTTATTTCATTTAGAAATAATTTGTAGCCGACTTCAAAAATTTCAATTTCATATAAAAATTTATAGTTATTTTTCACTTTTTAGCGCACTTTTAGGAGTCGGTCCAATTTCTTTGAAAAAAATTTTATTTTTCGATTTTTAATTTTGAATTGATTATGATATCCATAAATTATTTGAACTAAGTACTAATCGAGACTAGTGTACCTCGCAATGACTCCAAGATGGCAAAAAAGTACCTATTTTATCCAAAGTTGTAAATCTCCCTAAAATGAACCACTAAAAATTCTTTGATTCTTAGAATTCTCCAAATACCAGTGAAATTGTGTCAAACAAATATTTAGTCTGTCATAGTAAATCCACTATACCGGGTGTCAACGAATCTATTAGACAAGTCATAATTTCTAAAGTATCATGTGTATCGAAATGAGAATTGGTACAGGTAAATGGTATGTGAAGGGGAGAGTTTTCGCATATTTTCCACTTTCCGGCCACTTCCGGTTTCACCGGAAATGGCCCCGGTTTTGAATTTTTAAAAGAAACACCCTGTATATTTTAAAATTTTTTTATTTCTGAGACAATTCTAGATCAGAGCGTGACATTTTAAAAACTTTATACTTCTAATTCATTTTTTTAGAGCCACTTTAAAATTGCATCTAGGTGGCTGTGATCAGACGTAAACTAATCCAAGGGCATTAGGTGATGTCAAAAAAATACAATCGTAAAGTTTTAGTTACTAGTATGAAAGACAGGAATAAGATAAGTTGACAAAATTACGTTTTCATTTTTAACTATTAATTTTCAAATGGCGACCCCTTTTTGACAACCACTTTTAGAAAAAAACATTCTTTGACGAATCTAACGGTACTAATTTATTTGCTATTGGATTAGACATAAGAACAGAAATTAAATATTATTAAGCAAAATACTGGATATTTTATTTATTTATGACAAGTGCGCCATGGACAGCCGTGATGCATAATAATTTGCAACTGTTTTTATCAAGTGCTTTGTTTTCCAAAGAACAGAAGCATGTTATGATATCTTTTGTTCTATGGAGTGTATCGGAGTGTAAGTCAGATTAGGTTGTTGCATATATTTTTCCTTATCGCGCTATATAGCTGTTCTCTTTGGTGGCACAAATCGGGATAATGCACGGATGCCATAAGATATTACGTACTTGAAATGGTGTGTGTGTGTGTGTGTGTGTGTGTGTGTGTGTGTGTGTGTGTGTGTGTGTGTGTGTGTGTGTGATGTGTGTGTGATGTGTGTGTGATGTGTGTGTGATGTGTGTGTGAGGCGTGTGTGAGGCGTGTGTGAGGCTTGTGAGGCGTGTGTGAGGCGTGTGTGAGGCGTGTGTGAAGCGTGTGTGAGGTGTGTGTGAGGTGTGTGTGAGGTGTGTGTGTGGTGTGTGAGAGGTGAGTGTGAGGCGCGTGTGAGGCGCGTGTGAGGCGCGTGTGAGGCGCGTGTGAGGCGCGTGTGAGGCGTGTGTGAGGCGATTGTGAGGCGTGTGGGAGGCTTGTGTGAGACTGTGAGGCTTGCGTAAAGCTTGTGTGAGGCGTATGTGAGGCACGTGTGGGGCGTGTGTGAGGCTTGTGTGAAGCGCGTGTAAGGCGTGTATGAGGCTTGTGTGAGGCTTGTATCAGGCTTGTGTGAGGCTTGTATGAGGCTTGTGTGAGGCTTGTATGAGGCTTATGTGAGTCTTGTGTGAGGGGTGTGAGGCTTGTGTGAGGCTTGTCTGAGTCTTGTAAGGCGCATGTGAGGCGCGTGAGTTTTGTGTGAGGCGTATGTGAGGCGTGTGTGAGGCGTGTGTGAGGCGTGTATTAGGCTTGTGTGAGGCTTGTATGAGGCTTGTGTGAGGCTTGTATGAGGCTTATGTGAGGCTTGTGTGAGGGGTGAGAGGCTTGTGTGAGGCTTGTCTGAGTCTTGTAAGGCGCGTGTGAGGCGTGTGAGTTTTGTGTGAGGCGTATGTGAGGGGTGTGTGAGGCGTGTGTGAGTTGTGTGTCAGGCGTTTATGAGGCGTGTGTGAGACGTATATGAGGCGTGTGTGATGCGTGGGCGAGGCATGTGTGAGGCGTGTGTGAGGCGTGTGTGAGGTGTTTGTGAGGCATGTGTGAGGCGTGTGTGAGGCGTGTGTGAGGCGTGTGTGAGGTGTTTGTGAGGCATGTGTGAGGCGTGTGTGAGGCGTGTGTGAGGCGTGTGTGAGGCGTGTGTGAGGCGTGTGTGAGGTGTGTGTGAGGTGTGTGTGAGGTGTGTGTGAGGTGTGTGTGAGTTGTGTGTGAAGTGTGTGTGATAAATTTGTGAGGCGTGCATGAGGCGTGTATGAGGCGTGTGTGAGGCGTGTGAGGCATGTGTGAGGCGTGTGTGAGGCGTATGTGAGGCGTGTGTGAGGGGTGTGTTAGGCGTGTGTGAGGCATGTGTGAGACGTGTCTGAGGCGTGTGTGAGGCGTGTGTGAGGCGTGTGTGAGGCGTGTGTGAGGCGGGTGAGGCGTGTGTGAGGCGTGTGTGAGGTGTTTGTGAGGCGTGTGTGAGACATGTGTGAGGTGTTTGTGAGGCGTGTGGGAGGCGTGAATGAGGCGTGTGTGAGGCTTGGGTGAAGCGTGTGTGAGGCGTGTGTGAGGCGTGTATGAGGAGTTTGTGAGGCGTGTGTGAGACGTGTGTGAGGCGTTTGTGAGGCGTGTGTGAAGCGTGTGTGAGGCGTTTGTGAGGCCTGAGTGAGGCGTGTGTGAAGCGTGTGTGTGAGGTGTGGGTGAGGTGTGTGTGAGGTGTGTGTGAGGCTTGTGTGAGGCGTATGTGAAGCGTGTGTGAGGCGTGTTTGAGGCGTGTGTGAGGCGTGTGGGAGGTGTGAATGAGGCGTGTGTGAGGCTTGGGTGAAGTGTGTGTGAGGCGTGTGTGAGGCGTGTGTGAGGCGTGTGTGAGGCGTGTGTGAGGCGTGTGTGAGGTGTGTATGAGGCGTGTGTGAGGCGTGTGTGAGGCGTGTGTGATGCGTGTGGGAGGCGTGTGGGAGGCGTGTAAGAAGCGTGTGGGAAGCGTGTGGGAGGCGTGTGGGAGGCGTGTGGGAAACGAGTGTGAGGCGTGTGGGAGGCGTGTTTGAGGCGAGTTTGAGTGTCTGAGGCGTGTGTGAGGCGTGTGTGAGGCGTGTGGGAGGCGTGTGGGAGGCGTGTGGGAGGCGTGTGGGAGGCGTGTGGGAGGCGTGTGGGAGGCGTGTGGGAGGCGTGTGGGAGGCGTGTGGGAGGCGTGTGGGAGGCGTGAATGAGGCGTGTGTGAGGCTTGTGTGAGGCGTGTGCGAGGCGTGTGCGAGGCGTGAGTGAGGCGTGTGGAAGGCGTGAGGGAGGTGTGTTAGGTGTGGGTGAGGCGTGTGTGAGGTGAGTGTGAGTTATGTGAGGTGTGTGTGAGGTGTGTGAGGTGTGTGAGGTGTGTGCGAGGTGTGTGTGAGGTGTGTGTGAGGTGTGTGTGAGGTGTGTGTGAGGTGTGTGTGAGGTTTGTGTGAGGTGTGTGTGAGGTGTGTGTGAGGTCTGTGTGAGGAGTGTGTGAGGTTTGTGTGAGGTGTGTGTGAGGTGTGTGTGAGGTATATGTGAGGTGTGTGTGAGAAGTGTGTGATGTGTGTGTGATGTGTGTGTGTGTGTGTGTGTGTGTAAATATTTTAAGATTTAATTAACATCTCCAGAGAGTAACTCGGCCAAAAATTTTGAAGTACCTTGAATGTATATAAATATGTTCATAGAATCCGCTTTTATCTAATATTTAAACATGAACTTAAACAAAATTCGTTACACGTACTGTTGCAGAACCCTGTACTAAAGTAACTTTATAAATTATGCTGTAAAATTTAGCCAATTTCTAGTTTTTTAGTTTTAGTTCCGAACTTTCGAAAGTACAATGGCGCATAAAAATTTGAAGTTCTCCAGAGTTCAGCGTTTGGTGAACTTAGTTTGGGAGAAAGATTGTGAAATACTGCAGTAATTAAATTATCCAAATTTTGAAACCACAAAAGCAACAAATACGAAACGAATCAACCCAGGAACCTTAAAAAATATTTTTTTCCATGTTTATATATTCTAGTAGAAATATCGATATTTAAAGTTAATGCATTAAATATTTGAAATAAAAGTGAACACACTTCGCCAATAAAGATTTAAACATCAGCCTTGTTCTAACCGACTACTAAAAATAAGTAGATTTCAATTCCATCTTAATCGTTAATATCGTGATGATTTCATAACTAAAAATGTATCGGCGCCAAATTATTTAATAAAAAAATGTGGATAACAAAAAACAAGATAACTTGGACCATAGAATATTAAAACAATCACACATAAAACTCATGTAAATTTTACAACTAACTTTATTTGTAATTGCTTTCTTACTCTAAGTAGTTTATATCTTGTTTTAGTAGTAATTTAGCATTTACTTTCAATAAAAATATATAAGAACTTTTTTAAAAGACGGTTTGATTTTACTTAATTTTTTTTCCTCTGTCACTTCCTAAATATTAATTTTTTATTTTATTTCGAAGAATATGGAAAGATTAAAGAAATTATAAAATTTTTGTAAAAAAATTAAATCGACTTCTAAAAGTGTGATAAAAAGTGAAAAATAATTATAAATTTTTATATGAAATTGAAATTTTTGAAGTCGGCGCCAAATCAATACCAGACAAAATTTGATAAACAGATTAAAAATAATTTATTTGTAATTGGTTTCTTACAATAATTTGTATATATTTGTAGTTATTTATTTCATTTAGAAATAATTTGTAGCCGACTTCAAAAATTTCAATTTCATATAAAAATTTATAGTTATTTTTCACTTTTTAGCGCACTTTTAGAAGTCGGTCCAATTTCTTTGAAAAAAATTTTATTTTTCGATTTTTAATTTTGAATTGATTATGATATCCATAAATTATTTGAACTAAGTACTAATCGAGACTAGTGTACCTCGCAATGACTCCAAGATGGCAAAAAAGTACCTATTTTATCCAAAGTTGTAAATCTCCCTAAAATGAACCACTAAAAATTCTTTGATTCTTAGAATTCTCCAAATACCAGTGAAATTGTGTCAAACAAATATTTAGTCTGTCATAGTAAATCCACTATACCGGGTGTCAACGAATCTATTAGACAAGTCATAATTTCTAAAGTATCATGTGTATCGAAATGAGAATTGGTACAGGTAAATGGTATGTGAAGGGGAGAGTTTTCGCATATTTTCCACTTTCCGGCCACTTCCGGTTTCACCGGAAATGGCCCCGGTTTTGAATTTTTAAAAGAAACACCCTGTATATTTTAAAATTTTTTTATTTCTGAGACAATTCTAGATCAGAGCGTGACATTTTAAAAACTTTATACTTCTAATTCATTTTTTTAGAGCCACTTTAAAATTGCATCTAGGTGGCTGTGATCAGACGTAAACTAATCCAAGGGCATTAGGTGATGTCAAAAAAATACAATCGCAAAGTCTTAGTTACTAGTATGAAAGACAGGAATAAGATAAGTTGACAAAATTACGTTTTCATTTTTAACTATTAATTTTCAAATGGCGACCCCTTTTTGACAACCACTTTTAGAAAAAAACATTCTTTGACGAATCTAACGGTACTAATTTATTTGCTATTGGATTAGACATAAGAACAGAAATTAAATATTATTAAGCAAAATACTGGATATTTTATTTATTTATGACAAGTGCGCCATGGACAGCCGTGATGCATAATAATTTGCAACTGTTTTTATCAAGTGCTTTGTTTTCCAAAGAACAGAAGCATGTTATGATATCTTTTGTTCTATGGAGTGTATCGGAGTGTAAGTCAGATTAGGTTGTTGCATATATTTTTCCTTATCGCGCTATGTAGCTGTTCTCTTTGGTGGCACAAATCGGGATAATGCACGGATGCCATAAGATATTACGTACTTGAAATGGTGTGTGTGTGTGTGTGTGTGTGTGTGTGTGTGTATGTGTGTGTGTGTATGTGTGATGTGTGTGTGTGTTATGTGTGTGATGTGTGTGTGATGTGTGTGTGATGTGTGTGTGATGTGTGTGTGAGGCGTGTGTGAGGCGTGTGTGAGGCTTGTGAGGCGTGTGTGAGGCGTGTGTGAGGCGTGTGTGAAGCGTGTGTGAGGTGTGTGTGAGGTGTGTGTGAGGTGTGTGTGTGGTGTGTGAGAGGTGAGTGTGAGGCGCTTGTGAGGCGCGTGGGAGGCGCGTGTGAGGCGCGTGTGAGGCGCGTGTGAGGCGTGTGTGAGGCGTGTGTGAGGCGTGTGTGAGGCGTGTGTGAGAAATTTGTGAGGCGTGTGTGAGGTGTGTGTGATGCGTGTGTGAGTCGTGTGTGAGGCGTGAGTGAGGCGTGTGTGAGGCGTGAGAGAGGTGTGTGTGAAGCGTGTGTGAAACGTGTGTGAGGCGTGTGTGAGGCGTGTGCGAGGCCTGAGTGAGGCGTGTGTGAAGCGTGTGTGTGAGGTGTGTGTGAGGTGTGTGTGAGATGTGTGTGAGGTGTGTGTGAAGTGTGTGTGAAGGGTGTGCGTATGGTGTGTGGGAGGCGTGTTGGAGGCGTGTGGGAAACGATCGTGAGGCATTTGGGAGGCGTGAATGAGGCGTGTGTGAGGCTTGTGTGAGGCGTATGTGAAGCGTGTGTGAGGCGTGTTTGAGGCGTGTGTGAGGCGTGTGTGAGGTGTGTGGGAGGCGTGAATGAGGCGTGTGTGAGGCTTGGGTGAAGCGTGTGTTAGGCGTGTGTGAGGCATGTGTGAGGCGTGTGTGAGGCGTGTGTGAGGCGTGTGTGAGGAGTGTGTGAGGAGTGTGTGAGGAGTCTGTGAGGCGTGTGTGAGGCTTGTGTGAGGCGTGTGTGAGGCGTGTGTGAGGCGTGTGTGAGGCGTGTGTGAGGTGTGTGTGAGGTGTGTGTGAGGTTTGTGTGATGTGTGTGTGAGGTGTGTGTGAGGTGTGTGTGAGGTGTGTGTGAGGTGTGTGTGAGGAGTGTGTGAGGTTTGTGTGAGGTTTGTGTGAGGTTTGTGTGAGGTGTGTGTGAGGTATATGTGAGGTGATTGTGAGGAGTGTGTGATGTTTGTGTGATGTGTGTGTGTGTGTGTGTAAATATTTTAAGAATTAATTAATATCTCCAGAGAGTAACTCGGCCAAAAATTTTGAAGTACCTTGAATATATATAAATATGTTCATAGAATCCGCTTTTATATAATATTTAAACATGAACTTAAACAAAAATCGTTACACGCACTGTTGCAGGACCCTGTACTAAAGTTAGTTTATAAATTATGCTGTAAAATTTAGACCATTTCTAGTTTTTTAGTTTTAGTTCCGAACTTTCGAATGTACAATGGCGCATAAAAATTTGAAGTTCTCCAGAGTTCAGCGTTTGGTGAACTTAGTTAGGGAGAAAGATTGTGAAATACTGCAGTAATTAAATTATCCAAATTTTGAAACCACAAAAGCAACAAATACGAAACGAATCAACCCAGGAACCTTAAAAAATAATTTTTTCCATGTTTATATATTCTACTAGAAACATCGATATTTAAAGTTAATACAATAAATATTTGAAATAAAGGTGAACACACTTCGCCAATAAAGATTTAAACATCAGCCTTGTTCTAACCGGCTACTAAAAATAGTAGTGAAAAATAATTATAAATTTTTATATGAAATTGAAATTTTTGAAGTCGGCGCCAAATCAATACCAGACAAAATTTGATAAACAGATTAAAAATACTTTATTTGTAATTGGTTTCTTACAATAATTTGTATATATTTGTAGTTATTTATTTCATTTAGAAATAATTTGTAGCCGACTTCAAAAATTTCAATTTCATATAAAAATTTGTAGTTATTTTTCACTTTTTAGCGCACTTTTAGAAGTCGGTCCAATTTCTTTGAAAAAAATTTTATTTTTCGATTTTTAATTTTGAATTGATTATGATATCCATAAATTATTTGAACTAAGTACTAATCGAGACTAGTGCACCTCGCAATGACTCCAAGATGGCAAAAAAAGTACCCATTTTATCCAAAGTTGTAATGTGTGAGGCGAGAGTGAGACGTGTGTGAGGCGTGTGTGAGGCGTGTGTGAGGCGTGTGTGAGGCGTGTGTGAGGCGTGTGTGAGGCGTGTGTGAGGCGTGTGTGAGGCGTGTGTGAGGCGTGTGTGAGGCGTGTGTGAGGCGTGTGTGAGGTGGGTGTGAGGTTTGTGTGAGGTGCGTGTGAGGTGTATGTGAGGTGTGTGTGAGGTGTGTGTGAGGTGTGTGTTAGGTGTGTGTGAGGTGTGTGTTAGGTGTGTGTGAGGTGTGTGTGAGGTGTGTGTGAGGTGTGTCTGAGGTGTGTGTGAGGTGTGTGTGAGGTGTTTGTGAGATGTGTGTGATATGTATGTGAAGTGTGGGTGAGGTGTGTGTGAAGTGTGCGTGTGGTGTGTGAGGTGTATGTGAGGTGTGTCTAATGTGTGTGTGAGGTGTGTGTGAGATGTGTTTGAAGCGTGTGTTTGAAGCGTGTGTTTGAGGCGTGTGTGAGGCGTGTGTGAGGCGTGTGTGAGGCGTGTGTGAGGCGTGTGTGAGGCGTGTGTGAGGCGTGTGTGAGGCGTGTGTGAGGCGTGTGTGAGGTGGGTGTGAGGTGTGTGTGAGGTGCGTGTGAGGTGTATGTGAGGTGTGTGTGAGGTGTGTGTGAGGTGTGTGTGAGGTGTGTGTTAGGTGTGTGTGAGGTGTGTGTTAGGTGTGTGTGAGGTGTGTGTGAGGTGTGTGTGAGGTGTGTCTGAGGTGTGTGTGAGGTGTGTGTGAGGTGTTTGTGAGATGTGTGTGATATGTATGTGAAGAGTGGGTGAGGTGTGTGTGAAGTGTGCGTGTGGTGTGTGAGGTGTATGTGAGGTGTGTCTAATGTGTGTGTGAGGTGTGTGTGAGATGTGTTTGAAGCGTGTGTTTGAGGCGCGTGTTAGGCGTGTAGGAGGCGTGTGTGAGGCGTGTGTGATGCGTGTGGGAGGCGTGGGGGAGGCGTGTGGGAAGCGTGTGGGAAGCGTGTGGGGGGCTTGTGGGAGGCGTGTGGGAGGCGTGAATGAGGCGTATGTGAGGCTTGGGTGAAGCGTGTGTGAAGCGTGTGTGAGGCGTGTGTGAGGCGCGTGTGAGGCGTGTGTGAGGCGCGTGTGAGGAGTGTGTGAGGCGTGTGTGAGGCGTGTGTGAGGCGTGTGTGAGGCGTGTGTGAGGCGTGTGTGAGGCGTGTGTGAGGCGTGTGTGAGGCGTGTGTGAGGCGTGTGTGAGGCGTGTGTGAGGCGTGTGTGAGGCGTGTGTGAGGCGTGTGTGAGGCGTGTGTGAGGCGTGTGTGAGGCGTGTGTGAGGCGTGTGTGAGGCGTGTGGGAGGCGTGTGTGAGGCGTGTGTGAGGCGTATGTGAGGCGTGTTTGAGACGTGTGTGAGGCGTGTGTGAGGCGTGTGTGAGGCGTGTGCGAGGCGTGAGTGAGGCGTGTGGAAGTCGTGAGGGAGTTGTGTTTGGTGTTGGTGAGGCGTGTGTGAGGCGTGTGTGAGGCGTGTGTGAGGCGTGTGTGAGGCGTGTGTGAGGCGTGTGTGAGGCGTGTGTGAGGCGTGTGTGAGGCGTGTGTGAGGCGTGTGTGAGGCGTGTGTGAGGCGTGTGTGAGGCGTGTGTGAGGCGTGTGTGAGGCGTGTGTGAGGCGTGTGTGAGGCGTGTGTGAGGCGTGTGTGAGGCGTGTGGGAGGCGTGTGGGAGGCGTGTGGGAGGCGTGTGGGAGGCGTGTGGGAGGCGTGTGGGAGGCGTGTGGGAGGCGTGTGGGAGGCGTGTAAGAGTCTTGTGGGAGGCGTGTGGGAAACGAGTGTGATTCGTGTGGGAGGCGTGAATGAGGCGTATGTGAGGCTTGGGTGAAGCGTGTGTGAAGCGTGTGTGAGGCGAATGTGAGACGTGTGTGAGGCGCGTGTGATTCGCGTGTGAGTCGCGTGTGAGGCGTTTGTGAGGCGTGTGTGAGGCGTGTGCGAGGAGTGTGCGAGGCGTGTGCGAGGAGTGTGCGAGGCGTGTGCGAGGCGTGAGTGAGGCGTGTGCGAGGCGTGAGTGAGGCGTGTGGAAGACTTGAGGGAGGTGTGTTAGGTGTGGGTGAGGCGTGTGTGAGGTGTGTGTGAGGCGTGTGTGAGGCGTTTGTGATTCGTGTGTGAGGCGTTTGTGAGGCGTGTGTCAGACATGTGTGAGGTGTTTGTGAGGCGTGTGGGAGGCGTGAATGAGGCGTGTGTGAGGCGTGTTTGAGGAGTTTGTGAGGCGTGTGTGAGATGTGTGTGAGGCGTTTGTGAGGCGTGTGTGAAGCGTGTGTGAGGCGTGTGTGAGGCCTGAGTGAGGCGTGTGTGAAGCGTGTGTGAAGCGTGTGTGTGAGGTGTGAGTGAGGTATGTGTGAGGTGTGTGTGAGGTGTGTGTGAGGCTTGTGTGAGGCGTATGTGAGGCGTATGTGAGGCGTGTGTGAGGCGTGTGTGAGGCGTGTGTGAGGCGTGTGTGAGGCGTGTGTGAGGCGTGTGTGAGGTGTGTTTGAGGCGTGTGGGAGGTGTGTGTGAGGTGTGTGTGAGGTGTGTGTGAGGTGAGTGTGATGCGTGTGTGAATCGTGTGTGAGGCGTGAGTGAGGCGTGTGTGAAATGTGCGTGAGGCATGTGTTAGGTGTGTTAGTTGTGTGTGAGGCGTGTGTGAGGTGTGTGTTAGGCGTGTGTGAGGCTTGAGTGAGGCTTGTGTGAGGCGTGAATGAGGTGTTTGTGAAGTGTGTGTGGCGTGTGTGAGGCGTGTTTGAGGCGTGTGTGAGGCGTGTGGGAGGTGTGAATGAGGCGTGTGTGAGGCTTGGGTGAGGCGTGTGTGAAGCGTGTGTGTGAGGTGTGGGTGAGGTGTGTGTGAAGTGTGTGTGAGGTGTGTGTGAGGCTTATGTGAGGCGTATGTGAGGCGTATGTGAGGCGTGTGTGAGGCGTGTGTGAGGCGTGTGTGAGGCGTTTGTGAGGCGTTTGTGAGGCGTGTGTGAGGCGTGTGTGAGGCGTGTGTGAGGCGTGTGTGAGGCGTGTGTGAGGCGTGTGTGAGGCGTGTGTGAGGCGTGTGTGAGGCGTGTGTGAGGCGTGTGTGAGGCGTGTGTGAGGCGTGTGTGAGGCGTGTGTGAGGCGTGTGTGAGGCGTGTGTGAGGCGTGTGTGAGGCGTGTGTGAGGCGTGTGTGAGGCGTGTATGAGGCATGTGTGAGGCGTGTGTGAGGCGTGTGTGATGCGTGTGGGAGGCGTGGGGATGCGTGTGGGAAGCGTGTGGGAAGCGTGTGGGAAGCGTGTGGGGGGCGTGTGGGAGGCGTGTGGGGGCATATGGGAGTCGTGTGGGGGGCATATGGGAGGCATGTGGGAGGCGTGTGGGAAACGAGTGTGAGGCGTGTGGGAGGCGTGAATGAGGCGTGTGTGGGGCTTGTGTGAGGCGTGTGTGAGGCATGTGTGAGGCGTGTGGGAGGCGTGTGGGAGGCTTGTGGGAGGCGTGTGTGAGGCGTTTGTGAGGCGTGTGTGAGACATGTGTGAGGTGTTTGTGAGGCGTGTGGGAGGCGTGAATGAGGCGTGTGTGAGGCTTGGGTGAAGCGTGTGTGAGGCGTGTGTGAGGAGTTTGTGAGGCGTGTGTGAGACGTGTGTGAGGCGTTTGTGAGGCGTGTGTGAAGCGTGTGTGAGGCGTGTGTGAGGCCTGAGTGAGGCGTGTGTGAAGCGTGTGTGTGAGGTGTGGGTGAGGTGTGTGTGAGGTGTGTGTGAGGCTTGTGTGAGGCGTATGTGAGGCGTGTGTGAGGCGTGTTTGAGGCGTGTGTGAGGCGTGTTTGAGGCGTGTGGGAGGCGTGTGGGAAACGTGTGGGAGGCGTGTGTGAGGCGTGTGTGAGGCGCTTGTGAGGCGTGTGTGAGACATGTGTGAGGTGTTTGTGAGGCGTGTGTGAGGCGTGTGGGAGGTGTGTGTGAGGTGTTTGTGAGGTGAGTGTGATGCGTGTGTGAATCGTGTGTGAGGCGTGAGTGAGGCGTGTGTGAGGCGTGAATGAGGTGTGTGTGAAGTGTGTGTGGCGTGTGTGAGGCTTGTGTGAGGCGTGAGTGAGGCGTGTGTGAGGCGTAAGAGAGGTGTGTGTGAAGTGTGCGTAAGACGTGTGTGAGGCGTGTGTGAGGCGTGTTTGAGGCGTGTATGAGGCATGTGTGAGGCGTGTGTGAGGCGTGTATGAGGCGTGTGTGAGGCGTGTGTGATGCGTGTGGGAGGCGTGGGGAAGGCGTGTGGGAAGCGTGTGGGGGGCGTGTGGGAGGCGTGTGGGAGGCGTGTGGGGGCATATGGGAGGCGTGTGGGGGGCATATGAGAGGCGTGTGGGAGGCGTGTGGGAAACGAGTGTGAGGCGTGTGGGAGGCGTGAATGAGGCGTGTGTGGGGCTTGTGTGAGGAGTGTGTGAGGCGTGTATGAGGCGTGTGGGAGGCGTGTGTGGGGCTTGTGTGAGGCGTGTGTGAGGCGTGTGTGAGGCGTGTGGGAGGCGTGTGGGAGGCGTGTGGGAGGCGTGTGGGAGGCGTGTGGGAGGCGTGTTGGAGGCGTGTGGGAGGCGTGTGGGAGGCGTATGGGATGCGTGTGGGAGGCGTGTGGGAAACGAGTGTGAGGCGTGTGGGAGGCGTGTGTGAGGCTTGTGTGATTCGTATGTGAGGCGTGAATGAGGCGTGTGTGAGGCTTGTGTGAGGCGTATGTTAGGCGTGTGTGAGGCGTGTTTGAGGCGTGTGTGAGGCGTGTGTGAGGCGTTTGTGAGGCGTGTGTGAGACATGTGTGAGGTGTTTGTGAGGCGTGTGGGAGGCGTGATTGAGGCGTGTGTGAGGCGTGTGTGAGGCGTGTGGGAGGCGTGTGGGAGGCGTGTGGGAGGCGTGTGGGAGGCGTGTGTGAAGCGTGTTGGGGCGTGTGGGAAGCGTGTTGGAGGCGTGTGGGAGGTGTATGGGAGGCGTGTGGGAGGCGTGTGGGAAACGAGTGTGAGGCGTGTGGGAGGCGTGTGTGAGGCTTGTGTGAGGCGTATGTGAGGCGTGAATGAGGCGTGTGTGAGGCTTGTGTGAGGTGTATGTGAGGCGTGTGTGAGGCGTGTTTGAGGCGAGTTTGTGTGTGTGAGGCGTGTGGGAGGCGTGTGTGAGGCTTGTGTGAGGCGTATGTGAGGCGTGAATGAGGCGTGTGTGAGGCTTGTGTGAGGCGTATGTGAGGCGTGTGTGAGGCGTGTGTGAGGCGTGTGTGAGGCGTGTGTGAGGCGTGTGTGAGGCGTGTGTGAGGCGTGTGTGAGGCGTGTGGGAGGCGTGAATGAGGCGTGTGTGAGGCTTGGGTGAGGCTTGGATGAAGCTTGTGTGAGGCGTTTGTGAGGCGTGTGGGAGGCGTGTGGGAGTCTTGTGGGAGGCGTGTGGGAAGCGAGTGTGAGGCGCGTATGAGGCGTGTGTGAGGCGAGTGTGAGGCGTGTGTGAGGCGTGTGTGAGGCGTGTGTGAGGCGTGTGTGAGGCGTGTGTGAGGCGTGTGTGAGGCGTGTGTGAGGCGTGTGTGAGGCGTGTGTGAGGCGTGTGCGAAGTGAGTGCGAGGCGTGTGCGAGGCGTGAGTGAGGCGTGTGCAAGGCGTGAAGGAGGTGTGTTAGGTGTGGGTGAGGCGTGTGTGAGGTGTGTGTGAGGTGTGTGTGAGGTGTGTGTGAGGTGCGTGTGAGGTGTGTGTGAGGTGTGTGAGGTGTGTGTGAGGTGTGTGTGAGGTATGTGTGAGGTGTGTGTGAGGTGTGTGTGAGGTGTGTGTGAGGTGCGTGTGAGGTTTGTGTGAGATGTGTGTGAGGTGTGTGTGAGGTGTGTGTGAGGAGTGTGTGAGGTTTGTGTGAGGTGTGTGTGAGGTGTGTGTGTGGTATATGTGAGGTGTGTGTGAGGAGTGTGTGATGTGTGTGTGATGTGTGTGTGATGTGTGTGTGATGTGTGTGTGTGTGTGTGTGTAAATATTTTAAGATTTAATTAATATCTCCAGAGAGTAACTCGGCCAAAAATTTTGAAGTACCTTGAATATATATTAATATGTTCATAGAATCCGCTTTTATCTAATATTTAAACATGAACTTAAACAAAATTCGTTACACGCACTGTTGCAGGACCCTGTTCTAAAGTTACTTTATAAATTATGCTGTAAAATTTAGCCCATTTCTAGTTTTTCAGTTTTAGTTCCGAACTTTCGAATGTACAATGGCGCATAAAAATTTGAAGTTCCCCAGAGTTCAGCGTTTGGTGAACTTAGTTAGGGAGAAAGATTGTGAAATACTGCAGTAATTAAATTATCCAAATTTTGAAACCACAAAAGCAACAAATACGAAACGAATCAACCCAGGAACCTTAAAAAATAATTTTTTCCATGTTTATATATTCTAGTAGAAACATCGATATTTAAAGTTAATACATTAAATATTTGAAGTAAAGGTGAACACACTTCGCCAATAAAGATTTAAACATCAGCCTTGTTCTAACCGACTACTAAAAATAAGTAGTTTTCAATTCCATCTTAATCGTTAATATCGTGATGATTTCAAAACTAAAAATGTAATTTAAAAAAACTTCCTTCTAAAAAAATGCTAAAAATTTTTGAAATCGGCGCCAAATTATTTAATAAAAAAATGTGGATAACAAAAAAAAAGATAACTTGAACCATAGAATATTAAAACAATCACACATAAAACTCATGTAAATTTTACAACTAACTTTATTTGTAATTGCTTTCTTACTCTAAGTAGTTTATATCTTGTTTTAGTAGTAATTTAGCATTTACTTTCAATAAAAATATATAAGAACTTTTTTAAAGACGGTTTGATTTTATTTTTTTTTTTTTCCTCTGTCATTTCTTAAACATTAATTTTTTATTTTATTTCGAAGAATATGGAAAGATTTATGAAATTATAAAATTTTTGTAAAAAAATTAAACCGACTTCTAAAAGTGTGATAAAAAGTGAAAAATAATTATAAATTTTTATATGAAATTGAAATTTTTGAAGTCGGCGCCAAATCAATACCAGACAAAATTTGATAAACAGATTAAAAATACTTTATTTGTAATTGGTTTCTTACAATAATTTGTATATATTTGTAGTTATTTATTTCATTTAGAAATAATTTGTAGCCGACTTCAAAAATTTCTATTTCATATAAAAATTTATAGTTATTTTTCACTTTTTAGCGCACTTTTAGAAGTCGGTCCAATTTCTTTGAAAAAAATTTTATTTTTCGATTTTTAATTTTGAATTGATTATGATATCCATAAATTATTTGAACTAAGTACTAATCGAGACTAGTGTACCTCGCAATGACTCCAAGATGGCAAAAAAGTACCTATTTTATCCAAAGTTGTAAATCTCCCTAAAATGAACCACTAAAAATCCTTTGATTCTTAGAGTTCTCCAAATACCAGTGAAATTGTGTCAAACAAATATTTAGTCTGTCATAGTAAATCCACTATACCGGGTGTCAACGAATCTATTAGACAAGTCATAATTTCTAAAGTATCATGTGAATCGAAATGAGAATTGGTACAGGTAAATGGTATGTGAAGGGGAGAGTTTTCGCGTATTTTCCACTTTCCGGCCACTTCCGGTTTCACCGGAAATGGCCCCGGTTTTGAATTTTTAAAAGAAACACCCTGTATATTTTAAAAATTTTTTATTTCTGAGACAATTCTAGATCAGAACGTGACATTTTAAAAACTTTTTACATCTAATTCATTTTTTTAGAGCCACTTTTAAAATTGCATCTAGGTGGCTGTGATCAGACTCAAACTAATCCAAGGGCATTAGGTGATGTCAAAAAAATACAATCGTAAAGTTTTAGTTACTAGTATGAAAGACAGGAATAAGATAAGTTGACAAAATTACGTTTTCATTTTTAACTATTAATTTTCAAATGGCGACCCCTTTTTGACAACCACTTTTAGAAAAAACCATTCTTTGACGAATCTAACGGTACTAATTTATTTGCTATTGGATTAGACATAAGAACAGAAATTAAATATTATTAAGCAAAATACTGGATATTTTATTTATTTATGACAAGTGCGCCATGGACAGCCGTGATGCATAATAATTTGCAACTGTTTTTATCAAGTGCTTTGTTTTCCAAAGAACAGAAGCATGTTATGATATCTTTTGTTCTATGGAGTGTATCGGAGTGTAAGTCAGATTAGGTTGTTGCATATATTTTTCCTTATCGCGCTATATAGCTGTTCTTTTTGGTGGCAGAAATCGGGATAATGCACGGATGCCATAAGATATTACGTAACTGAAATGGTGTGTGTGTGTGATGTGTGTGTGTTATGTGTGTGTTATGTGTGTGATGTGTGTGGGATGTGTGTGTGATGTGTGTGTGATGTGTGTATGAGGCGTGTGTGAGGCGTGTGTGAGGCGTGTGTGAGGCGTGTGTGAAGCGTGTGTGAGGCGTGTGTGAGGCGTTTGTGAGGCGTGTGTGAGGCGTGTGGGAGTCTTGTGGGAGGCGTGTGGGAAGCGAGTGTGAGGCGTGTGGTAGGCGTGAATGAGGCGTGTGTGAGGCTTGGGTGAAGCGTGTGTGAGGCGTGTGTGAGGCGTGTGTGAGGCGTGTGAGGCGTGTGTGAGGCGTGTGTGAGGCGTGTGTGAGGCGTGTGTGAGGCGTGTGTGAGGCGAGTGTGAGGCGTGTGTGAGGCTTGTGTGAGGCGTGTGTGAGGCGTGTGTGAGGCGTGTGTGAGGCGAGTGTGAGGCGTGTGTGAGGCGTGTGTGAGGCGTGTGTGAGGCGTGTGTGAGGCGTGTGTGAGGCGTGTGTGAGGCGTGTGCGAGGCGAGTGCGAGGCGTGTGCGAGGCGTGAGTGAGGCGTGTGGAAGGCGTGAAGGAGGTGTGTTAGGTGTGGGTGAGGCGTGTGTGAGGTGTGTGTGAGGTGTGTGAGGTGTGTGTGAGGTGTGTGTGAGGTGTGTGTGAGGTGTGTGTGAGGTGTGTGAGGTGTGTGTGAGGTGTGTGTGTGAGGTGTGTGTGAGGTGTGTGTGAGGTGTGTGTGAGGTTTGTGTGAGATGTGTGTGAGGTGTGTGTGAGGTGTGTGTGAGGAGTGTGTGAGGTTTGTGTGAGGTGTGTGTGAGGTGTGTGTGTGGTATATGAGAGGTGTGTGTGAGGAGTGTGTGATGTGTGTGTGATGTGTGTGTGATGTGTGTGTGATGTGTGTGTGTGTGTGTGTGTGTGTGTAAATATTTTAAGATTTAATTAATATCTCCAGAGAGTAACTCGGCCAAAAATTTTGAAGTACCTTGAATATATATAAATATGTTCATAGAATCCGCTTTTATCTAATATTTAAACATGAACTTAAACAAAATTCGTTACACGCACTGTTGCAGGACCCTGTTCTAAAGTTACTTTATAAATTATGCTGTAAAATTTAGCCCATTTCTAGTTTTTCAGTTTTAGTTCCGAACTTTCGAATGTACAATGGCGCATAAAAATTTGAAGTTCTCCAGAGTTCAGCGTTTGGTGAACTTAGTTAGGGAGAAAGATTGTGAAATACTGCAGTAATTAAATTATCCAAATTTTGAAACCACAAAAGCAACAAATACGAGACGAATCAACCCAGGAACCTTAAAAAATAATTTTTTCCATGTTTATATATTCTAGTAGAAACATCGATATTTAAAGTTAATACATTAAATATTTGAAATAAAGGTGAACACACTTCGCCAATAAAGATTTAAACATCAGCCTTGTTCTAACCGACTACTAAAAATAAGTAGTTTTCAATTCCATCTTAATCGTTAATATCGTGATGATTTCAAAACTAAAAATGTAATTTAAAAAAACTTCCTTCTAAAAAAATGCTAAAAATTTTTGAAATCGGCGCCAAATTATTTAATAAAAAAATGTGGATAACAAAAAAAAAGATAACTTGAACCATAGAATATTAAAACAATCACACATAAAACTCATGTAAATTTTACAACTAACTTTATTTGTAATTGCTTTCTTACTCTAAGTAGTTTATATCTTGTTTTAGTAGTAATTTAGCATTTACTTTCAATAAAAATATATAAGAACTTTTTTAAAGACGGTTTGATTTTACTTTTTTTTTTTCCACTGTCATTTCTTAAACATTAATTTTTTATTTTATTTCGAAGAATATGGAATGATTAAAGAAATTATAAAATTTTTGTAAAAAAATTAAACCGACTTCTAAAAGTGTGATAAAAAGTGAAAAATAATTATAAATTTTTATATGAAATTGAAATTTTTGAAGTCGGCGCCAAATCAATACCAGACAAAATTTGATAAACAGATTAAAAATACTTTATTTGTAATTGGTTTCTTACAATAATTTGTATATATTTGTAGTTATTTATTTCATTTAGAAATAATTTGTAGCCGACTTCAAAAATTTCAATTTCATATAAAAATTTATAGTTATTTTTCACTTTTTAGCGCACTTTTAGAAGTCGGTCCAATTTCTTTGAAAAAAATTTTATTTTTCGATTTTTAATTTTGAATTGATTATGATATCCATAAATTATTTGAACTAAGTACTAATCGAGACTAGTGTACCTCGCAATGACTCCAAGATGGCAAAAAAGTACCTATTTTATCCAAAGTTGTAAATCTCCCTAAAATGAACCACTAAAAATCCTTTGATTCTAAGAGTTCTCCAAATACCAGTGAAATTGTGTCAAACAAATATTTAGTCTGTCATAGTAAATCCACTATACCGGGTGTCAACGAATCTATTAGACAAGTCATAATTTCTAAAGTATCATGTGAATCGAAATGAGAATTGGTACAGGTAAATGGTATGTGAAGGGGAGAGTTTTCGCGTATTTTCCACTTTCCGGCCACTTCCGGTTTCACCGGAAATGGCCCCGGTTTTGAATTTTTAAAAGAAACACCCTGTATATTTTAAAATTTTTTTATTTCTGAGACAATTCTAGATGAGAACGTGACATTTTAAAAACTTTTTACATCTAATTCATTTTTTTAGAGCCACTTTTAAAATTGCATCTAGGTGGCTGTGATTAGACTCAAACTAATCCAAGGGCATTAGGTGATGTCAAAAAAATACAATCGTAAAGTTTTAATTACTAGTATGAAAGACAGGAATAAGATAAGTTGACAAAATTACGTTTTCATTTTTAACTATTAATTTTCAAATGGCGACCCCTTTTTTACAACCACTTTTAGAAAAAAGCATTCTTTGACGAATCTAACGGTACTAATTTATTTGCTATTGGATTAGACATAAGAACAGAAATTAAATATTATTAAGCAAAATACTGGATATTTTATTTATTTATGACAAGTGCGCCATGGACAGCCGTGATGCATAATAATTTGCAACTGTTTTTATCAAGTGCTTTGTTTTCCAAAGAACAGAAGCATGTTATGATATCTTTTGTTCTATGGAGTGTATCGGAGTGTAAGTCAGATTAGGTTGTTGCATATATTTTTCCTTATCGCGCTATATAGCTGTTCTCTTTGGTGGCAGAAATCGGGATAATGCACGGATGCCATAAGATATTACGTACCTGAAATGGTGTGTGTGTGTTATGTGTGTGTTATGTGTGTGATGTGTGTGTGATGTGTGTGTGATGTGTGTGTGATGTGTGTATGAGGCGTGTGTGAGGCGTGTGTGAGGCGTGTGTGAGGCGTGTGTGAGGCGTGTGTGAAGCGTGTGTGAGGTGTGTGTGAGGTGTGTGTGAGGTGTGTGTGAGGTGTGTGTGAGGTGTGTGAGAGGTGTGTGTGAGGCGCGTGTGAGGCGCGTGTGAGGCTTGTGTGAGGCGTGTGTGAGGCGTGTGTGAGGCGTGTGAGGCGTGTGGGAGGCGTGTGGGAGGCGTGTTGGAGGCGTGCGGGAGGCGTGTTGGAGGCGTGTGGGAGGCGTGTGGGAGGCGTATGGGAGGCGTGTGGGAGGCGTGTGGGAAACGAGTGTGAGGCGTGTGGGAGGCGTGTGTGAGGCTTGAGTGAGGCGTATGTGAGGAGTGAATGAGGCGTGTGTGAGGCTTGGGTGAGGCTTGGATGAAGCTTGTGTGAGGCGTTTGTGAGGCGTGTGGGAGGCGTGTGGGAGTCTTGTGGGAGGCGTGTGGGAAGCGAGTGTGAGGCGTGTATGAGGCGTGAATGAGGCGTTTGTGAGGCTTGTGTGAGGCGTATGTGAGTCGTGTGTGAGGCGTGTTTGAGGCGTGTTTGAGGCGTGTGTGAGACGTATGTGAGGCGTGTGTGAGGCGTGTTTGAGGCGTGTGTGAGCCGTGTGTGAGGCGTGTGGGAGGCGTATCGGAGGCGTGTGTGAGGCGTGTTTGAGGCGTGTTTGAGGCGTGTGTGAGGCGTGGGTGAGGTGTGTGGGAGGCGTGAATGAGGCGTGTGTGAGTCTTGGGTGAAGCGTGTGTGAAGCGTGTGTGAGGCGTGTGTGAGGCGTGTTTGAGGCGTGTTTGAGGCGTGTGTGAGGCGTGTGTGAGGCGTGTGTGAGGCGTGTGTGAGGCGTGTGGGAGGCGTGTGGGAGGCGTGTGGGAAACGAGTGTGAGGCGTGTGGGATGCGTGAATGAGGCGTGTGTGAGTCTTGGGTGAAGCGTGTGTGAGGGGTGTGTGAGGCGTGTGTGAGGCGTGTGTGAGGCGTGTGTGAGGCGTGTGAGAGTCTTGTGGGAGGCGTGTGGGAAACGAGTGTGAGGCGTGTGGGAGGCGTGAATGAGGCGTATGTGAGGCTTGGGTGAAGCGTGTGTGAAGCGTGTGTGAGGCGTGTGTGAGGCGCGTGTGAGGCGTGTGTGAGGCGCGTGTGAGGCGTGTGGGAGGCGTGTGGGAGGCGTGTGGGAAACGAGTGTGAGGCGTGTGGCAGGCGTGAATGAGGCGTGTGTGAGGCTTGTGTAAGGCGTATGTGAGGCGTGTGTGAGGCGTGTAAGAGTCTTGTGGGAGGCGTGTGGGAAACGAGTGGGAGGCGTGTGGGAGGCGTGAATGAGGCGTATGTGAGGCTTGGGTGAAGCGTGTGTGAAGCGTATGTGAGGCGAGTTTGAGGCGAGTGTGAGGCGTGTGTGAGGCGTGTGTGAGGCGTGTGTGAGGCGTGTGTGAGGCGTGAGTGAGTCGTGTGTGAGGCGTGTGTGATACGTGTGTGAGGCGTGTGTGAGGCGTGTTTGAGGAGTTTATGAGGCGCGTGTGAGATGTGTGTGAGGCGTTTGTGAGGCGTGTGTGAAGCGTGTGTGAGGCGTGTGTGAGGCCTGAGTGAGGCGTGTGTGAGGCGTGTGTGAGGCGTGTGTGAGGCGTGTGTGAGGCGTGTGTGAGGCGTGTGTGAGGCGTGTGTGAGGCGTGTGTGAGGCGTGAGTGAGTCGTGTGTGAGGCGTGTGTGATACGTGTGTGAGGCGTGTGTGAGGCGTGTTTGAGGAGTTTATGAGGCGCGTGTGAGATGTGTGTGAGGCGTTTGTGAGGCGTGTGTGAAGCGTGTGTGAGGCGTGTGTGAGGCCTGAGTGAGGCGTGTGTGAAGCGTGTGTGTGAGGTGTGGGTGAGGTGTGTGTGAGGTGTGTGTGAGGCTTGTGTGAGGCATATGTGAGGCGTGTGTGAGGCGTGTGTGAGGCATGTGTGAGGCGTGTGTGAGGCGTGTGTGAGGCGTGTGTGAGGCGTGTGTGAGGCGTGTGTGAGGCGTGTTTGAGGCGTGTGGGAGGTGTGTTTGAGGCGTGTGTGAGGTGTGTGTGAGGTGTGTGTTAGGCGTTTGTGAGGCTTGAGTGAGGCTTGTGTGAGGCGTGAATGAGGTGTGTGTGAAGTTTGTGTGGCGTGTGTGAGGCTTTTGTGAGGCGTGTTTGAGGCGTGTGTGAGGCGTGTGGGAGGTGTGAATGAGGCGTGTGTGAGGCTTGGGTGAAGCGTGTGTGAGGCGTGTGTGAGGCTTTTGTGAGGCGTGTTTGAGGCGTGTGTGATGCGTGTGGGAGGCGTGTGGGAGGCGTGGGGGAGGCGTGTGGGAAGCGTGTGGGAGGCGTGTGGGGGGCGTGTGGGAGGCGTGTGGGAGTCGTGTGGGGGGCATATGGGAGACGTGTGGGAGGCGTGTGGGAAACGAGTGTGAGGCGTGTGGGAGGCGTGAATGAGGCGTGTGTGGGGCTTGTGTGAGCCGTGTGTGAGGCATGTGTGAGGCGTGTGGGAGGCGTGTGGGAGGCGTGTGGGAAGCGTGTGGGAGGCGTGTGGGAAGCGTGTGGGAGGCGTGTGGGAGGCGTGTGTGAGGCGTTTGTGAGGCGTGTGTGAGACATGTGTGAGGTGTTTGTGAGGCGTGTAAGAGGCGTGAATGAGGCGTGTGTGAGGCTTGGGTGAAGCGTGTGTGAGGCGTGTGTGAGGCGTGTGTGAGGAGTTTGTGAGGCGTGTGTGAGACGTGTGTGAGGCGTTTGTGAGGCGTGTGTGAAGCGTGTGTGAGGCGTGTGTGAAGCGTGTGTGTGAGGTGTGGGTGAGGTGTGTGTGAGGTGTGTGTGAGTCTTGTGTGAGGCGTATGTGAGGCGTGTGTGAGGCGTGTGTGAAGCGTGTGTGAGGCGTGTGTGAGGCGTGTGGGAGGCGTGTGGGAGGCGTGTGTGAGGCGTGTGTGAGGCGTGTGTGAGGCGTGTGTGAGGCGTGTGTGAGGCGTGTGTGAGGCGTGTGTGAGGCGTGTGTGAGGCGTGTGTGAGGCGTGTGTGAGGCGTGTGTGAGGCGTGTGTGAGGCGTGTGTGAGGCGTGTGTGAGGCGTGTGTGAGGCGTGTGTGAGGCGTGTGTGAGGCGTGTGTGAGGTGTGAGTGAGGCGTGTGTGAGGCGTGTGTGATACGTGTGTGAGGCGTGTGTGAGGCCTGAGTGAGGCGTGTGTGAAGCGTGTGTGTGAGGTGTGGGTGAGGTGTGTGTGAGGTGTGTGTGAGGCTTTTGTGAGGCGTGTGTGAGGCGTGTTTGAGGAGTTTATGAGGCGTGTGTGAGATGTGTGTGAGGCGTTTGTGAGGCGTGTGTGAAGCGTGTGTGAGGCGTGTGTGAGGCCTGAGTGAGGCGTGTGTGAAGCGTGTGTGTGAGGTGTGGGTGAGGTGTGTGTGAGGTGTGTGTGAAGCGTGTGTGAGGCGTGTGTGAGGCCTGAGTGAGGCGTGTGTGAAGCGTGTGTGTGAGGTGTGGGTGAGGTGTGTGTGAGGTGTGTGTGAGGCTTGTGTGAGGCGTATGTGAGGCGTGTGTGAGGCATGTGTGAGGCATGTGTGAGGCGTGTGTGAGGCGTGTGTGAGGCGTGTGTGAGGCGTGTGTGAGGCGTGTTTGAGGCGTGTGGGAGGTGTGTGTGAGGCGTGTGTGAGGTGTGTGTGAGGTGTGTGTTAGGCGTGTGTGAGGCTTGAGTGAGGCTTGTGTGAGGCGTGAATGAGGTGTGTGTGAAGTTTGTGTGGCGTGTGTGAGGCTTTTGTGAGGCGTGTTTGAGGCGTGTGTGAGGCGTGTTTGAGGCGTGTGTGAGGCGTGTGGGAGGTGTGAATGAGGCGTGTGTGAGGCTTGGGTGAAGCGTGTGTGAGGCGTGTGTGAGGCTTTTGTGAGGCGTGTGTGAGGCGTGTGTGAGGCGTGTGGGAGGTGTGAATGAGGCGTGTGTGAGGCTTGGGTGAGGCGTGTGTGAGGCGTGTGTGAGGCGTGTGTGAGGCGTGTGTGAGGCGTGTGTGATGCGTGTGGGAGGCGTGTGGGAGGCGTGTGGGAGGCGTGGGGGAGGCGTGTGGGAAGCGTGTGGGAGGCGTGTGGGGGGCGTGTGGGAGGCGTGTGGGAGGCGTGTGGGGGCATATGGGAGTCGTGTGGGGGGCATATGGGAGACGTGTGGGAGGCGTGTGGGAAACGAGTGTGAGGCGTGTGGGAGGCGTGAATGAGGCGTGTGTGGGGCTTGTGTGTGCCGTGTGTGAGGCATGTGTGAGGCGTGTGGGAGGCGTGTGGGAGGCGTGTGGGAAGCGTGTGGGAGGCGTGTGGGAAGCGTGTGGGAGGCGTGTGGGAGGCGTGTGTGAGGCGTTTGTGAGGCGTGTGTGAGACATGTGTGAGGTGTTTGTGAGGCGTGTAAGAGGCGTGAATGAGGCGTGTGTGAGGCTTGGGTGAAGCGTGTGTGAGGCGTGTGTGAGGCGTGTGTGAGGAGTTTGTGAGGCGTGTGTGAGACGTGTGTGAGGCGTTTGTGAGGCGTGTGTGAAGCGTGTGTGAGGCGTGTGTGAAGCGTGTGTGAGGCGTGTGTGAGGCGTGTGTGAGGCGTGTGTGAGGCGTGTGTGAGGCGTGTGTGAGGCGTGTGTGAGGCGTGTGTGAGGCGTGTGTGAGGCGTGTGTGAGGCGTGTGTGAGGCGTGTGTGAGGCGTGTGTGAGGCGTGTGTGAGGCGTGTGTGAGTCTTGTGTGAGATGTGTGTGAGGCGCGTGTGAGGCGCGTGTGAGGCGCGTGTGAGGCTTGTGTGAGGCGTGTGTGAGGCGTGTAAGAGTCTTGTGGGAGGCGTGTGGGAAACGAGTGTGAGGCGTGTGGGAGGCGTGAATGAGGCGTATGTGAGGCTTAAGTGAAGCGTGTGTGAAGCGTGTGCGAGGCGAGTGTGAGGCGTATGTGAGGCGTGTGTGATGTGTGTGTGATGCGTGTGTGAGGCGTGTGTGAGGCGTGTGTGAGGCGTATGTGAGGCGTGTGTGAGGCGTGTGTGAGGCGTGTGTGAGGCGTGTGTGAGGCGTGTGTGAGGCGTGTGTGAGGCGTGTGTGAGGCGTGTGTGAGGCGTGTGTGAGGCGTGTGTGAGGCGTCTGTGAGGCGTGTTTGAGACGTGTGTGAGGCGTGTGTGAGGCGTGTGTGAGGCGTGTGTGAGGCGTGTGCGAGGCGTGTGCGAGGCGTGAGTGAGGCGTGTGGAAGTCGTGAGGGAGTTGTGTTTGGTGTTGGTGAGGCGTGTGTGAGGCGTGTGTGAGGCGTGTGTGAGGCGTGTTTCAGGCGTGTGTGAGGCGTGTGTGAGGCGTGTGTGAGGCGTGTGTGAGGCGTGTGTGAGGCGTGTGTGAGGCGTGTGTGAGGCGTGTGTGAGGCGTGTGAGGCGTGTGTGAGGCGTGTGTGAGGCGTGTGTGAGGCGTGTGTGAGGCGTGTGTGAGGCGTGTGTGAGGCGTGTGTGAGACGTGTGTGAGGAGTGTGTGAAGTGTGTGTGAGGTGTGTGTGAGGTGTGTGTGAGGTGTGTGTGAGGTGTGTGTGAGTTGTGTGTGAAGTGTGTGTGATAAATTTGTGAGGCGTGCATGAGGCGTGTATGAGGCGTGTGTGAGGCGTGTGAGGCATGTGTGAGGCGTGTGTGAGGCGTATGTGAGGCGTGTGTGAGGGGTGTGTTAGGCGTGTGTGAGGCATGTGTGAGACGTGTCTGAGGCGTGTGTGAGGCGTGTGTGAGGCGTGTGTGAGGCGGGTGAGGCTTGTGTGAGGCGTGTGTGAGGTGTTTGTGAGGCGTGTGTGAGACATGTGTGAGGTGTTTGTGAGGCGTGTGGGAGGCGTGAATGAGGCGTGTGTGAGGCTTGGGTGAAGCGTGTGTGAGGCGTGTGTGAGGCGTGTATGAGGAGTTTGTGAGGCGTGTGTGAGACGTGTGTGAGGCGTTTGTGAGGCGTGTGTGAAGCGTGTGTGAGGCGTTTGTGAAACCTGAGTGAGGCGTGTGTGAAGCGTGTGTGTGAGGTGTGGGTGAGGTGTGTGTGAGGTGTGTGTGAGGCTTGTGTGAGGCGTATGTGAAGCGTGTGTGAGGCGTGTTTGAGGCGTGTGTGAGGCGTGTGTGAGGCGTGTGTGAGGCGTGTGGGAAGTGTGTGTGAGGTGTGTGTGAGGTGAGTGTGATGCGTGTGTGAATCGTGTGTGAGGCGTGAGTGAGGCGTGTGTGAGGCGTAAGAGAGGTGTGTGTGAAGTGTGCGTGAGGCGTGTATGAGGTGTGTTAGTTGTGTGTGAGGCGTGTGTGAGGTGTGTGTGAGGTGTGTGTTAGGCGTGTGTGAGGCTTGAGTGAGGCTTGTGTGAGGCGTGAATGAGGTGTGTGTGAAGTGTGTGTGGCGTGTGTGAGGCTTGTGTGAGGCGTGTTTGAGGCGTGTGTGAGGCGTGTGGGAGGTGTGAATGAGGCGTGTGTGAGGCTTGGGTGAAGTGTGTGTGAGGCGTGTGTGAGGCGTGTGTGAGGCGTGTGTGAGGCGTGTGTGAGGCGTGTGTGAGGTGTGTATGAGGCGTGTGTGAGGCGTGTGTGAGGCGTGTGTGATGCGTGTGGGAGGCGTGTGGGAGGCGTGTAAGAAGCGTGTGGGAAGCGTGTGGGAGGCGTGTGGGAGGCGTGTGGGAAACGAGTGTGAGGCGTGTGGGAGGCGTGTTTGAGGCGAGTTTGAGTGTGTGAGGCGTGTGTGAGGCGTGTGTGAGGCGTGTGGGAGGCGTGTGGGAGGCGTGTGGGAGGCGTGTGGGAGGCGTGTGGGAGGCGTGAATGAGGCGTGTGTGAGGCTTGTGTGAGGCGTGTGCGAGGCGTGTGCGAGGCGTGAGTGAGGCGTGTGGAAGGCGTGAGGGAGGTGTGTTAGGTGTGGGTGAGGCGTGTGTGAGGTGAGTGTGAGTTATGTGAGGTGTGTGTGAGGTGTGTGAGGTGTGTGAGGTGTGTGCGAGGTGTGTGTGAGGTGTGTGTGAGGTGTGTGTGAGGTGTGTGTGAGGTGTGTGTGAGGTTTGTGTGAGGTGTGTGTGAGGTGTGTGTGAGGTCTGTGTGAGGAGTGTGTGAGGTTTGTGTGAGGTGTGTGTGAGGTGTGTGTGAGGTATATGTGAGGTGTGTGTGAGAAGTGTGTGATGTGTGTGTGATGTGTGTGTGTGTGTGTGTGTGTAAATATTTTAAGATTTAATTAACATCTCCAGAGAGTAACTCGGCCAAAAATTTTGAAGTACCTTGAATGTATATAAATATGTTCATAGAATCCGCTTTTATCTAATATTTAAACATGAACTTAAACAAAATTCGTTACACGTACTGTTGCAGGACCCTGTACTAAAGTAACTTTATAAATTATGCTGTAAAATTTAGCCAATTTCTAGTTTTTTAGTTTTAGTTCCGAACTTTCGAAAGTACAATGGCGCATAAAAATTTGAAGTTCTCCAGAGTTCAGCGTTTGGTGAACTTAGTTTGGGAGAAAGATTGTGAAATACTGCAGTAATTAAATTATCCAAATTTTGAAACCACAAAAGCAACAAATACGAAACGAATCAACCCAGGAACCTTAAAAAATATTTTTTTCCATGTTTATATATTCTAGTAGAAATATCGATATTTAAAGTTAATGCATTAAATATTTGAAATAAAAGTGAACACACTTCGCCAATAAAGATTTAAACATCAGCCTTGTTCTAACCGACTACTAAAAATAAGTAGTTTTCAATTCCATCTTAATCGTTAATATCGTGATGATTTCATAACTAAAAATGTATCGGCGCCAAATTATTTAATAAAAAAATGTGGATAACAAAAAACAAGATAACTTGGACCATAGAATATTAAAACAATCACACATAAAACTCATGTAAATTTTACAACTAACTTTATTTGTAATTGCTTTCTTACTCTAAGTAGTTTATATCTTGTTTTAGTAGTAATTTAGCATTTACTTTCAATAAAAATATATAAGAACTTTTTTAAAAGACGGTTTGATTTTACTTAATTTTTTTTCCTCTGTCACTTCCTAAATATTAATTTTTTATTTTATTTCGAAGAATATGGAAAGATTAAAGAAATTATAAAATTTTTGTAAAAAAATTAAACCGACTTCTAAAAGTGTGATAAAAAGTGAAAAATAATTATAAATTTTTATATGAAATTGAAATTTTTGAAGTCGGCGCCAAATCAATACCAGACAAAATTTGATAAACAGATTAAAAATAATTTATTTGTAATTGGTTTCTTACAATAATTTGTATATATTTGTAGTTATTTATTTCATTTAGAAATAATTTGTAGCCGACTTCAAAAATTTCAATTTCATATAAAAATTTATAGTTATTTTTCACTTTTTAGCGCACTTTTAGAAGTCGGTCCAATTTCTTTGAAAAAAATTTTATTTTTCGATTTTTAATTTTGAATTGATTATGATATCCATAAATTATTTGAACTAAGTACTAATCGAGACTAGTGTACCTTGCAATGACTCCAAGATGGCAAAAAAGTACCTATTTTATCCAAAGTTGTAAATCTCCCTAAAATGAACCACTAAAAATTCTTTGATTCTTAGAATTCTCCAAATACCAGTGAAATTGTGTCAAACAAATATTTAGTCTGTCATAGTAAATCCACTATACCGGGTGTCAACGAATCTATTAGACAAGTCATAATTTCTAAAGTATCATGTGTATCGAAATGAGAATTGGTACAGGTAAATGGTATGTGAAGGGGAGAGTTTTCGCATATTTTCCACTTTCCGGCCACTTCCGGTTTCACCGGAAATGGCCCCGGTTTTGAATTTTTAAAAGAAACACCCTGTATATTTTAAAAATTTTTTATTTCTGAGACAATTCTAGATCAGAGCGTGACATTTTAAAAACTTTATACTTCTAATTCATTTTTTTAGAGCCACTTTAAAATTGCATCTAGGTGGCTGTGATCAGACGTAAACTAATCCAAGGGCATTAGGTGATGTCAAAAAAATACAATCGCAAAGTCTTAGTTACTAGTATGAAAGACAGGAATAAGATAAGTTGACAAAATTACGTTTTCATTTTTAACTATTAATTTTCAAATGGCGACCCCTTTTTGACAACCACTTTTAGAAAAAAACATTCTTTGACGAATCTAACGGTACTAATTTATTTGCTATTGGATTAGACATAAGAACAGAAATTAAATATTATTAAGCAAAATACTGGATATTTTATTTATTTATGACAAGTGCGCCATGGACAGCCGTGATGCATAATAATTTGCAACTGTTTTTATAAAGTGCTTTGTTTTCCAAAGAACAGAAGCATGTTATGATATCTTTTGTTCTATGGAGTGTATCGGAGTGTAAGTCAGATTAGGTTGTTGCATATATTTTTCCTTATCGCGCTATATAGCTGTTCTCTTTGGTGGCACAAATCGGGATAATGCACGGATGCCATAAGATATTACGTACTTGAAATGGTGTGTGTGTGTGTGTGTGTGTGTATGAGTGTGTGTGTGTATGTGTGATGTGTGTGTGTTATGTGTGTGATGTGTGTGTGATGTGTGTGTGATGTGTGTGTGATGTGTGTGTGTTATGTGTGTGATGAGTGTGTGATGTGTGTGTGATGTGTGTGTGAGGCGTGTGTGAGGCGTGTGTGAGGCGTGTGTGAAGCGTGTGTGAGGTGTGTGTGAGGTGTGTGTGAGGTGTGTGTGTGGTGTGTGAGAGGTGAGTGTGAGGCGCTTGTGAGGCGCGTGGGAGGCGCGTGTGAGGCGCGTGTGAGGCGCGTGTGAGGCTTGTGTGAGGCGTGTGTGAGGCGTGTGTGAGGCGTGTGAGAAATTTGTGAGGCGTGTGTGAGGTGTGTGTGAGGCGTGTGTGAGGTGTGTGTGAGGTGTGTGTGAGGTGTGTGTGAGGTGTGTGTGATGCGTGTGTGAGTCGTGTGTGAGGCGTGAGTGAGGCGTGTGTGAGGCGTGAGAGAGGTGTGTGTGAAGCGTGTGTGAAACGTGTGTGAGGCGTGTGTGAGGCGTGTGCGAGGCCTGAGTGAGGCGTGTGTGAAGCGTGTGTGTGAGGTGTGTGTGAGGTGTGTGTGAGATGTGTGTGAGGTGTGTGTGAAGTGTGTGTGAAGGGTGTGCGTATGGTGTGTGGGAGGCGTGTTGGAGGCGTGTGGGAAACGATCGTGAGGCATTTGGGAGGCGTGAATGAGGCGTGTGTGAGGCTTGTGTGAGGCGTATGTGAAGCGTGTGTGAGGCGTGTTTGAGGCGTGTGTGAGGCGTGTGTGAGGTGTGTGGGAGGCGTGAATGAGGCGTGTGTGAGGCTTGGGTGAAGCGTGTGTGAGGCGTGTGTGAGGCATGTGTGAGGCGTGTGTGAGGCGTGTGTGAGGCGTGTGTGAGGAGTGTGTGAGGAGTGTGTGAGGAGTCTGTGAGGCGTGTGTGAGGCTTGTGTGAGGCGTGTGTGAGGCGTGTGTGAGGCGTGTGTGAGGCGTGTGTGAGGTGTGTGTGAGGTGTGTGTGAGGTTTGTGTGATGTGTGTGTGAGGTGTGTGTGAGGTGTGTGTGAGGTGTGTGTGAGGTGTGTGTGAGGAGTGTGTGAGGTTTGTGTGAGGTTTGTGTGAGGTTTGTGTGAGGTGTGTGTGAGGTATATGTGAGGTGATTGTGAGGAGTGTGTGATGTTTGTGTGATGTGTGTGTGTGTGTGTAAATATTTTAAGAATTAATTAATATCTCCAGAGAGTAACTCGGCCAAAAATTTTGAAGTACCTTGAATATATATAAATATGTTCATAGAATCCGCTTTTATATAATATTTAAACATGAACTTAAACAAAAATCGTTACACGCACTGTTGCAGGACCCTGTACTAAAGTTAGTTTATAAATTATGCTGTAAAATTTAGACCATTTCTAGTTTTTTAGTTTTAGTTCCGAACTTTCGAATGTACAATGGCGCATAAAAATTTGAAGTTCTCCAGAGTTCAGCGTTTGGTGAACTTAGTTAGGGAGAAAGATTGTGAAATACTGCAGTAATTAAATTATCCAAATTTTGAAACCACAAAAGCAACAAATACGAAACGAATCAACCCAGGAACCTTAAAAAATAATTTTTTCCATGTTTATATATTCTACTAGAAACATCGATATTTAAAGTTAATACAATAAATATTTGAAATAAAGGTGAACACACTTCGCCAATAAAGATTTAAACATCAGCCTTGTTCTAACCGGCTACTAAAAATAGTAGTGAAAAATAATTATAAATTTTTATATGAAATTGAAATTTTTGAAGTCGGCGCCAAATCAATACCAGACAAAATTTGATAAACAGATTAAAAATACTTTATTTGTAATTGGTTTCTTACAATAATTTGTATATATTTGTAGTTATTTATTTCATTTAGAAATAATTTGTAGCCGACTTCAAAAATTTCAATTTCATATAAAAATTTGTAGTTATTTTTCACTTTTTAGCGCACTTTTAGAAGTCGGTCCAATTTCTTTGAAAAAAATTTTATTTTTCGATTTTTAATTTTGAATTGATTATGATATCCATAAATTATTTGAACTAAGTACTAATCGAGAATAGTGCACCTCGCAATGACTCCAAGATGGCAAAAAAAGTACCCATTTTATCCAAAGTTGTAATGTGTGAGGCGAGAGTGAGGCGTGTGTGAGGCGTGTGTGAGGCGTGTGTGAGGCGTGTGTGAGGCGTGTGTGAGGCGTGTGTGAGGCGTGTGTGAGGCGTGTGTGAGGCGTGTGTGAGGCGTGTGTGAGGTGGGTGTGAGGTTTGTGTGAGGTGCGTGTGAGGTGTATGTGAGGTGTGTGTGAGGTGTGTGTGAGGTGTGTGTTAGGTGTGTGTGAGGTGTGTGTTAGGTGTGTGTGAGGTGTGTGTGAGGTGTGTGTGAGGTGTGTCTGAAGGTGTGTGTGAGGTGTGTGTGAGGTGTGTGTGAGGTGTGTGTGAGGTGTGTCTGAGGTGTGTGTGAGGTGTGTGTGAGGTGTTTGTGAGATGTGTGTGATATGTATGTGAAGTGTGGGTGAGGTGTGTGTGAAGTGTGCGTGTGGTGTGTGAGGTGTATGTGAGGTGTGTCTAATGTGTGTGTGAGGTGTGTGTGAGATGTGTTTGAAGCGTGTGTTTGAAGCGTGTGTTTGAGGCGTGTGTGAGGCGTGTGTGAGGCGTGTGTGAGGCGTGTGTGAGGCGTGTGTGAGGCGTGTGTGAGGCGTGTGTGAGGCGTGTGTGAGGCGTGTGTGAGGCGTGTGTGAGGTGGGTGTGAGGTGTGTGTGAGGTGCGTGTGAGGTGTATGTGAGGTGTGTGTGAGGTGTGTGTGAGGTGTGTGTGAGGTGTGTGTTAGGTGTGTGTGAGGTGTGTGTTAGGTGTGTGTGAGGTGTGTGTGAGGTGTGTGTGAGGTGTGTCTGAGGTGTGTGTGAGGTGTGTGTGAGGTGTTTGTGAGATGTGTGTGATATGTATGTGAAGAGTGGGTGAGGTGTGTGTGAAGTGTGCGTGTGGTGTGTGAGGTGTATGTGAGGTGTGTCTAATGTGTGTGTGAGGTGTGTGTGAGATGTGTTTGAAGCGTGTGTTTGAGGCGCGTGTTAGGCGTGTAGGAGGCGTGTGTGAGGCGTGTGTGATGCGTGTGGGAGGCGTGGGGGAGGCGTGTGGGAAGCGTGTGGGAAGCGTGTGGGGGGCTTGTGGGAGGCGTGTGGGAGGCGTGAATGAGGCGTATGTGAGGCTTGGGTGAAGCGTGTGTGAAGCGTGTGTGAGGCGTGTGTGAGGCGCGTGTGAGGCGTGTGTGAGGCGCGTGTGAGGCGTGTGTGAGGCGTGTGTGAGGCGTGTGTGAGGCGTGTGTGAGGCGTGTGTGAGGCGTGTGTGAGGCGTGTGGGAGGCGTGTGTGAGGCGTGTGTGAGGCGTATGTGAGGCGTGTTTAAGACGTGTGTGAGGCGTGTGTGAGGCGTGTGTGAGGCGTGTGCGAGGCGTGAGTGAGGCGTGTGGAAGTCGTGAGGGAGTTGTGTTTGGTGTTGGTGAGGCGTGTGTGAGGCGTGTGTGAGGCGTGTGTGAGGCGTGTGTGAGGCGTGTGTGAGGCGTGTGTGAGGCGTGTGTGAGGCGTGTGTGAGGCGTGTGTGAGGCGTGTGTGAGGCGTGTGTGAGGCGTGTGTGAGGCGTGTGTGAGGCGTGTGTGAGGCGTGTGGGAGGCGTGTGGGAGGCGTGTGGGAGGCGTGTGGGAGGCGTGTGGGAGGCGTGTGGGAGGCGTGTGGGAGGCGTGTAAGAGTCTTGTGGGAGGCGTGTGGGAAACGAGTGTGATTCGTGTGGGAGGCGTGAATGAGGCGTATGTGAGGCTTGGGTGAAGCGTGTGTGAAGCGTGTGTGAGGCGAATGTGAGACGTGTGTGAGGCGCGTGTGATTCGCGTGTGAGTCGCGTGTGAGGCGTTTGTGAGGCGTGTGTGAGGCGTGTGCGAGGAGTGTGCGAGGCGTGTGCGAGGAGTGTGCGAGGCGTGTGCGAGGCGTGAGTGAGGCGTGTGGAAGACTTGAGGGAGGTGTGTTAGGTGTGGGTGAGGCGTGTGTGAGGTGTGTGTGAGGCGTGTGTGAGGCGTTTGTGATTCGTGTGTGAGGCGTTTGTGAGGCGTGTGTCAGACATGTGTGAGGTGTTTGTGAGGCGTGTGGGAGGCGTGAATGAGGCGTGTGTGAGGCGTGTTTGAGGAGTTTGTGAGGCGTGTGTGAGATGTGTGTGAGGCGTTTGTGAGGCGTGTGTGAAGCGTGTGTGAGGCGTGTGTGAGGCCTGAGTGAGGCGTGTGTGAAGCGTGTGTGAAGCGTGTGTGTGAGGTGTGGGTGAGGTATGTGTGAGGTGTGTGTGAGGTGTGTGTGAGGCTTGTGTGAGGCGTATGTGAGGCGTATGTGAGGCGTGTGTGAGGCGTGTGTGAGGCGTGTGTGAGGCGTGTGTGAGGCGTGTGTGAGGCGTGTGTGAGGTGTGTTTGAGGCGTGTGGGAGGTGTGTGTGAGGTGTGTGTGAGGTGAGTGTGATGCGTGTGTGAATCGTGTGTGAGGCGTGAGTGAGGCGTGTGTGAAATGTGCGTGAGGCATGTGTTAGGTGTGTTAGTTGTGTGTGAGGCGTGTGTGAGGTGTGTGTTAGGCGTGTGTGAGGCTTGAGTGAGGCTTGTGTGAGGCGTGAATGAGGTGTGTGTGAAGTGTGTGTGGCGTGTGTGAGGCTTTTGTGAGGCGTGTTTGAGGCGTGTGTGAGGCGTGTGGGAGGTGTGAATGAGGCGTGTGTGAGGCTTGGGTGAGGCGTGTGTGAAGCGTGTGTGTGAGGTGTGGGTGAGGTGTGTGTGAAGTGTGTGTGAGGTGTGTGTGAGGCTTATGTGAGGCGTATGTGAGGCGTATGTGAGGCGTGTGTGAGGCGTGTGTGAGGCGTGTGTGAGGCGTTTGTGAGGCGTTTGTGAGGCGTGTGTGAGGCGTGTGTGAGGCGTGTGTGAGGCGTGTGTGAGGCGTGTGTGAGGCGTGTGTGAGGCGTGTGTGAGGCGTGTGTGAGGCGTGTGTGAGGCGTGTGTGAGGCGTGTGTGAGGCGTGTGTGAGGCGTGTGTGAGGCGTGTGTGAGGCGTGTGTGAGGCGTGTGTGAGGCGTGTGTGAGGCGTGTGTGAGGCGTGTGTGAGGCGTGTGTGAGGCGTGTATGAGGCGTGTGTGAGGCGTGTGTGAGGCGTGTGTGATGCGTGTGGGAGGCGTGGGGAGGCGTGTGGGAAGCGTGTGGGAAGCGTGTGGGGGGCGTGTGGGAGGCGTGTGGGGGCATATGGGAGTCGTGTGGGGGGCATATGGGAGGCATGTGGGAGGCGTGTGGGAAACGAGTGTGAGGCGTGTGGGAGGCGTGAATGAGGCGTGTGTGGGGCTTGTGTGAGGCGTGTGTGAGGCATGTGTGAGGCGTATGGGAGGCGTGTGGGAGGCTTGTGGGAGGCGTGTGTGAGACATGTGTGAGGTGTTTGTGAGGCGTGTGGGAGGCGTGAATGAGGCGTGTGTGAGGCTTGGGTGAAGCGTGTGTGAGGCGTGTGTGAGGAGTTTGTGAGGCGTGTGTGAGGCGTGTGTGAGGCGTGTGTGAGGCGTGTGTGAGGTGTGTATGAGGCTTGTGTGAGGCGTGTGTGAGGCGTGTGAGGCATGTGTGAGGCGTGTGTGAGGCGTATGTGAGGCGTGTGTGAGGGGTGTGTTAGGCGTGTGTGAGGCATGTGTGAGACGTGTCTGAGGCGTGTGTGAGGCGTGTGTGAGGCGTGTGTGAGGCGGGTGAGGCTTGTGTGAGGCGTGTGTGAGGTGTTTGTGAGGCGTGTGTGAGACATGTGTGAGGTGTTTGTGAGGCGTGTGGGAGGCGTGAATGAGGCGTGTGTGAGGCTTGGGTGAAGCGTGTGTGAGGCGTGTGTGAGGCGTGTATGAGGAGTTTGTGAGGCGTGTGTGAGACGTGTGTGAGGCGTTTGTGAGGCGTGTGTGAAGCGTGTGTGAGGCGTTTGTGAAACCTGAGTGAGGCGTGTGTGAAGCGTGTGTGTGAGGTGTGGGTGAGGTGTGTGTGAGGTGTGTGTGAGGCTTGTGTGAGGCGTATGTGAAGCGTGTGTGAGGCGTGTTTGAGGCGTGTGTGAGGCGTGTGTGAGGCGTGTGGGAAGTGTGTGTGAGGTGTGTGTGAGGTGAGTGTGATGCGTGTGTGAATCGTGTGTGAGGCGTGAGTGAGGCGTGTGTGAGGCGTAAGAGAGGTGTGTGTGAAGTGTGCGTGAGGCGTGTATGAGGTGTGTTAGTTGTGTGTGAGGCGTGTGTGAGGTGTGTGTGAGGTGTGTGTTAGGCGTGTGTGAGGCTTGAGTGAGGCTTGTGTGAGGCGTGAATGAGGTGTGTGTGAATTGTGTGTGGCGTGTGTGAGGCTTGTGTGAGGCGTGTTTGAGGCGTGTGTGAGGCGTGTGGGAGGTGTGAATGAGGCGTGTGTGAGGCTTGGGTGAAGTGTGTGTGAGGCGTGTGTGAGGCGTGTGTGAGGCGTGTGTGAGGCGTGTGTGAGGCGTGTGTGAGGTGTGTATGAGGCGTGTGTGAGGCGTGTGTGAGGCGTGTGTGATGCGTGTGGGAGGCGTGTGGGAGGCGTGTAAGAAGCGTGTGGGAAGCGTGTGGGAGGCGTGTGGGAGGCGTGTGGGAAACGAGTGTGAGGCGTGTGGGAGGCGTGTTTGAGGCGAGTTTGAGTGTGTGAGGCGTGTGTGAGGCGTGTGTGAGGCGTGTGGGAGGCGTGTGGGAGGCGTGTGGGAGGCGTGTGGGAGGCGTGTGGGAGGCGTGTGGGAGGCGTGTGGGAGGCGTGTGGGAGGCGTGAATGAGGCGTGTGTGAGGCTTGTGTGAGGCGTGTGCGAGGCGTGTGCGAGGCGTGAGTGAGGCGTGTGGAAGGCGTGAGGGAGGTGTGTTAGGTGTGGGTGAGGCGTGTGTGAGGTGAGTGTGAGTTATGTGAGGTGTGTGTGAGGTGTGTGAGGTGTGTGAGGTGTGTGCGAGGTGTGTGTGAGGTGTGTGTGAGGTGTGTGTGAGGTGTGTGTGAGGTGTGTGTGAGGTTTGTGTGAGGTGTGTGTGAGGTGTGTGTGAGGTCTGTGTGAGGAGTGTGTGAGGTTTGTGTGAGGTGTGTGTGAGGTGTGTGTGAGGTATATGTGAGGTGTGTGTGAGAAGTGTGTGATGTGTGTGTGATGTGTGTGTGTGTGTGTGTGTAAATATTTTAAGATTTAATTAACATCTCCAGAGAGTAACTCGGCCAAAAATTTTGAAGTACCTTGAATGTATATAAATATGTTCATAGAATCCGCTTTTATCTAATATTTAAACATGAACTTAAACAAAATTCGTTACACGTACTGTTGCAGGACCCTGTACTAAAGTAACTTTATAAATTATGCTGTAAAATTTAGCCAATTTCTAGTTTTTTAGTTTTAGTTCCGAACTTTCGAAAGTACAATGGCGCATAAAAATTTGAAGTTCTCCAGAGTTCAGCGTTTGGTGAACTTAGTTTGGGAGAAAGATTGTGAAATACTGCAGTAATTAAATTATCCAAATTTTGAAACCACAAAAGCAACAAATACGAAACGAATCAACCCAGGAACCTTAAAAAATATTTTTTTCCATGTTTATATATTCTAGTAGAAATATCGATATTTAAAGTTAATGCATTAAATATTTGAAATAAAAGTGAACACACTTCGCCAATAAAGATTTAAACATCAGCCTTGTTCTAACCGACTACTAAAAATAAGTAGTTTTCAATTCCATCTTAATCGTTAATATCGTGATGATTTCATAACTAAAAATGTATCGGCGCCAAATTATTTAATAAAAAAATGTGGATAACAAAAAACAAGATAACTTGGACCATAGAATATTAAAACAATCACACATAAAACTCATGTAAATTTTACAACTAACTTTATTTGTAATTGCTTTCTTACTCTAAGTAGTTTATATCTTGTTTTAGTAGTAATTTAGCATTTACTTTCAATAAAAATATATAAGAACTTTTTTAAAAGACGGTTTGATTTTACTTAATTTTTTTTCCTCTGTCACTTCCTAAATATTAATTTTTTATTTTATTTCGAAGAATATGGAAAGATTAAAGAAATTATAAAATTTTTGTAAAAAAATTAAACCGACTTCTAAAAGTGTGATAAAAAGTGAAAAATAATTATAAATTTTTATATGAAATTGAAATTTTTGAAGTCGGCGCCAAATCAATACCAGACAAAATTTGATAAACAGATTAAAAATAATTTATTTGTAATTGGTTTCTTACAATAATTTGTATATATTTGTAGTTATTTATTTCATTTAGAAATAATTTGTAGCCGACTTCAAAAATTTCAATTTCATATAAAAATTTATAGTTATTTTTCACTTTTTAGCGCACTTTTAGAAGTCGGTCCAATTTCTTTGAAAAAAATTTTATTTTTCGATTTTTAATTTTGAATTGATTATGATATCCATAAATTATTTGAACTAAGTACTAATCGAGACTAGTGTACCTTGCAATGACTCCAAGATGGCAAAAAAGTACCTATTTTATCCAAAGTTGTAAATCTCCCTAAAATGAACCACTAAAAATTCTTTGATTCTTAGAATTCTCCAAATACCAGTGAAATTGTGTCAAACAAATATTTAGTCTGTCATAGTAAATCCACTATACCGGGTGTCAACGAATCTATTAGACAAGTCATAATTTCTAAAGTATCATGTGTATCGAAATGAGAATTGGTACAGGTAAATGGTATGTGAAGGGGAGAGTTTTCGCATATTTTCCACTTTCCGGCCACTTCCGGTTTCACCGGAAATGGCCCCGGTTTTGAATTTTTAAAAGAAACACCCTGTATATTTTAAAAATTTTTTATTTCTGAGACAATTCTAGATCAGAGCGTGACATTTAAAAAACTTTATACTTCTAATTCATTTTTTTAGAGCCACTTTAAAATTGCATCTAGGTGGCTGTGATCAGACGTAAACTAATCCAAGGGCATTAGGTGATGTCAAAAAAATACAATCGCAAAGTCTTAGTTACTAGTATGAAAGACAGGAATAAGATAAGTTGACAAAATTACGTTTTCATTTTTAACTATTAATTTTCAAATGGCGACCCCTTTTTGACAACCACTTTTAGAAAAAAACATTCTTTGACGAATCTAACGGTACTAATTTATTTGCTATTGGATTAGACATAAGAACAGAAATTAAATATTATTAAGCAAAATACTGGATATTTTATTTATTTATGACAAGTGCGCCATGGACAGCCGTGATGCATAATAATTTGCAACTGTTTTTATCAAGTGCTTTGTTTTCCAAAGAACAGAAGCATGTTATGATATCTTTTGTTCTATGGAGTGTATCGGAGTGTAAGTCAGATTAGGTTGTTGCATATATTTTTCCTTATCGCGCTATATAGCTGTTCTCTTTGGTGGCACAAATCGGGATAATGCACGGATGCCATAAGATATTACGTACTTGAAATGGTGTGTGTGTGTGTGTGTGTGTATGTGTGTGTGTGTGTATGTGTGATGTGTGTGTGTTATGTGTGTGATGTGTGTGTGATGTGTGTGTGATGTGTGTGTGATGTGTGTGTGTTATGTGTGTGATGAGTGTGTGATGTGTGTGTGATGTGTGTGTGAGGCGTGTGTGAGGCGTGTGTGAGGCGTGTGTGAAGCGTGTGTGAGGTGTGTGTGAGGTGTGTGTGAGGTGTGTGTGTGGTGTGTGAGAGGTGAGTGTGAGGCGCTTGTGAGGCGCGTGTGAGGCGCGTGTGAGGCGCGTGTGAGGCGTGTGTGAGGCGTGTGTGAGGCGTGTGTGAGGCGTGTGTGAGAAATTTGTGAGGCGTGTGTGAGGTGTGTGTGAGGCGTGTGTGAGGTGTGTGAGGTGTGTGTGAGGTGTGTGTGAGGTGTGTGTGATGCGTGTGTGAGTCGTGTGTGAGGCGTGAGTGAGGCGTGTGTGAGGCGTGAGAGAGGTGTGTGTGAAGCGTGTGTGAAACGTGTGTGAGGCGTGTGTGAGGCGTGTGCGAGGCCTGAGTGAGGCGTGTGTGAAGCGTGTGTGTGAGGTGTGTGTGAGGTGTGTGTGAGATGTGTGTGAGGTGTGTGTGAAGTGTGTGTGAAGGGTGTGCGTATGGTGTGTGGGAGGCGTGTTGGAGGCGTGTGGGAAACGATCGTGAGGCATTTGGGAGGCGTGAATGAGGCGTGTGTGAGGCTTGTGTGAGGCGTATGTGAAGCGTGTGTGAGGCGTGTTTGAGGCGTGTGTGAGGCGTGTGTGAGGTGTGTGGGAGGCGTGAATGAGGCGTGTGTGAGGCTTGGGTGAAGCGTGTGTGAGGCGTGTGTGAGGCATGTGTGAGGCGTGTGTGAGGCGTGTGTGAGGCGTGTGTGAGGATTGTGTGAGGAGTGTGTGAGGAGTGTGTGAGGAGTCTGTGAGGCGTGTGTGAGGCTTGTGTGAGGCGTGTGTGAGGCGTGTGTGAGGCGTGTGTGAGGCGTGTGTGAGGCGTGTGTGAGGTGTGTGTGAGGTGTGTGTGAGGTTTGTGTGATGTGTGTGTGAGGTGTGTGTGAGGTGTGTGTGAGGTGTGTGTGAGGTGTGTGTGAGGAGTGTGTGAGGTTTGTGTGAGGCGTGTGTAAGGCGTGTGTGAGGCGTGTGTGAGGCGTGTGTGAGGCGTGTGTGAGGCGTGTGTGAGGCGTGTGTGAGGCGTGTGTGAGGCGTGTGTGAGGCGTGTGTGAGGCGTGTGTGAGGCGTGTGTGAGGCGTGTGGGAGGCGTGTGTGAGGCGTGTGTGAGGCGTATGTGAGGCGTGTTTGAGACGTGTGTGAGGCGTGTGTGAGGCGTGTGTGAGGCGTGTGCGAGGCGTGAGTGAGGCGTGTGGAAGTCGTGAGGGAGTTGTGTTTGGTGTTGGTGAGGCGTGTGTGAGGCGTGTGTGAGGCGTGTGTGAGGCGTGTGTGAGGCGTGTGTGAGGCGTGTGTGAGGCGTGTGTGAGGCGTGTGTGAGGCGTGTGTGAGGCGTGTGTGAGGCGTGTGTGAGGCGTGTGTGAGGCGTGTGTGAGGCGTGTGTGAGGCGTGTGGGAGGCGTGTGGGAGGCGTGTGGGAGGCGTGTGGGAGGCGTGTGGGAGGCGTGTGGGAGGCGTGTGGGAGGCGTGTGGGAGGCGTGTGGGAGGCGTGTAAGAGTCTTGTGGGAGGCGTGTGGGAAACGAGTGTGATTCGTGTGGGAGGCGTGAATGAGGCGTATGTGAGGCTTGGGTGAAGCGTGTGTGAAGCGTGTGTGAGGCGAATGTGAGACGTGTGTGAGGCGCGTGTGATTCGCGTGTGAGTCGCGTGTGAGGCGTTTGTGAGGCGTGTGTGAGGCGTGTGCGAGGAGTGTGCGAGGCGTGTGCGAGGAGTGTGCGAGGCGTGTGCGAGGCGTGAGTGAGGCGTGTGGAAGACTTGAGGGAGGTGTGTTAGGTGTGGGTGAGGCGTGTGTGAGGTGTGTGTGAGGCGTGTGTGAGGCGTTTGTGATTCGTGTGTGAGGCGTTTGTGAGGCGTGTGTCAGACATGTGTGAGGTGTTTGTGAGGCGTGTGGGAGGCGTGAATGAGGCGTGTGTGAGGCGTGTTTGAGGAGTTTGTGAGGCGTGTGTGAGATGTGTGTGAGGCGTTTGTGAGGCGTGTGTGAAGCGTGTGTGAGGCGTGTGTGAGGCCTGAGTGAGGCGTGTGTGAAGCGTGTGTGAAGCGTGTGTGTGAGGTGTGGGTGAGGTATGTGTGAGGTGTGTGTGAGGTGTGTGTGAGGCTTGTGTGAGGCGTATGTGAGGCGTATGTGAGGCGTGTGTGAGGCGTGTGAGTCGTGTGTGAGGCGTGTGTGAGGCGTGTGTGAGGCGTGTGTGAGGCGTGTGGGAGGTGTGTGTGAGGTGTGTGTGAGGTGAGTGTGATGCGTGTGTGAATCGTGTGTGAGGCGTGAGTGAGGCGTGTGTGAAATGTGCGTGAGGCATGTGTTAGGTGTGTTAGTTGTGTGTGAGGCGTGTGTGAGGTGTGTGTTAGGCGTGTGTGAGGCTTGAGTGAGGCTTGTGTGAGGCGTGAATGAGGTGTGTGTGAAGTGTGTGTGGCGTGTGTGAGGCTTTTGTGAGGCGTGTTTGAGGCGTGTGTGAGGCGTGTGGGAGGTGTGAATGAGGCGTGTGTGAGGCTTGGGTGAGGCGTGTGTGAAACGTGTGTGTGAGGTGTGGGTGAGGTGTGTGTGAAGTGTGTGTGAGGTGTGTGTGAGGCTTATGTGAGGCGTATGTGAGGCGTATGTGAGGCGTGTGTGAGGCGTGTGTGAGGCGTGTGTGAGGCGTTTGTGAGGCGTTTGTGAGGCGTGTGTGAGGCGTGTGTGAGGCGTGTGTGAGGCGTGTGTGAGGCGTGTGTGAGGCGTGTGTGAGGCGTGTGTGAGGCGTGTGTGAGGCGTGTGTGAGGCGTGTGTGAGGCGTGTGTGAGGCGTGTGTGAGGCGTGTGTGAGGCGTGTGTGAGGCGTGTGTGAGGCGTGTGTGAGGCGTGTGTGAGGCGTGTGTGAGGCGTGTGTGAGGCGTGTGTGAGGCGTGTGTGAGGCGTGTATGAGGCGTGTGTGAGGCGTGTGTGAGGCGTGTGTGATGCGTGTGGGAGGCGTGGGGAGGCGTGTGGGAAGCGTGTGGGAAGCGTGTGGGGGGCGTGTGGGAGGCGTGTGGGGGCATATGGGAGTCGTGTGGGGGGCATATGGGAGGCATGTGGGAGGCGTGTGGGAAACGAGTGTGAGGCGTGTGGGAGGCGTGAATGAGGCGTGTGTGGGGCTTGCGTGAGGCGTGTGTGAGGCATGTGTGAGGCGTGTGGGAGGCGTGTGGGAGGCTTGTGGGAGGCGTGTGTGAGGCGTTTGTGAGGCGTGTGTGAGACATGTGTGAGGTGTTTGTGAGGCGTGTGGGAGGCGTGAATGAGGCGTGTGTGAGGCTTGGGTGAAGCGTGTGTGAGGCGTGTGTGAGGAGTTTGTGAGGCGTGTGTGAGACGTGTGTGAGGCGTTTGTGAGGCGTGTGTGAAGCGTGTGTGAGGCGTGTGTGAGGCCTGAGTGAGGCGTGTGTGAAGCGTGTGTGTGAGGTGTGGGTGAGGTGTGTGTGAGGTGTGTGTGAGGCTTGTGTGAGGCGTATGTGAGGCGTGTGTGAGGCGTGTTTGAGGCGTGTGTGAGGCGTGTTTGAGGCGTGTGGGAGGCGTGTGGGAGGCGTGTGGGAGGCGTGTGTGAGGCGTGTGTGAGGCGCTTGTGAGGCGTGTGTGAGACATGTGTGAGGTGTTTGTGAGGCGTGTGTGAGGCGTGTGGGAGGTGTGTGTGAGGTGTTTGTGAGGTGAGTGTGATGCGTGTGTGAATCGTGTGTGAGGCGTGAGTGAGGCGTGTGTGAGGCGTGAATGAGGTGTGTGTGAAGTGTGTGTGGCGTGTGTGAGGCTTGTGTGAGGCGTGAGTGAGGCGTGTGTGAGGCGTAAGAGAGGTGTGTGTGAAGTGTGCGTAAGACGTGTGTGAGGCGTGTGTGAGGCGTGTTTGAGGCGTGTATGAGGCATGTGTGAGGCGTGTGTGAGGCGTGTATGAGGCGTGTGTGAGGCGTGTGTGATGCGTGTGGGAGGCGTGGGGAAGGCGTGTGGGAAGCGTGTGGGGGGCGTGTGGGAGGCGTGTGGGAGGCGTGTGGGGGCATATGGGAGGCGTGTGGGGGGCATATGAGAGGCGTGTGGGAGGCGTGTGGGAAACGAGTGTGAGGCGTGTGGGAGGCGTGAATGAGGCGTGTGTGGGGCTTGTGTGAGGAGTGTGTGAGGCGTGTATGAGGCGTGTGGGAGGCGTGTGTGGGGCTTGTGTGAGGCGTGTGTGAGGCGCGTGTGAGGCGTGTGGGAGGCGTGTGGGAGGCGTGTGGGAGGCGTGTGGGAGGCGTGTGGGAGGCGTGTGGGAGGCGTGTTGGAGGCGTGTGGGAGGCGTGTGGGAGGCGTATGGGATGCGTGTGGGAGGCGTGTGGGAAACGAGTGTGAGGCGTGTGGGAGGCGTGTGTGAGGCTTGTGTGATTCGTATGTGAGGCGTGAATGAGGCGTGTGTGAGGCTTGTGTGAGGCGTATGTGAGGCGTGTGTGAGGCGTGTTTGAGGCGTGTGTGAGGCGTGTGTGAGGCGTTTGTGAGGCGTGTGTGAGACATGTGTGAGGTGTTTGTGAGGCGTGTGGGAGGCGTGAATGAGGCGTGTGTGAGGCGTGTGTGAGGCGTGTGTGAGGCGTGTGGGAGGCGTGTAAGAGGCGTGTGGGAGGCGTGTGGGAGGCGTGTGTGAAGCGTGTTGGGGCGTGTGGGAAGCGTGTTGGAGGCGTTTGGGAGGTGTATGGGAGGCGTGTGGGAGGCGTGTGGGAAACGAGTGTGAGGCGTGTGGGAGGCGTGTGTGAGGCTTGTGTGAGGCGTATGTGAGGCGTGAATGAGGCGTGTGTGAGGCTTGTGTGAGGTGTATGTGAGGCGTGTGTGAGGCGTGTTTGAGGCGAGTTTGTGTGTGTGAGGCGTGTGGGAGGCGTGTGTGAGGCTTGTGTGAGGCGTATGTGAGGCGTGAATGAGGCGTGTGTGAGGCTTGTGTGAGGCGTATGTGAGGCGTGTGTGAGGCGTGTGTGAGGCGTGTGGGAGGCGTGTAAGAGGCGTGTGGGAGGCGTGTGGGAGGCGTGTGTGAAGCGTGTTGGGGCGTGTGGGAAGCGTGTTGGAGGCGTTTGGGAGGTGTATGGGAGGCGTGTGGGAGGCGTGTGGGAAACGAGTGTGAGGCGTGTGGGAGGCGTGTGTGAGGCTTGTGTGAGGCGTATGTGAGGCGTGAATGAGGCGTGTGTGAGGCTTGTGTGAGGTGTATGTGAGGCGTGTGTGAGGCGTGTTTGAGGCGAGTTTGTGTGTGTGAGGCGTGTGGGAGGCGTGTGTGAGGCTTGTGTGAGGCGTATGTGAGGCGTGAATGAGGCGTGTGTGAGGCTTGTGTGAGGCGTATGTGAGGCGTGTGTGAGGCGTGTGTGAGGCGTGTGTGAGGCGTGTGTGAGGCGTGTGTGAGGCGTGTGTGAGGCGTGTGTGAGGCGTGTGGGAGGCGTGAATGAGGCGTGTGTGAGGCTTGGGTGAGGCTTGGATGAAGCTTGTGTGAGGCGTTTGTGAGGCGTGTGGGAGGCGTGTGGGAGTCTTGTGGGAGGCGTGTGGGAAGCGAGTGTGAGGCGCGTATGAGGCGTGTGTGAGGCGAGTGTGAGGCGTGTGTGAGGCGTGTGTGAGGCGTGTGTGAGGCGTGTGTGAGGCGTGTGTGAGGCGTGTGTGAGGCGTGTGTGAGGCGTGTGTGAGGCGTGTGTGAGGCGTGTGTGAGGCGTGTGCGAAGTGAGTGCGAGGCGTGTGCGAGGCGTGAGTGAGGCGTGTGCAAGGCGTGAAGGAGGTGTGTTAGGTGTGGGTGAGGCGTGTGTGAGGTGTGTGTGAGGTGTGTGTGAGGTGTGTGTGAGGTGCGTGTGAGGTGTGTGTGAGGTGTGTGAGGTGTGTGTGAGGTGTGTGTGAGGTATGTGTGAGGTGTGTGTGAGGTGTGTGTGAGGTGTGTGTGAGGTGTGTGTGAGGTTTGTGTGAGATGTGTGTGAGGTGTGTGTGAGGTGTGTGTGAGGAGTGTGTGAGGTTTGTGTGAGGTGTGTGTGAGGTGTGTGTGTGGTATATGTGAGGTGTGTGTGAGGAGTGTGTGATGTGTGTGTGATGTGTGTGTGATGTGTGTGTGATGTGTGTGTGTGTGTGTGTGTGTAAATATTTTAAGATTTAATTAATATCTCCAGAGAGTAACTCGGCCAAAAATTTTGAAGTACCTTGAATATATATTAATATGTTCATAGAATCCGCTTTTATCTAATATTTAAACATGAACTTAAACAAAATTCGTTACACGCACTGTTGCAGGACCCTGTTCTAAAGTTACTTTATAAATTATGCTGTAAAATTTAGCCCATTTCTAGTTTTTCAGTTTTAGTTCCGAACTTTCGAATGTACAATGGCGCATAAAAATTTGAAGTTCCCCAGAGTTCAGCGTTTGGTGAACTTAGTTAGGGAGAAAGATTGTGAAATACTGCAGTAATTAAATTATCCAAATTTTGAAACCACAAAAGCAACAAATACGAAACGAATCAACCCAGGAACCTTAAAAAATAATTTTTTCCATGTTTATATATTCTAGTAGAAACATCGATATTTAAAGTTAATACATTAAATATTTGAAGTAAAGGTGAACACACTTCGCCAATAAAGATTTAAACATCAGCCTTGTTCTAACCGACTACTAAAAATAAGTAGTTTTCAATTCCATCTTAATCGTTAATATCGTGATGATTTCAAAACTAAAAATGTAATTTAAAAAAACTTCCTTCTAAAAAAATGCTAAAAATTTTTGAAATCGGCGCCAAATTATTTAATAAAAAAATGTGGATAACAAAAAAAAAGATAACTTGAACCATAGAATATTAAAACAATCACACATAAAACTCATGTAAATTTTACAACTAACTTTATTTGTAATTGCTTTCTTACTCTAAGTAGTTTATATCTTGTTTTAGTAGTAATTTAGCATTTACTTTCAATAAAAATATATAAGAACTTTTTTAAAGACGGTTTGATTTTATTTTTTTTTTTCCTCTGTCATTTCTTAAACATTAATTTTTTATTTTATTTCGAAGAATATGGAAAGATTTATGAAATTATAAAATTTTTGTAAAAAAATTAAACCGACTTCTAAAAGTGTGATAAAAAGTGAAAAATAATTATAAATTTTTATATGAAATTGAAATTTTTGAAGTCGGCGCCAAATCAATACCAGACAAAATTTGATAAACAGATTAAAAATACTTTATTTGTAATTGGTTTCTTACAATAATTTGTATATATTTGTAGTTATTTATTTCATTTAGAAATAATTTGTAGCCGACTTCAAAAATTTCAATTTCATATAAAAATTTATAGTTATTTTTCACTTTTTAGCGCACTTTTAGAAGTCGGTCCAATTTCTTTGAAAAAAATTTTATTTTTCGATTTTTAATTTTGAATTGATTATGATATCCATAAATTATTTGAACTAAGTACTAATCGAGACTAGTGTACCTCGCAATGACTCCAAGATGGCAAAAAAGTACCTATTTTATCCAAAGTTGTAAATCTCCCTAAAATGAACCACTAAAAATCCTTTGATTCTTAGAGTTCTCCAAATACCAGTGAAATTGTGTCAAACAAATATTTAGTCTGTCATAGTAAATCCACTATACCGGGTGTCAACGAATCTATTAGACAAGTCATAATTTCTAAAGTATCATGTGAATCGAAATGAGAATTGGTACAGGTAAATGGTATGTGAAGGGGAGAGTTTTCGCGTATTTTCCACTTTCCGGCCACTTCCGGTTTCACCGGAAATGGCCCCGGTTTTGAATTTTTAAAAGAAACACCCTGTATATTTTAAAAATTTTTTATTTCTGAGACAATTCTAGATCAGAACGTGACATTTTAAAAACTTTTTACATCTAATTCATTTTTTTAGAGCCACTTTTAAAATTGCATCTAGGTGGCTGTGATCAGACTCAAACTAATCCAAGGGCATTAGGTGATGTCAAAAAAATACAATCGTAAAGTTTTAGTTACTAGTATGAAAGACAGGAATAAGATAAGTTGACAAAATTACGTTTTCATTTTTAACTATTAATTTTCAAATGGCGACCCCTTTTTGACAACCACTTTTAGAAAAAAGCATTCTTTGACGAATCTAACGGTACTAATTTATTTGCTATTGGATTAGACATAAGAACAGAAATTAAATATTATTAAGCAAAATACTGGATATTTTATTTATTTATGACAAGTGCGCCATGGACAGCCGTGATGCATAATAATTTGCAACTGTTTTTATCAAGTGCTTTGTTTTCCAAAGAACAGAAGCATGTTATGATATCTTTTGTTCTATGGAGTGTATCGGAGTGTAAGTCAGATTAGGTTGTTGCATATATTTTTCCTTATCGCGCTATATAGCTGTTCTTTTTGGTGGCAGAAATCGGGATAATGCACGGATGCCATAAGATATTACGTAACTGAAATGGTGTGTGTGTGTGATGTGTGTGTGTTATGTGTGTGTTATGTGTGTGATGTGTGTGGGATGTGTGTGTGATGTGTGTGTGATGTGTGTATGAGGCGTGTGTGAGGCGTGTGTGAGGCGTGTGTGAGGCGTGTGTGAAGCGTGTGTGAGGCGTGTGTGAGGCGTTTGTGAGGCGTGTGTGAGGCGTGTGGGAGTCTTGTGGGAGGCGTGTGGGAAGCGAGTGTGAGGCGTGTGGTAGGCGTGAATGAGGCGTGTGTGAGGCTTGGGTGAAGCGTGTGTGAGGCGTGTGTGAGGCGTGTGTGAGGCGTGTGAGGCGTGTGTGAGGCGTGTGTGAGGCGTGTGTGAGGCGTGTGTGAGGCGAGTGTGAGGCGTGTGTGAGGCTTGTGTGAGGCGTGTGTGAGGCGTGTGTGAGGCGTGTGTGAGGCGAGTGTGAGGCGTGTGTGAGGCGTGTGTGAGGCGTGTGTGAGGCGTGTGTGAGGCGTGTGTGAGGCGTGTGTGAGGCGTGTGTGAGGCGTGTGCGAGGCGAGTGCGAGGCGTGTGCGAGGCGTGAGTGAGGCGTGTGGAAGGCGTGAAGGAGGTGTGTTAGGTGTGGGTGAGGCGTGTGTGAGGTGTGTGTGAGGTGTGTGAGGTGTGTGTGAGGTGTGTGTGAGGTGTGTGTGAGGTGTGTGTGAGGTGTGTGAGGTGTGTGTGAGGTGTGTGTGTGAGGTGTGTGTGAGGTGTGTGTGAGGTGTGTGTGAGGTTTGTGTGAGATGTGTGTGAGGTGTGTGTGAGGTGTGTGTGAGGAGTGTGTGAGGTTTGTGTGAGGTGTGTGTGAGGTGTGTGTGTGGTATATGTGAGGTGTGTGTGAGGAGTGTGTGATGTGTGTGTGATGTGTGTGTGATGTGTGTGTGATGTGTGTGTGTGTGTGTGTGTGTGTGTAAATATTTTAAGATTTAATTAATATCTCCAGAGAGTAACTCGGCCAAAAATTTTGAAGTACCTTGAATATATATAAATATGTTCATAGAATCCGCTTTTATCTAATATTTAAACATGAACTTAAACAAAATTCGTTACACGCACTGTTGCAGGACCCTGTTCTAAAGTTACTTTATAAATTATGCTGTAAAATTTAGCCCATTTCTAGTTTTTCAGTTTTAGTTCCGAACTTTCGAATGTACAATGGCGCATAAAAATTTGAAGTTCCCCAGAGTTCAGCGTTTGGTGAACTTAGTTAGGGAGAAAGATTGTGAAATACTGCAGTAATTAAATTATCCAAATTTTGAAACCACAAAAGCAACAAATACGAAACGAATCAACCCAGGAACCTTAAAAAATAATTTTTTCCATGTTTATATATTCTAGTAGAAACATCGATATTTAAAGTTAATACATTAAATATTTGAAGTAAAGGTGAACACACTTCGCCAATAAAGACTTAAACATCAGCCTTGTTCTAACCGACTACTAAAAATAAGTAGTTTTCAATTCCATCTTAATCGTTAATATCGTGATGATTTCAAAACTAAAAATGTAATTTAAAAAAACTTCCTTCTAAAAAAATGCTAAAAATTTTTGAAATCGGCGCCAAATTATTTAATAAAAAAATGTGGATAACAAAAAAAAAGATAACTTGAACCATAGAATATTAAAACAATCACACATAAAACTCATGTAAATTTTACAACTAACTTTATTTGTAATTGCTTTCTTACTCTAAGTAGTTTATATCTTGTTTTAGTAGTAATTTAGCATTTACTTTCAATAAAAATATATAAGAACTTTTTTAAAGACGGTTTGATTTTATTTTTTTTTTCCTCTGTCATTTCTTAAACATTAATTTTTTATTTTATTTCGAAGAATATGGAAAGATTTATGAAATTATAAAATTTTTGTAAAAAAATTAAACCGACTTCTAAAAGTGTGATAAAAAGTGAAAAATAATTATAAATTTTTATATGAAATTGAAATTTTTGAAGTCGGCGCCAAATCAATACCAGACAAAATTTGATAAACAGATTAAAAATACTTTATTTGTAATTGGTTTCTTACAATAATTTGTATATATTTGTAGTTATTTATTTCATTTAGAAATAATTTGTAGCCGACTTCAAAAATTTCAATTTCATATAAAAATTTATAGTTATTTTTCACTTTTTAGCGCACTTTTAGAAGTCGGTCCAATTTCTTTGAAAAAAATTTTATTTTTCGATTTTTAATTTTGAATTGATTATGATATCCATAAATTATTTGAACTAAGTACTAATCGAGACTAGTGTACCTCGCAATGACTCCAAGATGGCAAAAAAGTACCTATTTTATCCAAAGTTGTAAATCTCCCTAAAATGAACCACTAAAAATCCTTTGATTCTTAGAGTTCTCCAAATACCAGTGAAATTGTGTCAAACAAATATTTAGTCTGTCATAGTAAATCCACTATACCGGGTGTCAACGAATCTATTAGACAAGTCATAATTTCTAAAGTATCATGTGAATCGAAATGAGAATTGGTACAGGTAAATGGTATGTGAAGGGGAGAGTTTTCGCGTATTTTCCACTTTCCGGCCACTTCCGGTTTCACCGGAAATGGCCCCGGTTTTGAATTTTTAAAAGAAACACCCTGTATATTTTAAAAATTTTTTATTTCTGAGACAATTCTAGATCAGAACGTGACATTTTAAAAACTTTTTACATCTAATTCATTTTTTTAGAGCCACTTTTAAAATTGCATCTAGGTGGCTGTGATCAGACTCAAACTAATCCAAGGGCATTAGGTGATGTCAAAAAAATACAATCGTAAAGTTTTAGTTACTAGTATGAAAGACAGGAATAAGATAAGTTGACAAAATTACGTTTTCATTTTTAACTATTAATTTTCAAATGGCGACCCCTTTTTGACAACCACTTTTAGAAAAAAGCATTCTTTGACGAATCTAACGGTACTAATTTATTTGCTATTGGATTAGACATAAGAACAGAAATTAAATATTATTAAGCAAAATACTGGATATTTTATTTATTTATGACAAGTGCGCCATGGACAGCCGTGATGCATAATAATTTGCAACTGTTTTTATCAAGTGCTTTGTTTTCCAAAGAACAGAAGCATGTTATGATATCTTTTGTTCTATGGAGTGTATCGGAGTGTAAGTCAGATTAGGTTGTTGCATATATTTTTCCTTATCGCGCTATATAGCTGTTCTTTTTGGTGGCAGAAATCGGGATAATGCACGGATGCCATAAGATATTACGTAACTGAAATGGTGTGTGTGTGTGATGTGTGTGTGTTATGTGTGTGTTATGTGTGTGATGTGTGTGGGATGTGTGTGTGATGTGTGTGTGATGTGTGTATGAGGCGTGTGTGAGGCGTGTGTGAGGCATGTGTGAGGCGTGTGTGAAGCGTGTGTGAGGCGTGTGTGAGGCGTTTGTGAGGCGTGTGTGAGGCGTGTGGGAGTCTTGTGGGAGGCGTGTGGGAAGCGAGTGTGAGGCGTGTGGTAGGCGTGAATGAGGCGTGTGTGAGGCTTGGGTGAAGCGTGTGTGAGGCGTGTGTGAGGCGTGTGTGAGGCGTGTGAGGCGTGTGTGAGGCGTGTGTGAGGCGTGTGTGAGGCGTGTGTGAGGCGTGTGTGAGGCGAGTGTGAGGCGTGTGTGAGGCTTGTGTGAGGCGTGTGTGAGGCGTGTGTGAGGCGTGTGTGAGGCGAGTGTGAGGCGTGTGTGAGGCGTGTGTGAGGCGTGTGTGAGGCGTGTGTGAGGCGTGTGAGGCGTGTGTGAGGCGTGTGCGAGGCGAGTGCGAGGCGTGTGCGAGGCGTGAGTGAGGCGTGTGGAAGGCGTGAAGGAGGTGTGTTAGGTGTGGGTGAGGCGTGTGTGAGGTGTGTGTGAGGTGTGTGTGAGGTGTGTGTGAGGTGTGTGTGAGGTGTGTGTGAGGTGTGTGAGGTGTGTGTGAAGTGTGTGTGTGAGGTGTGTGTGAGGTGTGTGTGAGGTGTGTGTGAGGTTTGTGTGAGATGTGTGTGAGGTGTGTGTGAGGTGTGTGTGAGGAGTGTGTGAGGTTTGTGTGAGGTGTGTGTGAGGTGTGTGTGTGGTATATGTGAGGTGTGTGTGAGGAGTGTGTGATGTGTGTGTGATGTGTGTGTGATGTGTGTGTGATGTGTGTGTGTGTGTGTGTGTGTAAATATTTTAAGATTTAATTAATATCTCCAGAGAGTAACTCGGCCAAAAATTTTGAAGTACCTTGAATATATATAAATATGTTCATAGAATCCGCTTTTATCTAATATTTAAACATGAACTTAAACAAAATTCGTTACACGCACTGTTGCAGGACCCTGTTCTAAAGTTACTTTATAAATTATGCTGTAAAATTTAGCCCATTTCTAGTTTTTCAGTTTTAGTTCCGAACTTTCGAATGTACAATGGCGCATAAAAATTTGAAGTTCTCCAGAGTTCAGCGTTTGGTGAACTTAGTTAGGGAGAAAGATTGTGAAATACTGCAGTAATTAAATTATCCAAATTTTGAAACCACAAAAGCAACAAATACGAAACGAATCAACCCAGGAACCTTAAAAAATAATTTTTTCCATGTTTATATATTCTAGTAGAAACATCGATATTTAAAGTTAATACATTAAATATTTGAAATAAAGGTGAACACACTTCGCCAATAAAGATTTAAACATCAGCCTTGTTCTAACCGACTACTAAAAATAAGTAGTTTTCAATTCCATCTTAATCGTTAATATCGTGATGATTTCAAAACTAAAAATGTAATTTAAAAAAACTTCCTTCTAAAAAAATGCTAAAAATTTTTGAAATCGGCGCCAAATTATTTAATAAAAAAATGTGGATAACAAAAAAAAAGATAACTTGAACCATAGAATATTAAAACAATCACACATAAAACTCATGTAAATTTTACAACTAACTTTATTTGTAATTGCTTTCTTACTCTAAGTAGTTTATATCTTGTTTTAGTAGTAATTTAGCATTTACTTTCAATAAAAATATATAAGAACTTTTTTAAAGACGGTTTGATTTTACTTTTTTTTTTTCCACTGTCATTTCTTAAACATTAATTTTTTATTTTATTTCGAAGAATATGGAAAGATTAAAGAAATTATAAAATTTTTGTAAAAAAATTAAACCGACTTCTAAAAGTGTGATAAAAAGTGAAAAATAATTATAAATTTTTATATGAAATTGAAATTTTTGAAGTCGGCGCCAAATCAATACCAGACAAAATTTGATAAACAGATTAAAAATACTTTATTTGTAATTGGTTTCTTACAATAATTTGTATATATTTGTAGTTATTTATTTCATTTAGAAATAATTTGTAGCCGACTTCAAAAATTTCAATTTCATATAAAAATTTATAGTTATTTTTCACTTTTTAGCGCACTTTTAGAAGTCGGTCCAATTTCTTTGAAAAAAATTTTATTTTTCGATTTTTAATTTTGAATTGATTATGATATCCATAAATTATTTGAACTAAGTACTAATCGAGACTAGTGTACCTCGCAATGACTCCAAGATGGCAAAAAAGTACCTATTTTATCCAAAGTTGTAAATCTCCCTAAAATGAACCACTAAAAATCCTTTGATTCTTAGAGTTCTCCAAATACCAGTGAAATTGTGTCAAACAAATATTTAGTCTGTCATAGTAAATCCACTATACCGGGTGTCAACGAATCTATTAGACAAGTCATAATTTCTAAAGTATCATGTGAATCGAAATGAGAATTGGTACAGGTAAATGGTATGTGAAGGGGAGAGTTTTCGCGTATTTTCCACTTTCCGGCCACTTCCGGTTTCACCGGAAATGGCCCCGGTTTTGAGTTTTTAAAAGAAACACCCTGTATATTTTAAAATTTTTTTATTTCTGAGACAATTCTAGATGAGAACGTGACATTTTAAAAACTTTTTACATCTAATTCATTTTTTTAGAGCCACTTTTAAAATTGCATCTAGGTGGCTGTGATCAGACTCAAACTAATCCAAGGGCATTAGGTGATGTCAAAAAAATACAATCGTAAAGTTTTAATTACTAGTATGAAAGACAGGAATAAGATAAGTTGACAAAATTACGTTTTCATTTTTAACTATTAATTTTCAAATGGCGACCCCTTTTTTACAACCACTTTTAGAAAAAAGCATTCTTTGACGAATCTAACGGTACTAATTTATTTGCTATTGGATTAGACATAAGAACAGAAATTAAATATTATTAAGCAAAATACTGGATATTTTATTTATTTATGACAAGTGCGCCATGGACAGCCGTGATGCATAATAATTTGCAACTGTTTTTATCAAGTGCTTTGTTTTCCAAAGAACAGAAGCATGTTATGATATCTTTTGTTCTATGGAGTGTATCGGAGTGTAAGTCAGATTAGGTTGTTGCATATATTTTTCCTTATCGCGCTATATAGCTGTTCTCTTTGGTGGCAGAAATCGGGATAATGCACGGATGCCATAAGATATTACGTACCTGAAATGGTGTGTGTGTGTTATGTGTGTGTTATGTGTGTGATGTGTGTGTGATGTGTGTGTGATGTGTGTGTGATGTGTGTATGAGGCGTGTGTGAGGCGTGTGTGAGGCGTGTGTGAGGCGTGTGTGAGGCGTGTGTGAAGCGTGTGTGAGGTGTGTGTGAGGTGTGTGTGAGGTGTGTGTGAGGTGTGTGTGAGGTGTGTGAGAGGTGTGTGTGAGGCGCGTGTGAGGCGCGTGTGAGGCTTGTGTGAGGCGTGTGTGAGGCGTGTGTGAGGCGTGTGAGGCGTGTGGGAGGCGTGTGGGAGGCGTGTTGGAGGCGTGCGGGAGGCGTGTTGGAGGCGTGTGGGAGGCGTGTGGGAGGCGTATGGGAGGCGTGTGGGAGGCGTGTGGGAAACGAGTGTGAGGCGTGTGGGAGGCGTGTGTGAGGCTTGAGTGAGGCGTATGTGAGGAGTGAATGAGGCGTGTGTGAGGCTTGGGTGAGGCTTGGATGAAGCTTGTGTGAGGCGTTTGTGAGGCGTGTGGGAGGCGTGTGGGAGTCTTGTGGGAGGCGTGTGGGAAGCGAGTGTGAGGCGTGTATGAGGCGTGAATGAGGCGTTTGTGAGGCTTGTGTGAGGCGTATGTGAGTCGTGTGTGAGGCGTGTTTGAGGCGTGTTTGAGGCGTGTGTGAGACGTATGTGAGGCGTGTGTGAGGCGTGTTTGAGGCGTGTGTGAGCCGTGTGTGAGGCGTGTGGGAGGCGTATCGGAGGCGTGTGTGAGGCGTGTTTGAGGCGTGTTTGAGGCGTGTGTGAGGCGTGGGTGAGGTGTGTGGGAGGCGTGAATGAGGCGTGTGTGAGTCTTGGGTGAAGCGTGTGTGAAGCGTGTGTGAGGCGTGTGTGAGGCGTGTTTGAGGCGTGTTTGAGGCGTGTGTGAGGCGTGTGTGAGGCGTGTGTGAGGCGTGTGGGAGGCGTGTGGGAGGCGTGTGGGAAACGAGTGTGAGGCGTGTGGGATGCGTGAATGAGGCGTGTGTGAGTCTTGGGTGAAGCGTGTGTGAGGGGTGTGTGAGGCGTGTGTGAGGCGTGTGTGAGGCGTGTGTGAGGCGTGTGAGAGTCTTGTGGGAGGCGTTTGGGAAACGAGTGTGAGGCGTGTGGGAGGCGTGAATGAGGCGTATGTGAGGCTTGGGTGAAGCGTGTGTGAAGCGTGTGTGAGGCGTGTGTGAGGCGCGTGTGAGGCGTGTGTGAGGCGTGTGTGAGGCGTGTGGGAGGCGTGTGGGAGGCGTGTGGGAAACGAGTGTGAGGCGTGTGGCAGGCGTGAATGAGGCGTGTGTGAGGCTTGTGTAAGGCGTATGTGAGGCGTGTGTGAGGCGTGTAAGAGTCTTGTGGGAGGCGTGTGGGAAACGAGTGGGAGGCGTGTGGGAGGCGTGAATGAGGCGTATGTGAGGCTTGGGTGAAGCGTGTGTGAAGCGTATGTGAGGCGAGTTTGAGGCGAGTGTGAGGCGTGTGTGAAGCGTGTGTGAGGCGTGTGTGAGGCGTGTGTGAGGCGTGTGTGAGGCGTGTGTGAGGCGTGTGTGAGGCGTGTGTGAGGCGTGTGTGAGGCGTGTGTGAGGCGTGTGTGAGGCGTGTGTGAGGCGTGTGTGAGGCGTGTGTGAGGCGTGTGTGAGGCGTGAGTGAGTCGTGTGTGAGGCGTGTGTGATACGTGTGTGAGGCGTGTGTGAGGCGTGTTTGAGGAGTTTATGAGGCGCGTGTGAGATGTGTGTGAGGCGTTTGTGAGGCGTGTGTGAAGCGTGTGTGAGGCGTGTGTGAGGCCTGAGTGAGGCGTGTGTGAAGCGTGTGTGTGAGGTGTGGGTGAGGTGTGTGTGAGTTGTGTGTGAGGCTTGTGTGAGGCGTATGTGAGGCGTGTGTGAGGCGTGTGTGAGGCATGTGTGAGGCGTGTGTGAGGCGTGTGTGAGGCGTGTGTGAGGCGTGTGTGAGGCGTGTTTGAGGCGTGTGGGAGGTGTGTGTGAGGCGTGTGTGAGGTGTGTGTGAGGTGTGTGTTAGGCGTTTGTGAGGCTTGAGTGAGGCTTGTGTGAGGCGTGAATGAGGTGTGTGTGAAGTTTGTGTGGCGTGTGTGAGGCTTTTGTGAGGCGTGTTTGAGGCGTGTGTGAGGCGTGTGGGAGGTGTGAATGAGGCGTGTGTGAGGCTTGGGTGAAGCGTGTGTGAGGCGTGTGTGAGGCTTTTGTGAGGCGTGTTTGAGGCGTGTGTGAGGCGTGTGGGAGGTGTGAATGAGGCGTGTGTGAGGCTTGGGTGAAGCGTGTGTGAGGCGTGTGTGAGGCGTGTGTGAGGCGTGTGTGAGGCGTGTGTGATGCGTGTGGGAGGCGTGTGGGAGGCGTGGGGGAGGCGTGTGGGAAGCGTGTGGGAGGCGTGTGGGGGGCGTGTGGGAGGCGTGTGGGAGGCGTGTGGGGGCATATGGGAGTCGTGTGGGGGGCATATGGGAGACGTGTGGGAGGCGTGTGGGAAACGAGTGTGAGGCGTGTGGGAGGCGTGAATGAGGCGTGTGTGGGGCTTGTGTGAGCCGTGTGTGAGGCATGTGTGAGGCGTGTGGGAGGCGTGTGGGAGGCGTGTGGGAAGCGTGTGGGAGGCGTGTGGGAAGCGTGTGGGAGGCGTGTGGGAGGCGTGTGGGAGGCGTGTGTGAGGCGTTTGTGAGGCGTGTGTGAGACATGTGTGAGGTGTTTGTGAGGCGTGTAAGAGGCGTGAATGAGGCGTGTGTGAGGCTTGGGTAAAGCGTGTGTGAGGCGTGTGTGAGGCGTGTGTGAGGAGTTTGTGAGGCGTGTGTGAGACGTGTGTGAGGCGTTTGTGAGGCGTGTGTGAAGCGTGTGTGAGTCGTGTGTGAAGCGTGTGTGTGAGGTGTGGGTGAGGTGTGTGTGAGGTGTGTGTGAGTCTTGTGTGAGGCGTATGTGAGGCGTGTGTGAGGCGTGTGTGAAGCGTGTGTGAGGCGTGTGTGAGGCGTGTGGGAGGCGTGTGGGAGGCGTGTGTGAGGCGTGTGTGAGGCGTGTGTGAGGCGTGTGTGAGGCGTGTGTGAAGCGTGTGTGAGGCGTGTGTGAGGTGTGTGTGTGGCGTGTGTGAGGCGTGTGTGAGGCGTGTGTGAGGCGTGTGTGAGGCGTGTGTGAGGCGTGTGTGAGGCGTGTGTGAGGCGTGTGTGAGGCGTGTGTGAGGCGTGTGTGAGGCGTGTGTGAGACGTGTGTGAGGCGTGTGTGAGGCGTGTGTGAGGCGTGTGTGAGGCGTGTGTGAGGCGTGTGTGAGGCGTGTGTGAGGCGTGTGTGAGGCGTGTGTGAGGCGTGTGTGAGGCGTGTGTGAGGCGTGTGTGAGGCGTGTATGAGGCGTGTGTGAGGCGTGTGTGAGGCGTGTGTGAGGCGTGTGTGATGCGTGTGGGAGGCGTGTGGGAAGCGTGTGGGAAGCGTGTGGGTGGCGTGTGGGAGGCGTGTGGGAGGCGTGTGGGGGCATATGGGAGTCGTGTGGGGGGCATATGGGAGGCGTGTGGGAGGCGTGTGGGAAACGAGTGTGAGGCGTGTGGGAGACGTGAATGAGGCGTGTGTGAGGCTTGTGTAAGGCGTATGTGAGGCGTGTGTGAGGCGTGTAAGAGTCTTGTGGGAGGCGTGTGGGAAACGAGTGTGAGGCGTGTGGGAGGCGTGAATGAGGCGTATGTGAGGCTTAAGTGAAGCGTGTGTGAAGCGTGTGCGAGGCGAGTGTGAGGCGTATGTGAGGCGTGTGTGAGGCGTGTGTGAAGCGTGTGTGAGGCGTGTGTGAGGCGTGTGTGAGGCGTGTGTGAGGCGTGTGTGAGGCGTGTGTGAGGCGTGTGTGAGGCGTGTGTGAGGCGTGTGTGAGGCGTGTGTGAGGCGTGTGTGAGGCGTGTGTGAGGCGTGTGTGAGGCGTGTGTGAGGCGTGTGTGAGGCGTGTGTGAGGCGTGTGTGAGGCGTGTGTGAGGTGTGAGTGAGGCGTGTGTGAGGCGTGTGTGATACGTGTGTGAGGCGTGTGTGAGGCCTGAGTGAGGCGTGTGTGAAGCGTGTGTGTGAGGTGTGGGTGAGGTGTGTGTGAGGTGTGTGTGAGGCTTTTGTGAGGCGTGTGTGAGGCGTGTTTGAGGAGTTTATGAGGCGTGTGTGAGATGTGTGTGAGGCGTTTGTGAGGCGTGTGTGAAGCGTGTGTGAGGCGTGTGTGAGGCCTGAGTGAGGCGTGTGTGAAACGTGTGTGTGAGGTGTGGGTGAGGTGTGTGTGAGGTGTGTGTGAAGCGTGTGTGAGGCGTGTGTGAGGCCTGAGTGAGGCGTGTGTGAAGCGTGTGGGTGAGGTGTGGGTGAGGTGTGTGTGAGGTGTGTGTGAGGCTTGTGTGAGGCGTATGTGAGGCGTGTGTGAGGCGTGTGTGAGGCATGTGTGAGGCGTGTGTGAGGCGTGTGTGAGGCGTGTGTGAGGCGTGTGTGAGGCGTGTTTGAGGCGTGTGGGAGGTGTGTGTGAGGCGTGTGTGAGGTGTGTGTGAGGTGTGTGTTAGGCGTGTGTGAGGCTTGAGTGAGGCTTGTGTGAGGCGTGAATGAGGTGTGTGTGAAGTTTGTGTGGCGTGTGTGAGGCTTTTGTGAGGCGTGTTTGAGGCGTGTGTGAGGCGTGTTTGAGGCGTGTGTGAGGCGTGTGGGAGGTGTGAATGAGGCGTGTGTGAGGCTTGGGTGAAGCGTGTGTGAGGCGTGTGTGAGGCTTTTGTGAGGCGTGTGTGAGGCGTGTGTGAGGCGTGTGGGAGGTGTGAATGAGGCGTGTGTGAGGCTTGGGTGAGGCGTGTGTGAGGCGTGTGTGAGGCGTGTGTGAGGCGTGTGTGATGCGTGTGGGAGGCGTGTGGGAGGCGTGTGGGAGGCGTGGGGGAGGCGTGTGGGAAGCGTGTGGGAGGCGTGTGGGGGGCGTGTGGGAGGCGTGTGGGAGGCGTGTGGGGGCATATGGGAGTCGTGTGGGGGGCATATGGGAGACGTGTGGGAGGCGTGTGGGAAACGAGTGTGAGGCGTGTGGGAGGCGTGAATGAGGCGTGTGTGGGGCTTGTGTGAGCCGTGTGTGAGGCATGTGTGAGGCGTGTGGGAGGCGTGTGGGAGGCGTGTGGGAAGCGTGTGGGAGGCGTGTGGGAAGCGTGTGGGAGGCGTGTGGGAGGCGTGTGTGAGGCGTTTGTGAGGCGTGTGTGAGACATGTGTGAGGTGTTTGTGAGGCGTGTAAGAGGCGTGAATGAGGCGTGTGTGAGGCTTGGGTGAAGCGTGTGTGAGGCGTGTGTGAGGCGTGTGTGAGGAGTTTGTGAGGCGTGTGTGAGACGTGTGTGAGGCGTTTGTGAGGCGTGTGTGAAGCGTGTGTGAGGCGTGTGTGAAGCGTGTGTGAGGCGTGTGTGAGGCGTGTGTGAGGCGTGTGTGAGGCGTGTGTGAGGCGTGTGTGAGGCGTGTGTCAGGCGTGTGTGAGGCGTGTGTGAGGCGTGTGTGAGGCGTGTGTGAGGCGTGTGTGAGTCTTGTGTGAGGCGTATGTGAGGCGTGTGTGAGGCGTGTGTGAGGTGTGGGTGAGGTGTGTGTGAGGTGTGTGTGAGTCTTGTGTGAGGCGTGTGTTAGGCGTGTGTGAGGCGTGTGTGAGGCGTGTGTGAGGCGTGTGTGAGGTGTGGGTGAGGTGTGTGTGAGGTGTGTGTGAGTCTTGTGTGAGGCGTATGTGAGGCGTGTGTGAGGCGTGTGTGAAGCGTGTGTGAGGCGTGTGTGAGGCGTGTGGGAGGCGTGTGGGAGGCGTGTGTGAGGCGTGTGTGAGGCGTGTGTGAGGCGTGTGTGAGGCGTGTGTGAAGCGTGTGTGAGGCGTGTGTGAGGCGTGTGTGAGGCGTGTGTGTGGCGTGTGTGAGGCGTGTGTGAGGCGTGTGTGAGGCGTGTGTGAGGCGTGTGTGAGGCGTGTGTGAGGCGTGTGTGAGGCGTGTGTGAGGCGTGTGTGAGGCGTGTGTGAGGCGTGTGTGAGGCGTGTGTGAGGCGTGTGTGAGGCGTGTGTGAGGCGTGTGTGAGGCGTGTGTGAGGCGTGTGTGAGGCGTGTGTGAGGCGTGTGTGAGGCGTGTGTGAGGCGTGTATGAGGCGTGTGTGAGGCGTGTGTGAGGCGTGTGTGAGGCGTGTGTGATGCGTGTGGGAGGCGTGTGGGAAGCGTGTGGGAAGCGTGTGGGGGGCGTGTGGGAGGCGTATGGGAGGCGTGTGGGGGCATATGGGAGTCGTGTGGGGGGCATATGGGAGGCGTGTGGGAGGCGTGTGGGAAACGAGTGTGAGGCGTGTGGGAGACGTGAATGAGGCGTGTGTGAGGCTTGTGTAAGGCGTATGTGAGGCGTGTGTGAGGCGTGTAAGAGTCTTGTGGGAGGCGTGTGGGAAACGAGTGTGAGGCGTGTGGGAGGCGTGAATGAGGCGTATGTGAGGCTTAAGTGAAGCGTGTGTGAAGCGTGTGCGAGGCGAGTGTGAGGCGTATGTGAGGCGTGTGTGAGGCGTGTGTGAAGCGGGTGTGAGGCGTGTGTGAGGCGTGTGTGAGGCGTGTGTGAGGCGTGTGTGAGGCGTGTGTGAGGCGTGTGTGAGGCGTGTGTGAGGCGTGTGTGAGGCGTGTGTGAGGCGTGTGTGAGGCGTGTGTGAGGCGTGTGTGAGGCGTGTGTGAGGCGTGTGTGAGGCGTGTTTGAGACGTGTGTGAGGCGTGTGTGAGGCGTGTGTGAGGCGTGTGTGAGGCGTGTGCGAGGCGTGTGCGAGGCGTGAGTGAGGCGTGTGGAAGTCGTGAGGGAGTTGTGTTTGGTGTTGGTGAGGCGTGTGTGAGGCGTGTGTGAGGCGTGTGTGAGGCGTGTTTCAGGCGTGTGTGAGGCGTGTGTGAGGCGTGTGTGAGGCGTGTGTGAGGCGTGTGTGAGGCGTGTGTGAGGCGTGTGTGAGGCGTGTGTGAGGCGTGTGTGAGGCGAGTGTGAGGCGTGTGTGAGACGTGTGTGAGGCGAGTGTGAGGCGTGTGTGAGGCTTGTGTGAGGCGTGTGTGAGGCGTGTGTGAGGCGTGTGTGAGGCGAGTGTGAGGCGTGTGTGAGGCGTGTGTGAGGCGTGTGTGAGGCGTGTGTGAGGCGTGTTTGAGGCGTGTGTGAGGCGTGTGCGAGGCGAGTGCGAGGCGTGTGCGAGGCGTGAGTGAGGCGTGTGGAAGGCGTGAAGGAGGTGTGTTAGGTGTGGGTGAGGCGTGTGTGACGTGTGTGTGAGGTGTGTGAGGTGTGTGTGAGGTGTGTGTGAGGTGTGTGTGAGGTGTGTGTGAGGTGTGTGTGAGGTGTGTGAGGTGTGTGAGGTGTGTGAGGTGTGTGTGAGGTGTGTGTGAGGTGTGTGTGAGGTGTGTGTGAGGTGTGTGTGAGGTTTGTGTGAGATGTGTGTGAGGTGTGTGTGAGGTGTGTGTGAGGAGTGTGTGAGGTTTGTGTGAGGTGTGTGTGAGGTGTGTGTGTGGTATATGTGAGGTGTGTGTGAGGAGTGTGTGATGTGTGTGTGATGTGTGTGTGATGTGTGTGTGATGTGTGTGTGTGTGTGTGTGTGTAAATATTTTAAGATTTAATTAATATCTCCAGAGAGTAACTCGGCCAAAAATTTTGAAGTACCTTGAATATATATAAATATGTTCATAGAATCCGCTTTTATCTAATATTTAAACATGAACTTAAACAAAATTCGTTACACGCACTGTTGCAGGACCCTGTTCTAAAGTTACTTTATAAATTATGCTGTAAAATTTAGCCCATTTCTAGTTTTTCAGTTTTAGTTCCGAACTTTCGAATGTACAATGGCGCATAAAAATTTGAAGTTCTCCAGAGTTCAGCGTTTGGTGAACTTAGTTAGGGAGAAAGATTGTGAAATACTGCAGTAATTAAATTATCCAAATTTTGAAACCACAAAAGCAACAAATACGAAACGAATCAACCCAGGAACCTTAAAAAATAATTTTTTCCATGTTTATATATTCTAGTAGAAACATCGATATTTAAAGTTAATACATTAAATATTTGAAATAAAGGTGAACACACTTCGCCAATAAAGATTTAAACATCAGCCTTGTTCTAACCGACTACTAAAAATAAGTAGTTTTCAATTCCATCTTAATCGTTAATATCGTGATGATTTCAAAACTAAAAATGTAATTTAAAAAAACTTCCTTCTAAAAAAATGCTAAAAATTTTTGAAATCGGCGCCAAATTATTTAATAAAAAAATGTGGATAACAAAAAAAAAGATAACTTGAACCATAGAATATTAAAACAATCACACATAAAACTCATGTAAATTTTACAACTAACTTTATTTGTAATTGCTTTCTTACTCTAAGTAGTTTATATCTTGTTTTAGTAGTAATTTAGCATTTACTTTCAATAAAAATATATAAGAACTTTTTTAAAGACGGTTTGATTTTACTTTTTTTTTTTCCTCTGTCATTTCTTAAACATTAATTTTTTATTTTATTTCGAAGAATATGGAAAGATTAAAGAAATTATAAAATTTTTGTAAAAAAATTAAACCGACTTCTAAAAGTGTGATAAAAAGTGAAAAATAATTATAAATTTTTATATGAAATTGAAATTTTTGAAGTCGGCGCCAAATCAATACCAGACAAAATTTGATAAACAGATTAAAAATACTTTATTTGTAATTGGTTTCTTACAATAATTTGTATATATTTGTAGTTATTTATTTCATTTAGAAATAATTTGTAGCCGACTTCAAAAATTTCAATTTCATATAAAAATTTATAGTTATTTTTCACTTTTTAGCGCACTTTTAGAAGTCGGTCCAATTTCTTTGAAAAAAATTTTATTTTTCGATTTTTAATTTTGAATTGATTATGATATCCATAAATTATTTGAACTAAGTACTAATCGAGACTAGTGTACCTCGCAATGACTCCAAGATGGCAAAAAAGTACCTATTTTATCCAAAGTTGTAAATCTCCCTAAAATGAACCACTAAAAATCCTTTGATTCTTAGAGTTCTCCAAATACCAGTGAAATTGTGTCAAACAAATATTTAGTCTGTCATAGTAAATCCACTATCCGGGTGTCAACGAATCTATTAGACAAGTCATAATTTCTAAAGTATCATGTGAATCGAAATGAGAATTGGTACAGGTAAATGGTATGTGAAGGGGAGAGTTTTCGCGTATTTTCCACTTTCCGGCCACTTCCGGTTTCACCGGAAATGGCCCCGGTTTTGAATTTTTAAAAGAAACACCCTGTATATTTTAAAATTTTTTTATTTCTGAGACAATTCTAGATCAGAACGTGACATTTTAAAAACTTTTTACATCTAATTCATTTTTTTAGAGCCACTTTTAAAATTGCATCTAGGTGGCTGTGATCAGACTCAAACTAATCCAAGGGCATTAGGTGATGTCAAAAAAATACAATCGTAAAGTTTTAGTTACTAGTATGAAAGACAGGAATAAGATAAGTTGACAAAATTACGTTTTCATTTTTAACTATTAATTTTCAAATGGCGACCCCTTTTTTACAACCACTTTTAGAAAAAAGCATTCTTTGACGAATCTAACGGTACTAATTTATTTGCTATTGGATTAGACATAAGAACAGAAATTAAATATTATTAAGCAAAATACTGGATATTTTATTTATTTATGACAAGTGCGCCATGGACAGCCGTGATGCATAATAATTTGCAACTGTTTTTATCAAGTGCTTTGTTTTCCAAAGAACAGAAGCATGTTATGATATCTTTTGTTCTATGGAGTGTATCGGAGTGTAAGTCAGATTAGGTTGTTGCATATATTTTTCCTTATCGCGCTATATAGCTGTTCTCTTTGGTGGCAGAAATCGGGATAATGCACGGATGCCATAAGATATTACGTACCTGAAATGGTGTGTGTGTGTGTGTGTGTGTGTGTGTGTGTGTGTGTGTGATGTGTGTGTGTTATGTGTGTGTTATGTGTGTGATGTGTGTGTGATGTGTGTGTGATGTGTGTATGAGGCGTGTGTGAGGCGTGTGTGAGGCGTGTGTGAGGCGTGTGTGAGGCGTGTGTGAAGCGTGTGTGAGGTGTGTGTGAGGTGTGTGTGAGGTGTGTGTGAGGTGTGTGTGAGGTGTGTGAGAGGTGTGTGTGAGGCGCGTGTGAGGCGCGTGTGAGGCGCGTGTGAGGCTTGTGTGAGGCGTGTGTGAGGCGTGTAAGAGTCTTGTGGGAGGCGTGTGGGAAACGAGTGTGAGGCGTGTGGGAGGCGTGAATGAGGCGTATGTGAGGCTTAAGTGAAGCGTGTGTGAAGCGTGTGCGAGGCGAGTGTGAGGCGTATGTGAGGCGTGTGTGAGGCGTGTGTGAAGCGTGTGTGAGGCGGTTGTGAGGCGTGTGTGAGGCGTATGTGAGGCGTGTGTGAGGCGTGTGTGAGGCGTGTGTGAGGCGTGTGTGAGGCGTGTGTGAGGCGTGTGTGAGGCGTGTGTGAGGCGTGTGTGAGGCGTGTGTGAGGCGTGTGTGAGGCGTGTGTGAGGCGTGTGTGAGGCGTGTGTGAGGCGTGTTTGAGACGTGTGTGAGGCGTGTGTGAGGCGTGTGTGAGGCGTGTGCGAGGCGTGTGCGAGGCGTGAGTGAGGCGTGTGGAAGTCGTGAGGGAGTTGTGTTTGGTGTTGGTGAGGCGTGTGTGAGGCGTGTGTGAGGCGTGTGTGAGGCGTGTTTCAGGCGTGTGTGAGGCGTGTGTGAGGCGTGTGTGAGGCGTGTGTGAGGCGTGTGTGAGGCGTGTGTGAGGCGTGTGTGAGGCGTGTGTGAGGCGTGTGTGAGGCGTGTGTGAGGCGTGTGTGAGGCGTGTGTGAGGCGTGTGTGAGGCGTGTGTGAGGCGTGTGTGAGGCGTGTGTGAGGCGTGTGTGAGGCGTGTGTGAGGCGTGTGTGAGGCGTGTGTGAGGCGTGTGTGAGGCGTGTGTGAGGCGAGTGTGAGGCGTGTGTGAGGCGTGTGTGAAGCGTGTGTGAGGCGTGTGTGAGGCGTGTTTGAGGCGTGTGTGAGGCGTGTGCGAGGCGTGTGCGAGGCGTGAGTGAGGCGTGTGGAAGGCGTGAAGGAGGTGTGTTAGGTGTGGGTGAGGCGTGTGTGAGGTGTGTGTGAGGTGTGTGAGGTGTGTGTGAGGTGTGTGTGAGGTGTGTGTGAGGTGTGTGTGAGGTGTGTGAGGTGTGTGAGGTGTGTGTGAGGTGTGTGTGAGGTGTGTGTGAGGTGTGTGTGAGGTGTGTGTGAGGTGTGTGTGAGGTTTGTGTGAGATGTGTGTGAGGTGTGTGTGAGGTGTGTGTGAGGAGTGTGTGAGGTTTGTGTGAGGTGTGTGTGAGGTGTGTGTGTGGTATATGTGAGGTGTGTGTGAGGAGTGTGTGATGTGTGTGTGATGTGTGTGTGATGTGTGTGTGTGTGTGTGTAAATATTTTAAGATTTAATTAATATCTCCAGAGAGTAACTCGGCCAAAAATTTTGAAGTACCTTGAATATATATAAATATGTTCATAGAATCCGCTTTTATCTAATATTTAAACATGAACTTAAACAAAATTCGTTACACGCACTGTTGCAGGACCCTGTTCTAAAGTTACTTTATAAATTATGCTGTAAAATTTAGCCCATTTCTAGTTTTTCAGTTTTAGTTCCGAACTTTCGAATGTACAATGGCGCATAAAAATTTGAAGTTCTCCAGAGTTCAGCGTTTGGTGAACTTAGTTAGGGAGAAAGATTGTGAAATACTGCAGTAATTAAATTATCCAAATTTTGAAACCACAAAAGCAACAAATACGAAACGAATCAACCCAGGAACCTTAAAAAATAATTTTTTCCATGTTTATATATTCTAGTAGAAACATCGATATTTAAAGTTAATACATTAAATATTTGAAATAAAGGTGAACACACTTCGCCAATAAAGATTTAAACATCAGCCTTGTTCTAACCGACTACTAAAAATAAGTAGTTTTCAATTCCATCTTAATCGTTAATATCGTGATGATTTCAAAACTAAAAATGTAATTTAAAAAAACTTCCTTCTAAAAAAATGCTAAAAATTTTTGAAATCGGCGCCAAATTATTTAATAAAAAAATGTGGATAACAAAAAAAAAGATAACTTGAACCATAGAATATTAAAACAATCACACATAAAACTCATGTAAATTTTACAACTAACTTTATTTGTAATTGCTTTCTTACTCTAAGTAGTTTATATCTTGTTTTAGTAGTAATTTAGCATTTACTTTCAATAAAAATATATAAGAACTTTTTTAAAGACGGTTTGATTTTACTTTTTTTTTTTCCTCTGTCATTTCTTAAACATTAATTTTTTATTTTATTTCGAAGAATATGGAAAGATTAAAGAAATTATAAAATTTTTGTAAAAAAATTAAACCGACTTCTAAAAGTGTGATAAAAAGTGAAAAATAATTATAAATTTTTATATGAAATTGAAATTTTTGAAGTCGGCGCCAAATCAATACCAGACAAAATTTGATAAACAGATTAAAAATACTTTATTTGTAATTGGTTTCTTACAATAATTTGTATATATTTGTATTTATTTATTTCATTTAGAAATAATTTGTAGCCGACTTCAAAAATTTCAATTTCATATAAAAATTTATAGTTATTTTTCACTTTTTAGCGCACTTTTAGAAGTCGGTCCAATTTCTTTGAAAAAAATTTTATTTTTCGATTTTTAATTTTGAATTGATTATGATATCCATAAATTATTTGAACTAAGTACTAATCGAGACTAGTGTACCTCGCAATGACTCCAAGATGGCAAAAAAGTACCTATTTTATCCAAAGTTGTAAATCTCCCTAAAATGAACCACTAAAAATCCTTTGATTCTTAGAGTTCTCCAAATACCAGTGAAATTGTGTCAAACAAATATTTAGTCTGTCATAGTAAATCCACTATACCGGGTGTCAACGAATCTATTTGACAAGTCATAATTTCTAAAGTATCATGTGAATCGAAATGAGAATTGGTACAGGTAAATGGTATGTGAAGGGGAGAGTTTTCGCGTATTTTCCACTTTCCGGCCACTTCCGGTTTCACCGGAAATGGCCCCGGTTTTGAATTTTTAAAAGAAACACCCTGTATATTTTAAAAATTTTTTATTTCTGAGACAATTCTAGATCAGAACGTGACATTTTAAAAACTTTTTACATCTAATTCATTTTTTTAGAGCCACTTTTAAAATTGCATCTAGGTGGCTGTGATCAGACTCAAACTAATCCAAGGGCATTAGGTGATGTCAAAAAAATACAATCGTAAAGTTTTAGTTACTAGCATGAAAGACAGGAATAAGATAAGTTGACAAAATTACGTTTTCATTTTTAACTATTAATTTTCAAATGGCGACCCCTTTTTTACAACCACTTTTAGAAAAAAGCATTCTTTGACGAATCTAACGGTACTAATTTATTTGCTATTGGATTAGACATAAGAACAGAAATTAAATATTATTAAGCAAAATACTGGATATTTTATTTATTTATGACAAGTGCGCCATGGACAGCCGTGATGCATAATAATTTGCAACTGTTTTTATCAAGTGCTTTGTTTTCCAAAGAACAGAAGCATGTTATGATATCTTTTGTTCTATGGAGTGTATCGGAGTGTAAGTCAGATTAGGTTGTTGCATATATTTTTCCTTATCGCGCTATATAGCTGTTCTCTTTGGTGGCAGAAATCGGGATAATGCACGGATGCCATAAGATATTACGTACCTGAAATGGTGTGTGTGTGTGTGTGTGTGTGTGATGTGTGTGTGTTATGTGTGTGTTATGTGTGTGATGTGTGTGTGATGTGTGTGTGATGTGTGTATGAGGCGTGTGTGAGGCGTGTGTGAGGCGTGTGTGAGGCGTGTGTGAGGCGTGTGTGAAGCGTGTGTGAGGTGTGTGTGAGGTGTGTGTGAGGTGTGTGTGAGGTGTGTGTGAGGTGTGTGAGAGGTGTGTGTGAGGCGCGTGTGAGGCGCGTGTGAGGCGCGTGTGAGGCTTGTGTGAGGCGTGTGTGAGGCGTGTGGGAGGCGTGTGGGAGGCGTGTGGGAGGCGTGTGGGAAACGAGTGTGTGGCGTGTGGGAGGCGTGTGTGAAGCGTGTGGGAGGCGTGTGGGAGGCGTGTGGGAGGCGTGTGGGAAACGAGTGTGAGGCGTGTGGGAGGCGTGAATGAGGCGTGTGTGGGGCTTGTGTGAGGCGTGTGTGAGGCGTGTGTGAGGCGTGTGGGAGGCGTGTGGGAGGCGTGTGGGAAGCGTGTTGGAGGCTAGTGGGAAGCGTGTTGGAGGCGTGTGGGAGGCGTGTGGGAGGCGTATGGGAGGCGTGTGGGAGGCGTGTGGGAAACGAGTGTGTGGCGTGTGGGAGGCGTGTGTGAGGCTTGTGTGAGGCGTATGTGAGGCGTGAATGAGGCGTGTGTGAGGCTTGTGTGAGGCGTATGTGAGGCGTGTGTGAGGCGTGTTTGAGGCGAGTTTGAGTGTGTGAGGCGTGTGTGAGGCGTGTGTGAGGCGTGTGTGAGGCGTGTGTGAGGCGTGTGTGAGGCGTGTGTGAGGCGTGTGTGAGGCGTGTGTGAGGCGTGTGTGAGGCGTGTGGGAGGCGTGAATGAGGCGTGAATGAGGCGTGTGTGAGGCTTGGGTGAGGCTTGGATGAAGCTTGTGTGAGTCGTTTGTGAGGCGTGTGGGAGGAGTGTGGGAGTCTTGTGGGAGGCGTGTGGGAAGCGAGTGTGAGGCGTGTATGAGGCGTGAATGTGGCGTTTGTGAGGCTTGTGTGAGGCGTATGTGAGTCGTGTGTGATGCGTGTTTGAGGCGTGTTTGAGGCGTTTGTGAGACGTATGTGAGGCGTGTGTGAGGCGTGTTTGAGGCGTGTGTGAGCCGTGTGTGAGGCGTGTGGGAGGCGTGAATGAGGTGTGTGTGAGTCTTGGGTGAGGCGTGTGTGAGGCGTGTGGGAGGCGTATCGGAGGCGTGTGTGACGCGTGTTTGAGGCGAGTTTGAGGCGTGTGTGAGGCGTGGGTGAGGTGTGTGGGAGGCGTGAATGAGGCGTGTGTGAGTCTTGGGTGAAGCGTGTGTGAAGCGTGTGTGAGGCGTGTGTGAGGCGTGTGTGAGGCGTTTGTGAGGCGTGTGAAAGGCGTGTTGGAGTCTTGTGGGAGGCGTGTGGGAAGTGAGTGTGAGGCGTGTGGGAGGCGTGAATGAGGCGTGTGTGAGGCTTGTGTGAGGCGTATGTGAGGCGTGTGTGAGGCGTGTTTGAGGCGTGCTTGAGGCGTGTGTAAGGCGTGTGTGAGGCGTGTTTGAGGCTTGTGTGAGGCGTGTGGGAGGCGTGAATGAGGTGTGTGTGAGTCTTGGGGGAAGCGTGTGTGAGGCGTGTGTGAGGCGTGTGTGAGGCGTGTGTGAGGCGTGTGTGAGGCGTGTGTGAGGCGTGTGTGGGTCGTGTGTGAGGCGTGTGTGAGGCGTGTGTGAGGCGTGTGGGAGGCGTGTGGGAGGCGTGTGGGAGGCGTGTGGGAGGCGTGTGGGAGGCGTGTGGGAGACGTGTGGGAGGCGTGTGGGAGGCGTGTGTGAGGCGTGTGGGAGGCGTGTGGGAGGCGTGTAAGAGTCTTGTGGGAGGCGTGTGGGAAACGAGTGTGAGGCGTGTGGAAGTCGTGAGGGAGTTGTGTTTGGTGTTGGTGAGGCGTGTGTGAGGCGTGTGTGAGGCGTGTGTGAGGCGTGTGTGAGGCGTGTGTGAGGCGTGTGAGAGGCGTGTGTGAGGCGTGTGTGAGGCGTGTGTGAGGCGTGTGTGTGGCGTGTGGGAGGCGTGTGGGAGGCGTGTGGGAGGCGTGTGGGAGGCGTGTAAGAGTCTTGTGGGAGGCGTGTGGGAAACGAGTGTGAGGCGTTTGGGAGGCGTGAATGAGGCGTGTGTGAGGCGTGTGTGAAGCGTGTGTGAGGCGAGTGTGAGGCGTGTGTGAGGCGTGTGTGAGGCGCGTGTGATTCGCGTGTGAGTCGCGTGTGAGGCGTGTGTGAGGCGTGTGTGAGGCGTGTGCGAGGAGTGTGCGAGGCGTGTGCGAGGCGTGAGTGAGGCGTGTGGAAGGCGTGAGGGAGGTGTGTTAGGTGTGGGTGAGGCGTGTGTGAGGTGTGTGTGAGGCGTGTGTGAGGCGTTTGTGAGGCGTGTGTGAGGCGTTTGTGAGGCTTGTGTCAGACATGTGTGAGGTGTTTGTGAGGCGTGTGGGAGGCGTGAATGAGGCGTGTGTGAGGCTTGGGTGAAGCGTGTGTGAGGCGTGTTTGAGGCGTTTGTGAGGCGTGTGTGAGATGTGTGTGAGGCGTTTGTGAGGCGTGTGTGAAGCGTGTGTGAGGCGTGTGTGAGGCCTGAGTGAGGCGTGTGTGAAGCGTGTGGGTGAGTTGTGGGTGAGGTGTGTGTGAGGTGTGTGTGAGGTGTGTGTGAGGCTTGTGTGAGGCGTATGTGAGGCGTGTGTGAGGCGTGTGTGAGGCGTGTGTGAGGCGTGTGGGAGGTGTGTGTGGGGTGTGTGTGAGGTGTGTGTGAGGTGAGTGTGATGCGTGTGTGAATCGTGTGTGAGGCGTGAGTGAGGCGTGTGTGAAATGTGCGTTAGGCGTGTGGGAGGCGTGAATGAGGCGTATGTGAGGCTTGGGTGAAGCGTGTGTGAAGCGTATGTGAGGCGAGTTTGAGGCGAGTGTGAGGCGTGTGTGAAGCGTGTGTGAGGCGTGTGTGAGGCGTGTGTGAGGCGTGTGTGAGGCGTGTGTGAGGCGTGTGTGAGGCGTGTGTGAGGCGTGTGTGAGGCGTGTGTGAGGCGTGTGTGAGGTTTGTGTGAGGCGTGTGTGAGGCGTGTGTGAGGCGTGTGTGAGGTTTGTGTGAGGCGTGTGTGAGGCGTTTGTGAGGCGTGTGTGAGGCGTGTGTGAGGCGTGTGTGAGGCGTGTGTGAGACGTGTGTGAGGCGTGTGTGAGGCATGTGTGAGGCGTGTGTGAGGCGTGTGTGAGGCGTGTGTGAGACGTGTGTGAGGCGTGTGTGAGGCGTGTGAGGCGTGTGTGAGGCGTGTGTGAGGCGTGTGGGAGGTGTGAATGAGGCGTGTGTGAGGCGTGTGTGAGGCGTGTGTGAGGCGTGTGTGAGGCGTGTGTGAGGTTTGTGTGAGGCGTGTGTGAGGCGTTTGTGAGGCGTGTGTGAGGCGTGTGTGAGGCGTGTGTGAGGCGTGTGTGAGACGTGTGTGAGGCGTGTGTGAGGCATGTGTGAGGCGTGTGTGAGGCGTGTGTGAGGCGTGTGTGAGACGTGTGTGAGGCGTGTGTGAGGCGTGTGAGGCGTGTGTGAGGCGTGTGTGAGGCGTGTGTGAGGCGTGCGTGATTCGTTTGTGAGGCGTGTGTGAGGCGTGTGTGAGGCGTGTGTGAGGCGTGTATGAGGCGTGTGTGAGGCGTGTGTGAGGCGTGTGTGATGCGTGTGGGAGGCGTGGGAAAGGCGTGTGGGAAGCGTGTGGGAAGCGTGTGGGGGGCGTGTGGGAGGCATGTGGGAGGCGTGTGGGGGCATAGGGGAGTCGTCTGGGGGGCATATGGGAGGCGTGTGGGAGGCGTGTGGGAGGCGTGTGTGAGGCTTTTGTGAGGCGTGTGTGAGACATGTGTGAGGTGTTTGTGAGGCGTGTGTGAGGCGTGTGAAAGGTGTGTGTGATGCGTGTGTGAATCGTGTGTGAGGCGTGAGTGAGGCGTGTGTGAAGCGTAAAAGAGGTGTGTGTGAAGTGTGCGTGAGGCGTGTGTGAGGTGTGTTAGTTGTATGTGAGGCGCGTGTGAGGCTTGAGTGAGGCTTTGTGAGACGTGAATGAGGTGTGTGTGAAGTGTGTGTGGCGTGTGTGAGGCTTGTGTGAGGCGTGAGTGAGGCGTGTGTGAGGCGTAAGAGAGGTGTGTGTGAAGTGTGCGTGAGGCGTGTGTGAGGTGTGTTAGTTGTGTGTGAGGCGTGTGTGAGGCTTGAGTGAGGCTTGAGTGAGACGTGAATGAGGTGTGTGTGAAGTGTGTGTGGCGTGTGTGAGGCTTGTGTGAGGCGTGTGTGAGGCGTGTGTGAGGCGTGAGAGTTTTCGCGTATTTTCCACTTTCCGGCCACTTCCGGTTTCACCGGAAATGGCCCCGGTTTTGAATTTTTAAAAAAAACACCCTGTATATTTTAAAATTTTTTTATTTCTGAGACAATTCTAGATCAGAACGTGACATTTTAAAAACTTTTTACATCTAATTCATTTTTTTAGAGCCACTTTTAAAATTGCATCTAGGTGGCTGTGATCAGATTCAAACTAATCCAAGGGCATTAGGTGATGTCAAGAAAATACAATCGTAAAGTTTTAGTTACTAGTAAGAAAGACAGGAATAAGATAAGTTGACAAAATTACGTTTTCATTTTTAACTATTAATTTTCAAATGGCGACCCCTTTTTTACAACCACTTTTAGAAAAAAGCATTCTTTGACGAATCTAACGGTACTAATTTTTTTGCTATTGGATTAGACATAAGAACAGAAATTAAATATTATTAAGCAAAATACTGGATATTTTATTTATTTATGACAAGTGCGCCATGGACAGCCGTGATGCATAATAATTTGCAACTGTTTTTATCAATTGCTTTGTTTTCCAAAGAACAGAAGCATGTTATGATATCTTTTGTTCTATGGAGTGTATCGGAGTGTAAGTCAGATTAGGTTGTTGCATATATTTTTCCTTATCGCGCTATATAGCTGTTCTCTTTGGTGGCAGAAATCGGGATAATGCACGGATGCCATAAGATATTACGTACCTGAAATGGTGTGTGTGTGTGTGTGTGTGTGTGTGTGATGTGTGTGTGTTATGTGTGTGTTATGTGTGTGATGAGTGTGTGATGTGTGTGTGATGTGTGTGTGATGTGTGCGTGATGTGTGTATGAGGCGTGTGTGAGGCGTGTGTGAGGCGTGTGTGAGGCGTGTGTGAGGCGTGTGTGAGGCGTGTGTGAAGCGTGTGTGAGGTGTGTGTGAGGTGTGTGTGAGGTGTGTGTGAGGTGTGTGTGAGGTGTGTGAGAGGTGTGTGTGAGGCGCGTGTGAGGCGCGTGTGAGGCGCGTGTGAGGCTTGTGTGAGGCGTGTGTGAGGCGTGTGGGAGGCGTGTGGGAGGCGTGTGGGAGGCGTGTGGGAGGCGTGTGGGAGGCGTGTGGGAGGCGTGTGGGAGGCGTGTGGGAGGCGTGTGGGAGGCGTGTGGGAGGCGTGTGGGAGGCGTGTGTGAGGCGTGTGGGAGGCGTGTGGGAGGCGTGTAAGAGTCTTGTGGGAGGCGTGAGGGAAACGAGTGTGAGGCGTGTGGAAGTCGTGAGGGAGTTGTGTTTGGTGTTGGTGAGGCGTGTGTGAGGCGTGTGTGAGGCGTGTGTGAGGCGTGTGTGAGGCGTGTGAGAGGCGTGTGTGAGGCGTGTGTGAGGCGTGTGTGAGGCGTGTGTGTGGCGTGTGGGAGGCGTGTGGGAGGCGTGTGGGAGGCGTGTGGGAGGCGTGTGGGAGGCGTGTGGGAGGCGTGTAAGAGTCTTGTGGGAGGCGTGTGGGAAACGAGTGTGAGGCGTTTGGGAGGCGTGAATGAGGCGTGTGTGAGGCGTGTGTGAAGCGTGTGTGAGGCGAGTGTGAGGCGTGTGTGAGGCGTGTGTGAGGCCCGTGTGATTCGCGTGTGAGTCGCGTGTGAGGCGTGTGTGAGGCGTGTGTGAGGCGTGTGCGAGGATTGTGCGAGGCGTGTGCGAGGCGTGAGTGAGGCGTGTGGAAGGCGTGAGGGAGGTGTGTTAGGTGTGGGTGAGGCGTGTGTGAGGTGTGTGTGAGGCGTGTGTGAGGCGTTTGTGAGGCGTGTGTGAGGCGTTTGTGAGGCGTGTGTCAGACATTTGTAAGGTGTTTGTGAGGCGTGTGGGAGGCGTGAATGAGGCGTGTGTGAGGCTTGGGTGAAGCGTGTGTGAGGCGTGTTTGAGGCGTTTGTGAGGCGTGTGTGAGATGTGTGTGAGGCGTTTGTGAGGCGTGTGTGAAGCGTGTGTGAGGTGTGTGTGAGGCTTGTGTGAGGCGTATGTGAGGCGTGTGTGAGGCGTGTGTGAGGCGTGTGTGAGGCGTGTGTGAGGCGTGTGTGAGGCGTGTGTGAGGCGTGTGTGAGGCGTGTGTGAGGCGTGTTTTTGGCGTGTGGGAGGTGTGTGTGAGGTGTGTGTGAGGTGTGTGTGAGGTGTGTGTGAGGTGAGTGTGATGCGTGTGTGAATCGTGTGTGAGGCGTGAGTGAGGCGTGTGTGAAATGTGCGTTAGGCGTGTGTGAGGTGTGTTAGTTGTGTGTGAGGCGTGTGTGAGGTGTGTATGAGGTGTGTGTTAGGCGTCTGTGAGGCTTGAGTGAGGCTTGTGTGAGGCGTGAATGAGGTGTGTGTGAAGTGTGTGTGGCGTGTGTGAGGCTTTTGTGAGGCGTGTTTGAGGCGTGTGTGAGGCGTGTGGGAGGTGTGAATGAGGCGTGTGTGAGGCGTGTGTGAGGCGTGTGTGAGGCGTGTGTGAGGCGTTTGTGAGGCATGTATGAGTCGTGTGTGAGGCGTGTGTGAGGCGTGTGTGAGGCGTGTGTGAGGCGTGTGTGAGGCGTGTGTGAGACGTGTGTGAGGCGTGTGTGAGGCGTGTGTGAGGCGTGTGTGAGGCGTGTGTGAGGCGTGTGTGAGGCGTGTGTGAGACGTGTGTGAGGCGTGTGTGAGGCGTGTGAGGCGTGTGTGAGGCGTGTGTGAGGCGTGTGTGAGGCGTGTGTGAGGCATGTGTGAGGCGTGTATGAGGCGTGTGTGAGGCGTGTGTGAGGCGTGTGTGAGGCGTGTGTGAGGCGTGTGTGAGGCGTGTGTGATGCGTGTGGGAGGCGTGGGGGAGGCGTGTGGGAAGCGTGTGGGGGGCGTGTGGGAGGCATGTGGGAGGCGTGTGGGGGCATAGGGGAGTCGTCTGGGGGGCATATGGGAGGCGTGTGGGAGGCGTGTGGGAGGCGTGTGTGAGGCGTTTGTGAGGCGTGTGTGAGACATGTGTGAGGTGTTTGTGAGGCGTGTGTGAGGCGTGTGAAAGTTGTGTGTGATGCGTGTGTGAATCGTGTGTGAGGCGTGAGTGAGGCGTGTGTGAAGCGTAAAAGAGGTGTGTGTGAAGTGTGCGTGAGGCGTGTGTGAGGTGTGTTAGTTGTATGTGAGGCGCGTGTGAGGCTTGAGTGAGGCTTTGTGAGGCGTGAATGAGGTGTGTGTGAAGTGTGTGTGGCGTGTGTGAGGCTTGTGTGAGGCGTGAGTGAGGCGTGTGTGAGGCGTAAGAGAGGTGTGTGTGAAGTGTGCGTGAGGCGTGTGTGAGGTGTGTTAGTTGTGTGTGAGGCGTGTGTGAGGCTTGAGTGAGGCTTGAGTGAGACGTGAATGAGGTGTGTGTGAAGTGTGTGTGGCGTGTGTGAGGCTTGTGTGAGGCGTGTGTGAGGCGTGTGTGAGGCGTGAGAGTTTTCGCGTATTTTCCACTTTCCGGCCACTTCCGGTTTCACCGGAAATGGCCCCGGTTTTGAATTTTTAAAAAAAACACCCTGTATATTTTAAAATTTTTTTATTTCTGAGACAATTCTAGATCAGAACGTGACATTTTAAAAACTTTTTACATCTAATTCATTTTTTTAGAGCCACTTTTAAAATTGCATCTAGGTGGCTGTGATCAGACTCAAACTAATCCAAGGGCATTAGGTGATGTCAAAAAAATACAATCGTAAAGTTTTAGTTACTAGTATGAAAGACAGGAATAAGATAAGTTGACAAAATTACGTTTTCATTTTTAACTATTAATTTTCAAATGGCGACCCCTTTTTTACAACCACTTTTAGAAAAAAGCATTCTTTGACGAATCTAACGGTACTAATTTTTTTGCTATTGGATTAGACATAAGAACAGAAATTAAATATTATTAAGCAAAATACTGGATATTTTATTTATTTATGACAAGTGCGCCATTTACAGCCGTGATGCATAATAATTTGCAACTGTTTTTATCAATTGCTTTGTTTTCCAAAGAACAGAAGCATGTTATGATATCTTTTGTTCTATGGAGTGTATCGGAGTGTAAGTCAGATTAGGTTGTTGCATATATTTTTCCTTATCGCGCTATATAGCTGTTCTCTTTGGTGGCAGAAATCGGGATAATGCACGGATGCCATAAGATATTACGTACCTGAAATGGTGTGTGTGTGTGTGTGTGTGTGTGTGTGTGTGTGTGTGTGTGTGTGTGTGTGATGTGTGTGTGTTATGTGTGTGTTATGTGTGTGATGTGGGTGTGATGTGTGTGTGATGTGTGTGTGATGTGTGTGTGATGTGTGTATGAGGCGTGTGTGAGGCGTGTGTGAGGCGTGTGTGAGGCGTGTGTGAGGCGTGTGTGAGGCGTGTGTGAAGCGTGTGTGAGGTGTGTGTGAGGTGTGTGTGAGGTGTGTGTGAGGTGTGTGTGAGGTGTGTGAGAGGTGTGTGTGAGGCGCGTGTGAGGCGCGTGTGAGGCGCGTGTGAGGCTTGTGTGAGGCGTGTGTGAGGCGTGTGGGAGGCGTGTGGGAGGCGTGTGGGAGGCGTGTGGGAGGCGTGTGGGAAGCGTGTTGGAGGCGTGTGGGAAGCGTGTTGGAGGCGTGTGGGAGGCGTATGGGAGGCGTGTGGGAGGCGTGTGTGAGGCTTGTGTGAGGCGTATGTGAGGCGTGAATGAGGCGTGTGTGAGGCTTGTGTGAGGCGTATGTGAGGCGTGTGTGAGGCATGTTTGAGGCGAGTTTGAGTGTGTGAGGCGTGTGTGAGGCGTGTGTGAGGCGTGTGTGAGGCGTGTGTGAGGCGTGTGTGAGGCGTGTGTGAGGCGTGTGTGAGGCGTGTGTGAGGCGTGTGTGAGGCGTGTGTGAGGCGTGTGGGAGGCGTGAATGAGGCGTGTGTGAGGCTTGGGTGAGGTTTGGATGAAGCTTGTGTGAGTCGTTTGTGAGGCGTGTGGGAGGAGTGTGGGAGTCTTGTGGGAGGCGTGTGGGAAGCGAGTGTGAGGCGTGTATGAGGCGTGAATGAGGCGTTTGTGAGGCTTGTGTGAGGCGTATGTGAGTCGTGTGTGATGCGTGTTTGAGGCGTGTTTGAGGCGTGTGTGAGACGTATGTGAGGCGTGTGTGGGGCGTGTTTGAGGCGTGTGTGAGCCGTGTGTGAGGCGTGTGGGAGGCGTGAATGAGGTGTGTGTGAGTCTTGGGTGAGGCGTGTGTGAGGCGTGTGGGAGGCGTATCGGAGGCGTGTGTGAGGCGTGTTTGAGGCGTGTTTGAGGCGTGTGTGAGGCGTGGTTGAGGTGTGTGGGAGGCGTGAATGAGGCGTGTGTGAGTCTTGGGTGAAGCGTGTGTGAAGCGTGTGTGAGGCGTGTGTGAGGCGTTTGTGAGTCGTGTGTGAGGCGTGTGTGAGGCGTGTGTGAGGCTTGTGTGAGGCGTGTGTGAGGCGTGTGTGAGGCGTGTGTGAGGCGTGTGTGAGGCGTGTGTGAGGCGTGTGTGAGGCGTGTGTGAGGCGTGTGTTAGGCGTGTGCGAGGCGAGTGCGAGGCGTGTGCGAGGCGTGAGTGAGGCGTGTGGAAGGCGTGAAGGAGGTGTGTTAGGTGTGGGTGAGGCGTGTGTGAGGTGTGTGTGAGGTGTGTGTGAGGTGTGTGTGAGGTGTGTGTGAGGTGTGTGAGGTGTGTGAGGTGTGTGAGGTGTGTGTGAGGTGTGTGTGAGGTGTGTGTGAGGTGTGTGTGAGGTGTGTGTGAGGTGTGTGTGAGGTGTGTGTGAGGTTTGTGTGAGATGTGTGTGAGGTGTGTGTGAGGTGTGTGTGAGGAGTGTGTGAGGTTTGTGTGAGGTGTGTGTGAGGTGTGTGTGTGGTATATGTGAGGTGTGTGTGAGGAGTGTGTGATGTGTGTGTGATGTGTGTGTGATGTGTGTGTGATGTGTGTGTGTGTGTGTGTGTGTGTAAATATTTTAAGATTTAATTAATATCTCCAGAGAGTAACTCGGCCAAAAATTTTGAAGTACCTTGAATATATATAAATATGTTCATAGAATCCGCTTTTATCTAATATTTAAACATGAACTTAAACAAAATTCGTTACACGCACTGTTGCAGGACCCTGTTCTAAAGTTACTTTATAAATTATGCTGTAAAATTTAGCCCATTTCTAGTTTTTCAGTTTTAGTTCCGAACTTTCGAATGTACAATGGCGCATAAAAATTTGAAGTTCTCCAGAGTTCAGCGTTTGGTGAACTTAGTTAGGGAGAAAGATTGTGAAATACTGCAGTAATTAAATTATCCAAATTTTGAAACCACAAAAGCAACAAATACGAAACGAATCAACCCAGGAACCTTAAAAAATAATTTTTTCCATGTTTATATATTCTAGTAGAAACATCGATATTTAAAGTTAATACATTAAATATTTGAAATAAAAGTGAACATACTTCGCCAATAAAGATTTAAACATCAGCCTTGTTCTAACCGACTACTAAAAATAAGTAGTTTTCAATTCCATCTTAATCGTTAATATCGTGATGATTTCAAAACTAAAAATGTAATTTAAAAAAACTTCCTTCTAAAAAAATGCTAAAAATTTTTGAAATCGGCGCCAAATTATTTAATAAAAAAATGTGGATAACAAAAAAAAAGATAACTTGAACCATAGAATATTAAAACAATCACACATAAAATTCATGTAAATTTTACAACTAACTTTATTTGTAATTGCTTTCTTACTCTAAGTAGTTTATATCTTGTTTTAGTAGTAATTTAGCATTTACTTTCAATAAAAATATATAAGAACTTTTTTAAAGACGGTTTGATTTTACTTTTTTTTTTCCTCTGTCATTTCTTAAACATTAATTTTTTATTTTATTTCGAAGAATATGGAAAGATTAAAGAAATTATAAAATTTTTGTAAAAAAATTAAACCGACTTCTAAAAGTGTGATAAAAAGTGAAAAATAATTATAAATTTTTATATGAAATTGAAATTTTTGAAGTCGGCGCCAAATCAATACCAGACAAAATTTGATAAACAGATTAAAAATACTTTATTTGTAATTGGTTTCTTACAATAATTTGTATATATTTGTAGTTATTTATTTCATTTAAAAATAATTTGTAGCCGACTTCAAAAATTTCAATTTCATATAAAAATTTATAGTTATTTTTCACTTTTTAGCGCACTTTTAGAAGTCGGTCCAATTTCTTTGAAAAAAATTTTATTTTTCGATTTTTAATTTTGAATTGATTATGATATCCATAAATTATTTGAACTAAGTACTAATCGAGACTAGTGTACCTCGCAATGACTCCAAGATGGCAAAAAAGTACCTATTTTATCCAAAGTTGTAAATCTCCCTAAAATGAACCACTAAAAATCCTTTGATTCTTAGAGTTCTCCAAATACCAGTGAAATTGTGTCAAACAAATATTTAGTCTGTCATAGTAAATCCACTATACCGGGTGTCAACGAATCTATTAGACAAGTCATAATTTCTAAAGTATCATGTGAATCGAAATGAGAATTGGTACAGGTAAATGGTATGTGAAGGGGAGAGTTTTCGCGTATTTTCCACTTTCCGGCCACTTCCGGTTTCACCGGAAATGGCCCCGGTTTTGAATTTAAAAAAAAAACACCCTGTATATTTTAAAATTTTTTTATTTCTGAGACAATTCTAGATCAGAACGTGACATTTTAAAAACTTTTTACATCTAATTCATTTTTTTAGAGCCACTTTTAAAATTGCATCTAGGTGGCTGTGATCAGACTCAAACTAATCCAAGGGCATTAGGTGATGTCAAAAAAATACAATCGTAAAGTTTTAGTTACTAGTATGAAAGACAGGAATAAGATAAGTTGACAAAATTACGTTTTCATTTTTAACTATTAATTTTCAAATGGCGACCCCTTTTTTACAACCACTTTTAGAAAAAAGCATTCTTTGACGAATCTAACGGTACTAATTTATTTGCTATTGGATTAGACATAAGAACAGAAATTAAATATTATTAAGCAAAATACTGGATATTTTATTTATTTATGACAAGTGCGCCATGGACAGCCGTGATGCATAATAATTTGCAACTGTTTTTATCAAGTGCTTTGTTTTCCAAAGAACAGAAGCATGTTATGGTATCTTTTGTTCTATGGAGTGTATCGGAGTGTAAGTCAGATTAGGTTGTTGCATATATTTTTCCTTATCGCGCTATATAGCTGTTCTCTTTGGTGGCAGAAATCGGGATAATGCACGGATGCCATAAGATATTACGTACCTGAAATGGTGTGTGTGTGTGTGTGTGTGTGTGTGTGTGTGTGTGATGTGTGTGTGTTATGTGTGTGTTATGTGTGTGATGTGTGTGTGATGTGTGTGTGATGTGTGTATGAGGCGTGTGTGAGGCGTGTGTGAGGCGTGTGTGAGGCGTGTGTGAGGCGTGTGTGAAGCGTGTGTGAGGTGTGTGTGAGGTGTGTGTGAGGTGTGTGTGAGGTGTGTGTGAGGTGTGTGAGAGGTGTGTGTGAGGCGCGTGTGAGGCGCGTGTGAGGCGCGTGTGAGGCTTGTGTGAGGCGTGTGTGAGGCGTGTGGGAGGCGTGTGGGAGGCGTGTGGGAGGCGTGTGGGAAACGAGTGTGAGGCGTGTGGGAGGCATGAATGAGGCGTGTGTGGGACTTGTGTGAGGCGTGTGTGAGGCGTGTGTGAGGCGTGTGGGAGGCGTGTGGGAGGCGTGTGGGAGGCGTGTGGGAGGCGTGTGGGAGGCGTGTGGGAAGCGTGTTGGAGGCGTGTGGGAAGCGTGTTGGAGGCGTGTGGGAGGCGTGTGGGAGGCGTATGGGAGGCGTGTGGAAGGCGTGTGGGAAACGAGTGTGTGGCGTGTGGGAGGCGTGTGTGAGGCTTGTGTGAGGCGTATGTGAGGCGTGAATGAGGCGTGTGTGAGGCTTGTGTGAGGCGTATGTGAGGCGTGTGTGAGGCGTGTTTGAGGCGAGTTTGAGTGTGTGAGGCGTGTGTGAGGCGTGTGTGAGGCGTGTGTGAGGCGTGTGTGAGGCGTGTGTGAGGCGTGTGTGAGGCGTGTGTGAGGCGTGTGTGAGGCGTGTGGGAGGCGTGAATGAGGCGTGTGTGAGGCTTGGGTGAGGCTTGGATGAAGCTTGTGTGAGTCGTTTGTGAGGTGTGTGGGAGGAGTGTGGGAGTCTTGTGGGAGGCGTGTGGGAAGCGAGTGTGAGGCGTGTATGAGGCGTGAATGTGGCGTTTGTGAGGCTTATGTGAGGCGTATGTGAGTCGTGTGTGATGCGTGTTTGAGGCGTGTTTGAGGCGTGTGTGAGACGTATGTGAGGCGTGTGTGAGGCGTGTTTGAGGCGTGTGTGAGCCGTGTGTGAGGCGTGTGGGAGGCGTGAATGAGGTGTGTGTGAGTCTTGGGTGAGGCGTGTGTGAGGCGTGTGGGAGGCGTATCGGAGGCGTGTGTGAGGCGTGTTTGAGGCGTGTTTGAGGCGTGTGTGAGGCGTGGGTGAGGTGTGTGGGAGGCGTGAATGAGGCGTGTGTGAGTCTTGGGAGAAGCGTGTGTGAAGCGTGTGTGAGGCGTGTGTGAGGCGTGTGTGAGGCGTGTGTGAGGCGTTTGTGAGGCGTGTTGGAGTCTTGTGGGAGGCGTGTGGGAAGTGAGTGTGAGGCGTGTGGGAGGCGTGAATGAGGCGTGTGTGAGGCTTGTGTGAGGCGTATGTGAGGCGTGTGTGAGGCGTGTTTGAGGCGTGTGTGAGGCGTGTGTGAGGCGTGTTTAAGGCTTGTGTGAGGCGTGTGGGAGGCGTGAATGAGGTGTGTGTGAGGCTTGTGTGAGGCGTATGTGAAGCGTGTGTGAGGCGTGTGTGAGGCGTGTGTGAGGCGTGTGTGAGGCGTGTGTGAGGCGTGTGTGAGGCGTGTGTGGGTCGTGTGTGTGGCGTGTGTGAGGCGTGTGTGAGGCTTGTGTGAGGCGTATGTGAGGCGTGTGTGAGGCGTGTTTGAGGCGTGTTTGAGGCGTGTGTGAGGCGTGTGTGAGGCGTGTGGGAAGTGAGTGTGAGGCGTGTGGGAGGCGTGAATGAGGCGTGTGTGAGGCTTGTGTGAGGCGTATGTGAAGCGTGTGTGAGGCGTGTGTGAGGCGTGTGTGAGGCGTGTGTGAGGCGTGTGTGAGGCGTGTGTGAGGCGTGTGTGAGGCGTGTGAGAGGCGTGTGTGAGGCGTGTGTGAGGCGTGTGTGAGGCGTGTGTGAGGCGTGTGTGAGGCGTGTGTGAGGCGTGTGTGAGGCGTGTGTGAGGCGTGTGGGAGGCGTGTGGGAGGCGTGTGGGAGGCGTGTGTGATGCGTGTGGGAGGCGTGTGGGAGGCGTGTGGGAGGCGTGTGGGAGGCGTGTGGGAGGCGTGTGGGAGGCGTGTGTGAGGCGTGTGTGAGGCGTGTGTGAGGCGTGTGTGAAGCGTGTGTGAGGCGTGTGTGAGGCGTGTGTGAGGCGTGTGTGAGGCGTGTGAGAGGCGTGTGTGAGGCGTGTGTGAGGCGTGTGTGAGGCGTGTGTGAGGCGTGTGTGAGGCGTGTGTGAGGCGTGTGTGAGGCGTGTGTGAGGCGTGTGTGAGGCGTGTATGAGGCGTGTATGAGGCGTGTGTGAGGCGTGTGTGAGGCGTGTGTGAGGCGTGTGTGATGCGTGTGGGAGGCGTGTGGGAAGCGTGTGGGAAGCGTGTGGGGGGCGTGTGGGAGGCGTGTGGGAGGCGTGTGGTGGCATATGGGAGACGTGTGGGGGGCATATGGGAGGCGTGTGGGAGGCGTGTGGGAAACGAGTGTGAGGCGTGTGGGAGACGTGAATGAGGCGTGTGTGAGGCTTGTGTAAGGCGTATGTGAGGCGTGTGTGAGGCGTGTAAGAGTCTTGTGGGAGGCGTGTGGGAAACGAGTGTGAGGCGTGTGGGAGGCGTGAATGAGGCGTATGTGAGGCTTAAGTGAAGCGTGTGTGAAGCGTATGCGAGGCGAGTGTGAGGCGCGTGTGAGGCGCGTGTGAGGCGTGTGTGAGGCGTGTGTGAGGAGTGTGTGAGGCGTGTGTGAGGCGTGTGTGAGGCGTGTGTGAGGCGTGTGTGAGGCGTGTGTGAGGCGTGTGTGAGGCGTGTGTGAAACGTGTGTGAGGCGTGTGTGAGGCGTGTGAGAGGCGTGTGTGAAACGTGTGTGAGGCGTGTTTGAGACGTGTGTGAGGCGTGTGTGAGGCGTGTGTGAGGCGTGTGCGAGGCGTGTGCGAGGCGTGAGTGAGGCGTGTGGAAGTCGTGAGGGAGTTGTGTTTGGTGTTGGTGAGGCGTGTGTGAGGTGTGTGAGGCGTGTGTGAGGCGTGTGTGAGGCGTGTGAGGCGTGTGTGAGGCGTGTGTGAGGCGTGTGTGAGGCGTGTGTGAGGCGTGTGTGAGGCGAGTGTGAGGCGTGTGTGAGGCTTGTGTGAGGCGTGTGTGAGGCGTGTGTGAGGCGTGTGTGAGGCGAGTGTGAGGCGAGTGTGAGGCGTGTGTGAGGCGTGTGTGAGGCGTGTGTGAGGCGTGTGTGAGGCGTGTGTGAGGCGTGTGTGAAACGTGTGTGAGGCGTGTGTGAGGCGTGTGTGAGGCGTGTGTGAGGCGTGTGTGAGGCGTGTGTGAGGCGTGTGTGAGGCGTGTGCGAGGCGAGTGCGAGGCGTGTGCGAGGCGTGTGCGAGGCGTGTGCGAGGCGTGTGGAAGGCGTGAAGGAGGTGTGTTAGGTGTGGGTGAGGCGTGTGTGAGGTGTGTGTGAGGTGTGTGAGGTGTGTGTGAGGTGTGTGTGAGGTGTGTGTGAGGTGTGTGTGAGGTGTGTGAGGTGTGTGAGGTGTGTGTGAGGTGTGTGTGAGGTGTGTGTGAGGTGTGTGTGAGGTGTGTGTGAGGTGTGTGTGAGGTGTGTGTGAGGTGTGTGTGAGGTGTGTGTGAGGTGTGTGTGAGGTGTGTGTGAGGTGTGTGTGAGGTGTGTGTGAGGTGTGTGTGAGGTGTGTGTGAGGTTTGTGTGAGATGTGTGTGAGGTGTGTGTGAGGTGTGTGTAACGAGTGTGTGAGGTTTGTGTGAGGTGTGTGTGAGGTGTGTGTGTGGTATATGTGAGGTGTGTGTGAGGAGTGTGTGATGTGTGTGTGATGTGTGTGTGATGTGTGTGTGATGTGTGTGTGTGTGTGTGTGTGTGTGTGTGTAAATATTTTAAGATTTAATTAATATCTCCAGAGAGTAACTCGGCCAAAAATTTTGAAGTACCTTGAATATATATAAATATGTTCATAGAATCCGCTTTTATCTAATATTTAAACATGAACTTAAACAAAATTCGTTACACGCACTGTTGCAGGACCCTGTTCTAAAGTTACTTTATAAATTATGCTGTAAAATTTAGCCCATTTCTAGTTTTTCAGTTTTAGTTCCGAACTTTCGAATGTACAATGGCGCATAAAAATTTGAAGTTCTCCAGAGTTCAGCGTTTGGTGAACTTAGTTAGGGAGAAAGATTGTGAAATACTGCAGTAATTAAATTATCCAAATTTTGAAACCACAAAAGCAACAAATACGAAACGAATCAAACCAGGAACCTTAAAAAATAATTTTTTCCATGTTTATATATTCTAGTAGAAACATCGATATTTAAAGTTAATACATTAAATATTTGAAATAAAGGTGAACACACTTCGCCAATAAAGATTTAAACATCAGCCTTGTTCTAACCGACTACTAAAAATAAGTAGTTTTCAATTCCATCTTAATCGTTAATATCGTGATGATTTCAAAACTAAAAATGTAATTTAAAAAAACTTCCTTCTAAAAAAATGCTAAAAATTTTTGAAATCGGCGCCAAATTATTTAATAAAAAAATGTGGATAACAAAAAAAAAAGATAACTTGAACCATAGAATATTAAAACAATCACACATAAAACTCATGTAAATTTTACAACTAACTTTATTTGTAATTGCTTTCTTACTCTAAGTAGTTTATATCTTGTTTTAGTAGTAATTTAGCATTTACTTTCAATAAAAATATATAAGAACTTTTTTAAAGACGGTTTGATTTTACTTTTTTTTTTTCCTCTGTCATTTCTTAAACATTAATTTTTTATTTTATTTCGAAGAATATGGAAAGATTAAAGAAATTATAAAATTTTTGTAAAAAAATTAAACCGACTTCTAAAAGTGTGATAAAAAGTGAAAAATAATTATAAATTTTTATATGAAATTGAAATTTTTGAAGTCGGCGCCAAATCAATACCAGACAAAATTTGATAAACAGATTAAAAATACTTTATTTGTAATTGGTTTCTTACAATAATTTGTATATATTTGTAGTTATTTATTTCATTTAGAAATAATTTGTAGCCGACTTCAAAAATTTCAATTTCATATAAAAATTTATAGTTATTTTTCACTTTTTAGCGCACTTTTAGAAGTCGGTCCAATTTCTTTGAAAAAAATTTTATTTTTCGATTTTTAATTTTGAATTGATTATGATATCCATAAATTATTTGAACTAAGTACTAATCGAGACTAGTGTACCTCGCAATGACTCCAAGATGGCAAAAAAGTACCAATTTTATCCAAAGTTGTAAATCTCCCTAAAATGAACCACTAAAAATCCTTTGATTCTTAGAGTTCTCCAAATACCAGTGAAATTGTGTCAAACAAATATTTAGTCTGTCATAGTAAATCCACTATACCGGGTGTCAACGAATCTATTAGACAAGTCATAATTTCTAAAGTATCATGTGAATCGAAATGAGAATTGGTACAGGTAAATGGTATGTGAAGGGGAGAGTTTTCGCGTATTTTCCACTTTCCGGCCACTTCCGGTTTCACCGGAAATGGCCCCGGTTTTGAATTTTAAAAAAAAACACCCTGTATATTTTAAAATTTTTTTTATTTCTGAGACAATTCTAGATCAGAACGTGACATTTTAAAAACTTTTTACATCTAATTCATTTTTTTAGAGCCACTTTTAAAATTGCATCTAGGTGGCTGTGATCAGACTCAAACTAATCCAAGGGCATTAGGTGATGTCAAAAAAATACAATCGTAAAGTTTTAGTTACTAGTATGAAAGACAGGAATAAGATAAGTTGACAAAATTACGTTTTCATTTTTAACTATTAATTTTCAAATGGCGACCCCTTTTTTACAACCACTTTTAGAAAAAAGCATTCTTTGACGAATCTAACGGTACTAATTTATTTGCTATTGGATTAGACATAAGAACAGAAATTAAATATTATTAAGCAAAATACTGGATATTTTATTTATTTATGACAAGTGCGCCATGGACAGCCGTGATGCATAATAATTTGCAACTGTTTTTATCAAGTGCTTTGTTTTCCAAAGAACAGAAGCATGTTATGATATCTTTTGTTCTATGGAGTGTATCGGAGTGTAAGTCAGATTAGGTTGTTGCATATATTTTTCCTTATCGCGCTATATAGCTGTTCTCTTTGGTGGCAGAAATCGGGATAATGCACGGATGCCATAAGATATTACGTACCTGAAATGGTGTGTGTGTGTGTGTGTGTGTGTGATGTGTGTGTGTTATGTGTGTGTTATGTGTGTGATGTGTGTGTGATGTGTGTGTGATGTGTGTATGAGGCGTGTGTGAGGCGTGTGTGAGGCGTGTGTGAGGCGTGTGTGAGGCGTGTGTGAAGCGTGTGTGAGGTGTGTGTGAGGTGTGTGTGAGGTGTGTGTGAGGTGTGTGTGAGGTGTGTGAGAGGTGTGTGTGATGCGCGTGTGAGGCGCGTGTGAGGCGCGTGTGAGGCTTGTGTGAGGCGTGTGTGAGGCGTGTGGGAGGCGTGAGGGAGGCGTGTGGGAGGCGTGTGGGAGGCGTGTGGGAGGCGTGTTGGAGGCGTGTTGGAGGCGTGTGGGAGGCGTATGGGAGGCGTGTGGGAGGCGTGTGGGAAACGAGTGTGAGGCGTGTGGGAGGCGTGTGTGAAGCTTGTATGAGACGTATGTGAGGCGTGAATGAGGCGTGTGTGAGGCTTGTGTGAGGCGTATGTGAGGCGTGTGTGAGGCGTGTTTGAGGCGTGTGTGAGGCGTGTGTGAGGCGTGTTTGAGGCTTGTGTGAGGCGTGTGGGAGGCGTGAATGAGGTGTGTGTGAGTCTTGGGTGAAGCGTGTGTGAGGGGTGTGTGAGGCGTGTGTGAGGCGTGTGGGAGGCGTGTGGGGGGCGTGTGGGAAACGAGTGTGAGGCGTGTGGGAGGCGTGAATGAGGCGTGTGTGAGGCTTGTGTAAGGCGTATGTGAGGCGTGTGTGAGGCGTGTGAGAGTCTTGTGGGAGGCGTGTGGTAAAAGAGTGTGAGGCGTGTGGGAGGCGTGAATGAGGTGTGTGTGAGTCTTGGGTGAAGCGTGTGTGAGGGGTGTGTGAGGCGTGTGTGAGGCGTGTGTGAGGCGTGTGGGAGGCGTGTGGGAGGCGTGTGGGAAGCGTGTTGGAGGCGTGTGGGAAGCGTGTTGGAGGCGTGTGGGAGGCGTGTGGGAGGCGTATGGGAGGCGTGTGGGAAACGAGTGTGTGGCGTGTGGGAGGCGTGTGTGAGGCTTGTGTGAGGCGTATGTGAGGCGTGAATGAGGCGTGTGTGAGGCTTGTGTGAGGCGTATGTGAGGCGTGTGTGAGGCGTGTTTGAGGCGAGTTTGAGTGTGTGAGGCGTGTGTGAGGCGTGTGTGAGGCGTGTGTGAGGCGTGTGTGAGGCGTGTGTGAGGCGTGTGTGAGGCGTGTGTGAGGCGTGTGTGAGGCGTGTGTGAGGCGTGTATGAGGCGTGTGGGAGGCGTGAATGAGGCGTGTGTGAGGCTTGGGTGAGGCTTGGATGAAGCTTGTGTGAGTCGTTTGTGAGGCGTGTGGGAGGAGTGTGGGAGTCTTGTGGGAGGCGTGTGGGAAGCGAGTGTGAGGCGTGTATGAGGCGTGAATGTGGCGTTTGTGAGGCTTGTGTGAGGCGTATGTGAGTCGTGTGTGATGCGTGTTTGAGGCGTGTTTGAGGCGTGTGTGAGACGTATGTGAGGCGTGTGTAAGGCGTGTTTGAGGCGTGTGTGAGCCGTGTGTGAGGCGTGTTTGAGGCGTGTTTGAGCCGTGTGTGAGGCGTGTGGGAGGCGTGAATGAGGTGTGTGTGAGGCATGTGGGAGGCGTGAATGAGGTGTGTGTGAGTCTTGGGTGAGGCGTGTGTGAGGCGTGTGGGAGGCGTGGGTGAGGTGTGTGGGAGGCGTGAATGAGGCGTGTGTGAGTCTTGGGTGAAGCGTGTGTGAAGCGTGTAGGAGGCGTGTGTGAGGCGTGTGTGAGGCGTTTGTGAGGCGTGTGGGAGGCGTGTTGGAGTCTTGTGGGAGGCGTGTGGGAAGTGAGTGTGAGGCGTGTGGGAGGCGTGAATGAGGCGTGTGTGAGGCTTGTGTGAGGCGTATGTGAGGCGTGTGTGAAATGTGCGTTAGGCGTGTGTGAGGTGTGTTAGTTGTGTGTGAGGCGTGTGTGAGGTGTGTATGAGGTGTGTGTTAGGCGTGTGTGAGGCTTGAGTGAGGCTTGTGTGAGGCGTGAATGAGGTGTGTGTGAAGTGTGTGTGGCGTGTGTGAGGCTTTTGTGAGGCGTGTTTGAGGCGTGTGTGAGGCGTGTGGGAGGTGTGAATGAGGCGTGTGTGAGGCGTGTGTGAGGCGTGTGTGAGGCGTGTGTGAGGCGTGTGTGAGGCGTTTGTGAGGCATGTGTGAGTCGTGTGTGAGGCGTGTGTGAGGCGTGTGTGAGGCGTGTGTGAGGCGTGTGTGAGGCGTGTGTGAGACGTGTGTGAGGCGTGTGTGAGGCGTGTGTGAGGCGTGTGTGAGGCGTGTGTGAGGCGTGTGTGAGGCGTGTGTGAGGCGTGTATGAGGCGTGTGTGAGGCGTGTGTGAGGCGTGTGTGAAGCGTGTGTGAGGTGTCTGTGAGGTGTGTGTGAGGTGTGTGTGAGGTGTGTGTGAGGTGTGTGAGAAGTGTGTGTGAGGCGCGTGTGAGGCGCGTGTGAGGCGCGTGTGAGGCTTGTGTGAGGCGTGTGTGAGGCGTGTGGGAGGCGTGTGGGAGGCGTGTGGGAGGCGTGTGGGAAGCGTGTTGGAGGCGTGTGGGAAGCGTGTTGGAGGCGTGTGGGAGGCGTATGGGAGGCGTGTGGGAGGCGTGTGGGAAACGAGTGTGTGGCGTGTGGGAGGCGTGTGTGAGGCTTGTGTGAGGCGTATGTGAGGCGTGAATGAGGCGTGTGTGAGGCTTGTGTGAGGCGTATGTGAGGCGTGTGTGAGGCGTGTTTGAGGCGAGTTTGAGTGTGTGAGGCGTGTGTGAGGCGTGTGTGAGGCGTGTGTGAGGCGTGTGTGAGGCGTGTGTGAGGCGTGTGTGAAGCGTGTGTGAGGCGTGTGTGAGGCGTGTGTGAGGCGTGTGGGAGGCGTGAATGAGGCGTGGGTGAGGCTTGGATGAAGCTTGTGTGAGTCGTTTGTGAGGCGTGTGGGAGGAGTGTGGGAGTCTTGTGGGAGGCGTGTGGGAAGCGAGTGTGAGGCGTGTATGAGGCGTGAATGAGGCGTTTGTGAGGCTTGTGTGAGGCGTATGTGAGTCGTGTGTGATGCGTGTTTGAGGCGTGTTTGAGGCGTGTGTGAGACGTATGTGAGGCGTGTGTAAGGCGTGTTTGAGGCGTGTGTGAGCCGTGTGTGAGGCGTGTGGGAGGCGTGAATGAGGTGTGTGTGAGTCTTGGGTGAGGCGTGTGTGAGGCGTGTGGGAGGCGTATCGGAGGCGTGTGTGAGGCGTGTTTGAGGCGTGTTTGAGGCGTGTGTGAGGCGTGGTTGAGGTGTGTGAGAGGCGTGAATGAGGCGTGTGTGAGTCTTGGGTGAAGCGTGTGTGAGGCGTGTGTGAGGCGTGTGTGAGGCGTTTGTGAGGCGTGTGTGAGGCGTGTGTGAGGCTTGTGTGAGGCGTGTGTGAGGCGTGTGTGAGGCGTGTGTGAGGCGAGTGTGAGGCGTGTGTGAGGCGTGTGTGAGGCGTGTGTGAGGCGTGTGTGAGGCGTGTGTGAGGCGTGTGTGAAGCGTGTGTGAGGCGTGTGTTAGGCGTGTGCGAGGCGAGTGCGAGGCGTGTGCGAGGCGTGAGTGAAGCGTGTGGAAGGCGTGAAGGAGGTGTGTTAGGTGAGGGTGAGGCGTGTGTGAGGTGTGTGTGAGGTGTGTGTGAGGTGTGTGTGAGGTGTGTGTGAGGTGTGTGAGGTGTGTGTGAGGTGTGTGTGAGGTGTGTGTGAGGTGTGTGTGAGGTGTGTGTGAGGTGTGTGTGAGGTTTGTGTGAGATGTGTGTGAGGTGTGTGTGAGGTGTGTGTGAGGAGTGTGTGAGGTTTGTGTGAGGTGTGTGTGAGGTGTGTGTGTGGTATATGTGAGGTGTGTGTGAGGAGTGTGTGATGTGTGTGTGATGTGTGTGTGATGTGTGTGTGATGTGTGTGTGTGTGTGTGTGTGTAAATATTTTAAGATTTAATTAATATCTCCAGAGAGTAACTCGGCCAAAAATTTTGAAGTACCTTGAATATATATAAATATGTTCATAGAATCCGCTTTTATCTAATATTTAAACATGAACTTAAACAAAATTCGTTACACGCACTGTTGCAGGACCCTGTTCTAAAGTTACTTTATAAATTATTCTGTAAAATTTAGCCCATTTCTAGTTTTTCAGTTTTAGTTCCGAACTTTCGAATGTACAATGGCGCATAAAAATTTGAAGTTCTCCAGAGTTCAGCGTTTGGTGAACTTAGTTAGGGAGAAAGATTGTGAAATACTGCAGTAATTAAATTATCCAAATTTTGAAACCACAAAAGCAACAAATACGAAACGAATCAACCCAGGAACCTTAAAAAATAATTTTTTCCATGTTTATATATTCTAGTAGAAACATCGATATTTAAAGTTAATACATTAAATATTTGAAATAAAAGTGAACACACTTCGCCAATAAAGATTTAAACATCAGCCTTGTTCTAACCGACTACTAAAAATAAGTAGTTTTCAATTCCATCTTAATCGTTAATATCGTGATGATTTCAAAACTAAAAATGTAATTTAAAAAAACTTCCTTCTAAAAAAATGCTAAAAATTTTTGGAATCGGCGCCAAATTATTTAATAAAAAAATGTGGATAACAAAAAAAAAGATAACTTGAACCATAGAATATTAAAACAATCACACATAAAATTCATGTAAATTTTACAACTAACTTTATTTGTAATTGCTTTCTTACTCTAAGTAGTTTATATCTTGTTTTAGTAGTAATTTAGCATTTACTTTCAATAAAAATATATAAGAACTTTTTTAAAGACGGTTTGATTTTACTTTTTTTTTTTCCTCTGTCATTTCTTAAACATTAATTTTTTATTTTATTTCGAAGAATATGGAAAGATTAAAGAAATTATAAAATTTTTGTAAAAAAATTAAACCGACTTCTAAAAGTGTGATAAAAAGTGAAAAATAATTATAAATTTTTATATGAAATTGAAATTTTTGAAGTCGGCGCCAAATCAATACCAGACAAAATTTGATAAACAGATTAAAAATACTTTATTTGTAATTGGTTTCTTACAATAATTTGTATATATTTGTAGTTATTTATTTCATTTAAAAATAATTTGTAGCCGACTTCAAAAATTTCAATTTCATATAAAAATTTATAGTTATTTTTCACTTTTTAGCGCACTTTTAGAAGTCGGTCCAATTTCTTTGAAAAAAATTTTATTTTTCGATTTTTAATTTTGAATTGATTATGATATCCATAAATTATTTGAACTAAGTACTAATCGAGACTAGTGTACCTCGCAATGACTCCAAGATGGCAAAAAAGTACCTATTTTATCCAAAGTTGTAAATCTCCCTAAAATGAACCACTAAAAATCCTTTGATTCTTAGAGTTCTCCAAATACCAGTGAAATTGTGTCAAACAAATATTTAGTCTGTCATAGTAAATCCACTATACCGGGTGTCAACGAATCTATTAGACAAGTCATAATTTCTAAAGTATCATGTGAATCGAAATGAGAATTGGTACAGGTAAATGGTATGTGAAGGGGAGAGTTTTCGCGTATTTTCCACTTTCCGGCCACTTCCGGTTTCACCGGAAATGGCCCCGGTTTTGAATTTTAAAAAAAAACACCCTGTATATTTTAAAATTTTTTTATTTCTGAGACAATTCTAGATCAGAACGTGACATTTTAAAAACTTTTTACATCTAATTCATTTTTTTAGAGCCACTTTTAAAATTGCATCTAGGTGGCTGTGATCAGACTCAAACTAATCCAAGGGCATTAGGTGATGTCAAAAAAATACAATCGTAAAGTTTTAGTTACTAGTATGAAAGACAGGAATAAGATAAGTTGACAAAATTACGTTTTCATTTTTAACTATTAATTTTCAAATGGCGACCCCTTTTTTACAACCACTTTTAGAAAAAAGCATTCTTTGACGAATCTAACGGTACTAATTTATTTGCTATTGGATTAGACATAAGAACAGAAATTAAATATTATTAAGCAAAATACTGGATATTTTATTTATTTATGACAAGTGCGCCATGGACAGCCGTGATGCATAATAATTTGCAACTGTTTTTATCAAGTGCTTTGTTTTCCAAAGAACAGAAGCATGTTATGGTATCTTTTGTTCTATGGAGTGTATCGGAGTGTAAGTCAGATTAGGTTGTTGCATATATTTTTCCTTATCGCGCTATATAGCTGTTCTCTTTGGTGGCAGAAATCGGGATAATGCACGGATGCCATAAGATATTACGTACCTGAAATGGTGTGTGTGTGTGTGTGTGTGTGTGTGTGTGTGTGTGATGTGTGTGTGTTATGTGTGTGTTATGTGTGTGATGTGTGTGTGATGTGTGTGTGATGTGTGTATGAGGCGTGTGTGAGGCGTGTGTGAGGCGTGTGTGAGGCGTGTGTGAGGCGTGTGTGAAGCGTGTGTGAGGTGTGTGTGAGGTGTGTGTGAGGTGTGTGTGAGGTGTGTGTGAGGTGTGTGAGAGGTGTGTGTGAGGCGCGTGTGAGGCGCGTGTGAGGCGCGTGTGAGGCTTGTGTGAGGCGTGTGTGAGGCGTGTGGGAGGCGTGTGGGAGGCGTGTGGGAGGCGTGTGGGAAACGAGTGTGAGGCGTGTGGGAGGCATGAATGAGGCGTGTGTGGGGCTTGTGTGAGGCGTGTGTGAGGCGTGTGTGAGGCGTGTGGGAGGCGTGTGGGAGGCGTGTGGGAGGCGTGTGTGAGGCGTGTGTGAGGCGTGTGTGAGGCGTGTGTGAGGCGTGTGTGAGGCGTGTGTGAGGCGTGTGTGAGGCGTGTGTGAGGCTTGTGTGAGGCGTGTGTGAGGCGTGTGTGAGGCGTGTGTGAGGCGTGTGTGAGGCGAGTGTGAGGCGTGTGTGAGGCGTGTGTGAGGCGTGTGTGAGGCGTGTGTGAGGCGTGTGTGAGGCGTGTGTGAGGCGTGTGTGAGGCGTGTGTGAGGCGTGTGCGAGGCGAGTGCGAGGCGTGTGCGAGGCGTGTGCGAGTCGTGATTGAGGCGTGTGGAAGGCGTGAAGGAGGTGTGTTAGGTGTGGGTGAGGCGTGTGTGAGGTGTGTGTGAGGTGTGTGAGGTGTGTGTGAGGTGTGTGTGAGGTGTGTGTGAGGTGTGTGTGAAGTGTGTGTGAGGTGTGTGTGAGGTGTGTGAGGTGTGTGAGGTGTGTGTGAGGTGTGTGTGAGGTGTGTGTGAGGTGTGTGTGAGGTGTGTGTGAGGTGTGTGTGAGGTTTGTGTGAGATGTGTGTGAGGTGTGTGTGAGGTGTGTGTAAGGAGTGTGTGAGGTTTGTGTGAGGTGTGTGTGAGGTGTGTGTGTGGTATATGTGAGGTGTGTGTGAGGAGTGTGTGATGTGTGTGTGATGTGTGTGTGATGTGTGTGTGATGTGTGTGTGTGTGTGTGTGTGTGTGTGTAAATATTTTAAGATTTAATTAATATCTCCAGAGAGTAACTCGGCCAAAAATTTTGAAGTACCTTGAATATATATAAATATGTTCATAGAATCCGCTTTTATCTAATATTTAAACATGAACTTAAACAAAATTCGTTACACGCACTGTTGCAGGACCCTGTTCTAAAGTTACTTTATAAATTATGCTGTAAAATTTAGCCCATTTCTAGTTTTTCAGTTTTAGTTCCGAACTTTCGAATGTACAATGGCGCATAAAAATTTGAAGTTCTCCAGAGTTCAGCGTTTGGTGAACTTAGTTAGGGAGAAAGATTGTGAAATACTGCAGTAATTAAATTATCCAAATTTTGAAACCACAAAAGCAACAAATACGAAACGAATCAACCCAGGAACCTTAAAAAATAATTTTTTCCATGTTTATATATTCTAGTAGAAACATCGATATTTAAAGTTAATACATTAAATATTTGAAATAAAGGTGAACACACTTCGCCAATAAAGATTTAAACATCAGCCTTGTTCTAACCGACTACTAAAAATAAGTAGTTTTCAATTCCATCTTAATCGTTAATATCGTGATGATTTCAAAACTAAAAATGTAATTTAAAAAAACTTCCTTCTAAAAAAATGCTAAAAATTTTTGAAATCGGCGCCAAATTATTTAATAAAAAAATGTGGATAACAAAAAAAAAGATAACTTGAACCATAGAATATTAAAACAATCACACATAAAACTCATGTAAATTTTACAACTAACTTTATTTGTAATTGCTTTCTTACTCTAAGTAGTTTATATCTTGTTTTAGTAGTAATTTAGCATTTACTTTCAATAAAAATATATAAGAACTTTTTTAAAGACGGTTTGATTTTACTTTTTTTTTTTCCTCTGTCATTTCTTAAACATTAATTTTTTATTTTATTTCGAAGAATATGGAAAGATTAAAGAAATTATAAAATTTTTGTAAAAAAATTAAACCGACTTCTAAAAGTGTGATAAAAAGTGAAAAATAATTATAAATTTTTATATGAAATTGAAATTTTTGAAGTCGGCGCCAAATCAATACCAGACAAAATTTGATAAACAGATTAAAAATACTTTATTTGTAATTGGTTTCTTACAATAATTTGTATATATTTGTAGTTATTTATTTCATTTAGAAATAATTTGTAGCCGACTTCAAAAATTTCAATTTCATATAAAAATTTATAGTTATTTTTCACTTTTTAGCGCACTTTTAGAAGTCGGTCCAATTTCTTTGAAAAAAATTTTATTTTTCGATTTTTAATTTTGAATTGATTATGATATCCATAAATTATTTGAACTAAGTACTAATCGAGACTAGTGTACCTCGCAATGACTCCAAGATGGCAAAAAAGTACCTATTTTATCCAAAGTTGTAAATCTCCCTAAAATGAACCACTAAAAATCCTTTGATTCTTAGAGTTCTCCAAATACCAGTGAAATTGTGTCAAACAAATATTTAGTCTGTCATAGTAAATCCACTATACCGGGTGTCAACGAATCTATTAGACAAGTCATAATTTCTAAAGTATCATGTGAATCGAAATGAGAATTGGTACAGGTAAATGGTATGTGAAGGGGAGAGTTTTCGCGTATTTTCCACTTTCCGGCCACTTCCGGTTTCACCGGAAATGGCCCCGGTTTTGAATTTTTAAAAAAAACACCCTGTATATTTTAAAATTTTTTTTATTTCTGAGACAATTCTAGATCAGAACGTGACATTTTAAAAACTTTTTACATCTAATTCATTTTTTTAGAGCCACTTTTAAAATTGCATCTAGGTGGCTGTGATCAGACTCAAACTAATCCAAGGGCATTAGGTGATGTCAAAAAAATACAATCGTAAAGTTTTAGTTACTAGTATGAAAGACAGGAATAAGATAAGTTGACAAAATTACGTTTTCATTTTTAACTATTAATTTTCAAATGGCGACCCCTTTTTTACAACCACTTTTAGAAAAAAGCATTCTTTGACGAATCTAACGGTACTAATTTATTTGCTATTGGATTAGACATAAGAACAGAAATTAAATATTATTAAGCAAAATACTGGATATTTTATTTATTTATGACAAGTGCGCCATGGACAGCCGTGATGCATAATAATTTGCAACTGTTTTTATCAAGTGCTTTGTTTTCCAAAGAACAGAAGCATGTTATGATATCTTTTGTTCTATGGAGTGTATCGGAGTGTAAGTCAGATTAGGTTGTTGCATATATTTTTCCTTATCGCGCTATATAGCTGTTCTCTTTAGTGGCAGAAATCGGGATAATGCACGGATGCCATAAGATATTACGTACCTGAAATGGTGTGTGTGTGTGTGTGTGTGTGATGTGTGTGTGTTATGTGTGTGTTATGTGTGTGATGTGTGTGTGATGTGTGTGTGATGTGTGTATGAGGCGTGTGTGAGGCGTGTGTGAGGCGTGTGTGAGGCGTGTGTGAGGCGTGTGTGAGGCGTGTGTGAGGCGTGTGTGAGGCGTGTGTGAGGCGTGTGTGAGGCGTGTGTGAGGCGTGTGTGAGGCGTGTGTGAGGCGTGTGTGAGGCTTGTGTGAGGCGTGTGTGAGGCGTGTGTGAGGCGTGTGTGAGGCGTGTGTGAGGCGTGTGTGAGGCGTGTGTGAGGCGTGTGTGAGGCGTGTGTGAGGCGTGTGTGAGGCTTGTGTGAGGCGTGTGTGAGGCGTGTGTGAGGCGTGTGTGAGGCGTGTGTGAGGCGAGTGTGAGGCGTGTGTGAGGCGTGTGTGAGGCGTGTGTGAGGCGTGTGTGAGGCGTGTGTGAGGCGTGTGTGAGGCGTGTGTGAGGCGTGTGCGAGGCGAGTGCGAGGCGTGTGCGAGGCGTGTGCGAGGCGTGATTGAGGCGTGTGGAAGGCGTGAAGGAGGTGTGTTAGGTGTGGGTGAGGCGTGTGTGAGGTGTGTGTGAGGTGTGTGAGGTGTGTGTGAGGCGTGTGTGAGGCGTGTGTGAAACGTGTGTGAGGCGTGTTTGAGACGTGTGTGAGGCGTGTGTGAGGCGTGTGTGAGGCGTGTGCGAGGCGTGTGCGAGGCGTGAGTGAGGCGTGTGGAAGTCGTGAGGGAGTTGTGTTTGGTGTTGGTGAGGCGTGTGTGAGGTGTGTGAGGCGTGTGTGAGGCGTGTGTGAGGCGTGTGTGAGGCGTGTGTGAGGCGTGTGTGAGGCGTGTGTGAGGCGTGTGTGAGGCGTGTGTGAGGCGTGTGTGAGGCGTGTGTGAGGCGTGTGTGAGGCTTGTGTGAGGCGTGTGTGAGGCGTGTGTGAGGCGTGTGTGAGGCGTGTGTGAGGCGAGTGTGAGGCGTGTGTGAGGCGTGTGTGAGGCGTGTGTGAGGCGTGTGTGAGGCGTGTGTGAGGCGTGTGTGAGGCGTGTGTGAGGCGTGTGCGAGGCGAGTGCGAGGCGTGTGCGAGGCGTGTGCGAGGCGTGATTGAGGCGTGTGGAAGGCGTGAAGGAGGTGTGTTAGGTGTGGGTGAGGCGTGTGTGAGGTGTGTGTGAGGTGTGTGAGGTGTGTGTGAGGTGTGTGTGAGGTGTGTGTGAGGTGTGTGTGAGGTGTGTGTGAGGTGTGTGTGAGGTGTGTGAGGTGTGTGAGGTGTGTGAGGTGTGTGTGAGGTGTGTGTGAGGTGTGTGTGAGGTGTGTGTGAGGTGTGTGTGAGGTGTGTGTGAGGTTTGTGTGAGATGTGTGTGAGGTGTGTGTGAGGTGTGTGTAAGGAGTGTGTGAGGTTTGTGTGAGGTGTGTGTGAGGTGTGTGTGTGGTATATGTGAGGTGTGTGTGAGGAGTGTGTGATGTGTGTGTGATGTGTGTGTGATGTGTGTGTGATGTGTGTGTGTGTGTGTGTGTGTGTGTGTGTGTGTAAATATTTTAAGATTTAATTAATATCTCCAGAGAGTAACTCGGCCAAAAATTTTGAAGTACCTTGAATATATATAAATATGTTCATAGAATCCGCTTTTATCTAATATTTAAACATGAACTTAAACAAAATTCGTTACACGCACTGTTGCAGGACCCTGTTCTAAAGTTACTTTATAAATTATGCTGTAAAATTTAGCCCATTTCTAGTTTTTCAGTTTTAGTTCCGAACTTTCGAATGTACAATGGCGCATAAAAATTTGAAGTTCTCCAGAGTTCAGCGTTTGGTGAACTTAGTTAGGGAGAAAGATTGTGAAATACTGCAGTAATTAAATTATCCAAATTTTGAAACCACAAAAGCAACAAATACGAAACGAATCAACCCAGGAACCTTAAAAAATAATTTTTTCCATGTTTATATATTCTAGTAGAAACATCGATATTTAAAGTTAATACATTAAATATTTGAAATAAAGGTGAACACACTTCGCCAATAAAGATTTAAACATCAGCCTTGTTCTAACCGACTACTAAAAATAAGTAGTTTTCAATTCCATCTTAATCGTTAATATCGTGATGATTTCAAAACTAAAAATGTAATTTAAAAAAACTTCCTTCTAAAAAAATGCTAAAAATTTTTGAAATCGGCGCCAAATTATTTAATAAAAAAATGTGGATAACAAAAAAAAAGATAACTTGAACCATAGAATATTAAAACAATCACACATAAAACTCATGTAAATTTTACAACTAACTTTATTTGTAATTGCTTTCTTACTCTAAGTAGTTTATATCTTGTTTTAGTAGTAATTTAGCATTTACTTTCAATAAAAATATATAAGAACTTTTTTAAAGACGGTTTGATTTTACTTTTTTTTTTTCCTCTGTCATTTCTTAAACATTAATTTTTTATTTTATTTCGAAGAATATGGAAAGATTAAAGAAATTATAAAATTTTTGTAAAAAAATTAAACCGACTTCTAAAAGTGTGATAAAAAGTGAAAAATAATTATAAATTTTTATATGAAATTGAAATTTTTGAAGTCGGCGCCAAATCAATACCAGACAAAATTTGATAAACAGATTAAAAATACTTTATTTGTAATTGGTTTCTTACAATAATTTGTATATATTTGTAGTTATTTATTTCATTTAGAAATAATTTGTAGCCGACTTCAAAAATTTCAATTTCATATAAAAATTTATAGTTATTTTTCACTTTTTAGCGCACTTTTAGAAGTCGGTCCAATTTCTTTGAAAAAAATTTTATTTTTCGATTTTTAATTTTGAATTGATTATGATATCCATAAATTATTTGAACTAAGTACTAATCGAGACTAGTGTACCTCGCAATGACTCCAAGATGGCAAAAAAGTACCTATTTTGTCCAAAGTTGTAAATCTCCCTAAAATGAACCACTAAAAATCCTTTGATTCTTAGAGTTCTCCAAATACCAGTGAAATTGTGTCAAACAAATATTTAGTCTGTCATAGTAAATCCACTATACCGGGTGTCAACGAATCTATTAGACAAGTCATAATTTCTAAAGTATCATGTGAATCGAAATGAGAATTGGTACAGGTAAATGGTATGTGAAGGGGAGAGTTTTCGCGTATTTTCCACTTTCCGGCCACTTCCGGTTTCACCGGAAATGGCCCCGGTTTTGAATTTTAAAAAAAAACACCCTGTATATTTTAAAATTTTTTTTATTTCTGAGACAATTCTAGATCAGAACGTGACATTTTAAAAACTTTTTACATCTAATTCATTTTTTTAGAGCCACTTTTAAAATTGCATCTAGGTGGCTGTGATCAGACTCAAACTAATCCAAGGGCATTAGGTGATGTCAAAAAAATACAATCGTAAAGTTTTAGTTACTAGTATGAAAGACAGGAATAAGATAAGTTGACAAAATTACGTTTTCATTTTTAACTATTAATTTTCAAATGGCGACCCCTTTTTTACAACCACTTTTAGAAAAAAGCATTCTTTGACGAATCTAACGGTACTAATTTATTTGCTATTGGATTAGACATAAGAACAGAAATTAAATATTATTAAGCAAAATACTGGATATTTTATTTATTTATGACAAGTGCGCCATGGACAGCCGTGATGCATAATAATTTGCAACTGTTTTTATCAAGTGCTTTGTTTTCCAAAGAACAGAAGCATGTTATGATATCTTTTGTTCTATGGAGTGTATCGGAGTGTAAGTCAGATTAGGTTGTTGCATATATTTTTCCTTATCGCGCTATATAGCTGTTCTCTTTGGTGGCAGAAATCGGGATAATGCACGGATGCCATAAGATATTACGTACCTGAAATGGTGTGTGTGTGTGTGTGTGTGTGATGTGTGTGTGTTATGTGTGTGTTATGTGTGTGATGTGTGTGTGATGTGTGTGTGATGTGTGTATGAGGCGTGTGTGAGGCGTGTGTGAGGCGTGTGTGAGGCGTGTGTGAGGCGTGTGTGAAGCATGTGTGAGGTGTGTGTGAGGTGTGTGTGAGGTGTGTGTGAGGTGTATGTGAGGTGTGTGAGAGGTGTGTGTGAGGCGCGTGTGAGGCGCGTGTGAGGCGCGTGTGAGGCGCGTGTGAGGCGTGTGTGAGGCGTGTGGGAGGCGTGTGGGAGGCGTGTGGGAGGCGTGTGGGAGGCGTGTGGGAGGCGTGTTGGAGGCGTGTTGGAGGCGTGTGGGAGGCGTATGGGAGGCGTGTGGGAGGCGTGTGGGAAACGAGTGTGAGGCGTGTGGGAGGCGTGTGTGAAGTTTGTATGAGACGTATGTGAGGCGTGAATGAGGCGTGTGTGAGGCTTGTGTGTGGCGTATGTGAGGCGTGTGTGAGGCGTGTTTGAGGCGTGTGTGAGGCGTGTGTGAGGCGTGTTTGAGGCTTGTGTGAGGCGTGTGGGAGGCGTGAATGAGGTGTGTGTGAGTCTTGGGTGAAGCGTGTGTGAGGGGTGTGTGAGGCGTGTGTGAGGCGTGTGGGAGGCGTGTGGGGGGCGTGTGGGAAACGAGTGTGAGGCGTGTGGGAGGCGTGAATGAGGCGTGTGTGAGGCTTGTGTAAGGCGTATGTGAGGCGTGTGTGAGGCGTGTGAGAGTCTTGTGGGAGGCGTGTGGTAAACGAGTGTGAGGCGTGTGGGAGGCGTGAATGAGGTGTGTGTGAGTCTTGGGTGAAGCGTGTGTGAGGGGTGTGTGAGGCGTGTGTGAGGCGTGTGTGAGGCGTGTGGGAGGCGTGTGGGAGGCGTGTGGGAGGCGTGTGGGAGGCGTGTGGGAAGCGTGTTGGAGGCGTGTGGGAAGCGTGTTGGAGGCGTGTGGGAGGCGTGTGGGAGGCGTATGGGAGGCGTGTGGGAGGCGTGTGGGAAACGAGTGTGTGGCGTGTGGGAGGCGTGTGTGAGGCTTGTGTGAGGCGTATGTGAGGCGTGAATGAGGCGTGTGTGAGGCTTGTGTGAGGCGTATGTGAGGCGTGTGTGAGGCGTGTTTGAGGCGAGTTTGAGTGTGTGAGGCGTGTGTGAGGCGTGTGTGAGGCGTGTGTGAGGCGTGTGTGAGGCGTGTGTGAGGCGTGTGTGAGGCGTGTGTGAGGCGTGTGTGAGGCGTGTGGGAGGCGTGAATGAGGCGTGTGTGAGGCTTGGGTGAGGCTTGGATGAAGCTTGTGTGAGTCGTTTGTGAGGCGTGTGGGAGGAGTGTGGGAGTCTTGTGGGAGGCGTGTGGGAAGCGAGTGTGAGGCGTGTATGAGGCGTGAATGTGGCGTTTGTGAGGCTTGTGTGAGGCGTATGTGAGTCGTGTGTGATGCGTGTTTGAGGCGTGTTTGAGGCGTGTGTGAGACGTATGTGAGGCGTGTGTGAGGCGTGTTTGAGGCGTGTGTGAGCCGTGTGTGAGGCGTGTTTGAGGCGTGTGTGAGCCGTGTGTGAGGCGTTTGGGAGGCGTGAATGAGGTGTGTGTGAGTCTTGGGTGAGGCGTGTGTGAGGCGTGTGGGAGGCGTATCGGAGGCGTGTGTGAGGCGTGTTTGAGGCGTGTTTGAGGCGTGTGTGAGGCGTGGGTGAGGTGTGTGGGAGGCGTGAATGAGGCGTGTGTGAGTCTTGGGTGAAGCGTGTGTGAAGCGTGTGTGAGGCGTGTGTGAGGCGTGTGTGAGGCGTTTGTGAGGCGTGTGGGAGGCGTGTTGGAGTCTTGTGGGAGGCGTGTGGGAAGTGAGTGTGAGGCGTGTGGGAGGCGTGAATGAGGCGTGTGTGAGGCTTGTGTGAGGCGTATGTGAGGCGTGTGTGAAATGTGCGTTAGGCGTGTGTGAGGTGTGTTAGTTGTGTGTGAGGCGTGTGTGAGGTGTGTATGAGGTGTGTGTTAGGCGTGTGTGAGGCTTGAGTGAGGCTTGTGTGAGGCGTGAATGAGGTGTGTGTGAAATGTGTGTGGCGGGTGTGAGGCTTTTGTGAGGCGTGTTTGAGGCGTGTGTGAGGTGTGAATGAGGCGTGTGTGAGGCGTGTGTGAGGCGTGTGTGAGGCGTGTGTGAGGCGTTTGTGAGGCATGTGTGAGTCGTGTGTGAGGCGTGTGTGAGGCGTGTGTGAGGCGTGTGGGAGGCGTGTGTGAGGCGTGTGTGGGACGTGTGTGAGGCGTGTGTGAGGCGTGTGTGAGGCGTGTGTGAGGCGTGTGTGAGACGTGTGTGAGGCGTGTGTGAGGCGTGTGAGGCGTGTGTGAGGCGTGTGTGAGGCGTGTGTGAGGCGTGTGTGAGGCGTGTGTGAGGCGTGTGTGAGGCGTGTATGAGGCGTGTGTGAGGCGTGTGTGAGGCGTGTGTGAGGCGTGTGTGATGCGTGTGGGAGGCGTGGGGGAGGCGTGTGGGAAGCGTGTGGGAAGCGTGTGGGGGGCGTGTGGGAGGCATGTGGGAGGCGTGTGGGGGCATAGGGGAGTCGTCTGGGGGGCATATGGGAGGCGTGTTGGAGGCGTGTGGGAGGCGTGTGTGAGGCGTTTGTGAGGCGTGTGTGAGACATGTGTGAGGTGTTTGTGAGGCGTGTGTGAGGCGTGTGAAAGGTGTGTGTGATGCGTGTGTGAATCGTGTGTGAGGCGTGAGTGAGGCGTGTTTGAAGCGTAAAAGAGGTGTGTGTGAAGTGTGCGTGAGGCGTGTGTGAGGTGTGTTAGTTGTATGTGAGGCGCGTGTGAGGCTTGAGTGAGGCTTTGTGAGGCGTGAATGAGGTGTGTGTGAAGTGTGTGTGGCGTGTGTGAGGCTTGTGTGAGGCGTGAGTGAGGCGTGTGTGAGGCGTAAGAGAGGTGTGTGTGAAGTGTGCGTGAGGCGTGTGTGAGGTGTGTTAGTTGTGTGTGAGGCGTGTGTGAGGCTTGAGTGAGGCTTGAGTGAGACGTGAATGAGGTGTGTGTGAAGTGTGTGTGGCGTGTGTGAGGCTTGTGTGAGGCGTGTGTGAGGCGTGTGTGAGGCGTGAGAGTTTTCGCGTATTTTCCACTTTCCGGCCACTTCCGGTTTCACCGGAAATGGCCCCGGTTTTGAATTTTTAAAAAAAACACCCTGTATATTTTAAAATTTTTTTATTTCTGAGACAATTCTAGATCAGAACGTGACATTTTAAAAACTTTTTACATCTAATTCATTTTTTTAGAGCCACTTTTAAAATTGCATCTAGGTGGCTGTGATCAGACTCAAACTAATCCAAGGGCATTAGGTGATGTCAAAAAAATACAATCGTAAAGTTTTAGTTACTAGTATGAAAGACAGGAATAAGATAAGTTGACAAAATTACGTTTTCATTTTTAACTATTAATTTTCAAATGGCGACCCCTTTTTTACAACCACTTTTAGAAAAAAGCATTCTTTGACGAATCTAACGGTACTAATTTTTTTGCTATTGGATTAGACATAAGAACAGAAATTAAATATTATTAAGCAAAATACTGGATATTTTATTTATTTATGACAAGTGCGCCATGGACAGCCGTGATGCATAATAATTTGCAACTGTTTTTATCAATTGCTTTGTTTTCCAAAGAACAGAAGCATGTTATGATATCTTTTGTTCTATGGAGTGTATCGGAGTGTAAGTCAGATTAGGTTGTTGCATATATTTTTCCTTATCGCGCTATATAGCTGTTCTCTTTGGTGGCAGAAATCGGGATAATGCACGGATGCCATAAGATATTACGTACCTGAAATGTGTGTGTGTGTGTGTGTGTGTGTGTGTGTGTGTGTGTGTGTGTGTGTGTGTGTGATGTGTGTGTGTTATGTGTGTGTTATGTGTGTGATGTGTGTGTGATGTGTGTGTGATGTGTGTGTGATGTGTGTGTGATGTGTGTATGAGGCGTGTGTGAGGCGTGTGTGAGGCGTGTGAGAGGCGTGTGTGAGGCGTGTGTGAAGCGTGTGTGAGGTGTGTGTGAGGTGTGTGTGAGGTGTGTGTGAGGTGTGTGTGAGGTGTGTGAGAGGTGTGTGTGAGGCGCGTGTGTGGCGCGTGTGAGGCGGGTGTGAGGCTTGTGTGAGGCGTGTGTGAGGCGTGTGGGAGGCGTGTGGGAGGCGTGTAGGAGGCGTGTGGGAAGCGTGTTGGAGGCGTGTGGGAAGCGTGTTGGAGGCGTTTGGGAGGCGTATGGGAGGCGTGTGGGAGGCGTGTGGGAAACGAGTGTGTGGCGTGTGGGAGGCGTGTGTGAGGCTTGTGTGAGGCGTATGTGAGGCGTGAATGAGGCGTGTGTGAGGCTTGTGTGAGGCGTATGTGAGGCGTGTGTGAGACGTGTTTGAGGCGAGTTTGAGTGTGTGAGGCGTGTGTGAGGCGTGTGTGAGGCGTGTGTGAGGCGTGTGTGAGGCGTGTGTGAGGCGTGTGTGAGGCGTGTGTGAGGCGTGTGTGAGGCGTGTGGGAGGCGTGAATGAGGCGTGTGTGAGGCTTGGGTGAGTCTTGGATGAAGCTTGTGTGAGTCGTTTGTGAGGCGTGTGGGAGGAGTGTGGGAGTCTTGTGGGAGGCGTGTGGGAAGCGAGTGTGAGGCGTGTATGAGGCGTGAATGAGGCGTTTGTGAGGCTTGTGTGAGGCGTATGTGAGTCGTGTGTGATGCGTGTTTGAGGCGTGTTTGAGGCGTGTGTGAGACGTATGTGAGGCGTGTGTGAGGCGTGTTTGAGGCGTGTGTGAGCCGTGTGTGAGGCGTGTGGGAGGCGTGAATGAGGTGTGTGTGAGTCTTGGGTGAGGCGTGTGTGAGGCGTGTGGGAGGCGTATCGGAGGCGTGTGTGAGGCGTGTTTGAGGCGTGTTTGAGGCGTGTGTGAGGCGTGGTTGAGGTGTGTGGGAGGCGTGAATGAGGCGTGTGTGAGTCTTGGGTGAAGGGTGTGTGAAGCGTGTGTGAGGCGTGTGTGAGGCGTGTGTGAGGCGAGTGTGAGGCGTGTGTGAGGCGTGTGTGAGGCGTGTGTGAGGCGTGTGTGAGGCGTGTGTGAGGCGTGTGTGAGGCGTGTGTGAGGCGTGTGTTAGGCGTGTTCGAGGCGAGTGCGAGGCGTGTGCGAGGCGTGTGCGAGGCGTGAGTGAGGCGTGTGGAAGGCGTGAAGGAGGTGTGTTAGGTGTGGGTGAGGCGTGTGTGAGGTGTGTGTGAGGTGTGTGTGAGGTGTGTGTGAGGTGTGTGTGAGGTGTGTGTGAGGTGTGTGAGGTGTGTGAGGTGTGTGTGAGGTGTGTGTGAGGTGTGTGTGAGGTGTGTGTGAGGTGTGTGTGAGGTGTGTGTGAGGTTTGTGTGAGATGTGTGTGAGGTGTGTGTGAGGTGTGTGTGAGGAGTGTGTGAGGTTTGTGTGAGGTGTGTGTGAGGTGTGTGTGTGGTATATGTGAGGTGTGTGTGAGGAGTGTGTGATGTGTGTGTGATGTGTGTGTGATGTGTGTGTGATGTGTGTGTGTGTGTGTGTGTAAATATTTTAAGATTTAATTAATATCTCCAGAGAGTAACTCGGCCAAAAATTTTGAAGTACCTTGAATATATATAAATATGTTCATAGAATCCGCTTTTATCTAATATTTAAACATGAACTTAAACAAAATTCGTTACACGCACTGTTGCAGGACCCTGTTCTAAAGTTACTTTATAAATTATGCTGTAAAATTTAGCCCATTTCTAGTTTTTCAGTTTTAGTTCCGAACTTTCGAATGTACAATGGCGCATAAAAATTTGAAGTTCTCCAGAGTTCAGCGTTTGGTGAACTTAGTTAGGGAGAAAGATTGTGAAATACTGCAGTAATTAAATTATCCAAATTTTGAAACCACAAAAGCAACAAATACGAAACGAATCAACCCAGGAACCTTAAAAAATAATTTTTTCCATGTTTATATATTCTAGTAGAAACATCGATATTTAAAGTTAATACATTAAATATTTGAAATAAAAGTGAACACACTTCGCCAATAAAGATTTAAACATCAGCCTTGTTTTAACCGACTACTAAAAATAAGTAGTTTTCAATTCCATCTTAATCGTTAATATCGTGATGATTTCAAAACTAAAAATGTAATTTAAAAAAACTTCCTTCTAAAAAAATGCTAAAAATTTTTGAAATCGGCGCCAAATTATTTAATAAAAAAATGTGGATAACAAAAAAAAAGATAACTTGAACCATAGAATATTAAAACAATCACACATAAAATTCATGTAAATTTTACAACTAACTTTATTTGTAATTGCTTTCTTACTCTAAGTAGTTTATATCTTGTTTTAGTAGTAATTTAGCATTTACTTTCAATAAAAATATATAAGAACTTTTTTAAAGACGGTTTGATTTTACTTTTTTTTTCCTCTGTCATTTCTTAAACATTAATTTTTTATTTTATTTCGAAGAATATGGAAAGATTAAAGAAATTATAAAATTTTTGTAAAAAAATTAAACCGACTTCTAAAAGTGTGATAAAAAGTGAAAAATAATTATAAATTTTTATATGAAATTGAAATTTTTGAAGTCGGTGCCAAATCAATACCAGACAAAATTTGATAAACAGATTAAAAATACTTTATTTGTAATTGGTTTCTTACAATAATTTGTATATATTTGTAGTTATTTATTTCATTTAGAAATAATTTGTAGCCGACTTCAAAAATTTCAATTTCATATAAAAATTTATAGTTATTTTTCACTTTTTAGCGCACTTTTAGAAGTCGGTCCAATTTCTTTGAAAAAAATTTTATTTTTCGATTTTTAATTTTGAATTGATTATGATATCCATAAATTATTTGAACTAAGTACTAATCGAGACTAGTGTACCTCGCAATGACTCCAAGATGGCAAAAAAGTACCTATTTTATCCAAAGTTGTAAATCTCCCTAAAATGAACCACTAAAAATCCTTTGATTCTTAGAGTTCTCCAAATACCAGTGAAATTGTGTCAAACAAATATTTAGTCTGTCATAGTAAATCCACTATACCGGGTGTCAACGAATCTATTAGACAAGTCATAATTTCTAAAGTATCATGTGAATCGAAATGAGAATTGGTACAGGTAAATGGTATGTGAAGGGGAGAGTTTTCGCGTATTTTCCACTTTCCGGCCACTTCCGGTTTCACCGGAAATGGCCCCGGTTTTGAATTAAAAAAAAAAACACTCTGTATATTTTAAAATTTTTTTATTTCTGAGACAATTCTAGATCAGAACGTGACATTTTAAAAACTTTTTACATCTAATTCATTTTTTTAGAGCCACTTTTAAAATTGCATCTAGGTGGCTGTGATCAGACTCAAACTAATCCAAGGGCATTAGGTGATGTCAAAAAAATACAATCGTAAAGTTTTAGTTACTAGTATGAAAGACAGGAATAAGATAAGTTGACAAAATTACGTTTTCATTTTTAACTATTAATTTTCAAATGGCGACCCCTTTTTGACAACCACTTTTAGAAAAAAGCATTCTTTGACGAATCTAACGGTACTAATTTATTTGCTATTGGATTAGACATAAGAACAGAAATTAAATATTATTAAGCAAAATACTGGATATTTTATTTATTTATGACAAGTGCGCCATGGACAGCCGTGATGCATAATAATTTGCAACTGTTTTTATCAAGTGCTTTGTTTTCCAAAGAACAGAAGCATGTTATGGTATCTTTTGTTCTATGGAGTGTATCGGAGTGTAAGTCAGATTAGGTTGTTGCATATATTTTTCCTTATCGCGCTATATAGCTGTTCTCTTTGGTGGCAGAAATCGGGATAATGCACGGATGCCATAAGATATTACGTACCTGAAATGGTGTGTGTGTGTGTGTGTGTGTGTGTGTGTGTGATGTGTGTGTGTTATGTGTGTGTTATGTGTGTGATGTGTGTGTGATGTGTGTGTGATGTGTGTATGAGGCGTGTGTGAGGCGTGTGTGAGGCGTGTGTGAGGCGTGTGTGAGGCGTGTGTGAGGCGTGTGTGAAGCGTGTGTGAGGTGTGTGTGAGGTGTGTGTGAGGCGTGTGTGAGGCGTGTGTGAGGCGTGTGTGAGGCGTGTTTGAGGCGTGTGTGAGCCGTGTGTGAGGCGTGTGGGAGGCGTGAATGAGGTGTGTGTGAGTCTTGGGTGAGGCGTGTGTGAGGCGTGTGGGAGGCGTATCGGAGGCGTGTGTGAGGCGTGTTTGAGGCGTGTTTGAGGCGTGTGTGAGGCGTGGGTGAGGTGTGTGGGAGGCGTGAATGAGGCGTGTGTGAGTCTTGGGAGAAGCGTGTGTGAAGCGTGTGTGAGGCGTGTGTGAGGCGTGTGTGAGGCGTGTGTGAGGCGTTTGTGAGGCGTGTTGGAGTCTTGTGGGAGGCGTGTGGGAAGTGAGTGTGAGGCGTGTGGGAGGCGTGAATGAGGCGTGTGTGAGGCTTGTGTGAGGCGTATGTGAGGCGTGTGTGTGGCGTGTTTGAGGCGTGTTTGAGGCGTGTGTGAGGCGTGTTTGAGGCTTGTGTGAGGCGTGTGGGAGGCGTGAATGAGATGTGTGTGAGGCTTGTGTGAGGCGTATGTGAAGCGTGTGTGAGGCGTGTGTGAGGCGTGTGTGAGGCGTGTGTGAGGCGTGTGTGAGGCGTGTGTGAGGCGTGTGTGAGGCGTGTGTGGGTCGTGTGTGAGGCGTGTGTGAGGCGTGTGTGAGGCTTGTGTGAGGCGTATGTGAAACGTGTGTGAGGCGTGTTTGAGGCGTGTGTGAGGCGTGTGTGAGGCGTGTGGGAAGTGAGTGTGAGGCGTGTGGGAGGCGTGAATGAGGCGTGTGTGAGGCTTGTGTGAGGCGTATGTGAAGCGTGTGTGAGGCGTGTGTGAGGCGTGTGTGAGGCGTGTGTGAGGCGTGTGTGAGGCGTGTGTGAGGCGTGTGTGAGGCGTGTGTGAGGCGTGTGTGAGGCGTGTGTGAGGCGTGTGTGAGGCGTGTGTGAGGCGTGTGTGAGGCGCGTGTGAGGCGTGTGTGAGGCGTGTGTGAGGCGTGTGTGAGGCGTGTGTGAGGCGTGTGGGAGGCGTGTGTGAGGCGTGTGGGAGGCGTGTGTGATGCGTGTGGGAGGCGTGTGGGAGGCGTGTGTGAGGCGTGTGTGAGGCGTGTGTGAGGCGTGTGTGAGGCGTGTGTGAAGCGTGTGTGAGGCGTGTGTGAGGCGTGTGTGAGGCGTGTGTGAGGCGTGTGAGAGGCGTGTGTGAGGCGTGTGTGAGGCGTGTGTGAGGCGTGTGTGAGGCGTGTGTGAGGCGTGTGTGAGGCGTGTGTGAGGCGTGTGTGAGGCGTGTGTGAGGCGTGTGTGAGGCGTGTGTGAGGCGTGTATGAGGCGTGTATGAGGCGTGTGTGAGGCGTGTGTGAGGCGTGTGTGAGGCGTGTGTGATGCGTGTGGGAGGCGTGTGGGAAGCGTGTGGGGGGCGTGTGGGAGGCGTGTGGGAGGCGTGTGGGGGCATATGGGAGTCGTGTGGGGGGCATATAGGAGGCGTGTGGGAGGCGTGTGGGAAACGAGTGTGAGGCGTGTGGGAGACGTGAATGAGGCGTGTGTGAGGCTTGTGTAAGGCGTATGTGAGGCGTGTGTGAGGCGTGTAAGAGTCTTGTGGGAGGCGTGTGGGAAACGAGTGTGAGGCGTGTGGGAGGCGTGAATGAGGCGTATTTGAGGCTTAAGTGAAGCGTGTGTGAAGCGTATGCGAGGCGAGTGTGAGGCGTGTGTGAGGCGCGTGTGAGGCGTGTGTGAGGCGTGTGTGAGGCGTGTGTGAGGCGTGTGTGAGGCGTGTGTGAGGCGTGTGTGAGGCGTGTGTGAGGCGTGTGTGAGGCGTGTGTGAGGCGTGTGTGAGGCGTGTGTGAGGCGTGTGTGAGGCGTGTGTGAAACGTGTGTGAGGCGTGTGTGAGGCGTGTGTGAGGCGTGTGTGAAACGTGTGTGAAACGTGTGTGAGGCGTGTTTGAGACGTGTGTGAGGCGTGTGTGAGGCGTGTGTGAGGCGTGTGCGAGGCGTGTGCGAGGCGTGAGTGAGGCGTGTGGAAGTCGTGAGGGAGTTGTGTTTGGTGTTGGTGAGGCGTGTGTGAGGTGTGTGAGGCGTGTGTGAGGCGTGTGTGAGGCGTGTGTGAGGCGTGTGTGAGGCGTGTGTGAGGCGTGTGTGAGGCGTGTGTGAGGCGTGTGTGAGGCGTGTGTGAGGCGTGTGTGAGGCGTGTGTGAGGCGTGTGTGAGGCGAGTGTGAGGCGTGTGTGAGGCTTGTGTGAGGCGTGTGTGAGGCGTGTGTGAGGCGTGTGTGAGGCGAGTGTGAGGCGTGTGTGAGGCGTGTGTGAGGCGTGTGTGAGGCGTGTGTGAGGCGTGTGTGAGGCGTGTGTGAGGCGTGTGTGAGGCGTGTGTGAGGCGTGTGCGAGGCGAGTGCGAGGCGTGTGCGAGGCGTGTGCGAGGCGTGATTGAGGCGTGTGGAAGGCGTGAAGGAGGTGTGTTAGTTGTGGGTGAGGCGTGTGTGAGGTGTGTGTGAGGTGTGTGAGGTGTGTGTGAGGTGTGTGTGAGGTGTGTGTGAGGTGTGTGAGGTGTGTGAGGTGTGTGTGAGGTGTGTGTGAGGTGTGTGTGAGGTGTGTGTGAGGTGTGTGTGAGGTGTGTGTGAGGTGTGTGTGAGGTGTGTGTGAGGTTTGTGTGAGATGTGTGTGAGGTGTGTGTGAGGTGTGTGTAAGGAGTGTGTGAGGTTTGAGTGAGGCTTGTGTGAGGCGTGAATGAGGTGTGTGTGAAGTGTGTGTGGCGTGTGTGAGGCTTTTGTGAGGCGTGTTTGAGGCGTGTGTGAGGCGTGTGGGAGGTGTGAATGAGGCGTGTGTGAAGCGTGTGTGAGGCGTGTGTGAGGCGTGTGTGAGGCGTGTGTGAGGCTTGAGTGAGGCTTGTGTGAGGCGTGAATGAGGTGTGTGTGAAGTGTGTATGGCGTGTGTGAGGCTTTTGTGAGGCGTGTTTGAGGCGTGTGTGAGGCGTGTGGGAGGTGTGAATGAGGCGTGTGTGAAGCGTGTGTGAGGCGTGTGTGATGCGTGTGTGAGGCGTGTGTGAGGCGTGTGTGAGGCGTTTGTGAGGCGTGTGTGAGGCGTGTGTGAGGCATGTGTGAGGCGTGTGTGAGGCGTGTGTGAGGCGTGTGTGAGGCGTGTGTGAGACGTGTGTGAGGCGTGTGTGAGGCGTGTGTGAGGCGTGTGTGAGACGTGTGTGAGGCGTGTGTGAGACGTGTGTGAGGCGTGTGCGAGGCGTGTGAGGCGTGTGTGAGGCGTGTGTGAGGCGTGTGTGAGGCGTGTGTGAGACGTGTGTGAGGCGTGTGTGAGGCGTGTGTGAGGCGTGTGTGAGGCGTGTGTGAGGCGTGTATGAGGCGTGTGTGAGGCGTGTGTGAGGCGTGTGTGATGCGTGTGGGAGGCGTGGGGGAGGCGTGTGGGAAGCGTGTGGGAAGCGTGTGGGGGGCGTGTGAGAGGCATGTGGGAGGCGTGTGGGGGCATAGGGGAGTCGTCTGGGGGGCATATGGGAGGCGTGTGGGAGGCGTGTAAGAGGCGTGTGTGAGGCGTTTGTGAGGCGTGTGTGAGACATGTGTGAGGTGTTTGTGAGGCGTGTGTGAGGCGTGTGAAAGGTGTGTGTGATGCGTGTGTGAATCGTGTGTGAGGCGTGAGTGAGGCGTGTGTGAAGCGTAAAAGAGGTGTGTGTGAAGTGTGCGTGAGGCGTGTGTGAGGTGTGTTAGTTGTATGTGAGGCGCGTGTGAGGCTTGAGTGAGGCTTGTGTGAGGCGTGAATGAGGTGTGTGTGAAGTGTGTGTGGCGTGTGTGAGGCTTGTGTGAGGCGTGAGTGAGGCGTGTGTGAGGCGTAAGAGAGGTGTGTGTGAAGTGTGCGTGAGGCGTGTGTGAGGTGTGTTAGTTGTGTGTGAGGCTTGAGTGAGGCTTGAGTGAGACGTGAATGAGGTGTGTGTGAAGTGTGTGTGGCGTGTGTGAGGCTTGTGTGAGGCGTGTGTGAGGCGTGTGTGAGGCGTGAGAGTTTTCGCGTATTTTCCACTTTCCGGCCACTTCCGGTTTCACCGGAAATGGCCCCGGTTTTGAATTTTTAAAAAAAACACCCTGTATATTTTAAAATTTTTTTATTTCTGAGACAATTCTAGATCAGAACGTGACATTTTAAAAACTTTTTACATCTAATTCATTTTTTTAGAGCCACTTTTAAAATTGCATCTAGGTGGCTGTGATCAGACTCAAACTAATCCAAGGGCATTAGGTGATGTCAAAAAAATACAATCGTAAAGTTTTAGTTACTAGTATGAAAGACAGGAATAAGATAAGTTGACAAAATTACGTTTTCATTTTTAACTATTAATTTTCAAATGGCGACCCCTTTTTTACAACCACTTTTAGAAAAAAGCATTCTTTGACGAATCTAACGATACTAATTTTTTTGCTATTGGATTAGACATAAGAACAGAAATTAAATATTATTAAGCAAAATACTGGATATTTTATTTATTTATGACAAGTGCGCCATGGACAGCCGTGATGCATAATAATTTGCAACTGTTTTTATCAAGTGCTTTGTTTTCCAAAGAACAGAAGCATGTTATGATATCTTTTGTTCTATGGAGTGTATCGGAGTGTAAGTCAGATTAGTTTGTTGCATATATTTTTCCTTATCGCGCTATATAGCTGTTCTCTTTGGTGGCAGAAATCGGGATAATGCACGGATGCCATAAGATATTACGTACCTGAAATGGTGTGTGTGTGTGTGTGTGTGTGTGTGATGTGTGTGTGTTATGTGTGTGTTATGTGTGTGATGTGTGTGTGATGTGTGTGTGATGTGTGTGTGATGTGTGTGTGATGTGTGTGTGATGTGTGTATGAGGCGTGTGTGAGGCGTGTGTGAGGCGTGTGTGAGGCGTGTGTGAGGCGTGTGTGAGGCGTGTGTGAAGCGTGTGTGAGGTGTGTGTGAGGTGTGTGTGAGGTGTGTGTGAGGTGTGTGAGAGGTGTGTGTGAGGCGCGTGTGAGGCGCGTGTGAGGCGCGTGTGAGGCTTGTGTGAGGCGTGTGTGAGGCGTGTGGGAGGCGTGTGGGAGGCGTGTGGGAGGCGTGTGGGAGGCGTGTGGGAAGCGTGTTGGAGGCGTGTGGGAAGCGTGTTGGAGGCGTGTGGGAGGCGTATGGGAGGCGTGTGGGAGGCGTGTGGGAGGCGTGTGGGAAACGAGTGTGTGGCGTGTGGGAGGCGTGTGTGAGGCTTGTGTGAGGCGTATGTGAGGCGTGAATGAAGCGTGTGTGAGGCTTGTGTGAGGCGTATGTGAGGCGTGTGTGAGGCGTGTTTGAGGCGAGTTTGAGTGTGTGAGGCGTGTGTGAAGCGTATGTGAGGCGTGTGTGAGGCGTGTGTGAGGCGTGTGTGAGGCGTGTGTGAGGCGTGTGTGAGGCGTGTGTGAGGCGTGTGGGAGGCGTGAATGAGGCGTGTGTGAGGCTTGGGTGAGGCTTGGATGAAGCTTGTGTGAGTCGTTTGTGAGGCGTGTGGGAGGAGTGTGGGAGTCTTGTGGGAGGCGTGTGGGAAGCGAGTGTGAGGCGTGTATGAGGCGTGAATGAGGCGTTTGTGAGTCTTGTGTGAGACGTATGTGAGTCGTGTGTGATGCGTGTTTGAGGCGTGTTTGAGGCGTGTGTGAGACGTATGTGAGGCGTGTGGGAGGCGTGTTTGAGGCGTGTGTGAGCCGTGTGGGAGGCGTATCGGAGGCGTGTGTGAGGCGTGTTTGAGGCGTGTTTGAGGCGTGAGTGAGGCGTGGTTGAGGTGTGTGGGAGGCGTGAATGAGGCGTGTGTGAGTCTTGGGTGAAGCGTGTGTGAAGCGTGTGTGAGGCGTGTGTGAGGCGTGTGTGAGGCGTGTGTGAGGCGTGTGTGAGGCGTGTGTGAGGCGTGTGTGAGGCGTGTGTGAGGCGTGTGTGAGGCGTGTGTGAGGCGTGTGTGAAACGTGTGTGAGGCGTGTGTGAGGCGTGTGTGAGGCGTGTGTGAAACGTGTGTGAGGCGTGTTTGAGACGTGTGTGAGGCGTGTGTGAGGCGTGTGTGAGGCGTGTGCGAGGCGTGTGCGAGGCGTGAGTGAGGCGTATGTGAGGCTTAAGTGAAGCGTGTGTGAAGCGTATGCGAGGCGAGTGTGAGGCGTGTGTGAGGCGCGTGTGAGGCGTGTGTGAGGCGTGTGTGAGGCGTGTGTGAGGCGTGTGTGAGGCGTGTGTGAGGCGTGTGTGAGGCGTGTGTGAGGCGTGTGTGAGGCGTGTGTGAGGCGTGTGTGAAACGTGTGTGAGGCGTGTGTGAGGCGTATGTGAGGCTTAAGTGAAGCGTGTGTGAAGCGTATGCGAGGCGAGTGTGAGGCGTGTGTGAGGCGCGTGTGAGGCGTGTGTGAGGCGTGTGTGAGGCGTGTGTGAGGCGTGTGTGAGGCGTGTGTGAGGCGTGTTTGAGACGTGTGTGAGGCGTGTGTGAGGCGTGTGTGAGGCGTGTGCGAGGCGTGTGCGAGGCGTGAATGAGGCGTATGTGAGGCTTAAGTGAAGCGTGTGTGAAGCGTATGCGAGGCGAGTGTGAGGCGTGTGTGAGGCGCGTGTGAGGCGTGTGTGAGGCGTGTGTGAGGCGTGTGTGAGGCGTGTGTGAGGCGTGTGTGAGGCGTGTGTGAGGCGTGTGTGAGGCGTGTGTGAGGCGTGTGTGAGGCGTGTGTGAAACGTGTGTGAGGCGTGTGTGAGGCGTGTGTGAGGCGTGTGTGAAACGTGAGTGAGGCGTGTTTGAGACGTGTGTGAGGCGTGTGTGAGGCGTGTGTGAGGCGTGTGCGAGGCGTGTGCGAGGCGTGAGTGAGGCGTGTGGAAGTCGTGAGGGAGTTGTTTTTGGTGTTGGTTAGGCGTGTGTGAGGTGTGTGAGGCGTGTGTGAGGCGTGTGTGAGGCGTGTGTGAGGCGTGTGTGAGGCGTGTGTGAGGCGTGTGTGAGGCGTGTGTGAGGCGTGTGTGAGGCGAGTGTGAGGCGTGTGTGAGGCTTGTGTGAGGCGTGTGTGAGGCGTGTGTGAGGCGTGTGTGAGGCGAGTGTGAGGCGTGTGTGAGGCGTGTGTGAGGCGTGTGTGAGGCGTGTGTGAGGCGTGTGTGAGGCGTGTGTGAGGCGTGTGTGAGGCGTGTGTGAGGCGTGTGCGAGGCGAGTGCGAGGCGTGTGCGAGGCGTGTGCGAGGCGTGATTGAGGCGTGTGGAAGGCGTGAAGGAGGTGTGTTAGGTGTGGGTGAGGCGTGTGTGAGGTGTGTGTGAGGTGTGTGAGGTGTGTGTGAGGTGTGTGTGAGGTGTGTGTGAGGTGTGTGAGGTGTGTGAGGTGTGTGTGAGGTGTGTGTGAGGTGTGTGTGAGGTGTGTGTGAGGTGTGTGTGAGGTGTGTGTGAGGTTTGTGTGAGATGTGTGTGAGGTGTGTGTGAGGTGTGTGTAAGGAGTGTGTGAGGTTTGTGTGAGGTGTGTGTGGGGTGTGTGTGTGGTATATGTGAGGTGTGTGTGAGGAGTGTGTGATGTGTGTGTGATGTGTGTGTGATGTGTGTGTGATGTGTGTGTGTGTGTGTGTGTGTAAATATTTTAAGATTTAATTAATATCTCCAGAGAGTAACTCGGCCAAAAATTTTGAAGTACCTTGAATATATATAAATATGTTCATAGAATCCGCTTTTATCTAATATTTAAACATGAACTTAAACAAAATTCGTTACACGCACTGTTGCAGGACCCTGTTCTAAATTTACTTTATAAATTATGCTGTAAAATTTAGCCCATTTCTAGTTTTTCAGTTTTAGTTCCGAACTTTCGAATGTACAATGGCGCATAAAAATTTGAAGTTCTCCAGAGTTCAGCGTTTGGTGAACTTAGTTAGGGAGAAAGATTGTGAAATACTGCAGTAATTAAATTATCCAAATTTTGAAACCACAAAAGCAACAAATACGAAACGAATCAACCCAGGAACCTTAAAAAATAATTTTTTCCATGTTTATATATTCTAGTAGAAACATCGATATTTAAAGTTAATACATTAAATATTTGAAATAAAGGTGAACACACTTCGCCAATAAAGATTTAAACATCAGCCTTGTTCTAACCGACTACTAAAAATAAGTAGTTTTCAATTCCATCTTAATCGTTAATATCGTGATGATTTCAAAACTAAAAATGTAATTTAAAAAAACTTCCTTCTAAAAAAATGCTAAAAATTTTTGAAATCGGCGCCAAATTATTTAATAAAAAAATGTGGATAACAAAAAAAAAGATAACTTGAACCATAGAATATTAAAACAATCACACATAAAACTCATGTAAATTTTACAACTAACTTTATTTGTAATTGCTTTCTTACTCTAAGTAGTTTATATCTTGTTTTAGTAGTAATTTAGCATTTACTTTCAATAAAAATATATAAGAACTTTTTTAAAGACGGTTTGATTTTACTTTTTTTTTTCCTCTGTCATTTCTTAAACATTAATTTTTTATTTTATTTCGAAGAATATGGAAAGATTAAAGAAATTATAAAATTTTTGTAAAAAAATTAAACCGACTTCTAAAAGTGTGATAAAAAGTGAAAAATAATTATAAATTTTTATATGAAATTGAAATTTTTGAAGTCGGCGCCAAATCAATACCAGACAAAATTTGATAAACAGATTAAAAATACTTTATTTGTAATTGGTTTCTTACAATAATTTGTATATATTTGTAGTTATTTATTTCATTTAGAAATAATTTGTAGCCGACTTCAAAAATTTCAATTTCATATAAAAATTTATAGTTATTTTTCACTTTTTAGCGCACTTTTAGAAGTCGGTCCAATTTCTTTGAAAAAAATTTTATTTTTCGATTTTTAATTTTGAATTGATTATGATATCCATAAATTATTTGAACTAAGTACTAATCGAGACTAGTGTACCTCGCAATGACTCCAAGATGGCAAAAAAGTACCTATTTTATCCAAAGTTGTAAATCTCCCTAAAATGAACCACTAAAAATCCTTTGATTCTTAGAGTTCTCCAAATACCAGTGAAATTGTGTCAAACAAATATTTAGTCTGTCATAGTAAATCCACTATACCGGGTGTCAACGAATCTATTAGACAAGTCATAATTTCTAAAGTATCATGTGAATCGAAATGAGAATTGGTACAGGTAAATGGTATGTGAAGGGGAGAGTTTTCGCGTATTTTCCACTTTCCGGCCACTTCCGGTTTCACCGGAAATGGCCCCGGTTTTGAATTTTAAAAAAAAACACCCTGTATATTTTAAAATTTTTTTTATTTCTGAGATAATTCTAGATCAGAACGTGACATTTTAAAAACTTTTTACATCTAATTCATTTTTTTAGAGCCACTTTTAAAATTGCATCTAGGTGGCTGTGATCAGACTCAAACTAATCCAAGGGCATTAGGTGATGTCAAAAAAATACAATCGTAAAGTTTTAGTTACTAGTATGAAAGACAGGAATAAGATAAGTTGACAAAATTACGTTTTCATTTTTAACTATTAATTTTCAAATGGCGACCCCTTTTTTACAACCACTTTTAGAAAAAAGCATTCTTTGACGAATCTAACGGTACTAATTTATTTGCTATTGGATTAGACATAAGAACAGAAATTAAATATTATTAAGCAAAATACTGGATATTTTATTTATTTATGACAAGTGCGCCATGGACAGCCGTGATGCATAATAATTTGCAACTGTTTTTATCAAGTGCTTTGTTTTCCAAAGAACAGAAGCATGTTATGATATTTTTTGTTCTATGGAGTGTATCGGAGTGTAAGTCAGATTAGGTTGTTGCATATATTTTTCCTTATCGCGCTATATAGCTGTTCTCTTTGGTGGCAGAAATCGGGATAATGCACGGATGCCATAAGATATTACGTACCTGAAATGGTGTGTGTGTGTGTGTGTGTGTGATGTGTGTGTGTTATGTGTGTGTTATGTGTGTGATGTGTGTGTGATGTGTGTGTGATGTGTGTATGAGGCGTGTGTGAGGCGTGTGTGAGGCGTGTGTGAGGCGTGTGTGAAGCGTGTGTGAGGTGTGTGTGAGGTGTGTGTGAGGTGTGTGTGAGGTGTGTGTGAGGTGTGTGAGAGGTGTGTGTGAGGCGCGTGTGAGGCGCGTGTGAGGCGCGTGTGAGGCGCGTGTGAGGCTTGTGTGAGGCGTGTGTGAGGCGTGTGGGAGGCGTGTGGGAGGCGTGTGGGAGGCGTGTTGGAGGCGTGTTGGAGGCGTGTGGGAGGCGTATGGGAGGCGTGTGGGAGGCGTGTGGGAAACGAGTGTGAGGCGTGTGGGAGGCGTGTGTGAAGCTTGTATGAGACGTATGTGAGGCGTGAATGAGGCGTGTGTGAGGCTTGTGTGAGGCGTATGTGAGGCGTGTGTGAGGCGTGTTTGAGGCGTGTGTGAGGCGTGTGTGAGGCGTGTTTGAGGCTTGTGTGAGGCGTGTGGGAGGCGTGAATGAGGTGTGTGTGAGTCTTGGGTGAAGCGTGTGTGAGGGGTGTGTGAGGCGTGTGTGAGGCGTGTGGGAGGCGTGTGGGGGGCGTGTGGGAAACGAGTGTGAGGCGTGTGGGAGGCGTGAATGAGGCGTGTGTGAGGCTTGTGTAAGGCGTATGTGAGGCGTGTGTGAGGCGTGTGAGAGTCTTGTGGGAGGCGTGTGGTAAACGAGTGTGAGGCGTGTGGGAGGCGTGAATGAGGTGTGTGTGAGTCTTGGGTGAAGCGTGTGTGAGGGGTGTGTGAGGCGTGTGTGAGGCGTGTGTGAGGCGTGTGTGAGGCGTGTGGGAGGCGTGTGGGAGGCGTGTGGGAGGCGTGTGGGAGGCGTGTGGGAGGCGTGTGGGAGGCGTGTGGGAAGCGTGTTGGAGGCGTGTGGGAAGCGTGTTGGAGGCGTGTGGGAGGCGTGTGGGAGGCGTATGGGAGGCGTGTGGGAGGCGTGTGGGAAACGAGTGTGTGGCGTGTGGGAGGCGTGTGTGAGGCTTGTGTGAGGCGTATGTGAGGCGTGAATGAGGCGTGTGTGAGGCTTGTGTGAGGCGTATGTGAGGCGTGTGTGAGGCGTGTTTGAGGCTAGTTTGAGTGTGTGAGGCGTGTGTGAGGCGTGTGTGAGGCGTGTGTGAGGCGTGTGTGAGGCGTGTGTGAGGCGTGTGTGAGGCGTGTGTGAGGCGTGTGTGAGGCGTGTGTGAGGCGTGTGTGAGGCGTGTGTGAGGCGTGTGTGAGGCGTGTGTGAGGCGTGTGTGAGGCGTGTGTGAGGCGTGTGTGAGGCGTGTGTGAGGCGTGTGTGAGGCGTGTGTGAGGCGTGTGGGAGGCGTGAATGAGGCGTGTGTGAGGCTTGGGTGAGGCTTGGATGAAGCTTGTGTGAGTCGTTTGTGAGGCGTGTGGGAGGAGTGTGGGAGTCTTGTGGGAGGCGTGTGGGAAGCGAGTGTGAGGCGTGTATGAGGCGTGAATGTGGCGTTTGTGAGGCTTGTGTGAGGCGTATGTGAGTCGTGTGTGATGCGTGTTTGAGGCGTGTTTGAGGCGTGTGTGAGACGTATGTGAGGCGTGTGTGAGGCGTGTTTGAGGCGTGTGTGAGCCGTGTGTGAGGCGTGTTTGAGGCGTGTGTGAGCCGTGTGTGAGGCGTGTGGGAGGCGTGAATGAGGTGTGTGTGAGTCTTGGGTGAGGCGTGTGTGAGGCGTGTGGGAGGCGTATCGGGGGCGTGTGTGAGGCGTGTTTGAGGCGTGTTTGAGGCGTGTGTGAGGCGTGGGTGAGGTGTGTGGGAGGCGTGAATGAGGCGTGTGTGAGTCTTGGGTGAAGCGTGTGTAAAGCGTGTGTGAGGCGTGTGTGAGGCGTGTGTGAGGCGTGTGTGAGGCGTTTGTGAGGCGTGTGGGAGGCGTGTTGGAATCTTGTGGGAGGCGTGTGGGAAGTGAGTGTGAGGCGTGTGGGAGGCGTGAATGAGGCGTGTGTGAGGCTTGTGTGAGGCGTATGTGAGGCGTGTGTGAGGCGTGTTTGAGGCGTGTTTGAGGCGTGTGTGAGGCGTGTGTGAGGCGTGTTTGAGGCTTGTGTGAGGCGTGTGGGAGGCGTGAATGAGGTGTGTGTGAGTCTTGGGTGAAGCGTGTGTGAGGCGTGTGTGAGGCGTGTGTGAGGCGTGTGTGAGGCGTGTGTGAGGCGTGTGTGGGTCGTGTGTGAGGCGTGTGTGAGGCGTGTGTGAGGCGTGTGGGAGGCGTGTGGGAGGCGTGTGGGAGGCGTGTGGGAGGCGTGTGGGAGGCGTGTGGGAGGCGTGTGGGAGGCGTGTGGGAGGCGTGTGGGAGGCGTGTGGGAGGCGTGTGGGAGGCGTGTGTGAGGCGTGTGGGAGGCGTGTGGGAGGCGTGTGGGAGGCGTGTGGGAGGCGTGTGGGAGGCGTGTGGGAGGCGTGTGGGAGGCGTGTGGGAGGCGTGTGTGAGGCGTGTGTGAGGCGTGTGTGAGGCGTGTGTGAGGCGTGTGTGAGGCGTGTGTGAGGCTTGTGTGAGCCGTGTGTGAGGCGTGTGTGAGGCCTGTGTGAGGCGTGTGTGAGGCGTGTGTGAGGCGTGTGTGAGGCGTGTGTGAGGCGTGTGTGAGGCGTGTGTGAGGCGTGTGTGTGGCGTGTGGGAGGCGTGTGGGGGGCGTGTGGGAGGCGTGTGGGAGGCGTGTAAGAGTCTTGTGGGAGGCGTGTGGGAAACGAGTGTGAGGCGTGTGGGAGGCGTGAATGAGGCGTGTTTGAGGCGTGTGTGAAGCGTGTGTGAGGCGAGTGTGAGGCGTGTGTGAGGCGTGTGTGAGGCGCGTGTGATTCGCGTGTGAGTCGCGTGTGAGGCGTGTGTGAGGCGTGTGTGAGGCGTGTGCGAGGAGTGTGCGAGGCGTGTGCGAGGCGTGAGTGAAGCGTGTGGAAGGCGTGAGGGAGGTGTGTTAGGTGTGGGTGAGGCGTGTGTGAGGTGTGTGTGAGGCGTGTGTGAGGCGTTTGTGAGGCGTGTGTGAGGCGTTTGTGAGGCGTGTGTCAGACATGTGTGAGGTGTTTGTGAGGCGTGTGGGAGGCGTGAATGAGGCGTGTGTGAGGCGTGAATGAGGCGTGTGTGAGGCTTGGGTGAAGCGTGTGTGAGGCGTGTTTGAGGCGTTTGTGAAACGTGTGTGAGATGTGTGTGAGGCGTTTGTGAGGCGTGTGTGAAGCGTGTGTGAGGCGTGTGTGAGGCCTGAGTGAGGCGTGTGTGAAGCGTGTGGGTGAGTTGTGGGTGAGGTGTGTGTGAGGTGTGTGTGAGGTGTGTGTGAGGCTTGTGTGAGGCGTATGTGAGGCGTGTGTGAGGCGTGTGTGAGGCGTGTGTGAGGCGTGTGTGAGGCGTGTGTGAGGCGTGTGTGAGGCGTGTGTGAGGCGTGTGTGAGGCGTGTTTTTGGCGTGTGGGAGGTGTGTGTGAGGTGTGTGTGAGGTGTGTGTGAGGTGTGTGTGAGGTGAGTGTGAGGTGAGTGTGATGCGTGTGTGAATCGTGTGTGACGCGTGAGTGAGGCGTGTGTGAAATATGCGTTAGGCGTGTGTGAGGTGTGTTAGTTGTGTGTGAGGCGTGTGTGAGGTGTGTATGAGGTGTGTGTTAGGCGTGTGTGAGGCTTGAGTGAGGCTTGTGTGAGGCGTGAATGAGGTGTGTGTGAAGTGTGTGTGGCGTGTGTGAGGCTTTTGTGAGGCGTGTTTGAGGCGTGTGTGAGGCGTGTGGGAGGTGTGAATGAGGCGTGTGTGAAGCGTGTGTGAGGCGTGTGTGAGGCGTGTGAGGCGTGTGTGAGGCGTGTGTGAGGCGTTTGTGAGGCGTGTGTGAGGCGTGTGTGAGGCATGTGTGAGGCGTGTGTGAGGCGTGTGTGAGGCGTGTGTGAGGCGTGTGTGAGGCGTGTGTGAGACGTGTGTGAGGCGTGTGTGAGGCGTGTGTGAGGCGTGTGTGAGGCGTGTGTGAGGCGTGTGTGAGACGTGTGTGAGGCGTGTGGGAGACGTGTGTGAGGCGTGTGCGAGGCGTGTGAGGCGTGTGTGAGGCGTGTGTGAGGCGTGTGTGAGGCGTGTGTGAGACGTGTGTGAGGCGTGTGTGAGGCGTGTGTGAGGCGTGTGTGAGGCGTGTGTGAGGCGTGTATGAGGCGTGTGTGAGGCGTGTGTGAGGCGTGTGTGATGCGTGTGGGAGGCGTGGGGGAGGCGTGTGGGAAGCGTGTGGGAAGCGTGTGGGGGGCGTGTGGGAGGCATGTGGGAGGCGTGTGGGGGCATAGGGGAGTCGTCTGGGGGGCATATGGGAGGCGTGTGCGAGGCGTGTAAGAGGCGTGTGTGAGGCGTTTGTGAGGCGTGTGTGAGACATGTGTGAGGTGTTTGTGAGGCGTGTGTGAGGCGTGTGAAAGGTGTGTGTGATGCGTGTGTGAATCGTGTGTGAGGCGTGAGTGAGGCGTGTGTGAAGCGTAAAAGAGGTGTGTGTGAAGTGTGCGTGAGGCGTGTGTGAGGTGTGTTAGTTGTATGTGAGGCGCGTGTGAGGCTTGAGTGAGGCTTGTGTGAGGCGTGAATGAGGTGTGTGTGAAGTGTGTGTGGCGTGTGTGAGGCTTGTGTGAGGCGTGAGTGAGGCGTGTGTGAGGCGTAAGAGAGGTGTGTGTGAAGTGTGCGTGAGGCGTGTGTGAGGTGTTTTAGTTGTGTGTGAGGCTTGAGTGAGGCTTGAGTGAGACGTGAATGAGGTGTGTGTGAAGTGTGTGTGGCGTGTGTGAGGCTTGTGTGAGGCGTGTGTGAGGCGTGTGTGAGGCGTGAGAGTTTTCGCGTATTTTCCACTTTCCGGCCACTTCCGGTTTCACCGGAAATGGCCCCGGTTTTGAATTTTTAAAAAAAACACCCTGTATATTTTAAAATTTTTTTATTTCTGAGACAATTCTAGATCAGAACGTGACATTTTAAAAACTTTTTACATCTAATTCATTTTTTTAGAGCCACTTTTAAAATTGCATCTAGGTGGCTGTGATCAGACTCAAACTAATCCAAGGGCATTAGGTGATGTCAAAAAAATACAATCGTAAAGTTTTAGTTACTAGTATGAAAGACAGGAATAAGATAAGTTGACAAAATTACGTTTTCATTTTTAACTATTAATTTTCAAATGGCGACCCCTTTTTTACAACCACTTTTAGAAAAAAGCATTCTTTGACGAATCTAACGGTACTAATTTTTTTGCTATTGGATTAGACATAAGAACAGAAATTAAATATTATTAAGCAAAATACTGGATATTTTATTTATTTATGACAAGTGCGCCATGGACAGCCGTGATGCATAATAATTTGCAACTGTTTTTATCAATTGCTTTGTTTTCCAAAGAACAGAAGCATGTTATGATATCTTTTGTTCTATGGAGTGTATCGGAGTGTAAGTCAGATTAGGTTGTTGCATATATTTTTCCTTATCGCGCTATATAGCTGTTCTCTTTGGTGGCAGAAATCGGGATAATGCACGGATGCCATAAGATATTACGTACCTGAAATGGTGTGTGTGTGTGTGTGTGTGTGTGTGTGTGTGTGTGTGATGTGTGTGTGTTATGTGTGTGTTATGTGTGTGATGTGTGTGTGATGTGTGTGTGATGTGTGTGTGATGTGTGTGTGATGTGTGTGTGATGTGTGTGTGATGTGTGTGTGATGTGTGTATGAGGCGTGTGTGAGGCGTGTGTGAGGCGTGTGTGAGGCGTGTGTGAGGCGTGTGTGAGGCGTGTGTGAAGCGTGTGTGAGGTGTGTGTGAGGTGTGTGTGAGGTGTGTGTCAGGTGTGTGAGAGGTGGGTGTGAGGCGCGTGTGAGGCGCGTGTGAGGCGCGTGTGAGGCTTGTGTGAGGCGTGTGTGAGGCGTGTGGGAGGCGTGTGGGAGGCGTGTGGGAGGCGTGTGGGAGGCGTGTGGGAAGCGTGTTGGAGGCGTGTGGGAAGCGTGTTGGAGGCGTGTGGGAGGCGTATGGGAGGCGTGTGGGAGGCGTGTGGGAAACGAGTGTGTGGCGTGTGGGAGGCGTGTGTGAGGCTTGTGTGAGGCGTATGTGAGGCGTGAATGAAGCGTGTGTGAGGCTTGTGTGAGGCGTATGTGAGGCGTGTGTGAGGCGTGTTTGAGGCGAGTTTGAGTGTGTGAGGCGTGTGTGAAGCGTGTGTGAGGCGTGTGTGAGGCGTGTGTGAGGCGTGTGTGAGGCGTGTGTGAGGCGTGTGTGAGGCGTGTGGGAGGCGTGAATGAGGCGTGTGTGAGGCTTGGGTGAGGCTTGGATGAAGCTTGTGTGAGTCGTTTGTGAGGCGTGTGGGAGGAGTGTGGGAGTCTTGTGGGAGGCGTGTGGGAAGCGAGTGTGAGGCGTGTATGAAACGTGAATGAGGCGTTTGTGAGTCTTGTCTGAGACGTATGTGAGTCGTGTGTGATGCGTGTTTGAGGCGTGTTTGAGGCGTGTGTGAGACGTATGTGAGGCGTGTGGGAGGCGTGTTTGAGGCGTGTGTGAGCCGTGTGGGAGGCGTATCGGAGGCGTGTGTGAGGCGTGTTTGAGGCGTGTTTGAGGCGTGTGTGAGGCGTGGTTGAGGTGTGTGGGAGGCGTGAATGAGGCGTGTGTGAGTCTTGGGTGAAGCGTGTGTGAAGCGTGTGTGAGGCGTGTGTGAGGCGTGTGTGAGGCGTGTGTGAGGCGTGTGTGAGGCGTGTGTGAGGCGTGTGTGAGGCGTGTGTGAGGCGTGTGTGAGGCGAGTGTGAGGCGTGTGTGAGGCTTGTGTGAGGCGTGTGTGAGGCGTGTGTGAGGCGTGTGTGAGGCGTGTGTGAGGCGTGTGTGAGGCGTGTGTGAGGCGTGTGTGAGGCGTGTGTGAGGCGTGTGCGAGGCGAGTGCGAGGCGTGTGCGAGGCGTGAGTGAGGCGTGTGGAAGGCGTGAAGGAGGTGTGTTAGGTGTGAGTGAGGCGTGTTTGAGGTGTGTGTGAGGTGTGTGAGGTGTGTGTGAGGTGTGTGTGAGGTATGTGTGAAATGTGTGTGAGGTGTGTGAGGTGTGTGAGGTGTGTGTGAGGTGTGTGTGAGGTGTGTGTGAGGTGTGTGTGAGGTGTGTGTGAGGTGTTTGTGAGGTTTGTGTGAGATGTGTGTGAGGTGTGTGTGAGGTGTGTGTGAGGAGTGTGTGAGGTTTGTGTGAGGTGTGTGTGAGGTGTGTGTGTGGTATATGTGAGGTGTGTGTGAGGAGTGTGTGATGTGTGTGTGATGTGTGTGTGATGTGTGTGTGATGTGTGTGTGTGTGTGTGTGTGTGTAAATATTTTAAGATTTAATTAATATCTCCAGAGAGTAACTCGGCCAAAAATTTTGAAGTACCTTGAATATATATAAATATGTTCATAGAATCCGCTTTTATCTAATATTTAAACATGAACTTAAACAAAATTCGTTACACGCACTGTTGCAGGACCCTGTTCTAAAGTTACTTTATAAATTATGCTGTAAAATTTAGCCCATTTCTAGTTTTTCAGTTTTAGTTCCGAACTTTCGAATGTACAATGGCGCATAAAAATTTGAAGTTCTCCAGAGTTCAGCGTTTGGTGAACTTAGTTAGGGAGAAAGATTGTGAAATACTGCAGTAATTAAATTATCCAAATTTTGAAACCACAAAAGCAACAAATACGAAACGAATCAACCCAGGAACCTTAAAAAATAATTTTTTCCATGTTTATATATTCTAGTAGAAACATCGATATTTAAAGTTAATACATTAAATATTTGAAATAAAGGTGAACACACTTCGCCAATAAAGATTTAAACATCAGCCTTGTTCTAACCGACTACTAAAAATAAGTAGTTTTCAATTCCATCTTAATCGTTAATATCGTGATGATTTCAAAACTAAAAATGTAATTTAAAAAAACTTCCTTCTAAAAAAATGCTAAAAATTTTTGAAATCGGCGCCAAATTATTTAATAAAAAAATGTGGATAACAAAAAAAAAGATAACTTGAACCATAGAATATTAAAACAATCACACATAAAACTCATGTAAATTTTACAACTAACTTTATTTGTAATTGCTTTCTTACTCTAAGTAGTTTATATCTTGTTTTAGTAGTAATTTAGCATTTACTTTCAATAAAAATATATAAGAACTTTTTTAAAGACGGTTTGATTTTACTTTTTTTTTTTCCTCTGTCATTTCTTAAACATTAATTTTTTATTTTATTTCGAAGAATATGGAAAGATTAAAGAAATTATAAAATTTTTGTAAAAAAATTAAACCGACTTCTAAAAGTGTGATAAAAAGTGAAAAATAATTATAAATTTTTATATGAAATTGAAATTTTTGAAGTCGGCGCCAAATCAATACCAGACAAAATTTGATAAACAGATTAAAAATACTTTATTTGTAATTGGTTTCTTACAATAATTTGTATATATTTGTAGTTATTTATTTCATTTAGAAATAATTTGTAGCCGACTTCAAAAATTTCAATTTCATATAAAAATTTATAGTTATTTTTCACTTTTTAGCGCACTTTTAGAAGTCGGTCCAATTTCTTTGAAAAAAATTTTATTTTTCGATTTTTAATTTTGAATTGATTATGATATCCATAAATTATTTGAACTAAGTACTAATCGAGACTAGTGTACCTCGCAATGACTCCAAGATGGCAAAAAAGTACCTATTTTATCCAAAGTTGTAAATCTCCCTAAAATGAACCACTAAAAATCCTTTGATTCTTAGAGTTCTCCAAATACCAGTGAAATTGTGTCAAACAAATATTTAGTCTGTCATAGTAAATCCACTATACCGGGTGTCAACGAATCTATTAGACAAGTCATAATTTCTAAAGTATCATGTGAATCGAAATGAGAATTGGTACAGGTAAATGGTATGTGAAGGGGAGAGTTTTCGCGTATTTTCCACTTTCCGGCCACTTCCGGTTTCACCGGAAATGGCCCCGGTTTTGAATTTTAAAAAAAAACACCCTGTATATTTTAAAATTTTTTTATTTCTGAGACAATTCTAGATCAGAACGTGACATTTTAAAAACATTTTACATCTAATTCATTTTTTTAGAGCCACTTTTAAAATTGCATCTAGGTGGCTGTGATCAGACTCAAACTAATCCAAGGGCATTAGGTGATGTCAAAAAAATACAATCGTAAAGTTTTAGTTACTAGTATGAAAGACAGGAATAAGATAAGTTGACAAAATTACGTTTTCATTTTTAACTATTAATTTTCAAATGGCGACCCCTTTTTGACAACCACTTTTAGAAAAAAGCATTCTTTGACGAATCTAACGGTACTAATTTATTTGCTATTGGATTAGACATAAGAACAGAAATTAAATATTATTAAGCAAAATACTGGATATTTTATTTATTTATGACAAGTGCGCCATGGACAGCCGTGATGCATAATAATTTGCAACTGTTTTTATCAAGTGCTTTGTTTTCCAAAGAACAGAAGCATGTTATGATATCTTTTGTTCTATGGAGTGTATCGGAGTGTAAGTCAGATTAGGTTGTTGCATATATTTTTCCTTATCGCGCTATATAGCTGTTCTCTTTGGTGGCAGAAATCGGGATAATGCACGGATGCCATAAGATATTACGTACCTGAAATGGTGTGTGTGTGTGTGTGTGTGTGTGTGTGTGTGTGTGTGATGTGTGTGTGTTATGTGTGTGTTATGTGTGTGATGTGTGTGTGATGTGTGTGTGATGTGTGTGTGATGTGTGTATGAGGCGTGTGTGAGGCGTGTGTGAGGCGTGTGTGAGGCGTGTGTGAGGCGTGTGTGAAGCGTGTGTGAGGTGTGTGTGAGGTGTGTGTGAGGTGTGTGTGAGGTGTGTGAGAGGTGTGTGTGAGGCGCGTGTGAGGCGCGTGTGAGGCGCGTGTGAGGCTTGTGTGAGGCGTGTGTGAGGCGTGTGGGAGGCGTGTGGGATGCGTGTGGGAGGCGTGTGGGAAACGAGTGTGAGGCGTGTGGGAGGCGTGAATGAGGCGTGTGTGGGGCTTGTGTGAGGCGTGTGTGAGGCGTGTGTGAGGCGTGTGGGAGGCGTGTGGGAGGCGTGTGGGAAGCGTGTTGGAGGCGTGTGGGAAGCGTGTTGGAGGCGTGTGGGAGGCGTGTGGGAGGCGTATGGGAGGCGTGTGGGAGGCGTGTGGGAAACGAGTGTGTGGCGTGTGGGAGGCGTGTGTGAGGCTTGTGTGAGGCGTATGTGAGGCGTGAATGAGGCGTGTGTGAGGCTTGTGTGAGGCGTATGAGAGGCGTGTGTGAGGCGTGTTTGAGGCGAGTTTGAGTGTGTGATGCGTGTGTGAGGCGTGTGTGAGGCGTGTGTGAGGCGTGTGTGAGGCGTGTGTGAGGTTTGTGTGAGGTGTGTGTGAGGTGTGTGTGTGGTATATGTGAGGTGTGTGTGAGGAGTGTGTGATGTGTGTGTGATGTGTGAGTGATGTGTGTGTGATGTGTGTGTGTGTGTGTGTGTGTGTGTAAATATTTTAAGATTTAATTAATATCTCCAGAGAGTAACTCGGCCAAAAATTTTGAAGTACCTTGAATATATATAAATATGTTCATAGAATCCGCTTTTATCTCATATTTAAACATGAACTTAAACAAAATTCGTTACACGCACTGTTGCAGGACCCTGTTCTAAAGTTACTTTATAAATTATGCTGTAAAATTTAGCCCATTTCTAGTTTTTCAGTTTTAGTTCCGAACTTTCGAATGTACAATGGCGCATAAAAATTTGAAGTTCTCCAGAGTTCAGCGTTTGGTGAACTTAGTTAGGGAGAAAGATTGTGAAATACTGCAGTAATTAAATTATCCAAATTTTGAAACCACAAAAGCAACAAATACGAAACGAATCAACCCAGGAACCTTAAAAAATAATTTTTTCCATGTTTATATATTCTAGTAGAAACATCGATATTTAAAGTTAATACATTAAATATTTGAAATAAAGGTGAACACACTTCGCCAATAAAGATTTAAACATCAGCCTTGTTCTAACCGACTACTAAAAATAAGTAGTTTTCAATTCCATCTTAATCGTTAATATCGTGATGATTTCAAAACTAAAAATGTAATTTAAAAAAACTTCCTTCTAAAAAAATGCTAAAAATTTTTGAAATCGGCGCCAAATTATTTAATAAAAAAATGTGGATAACAAAAAAAAAGATAACTTGAACCATAGAATATTAAAACAATCACACATAAAACTCATGTAAATTTTACAACTAACTTTATTTGTAATTGCTTTCTTACTCTAAGTAGTTTATATCTTGTTTTAGTAGTAATTTAGCATTTACTTTCAATAAAAATATATAAGAACTTTTTTAAAGACGGTTTGATTTTACTTTTTTTTTTTTCCACTGTCACTTCTTAAACATTAATTTTTTATTTTATTTCGAAGAATATGGAAAGATTAAAGAAATTATAAAATTTTTGTAAAAAAATTAAACCGACTTCTAAAAGTGTGATAAAAAGTGAAAAATAATTATAAATTTTTATATGAAATTGAAATTTTTGAAGTCGGCGCCAAATCAATACCAGACAAAATTTGATAAACAGATTAAAAATACTTTATTTGTAATTGGTTTCTTACAATAATTTGTATATATTTGTAGTTATTTATTTCATTTAGAAATAATTTGTAGCCGACTTCAAAAATTTCAATTTCATATAAAAATTTATAGTTATTTTTCACTTTTTAGCGCACTTTTAGAAGTCGGTCCAATTTCTTTGAAAAAAATTTTATTTTTCGATTTTTAATTTTGAATTGATTATGATATCCATAAATTATTTGAACTAAGTACTAATCGAGACTAGTGTACCTCGCAATGACTCCAAGATGGCAAAAAAGTACCTATTTTATCCAAAGTTGTAAATCTCCCTAAAATGAACCACTAAAAATCCTTTGATTCTTAGAGTTCTCCAAATACCAGTGAAATTGTGTCAAACAAATATTTAGTCTGTCATAGTAAATCCACTATACCGGGTGTCAACGAATCTATTAGACAAGTCATAATTTCTAAAGTATCATGTGAATCGAAATGAGAATTGGTACAGGTAAATGGTATGTGAAGGGGAGAGTTTTCGCGTATTTTCCACTTTCCGGCCACTTCCGGTTTCACCGGAAATGGCCCCGGTTTTGAATTTAAAAAAAAAACACCCTGTATATTTTAAAATTTTTTTATTTCTGAGACAATTCTAGATCAGAACGTGACATTTTAAAAACTTTTTACATCTAATTCATTTTTTTAGAGCCACTTTTAAAATTGCATCTAGGTGGCTGTGATCAGACTCAAACTAATCCAAGGGCATTAGGTGATGTCAAAAAAATACAATCGTAAAGTTTTAGTTACTAGTACGAAAGACAGGAATAAGATAAGTTGACAAAATTACGTTTTCATTTTTAACTATTAATTTTCAAATGGCGACCCCTTTTTGACAACCACTTTTAGAAAAAAGCATTCTTTGACGAATATAACGGTACTAATTTATTTGCTATTGGATTAGACATAAGAACAGAAATTAAATATTATTAAGCAAAATACTGGATATTTTATTTATTTATGACAAGTGCGCCATGGACAGCCGTGATGCATAATAATTTGCAACTGTTTTTATCAAGTGCTTTGTTTTCCAAAGAACAGAAGCATGTTATGATATCTTTTGTTCTATGGAGTGTATCGGAGTGTAAGTCAGATTAGGTTGTTGCATATATTTTTCCTTATCGCGCTATATAGCTGTTCTCTTTGGTGGCAGAAATCGGGATAATGCACGGATGCCATAAGATATTACGTACCTGAAATGGTGTGTGTGTGTGTGTGTGTGTGTGTGTGTGTGTGTGTGTGTGTGATGTGTGTGTGTTATGTGTGTGTTATGTGTGTGATGTGTGTGTGATGTGTGTGTGATGTGTGTGTGATGTGTGTATGAGGCGTGTGTGAGGCGTGTGTGAGGCGTGTGTGAGGCGTGTGTGAGGCGTGTGTGAAGCGTGTGTGAGGTGTGTGTGAGGTGTGTGTGAGGTGTGTGTGAGGTGTGTGAGAGGTGTGTGTGAGGCGCGTGTGAGGCGCGTGTGAGGCGCGTGTGAGGCTTGTGTGAGGCGTGTGTGAGGCGTGTGGGAGGCGTGTGGGAGGCGTGTGGCAGGCGTGTGGGAAACGAGTGTGAGGCGTGTGGGAGGCGTGAATGAGGCGTGTGTGGGGCTTGTGTGAGGCGTGTGTGAGGCGTGTGTGAGGCGTGTGTGAGGCGTGTGTGAGGCGTGTGGGAAGCGTGTGGGAGGCGTGTGGGAGGCGTGTGGGAAGCGTGTTGGAGGCGTGTGGGAAGCGTGTTGGAGGCGTGTGGGAGGCGTATGGGAGGCGTGTGGGAGGCGTGTGGGAAACGAGTGTGTGGCGTGTGGGAGGCGTGTGTGAGGCTTGTGTGAGGCGTATGTGAGGCGTGAATGAGGCGTGTGTGAGGCTTGTGTGAGGCGTATGTGAGGCGTGTGTGAGGCGTGTTTGAGGCGAGTTTGAGTGTGTGAGGCGTGTGTGAGGCGTGTGTGAGGCGTGTGTGAGGCGTGTGTGAGGCGTGTGGGAGGCGTGAATGAGGCGTGTGTGAGGCTTGGGTGAGGCTTGGATGAAGCTTGTGTGAGTCGTTTGTGAGGCGTGTGGGAGGAGTGTTGGGAGTCTTGTGGGAGGCGTGTGGGAAGCGAGTGTGAGGCGTGTATGAGGCGTGAATGAGGCGTTTGTGAGGCTTGTGTGAGGCGTATGTGAGTCGTGTGTGATGCGTGTTTGAGGCGTGTTTGAGGCGTGTGTGAGACGTATGTGAGGCGTGTGGGAGGCGTGTTTGAGGCGTGTGTGAGCCGTGTGTGAGGCGTGTGGGAGGCGTGAATGAGGTGTGTGTGAGTCTTGGGTGAGGCGTGTGTGAGGCGTGTGGGAGGCGTATCGGAGGCGTGTGTGAGGCGTGTTTGAGGCGTGTTTGAGGCGTGTGTGAGGCGTGGGTGAGGTGTGTGGGAGGCGTGAATGAGGCGTGTGTGAGGCGTGGGTGAGGTGTGTGGGAGGCGTGTGTGAGGCGTTTGTGAGGCGTGTGGGAGGCGTGTTGGAGTCTTGTGGGAGGCGTGTGGGAAGTGAGTGTGAGGCGTGTGGGAGGCGTGAATGAGGCGTGTGTGAGGCTTGTGTGAGGCGTATGTGAGGCGTGTGTGAGGCGTGTTTGAGGCGTGTTTGAGGCGTGTGTGAGGCGTGTGTGAGGCGTGTGTGAGGCGTGTGTGAGGCGTGTGTGAGGCGTGTGTGAGGCATGTGTGAGGCGAGTGTGAGGCGTGTGTGAGGCGTGTGTGAGGCGTGTGTGAGGCGTGTGGGAGGCGTGTGAGAGGCGTTTGGGAGGCGTGTGGGAGGCGTGTGGGAGGCGTGTGGGAGGCGTGTGGGAGGCGTGTGGGAGGCGTGTGGGAGGCGTTTAAGAGTCTTGTGGGAGGCGTGTGGGAAACGAGTGTGAGGCGTGTGGAAGTCGTGAGGGAGTTGTGTTTGGTGTTGGTGAGGCGTGTGAGGCGTGTGTGAGGCGTGTGTGAGGCGTGTGGGAGGCGTGTGTGAGGCGTGTGTGAGGCGTGTGTGAGGCGTGTGTGAGGCGTGTGTGAGGCGTGTGTGAGGCGTGTGTGAGGCGTGTGTGAGGCGTGTTTTTGGCGTGTGGGAGGTGTGTGTGAGGTGTGTGTGAGGTGTGTGTGAGGTGTGTGTGAGGTGTGTGTGAGGTGAGTGTGATGCGTGTGTGAATCGTGTGTGAGGCTTGAGTGAGGCTTGTGTGAGGCGTGAATGAGGTGTGTGTGAAGTGTGTGTGGCGTGTGTGAGGCTTTTGTGAGGCGTGTTTGAGGCGTGTGTGAGGCGTGTGGGAGGTGTGAATGAGGCGTGTGTGAAGCGTGTGTGAGGCGTGTGTGAGGCGTGTGTGAGGCGTGTGTGAGGCGTGTGTGAGGCGTTTGTGAGGCGTGTGTGAGGCGTGTGTGAGGCATGTGTGAGGCGTGTGTGAGGCGTGTGTGAGGCGTGTGTGAGGCGTGTGTGAGACGTGTGTGAGGCGTGTGTGAGGCGTGTGTGAGGCGTGTGTGAGACGTGTGTGAGGCGTGTGTGAGACGTGTGTGAGGCGTGTGCGAGGCGTGTGAGGCGTGTGTGAGGCGTGTGTGAGGCGTGTGTGAGGCGTGTGTGAGACGTGTGTGAGGCGTGTGTGAGGCGTGTGTGAGGCGTGTGTGAGGCGTGTGTGAGGCGTGTATGAGGCGTGTGTGAGGCGTGTGTGAGGCGTGTGTGATGCGTGTGGGAGGCGTGGGGGAGGCGTGTGGGAAGCGTGTGGGAAGCGTGTGGGGGGCGTGTGGGAGGCATGTGGGAGGCGTGTGGGGGCATAGGGGAGTCGTCTGGGGGGCATATGGGAGGCGTGTGGGAGGCGTGTAAGAGGCGTGTGTGAGGCGTTTGTGAGGCGTGTGTGAGACATGTGTGAGGTGTTTGTGAGGCGTGTGTGAGGCGTGTGAAAGGTGTGTGTGATGCGTGTGTGAATCGTGTGTGAGGCGTGAGTGAGGCGTGTGTGAAGCGTAAAAGAGGTGTGTGTGAAGTGTGCGTGAGGCGTGTGTGAGGTGTGTTAGTTGTATGTGAGGCGCGTGTGAGGCTTGAGTGAGGCTTGTGTGAGGCGTGAATGAGGTGTGTGTGAAGTGTGTGTGGCGTGTGTGAGGCTTGTGTGAGGCGTGAGTGAGGCGTGTGTGAGGCGTAAGAGAGGTGTGTATGAAGTGTGCGTGAGGCGTGTGTGAGGTGTGTTAGTTGTGTGTGAGGCTTGAGTGAGGCTTGAGTGAGACGTGAATGAGGTGTGTGTGAAGTGTGTGTGGCGTGTGTGAGGCTTGTGTGAGGCGTGTGTGAGGCGTGTGTGAGGCGTGAGAGTTTTCGCGTATTTTCCACTTTCCGGCCACTTCCGGTTTCACCGGAAATGGCCCCGGTTTTGAATTTTTAAAAAAAACACCCTGTATATTTTAAAATTTTTTTATTTCTGAGACAATTCTAGATCAGAACGTGACATTTTAAAAACTTTTTACATCTAATTCATTTTTTTAGAGCCACTTTTAAAATTGCATCTAGGTGGCTGTGATCAGACTCAAACTAATCCAAGGGCATTAGGTGATGTCAAAAAAATACAATCGTAAAGTTTTAGTTACTAGTATGAAAGACAGGAATAAGATAAGTTGACAAAATTACGTTTTCATTTTTAACTATTAATTTTCAAATGGCGACCCCTTTTTTACAACCACTTTTAGAAAAAAGCATTCTTTGACGAATCTAACGGTACTAATTTTTTTGCTATTGGATTAGACATAAGAACAGAAATTAAATATTATTAAGCAAAATACTGGATATTTTATTTATTTATGACAAGTGCGCCATGGACAGCCGTGATGCATAATAATTTGCAACTGTTTTTATCAATTGCTTTGTTTTCCAAAGAACAGAAGCATGTTATGATATCTTTTGTTCTATGGAGTGTATCGGAGTGTAAGTCAGATTAGGTTGTTGCATATATTTTTCCTTATCGCGCTATATAGCTGTTCTCTTTGGTGGCAGAAATCGGGATAATGCACGGATGCCATAAGATATTACGTACCTGAAATGGTGTGTGTGTGTGTGTGTGTGTGTGTGTGTGTGTGTGTGTGTGTGATGTGTGTGTGTTATGTGTGTGTTATGTGTGTGATGTGTGTGTGATGTGTGTGTGATGTGTGTGTGATGTGTGTGTGATGTGTGTGTGATGTGTGTGTGATGTGTGTATGAGGCGTGTGTGAGGCGTGTGTGAGGCGTGTGTGAGGCGTGTGTGAGGCGTGTGTGAGGCGTGTGTGAAGCGTGTGTGAGGTGTGTGTGAGGTGTGTGTGAGGTGTGTGTGAGGTGTGTGAGAGGTGTGTGTGAGGCGCGTGTGAGGCGCGTGTGAGGCGCGTGTGAGGCTTGTGTGAGGCGTGTGTGAGGCGTGTGGGAGGCGTGTGGGAGGCGTGTGGGAGGCGTGTGGGAGGCGTGAGGGAAGCGTGTTGGAGGCGTGTGGGAAGCGTGTTGGAGGCGTGTGGGAGGCGTATGGGAGGCGTGTGGGAGGCGTGTGGGAAACGAGTGTGTGGCGTGTGGGAGGCGTGTGTGAGGCTTGTGTGAGGCGTATGTGAGGCGTGAATGAAGCGTGTGTGAGGCTTGTGTGAGGCGTATGTGAGGCGTGTGTGAGGCGTGTTTGAGGCGAGTTTGAGTGTGTGAGGCGTGTGTGAAGCGTGTGTGAGGCGTGTGTGAGGCGTGTGTGAGGCGTGTGTGAGGCGTGTGTGAGGCGTGTGTGAGGCGTGTGTGAGGCGTGTGTGAGGCGTGTGGGAGGCGTGAATGAGGCGTGTGTGAGGCTTGGGTGAGGCTTGGATGAAGCTTGTGTGAGTCGTTTGTGAGGCGTGTGGGAGGAGTGTGGGAGTCTTGTGGGAGGCGTGTGGGAAGCGAGTGTGAGGCGTGTATGAGGCGTGAATGAGGCGTTTGTGAGTCTTGTGTGAGACGTATGTGAGTCGTGTGTGATGCGTGTTTGAGGCGTGTTTGAGGCGTGTGTGAGACGTATGTGAGGCGTGTGGGAGGCGTGTTTGAGGCGTGTGTGAGCCGTGTGTGAGGCGTGTTTGAGGCGTGTTTGAGGCGTGTGTGAGGCGTGGTTGAGGTGTGTGGGAGGCGTGAATGAGGCGTGTGTGAGTCTTGGGTGAAGCGTGTGTGAAGCGTGTGTGAGGCGTGTGTGAGGCGTGTGTGAGGCGTGTGTGAGGCGTGTGTGAGGCGTGTGTGAGGCGTGTGTGAGGCGTGTGTGAGGCGTGTGTGAGGCGAGTGTGAGGCGTGTGTGAGGCGTGTGTGAGGCTTGTGTGAGGCGTGTGTGAGGCGTGTGTGAGGCGTGTGTGAGGCGAGTGTGAGGCGTGTGTGAGGCGTGTGTGAGGCGTGTGTGAGGCGTGTGTGAGGCGTGTGTGAGGCGTGTGTGAGGCGTGTGTGAGGCGTGTGTGAGGCGTGTGTGAGGCGTGTGTGAGGCGTGTGCGAGGCGAGTGCGAGGCGTGTGCGAGGCGTGAGTGAGGCGTGTGGAAGGCGTGAAGGAGGTGTGTTAGGTGTGGGTGAGGCGTGTGTGAGGTGTGTGTGAGGTGTGTGAGGTGTGTGTGAGGTGTGTGTGAGGTGTGTGTGAGGTGTGTGTGAGGTGTGTGAGGTGTGTGAGGTGTGTGTGAGGTGTGTGTGAGGTGTGTGTGAGGTGTGTGTGAGGTGGGTGTGAGGTGTTTGTGAGGTTTGTGTGAGATGTGTGTGAGGTGTGTGTGAGGTGTGTGTGAGGAGTGTGTGAGGTTTGTGTGAGGTGTGTGTGAGGTGTGTGTGTGGTATATGTGAGGTGTGTGTGAGGAGTGTGTGATGTGTGTGTGATGTGTGTGTGATGTGTGTGTGATGTGTGTGTGTGTGTGTGTGTGTAAATATTTTAAGATTTAATTAATATCTCCAGAGAGTAACTCGGCCAAAAATTTTGAAGTACCTTGAATATATATAAATATGTTCATAGAATCCGCTTTTATCTAATATTTAAACATGAACTTAAACAAAATTCGTTACACGCACTGTTGCAGGACCCTGTTCTAAAGTTACTTTATAAATTATGCTGTAAAATTTAGCCCATTTCTAGTTTTTCAGTTTTAGTTCCGAACTTTCGAATGTACAATGGCGCATAAAAATTTGAAGTTCTCCAGAGTTCAGCGTTTGGTGAACTTAGTTAGGGAGAAAGATTGTGAAATACTGCAGTAATTAAATTATCCAAATTTTGAAACCACAAAAGCAACAAATACGAAACGAATCAACCCAGGAACCTTAAAAAATAATTTTTTACATGTTTATATATTCTAGTAGAAACATCGATATTTAAAGTTAATACATTAAATATTTGAAATAAAGGTGAACACACTTCGCCAATAAAGATTTAAACATCAGCCTTGTTCTAACCGACTACTAAAAATAAGTAGTTTTCAATTCCATCTTAATCGTTAATATCGTGATGATTTCAAAACTAAAAATGTAATTTAAAAAAACTTCCTTCTAAAAAAATGCTAAAAATTTTTGAAATCGGCGCCAAATTATTTAATAAAAAAATGTGGATAACAAAAAAAAAGATAACTTGAACCATAGAATATTAAAACAATCACACATAAAACTCATGTAAATTTTACAACTAACTTTATTTGTAATTGCTTTCTTACTCTAAGTAGTTTATATCTTGTTTTAGTAGTAATTTAGCATTTACTTTCAATAAAAATATATAAGAACTTTTTTAAAGACGGTTTGATTTTACTTTTTTTTTTCCTCTGTCATTTCTTAAACATTAATTTTTTATTTTATTTCGAAGAATATGGAAAGATTAAAGAAATTATAAAATTTTTGTAAAAAAATTAAACCGACTTCTAAAAGTGTGATAAAAAGTGAAAAATAATTATAAATTTTTATATGAAATTGAAATTTTTGAAGTCGGCGCCAAATCAATACCAGACAAAATTTGATAAACAGATTAAAAATACTTTATTTGTAATTGGTTTCTTACAATAATTTGTATATATTGGTAGTTATTTATTTCATTTAGAAATAATTTGTAGCCGACTTCAAAAATTTCAATTTCATATAAAAATTTATAGTTATTTTTCACTTTTTAGCGCACTTTTAGAAGTCGGTCCAATTTCTTTGAAAAAAATTTTATTTTTCGATTTTTAATTTTGAATTGATTATGATATCCATAAATTATTTGAACTAAGTACTAATCGAGACTAGTGTACCTCGCAATGACTCCAAGATGGCAAAAAAGTACCTATTTTATCCAAAGTTGTAAATCTCCCTAAAATGAACCACTAAAAATCCTTTGATTCTTAGAGTTCTCCAAATACCAGTGAAATTGTGTCAAACAAATATTTAGTCTGTCATAGTAAATCCACTATACCGGGTGTCAACGAATCTATTAGACAAGTCATAATTTCTAAAGTATCATGTGAATCGAAATGAGAATTGGTACAGGTAAATGGTATGTGAAGGGGAGAGTTTTCGCGTATTTTCCACTTTCCGGCCACTTCCGGTTTCACCGGAAATGGCCCCGGTTTTGAATTTAAAAAAAAACACCCTGTATATTTTAAAATTTTTTTATTTCTGAGACAATTCTAGATCAGAACGTGACATTTTAAAAACTTTTTACATCTAATTCATTTTTTTAGAGCCACTTTTAAAATTGCATCTAGGTGGCTGTGATCAGACTCAAACTAATCCAAGGGCATTAGGTGATGTCAAAAAAATACAATCGTAAAGTTTTAGTTACTAGTATGAAAGACAGGAATAAGATAAGTTGACAAAATTACGTTTTCATTTTTAACTATTAATTTTCAAATGGCGACCCCTTTTTGACAACCACTTTTAGAAAAAAGCATTCTTTGACGAATCTAACGGTACTAATTTATTTGCTATTGGATTAGACATAAGAACAGAAATTAAATATTATTAAGCAAAATACTGGATATTTTATTTATTTATGACAAGTGCGCCATGGACAGCCGTGATGCATAATAATTTGCAACTGTTTTTATCAAGTGCTTTGTTTTCCAAAGAACAGAAGCATGTTATGATATCTTTTGTTCTATTGAGTGTATCGGAGTGTAAGTCAGATTAGGTTGTTGCATATATTTTTCCTTATCGCGCTATATAGCTGTTCTCTTTGGTGGCAGAAATCGGGATAATGCACGGATGCCATAAGATATTACGTACCTGAAATGATGTGTGTGTGTGTGTGTGTGTGTGTGTGTGTGTGTGTGTGTGTGTGTGTGTGATGTGTGTGTGTTATGTGTGTGTTATGTGTGTGATGTGTGTGTGATGTGTGTGTGATGTGTGTGTGATGTGTGTATGAGGCGTGTGTGAGGCGTGTGTGAGGCGTGTGTGAGGCGTGTGTGAGGCGTGTGTGAAGCGTGTGTGAGGTGTGTGTGAGGTGTGTGTGAGGTGTGTGTGAGGTGTGTGAGAGGTGTGTGTGAGGCGCGTGTGAGGCGCGTGTGAGGCGCGTGTGAGGCTTGTGTGAGGCGTGTGTGAGGCGTGTGGGAGGCGTGTGGGAGGCGTGTGGCAGGCGTGTGGGAAACGAGTGTGAGGCGTGTGGGAGGCGTGAATGAGGTGTGTGTGGGGCTTGTGTGAGGCGTGTGTGAGGCGTGTGTGAGGCGTGTGTGAGGCGTGTGTGAGGCGTGTGGGAAGCGTGTGGGAGGCGTGTGGGAGGCGTGTGGGAAGCGTGTTGGAGGCGTGTGGGAAGCGTGTTGGAGGCGTGTGGGAGGCGTATGGGAGGCGTGTGGGAGGCGTGTGGGAAACGAGTGTGTGGCGTGTGGGAGGCGTGTGTGAGGCTTGTGTGAGGCGTATGTGAGGCGTGAATGAGGCGTGTGTGAGGCTTGTGTGAGGCGTATGTGAGGCGTGTGTGAGGCGTGTTTGAGGCGAGTTTGAGTGTGTGAGGCGTGTGTGAGGCGTGTGTGAGGCGTGTGTGAGGCGTGTGTGAGGCGTGTGTGAGGCGTGTGTGAGGCGTGTGTGAGGCGTGTGTGAGGCGTGTGTGAGGCGTGTGGGAGGCGTGAATGAGGCGTGTGTGAGGCTTGGGTGAGGCTTGGATGAAGCTTGTGTGAGTCGTTTGTGAGGCGTGTGGGAGGAGTGTGGGAGTCTTGTGGGAGGCGTGTGGGAAGCGAGTGTGAGGCGTGTATGAGGCGTGAATGAGGCGTTTGTGAGGCTTGTGTGAGGCGTATGTGAGTCGTGTGTGATGCGTGTTTGAGGCGTGTTTGAGGCGTGTGTGAGACGTATGTGAGGCGTGTGTGAGGCGTGTTTGAGGCGTGTGTGAGCCGTGTGTGAGGCGTGTGGGAGGCTTGAATGAGGTGTGTGTGAGTCTTGGGTGAGGCGTGTGTGAGGCGTGTGGGAGGCGTATCGGAGGCGTGTGTGAGGCGTGTTTGAGGCGTGTTTGAGGCGTGTGTGAGGCGTGGGTGAGGTGTGTGGGAGGCGTGAATGAGGCGTGTTTGAGGCGTGTGTGAGCCGTGTGTGAGGCGTGTGGGAGGCGTGAATGAGGCGTGTGTGAGGCGTGGGTGAGGTGTGTGGGAGGCGTGAATGAGGCGTGTGTGAGTCTTGGTTGAAGCGTGGGTGAAGCGTGTGTGAGGCGTGTGTGAGGCGTTTGTGAGGCGTGTGGGAGGCGTGTTGGAGTCTTGTGGGAGGCGTGTGGGAAGTGAGTGTGAGGCGTGTGGGAGGCGTGAATGAGGCGTGTGTGAGGCGTATGTGAGGCGTGTGTGAGGCGTGTTTGAGGCGTGTTTGAGGCGTGTTTGAGGCGTGTGTGAGGCGTGTGTGAGGCGAGTGTGAGGCGTGTGTGAGGCGTGTGTGAGGCGTGTGTGAGGCGTGTGTGAGGCGTGTGTGAGGCGTGTTTGAGGCGTGTGTGAGGCGTGTGTGAGGCGTGTGTTAGGCGTGTGCGAGGCGAGTGCGAGGCGTGTGTGAGGCGTGTGTGAGGCGTGTGTGAGGCGTGTGTGAGGCGTGTGTGAGGCGTGTGTGAGGCGTGTGTGAGGCGTGTGTGAGGCGTGTGTGAGGCGTGTGTGAGGCGAGTGTGAGGCGTGTGTGAGGCGTGTGTGAGGCGTGTGTGAGGCGTGTGTGAGGCGTGTGTGAGGCGTGTGTGAGGCGTGTGTGAGGCGTGTGTGAGGCGTGTGCGAGGCGAGTGCGAGGCGTGTGCGAGGCGTGAGTGAGGCGTGTGGAAGGCGTGAAGGAGGTGTGTTAGGTGTGGGTGAGGCGTGTGTGAGGTGTGTGTGAGGTGTGTGAGGTGTGTGTGAGGTGTGTGTGAGGTGTGTGTGAGGTGTGTGTGAGGTGTGTGAGGTGTGTGAGGTGTGTGTGAGGTGTGTGTGAGGTGTGTGTGAGGTGTGTGTGAGGTGTGTGTGAGGTGTTTGTGAGGTTTGTGTGAGATGTGTGTGAGGTGTGTGTGAGGTGTGTGTGAGGAGTGTGTGAGGTTTGTGTGAGGTGTGTGTGAGGTGTGTGTGTGGTATATGTGAGGTGTGTGTGAGGAGTGTGTGATGTGTGTGTGATGTGTGTGTGATGTGTGTGTGATGTGTGTGTGTGTGTGTGTGTGTGTGTGTAAATATTTTAAGATTTATTTAATATCTCCAGAGAGTAACTCGGCCAAAAATTTTGAAGTACCTTGAATATATATAAATATTTTCATAGAATCCGCTTTTATCTAATATTTAAACATGAACTTAAACAAAATTCGTTACACGCACTGTTGCAGGACCCTGTTCTAAAGTTACTTTATAAATTATGCTGTAAAATTTAGCCCATTTCTAGTTTTTCAGTTTTAGTTCCGAACTTTCGAATGTACAATGGCGCATAAAAATTTGAAGTTCTCCAGAGTTCAGCGTTTGGTGAACTTAGTTATGGAGAAAGATTGTGAAATACTGCAGTAATTAAATTATCCAAATTTTGAAACCACAAAAGCAACAAATACGAAACGAATCAACCCAGGAACCTTAAAAAATAATTTTTTCCATGTATATATTCTAGTAGAAACATCGATATTTAAAGTTAATACATTAAATATTTGAAATAAAAGTGAACACACTTCGCCAATAAAGATTTAAACATCAGCCTTGTTTTAACCGACTACTAAAAATAAGTAGTTTTCAATTCCATCTTAATCGTTAATATCGTGATGATTTCAAAACTAAAAATGTAATTTAAAAAAACTTCCTTCTAAAAAAATGCTAAAAATTTTTGAAATCGGCGCCAAATTATTTAATAAAAAAATGTGGATAACAAAAAAAAAGATAACTTGAACCATAGAATATTAAAACAATCACACATAAAATTCATGTAAATTTTACAACTAACTTTATTTGTAATTGCTTTCTTACTCTAAGTAGTTTATATCTTGTTTTAGTAGTAATTTAGCATTTACTTTCAATAAAAATATATAAGAACTTTTTTAAAGACGGTTTGATTTTACTTTTTTTTTTCCTCTGTCATTTCTTAAACATTAATTTTTTATTTTATTTCGAAGAATATGGAAAGATTAAAGAAATTATAAAATTTTTGTAAAAAAATTAAACCGACTTCTAAAAGTGTGATAAAAAGTGAAAAATAATTATAAATTTTTATATGAAATTGAAATTTTTGAAGTCGGCGCCAAATCAATACCAGACAAAATTTGATAAACAGATTAAAAATACTTTATTTGTAATTGGTTTCTTACAATAATTTGTATATATTTGTAGTTATTTATTTCATTTAGAAATAATTTGTAGCCGACTTCAAAAATTTCAATTTCATATAAAAATTTATAGTTATTTTTCACTTTTTAGCGCACTTTTAGAAGTCGGTCCAATTTCTTTGAAAAAAATTTTATTTTTCGATTTTTAATTTTGAATTGATTATGATATCCATAAATTATTTGAACTAAGTACTAATCGAGACTAGTGTACCTCGCAATGACTCCAAGATGGCAAAAAAGTACCTATTTTATCCAAAGTTGTAAATCTCCCTAAAATGAACCACTAAAAATCCTTTGATTCTTAGAGTTCTCCAAATACCAGTGAAATTGTGTCAAACAAATATTTAGTCTGTCATAGTAAATCCACTATACCGGGTGTCAACGAATCTATTAGACAAGTCATAATTTCTAAAGTATCATGTGAATCGAAATGAGAATTGGTACAGGTAAATGGTATGTGAAGGGGAGAGTTTTCGCGTATTTTCCACTTTCCGGCCACTTCCGGTTTCACCGGAAATGGCCCCGGTTTTGAATTTTAAAAAAAAACACCCTGTATATTTTAAAATTTTTTTTATTTCTGAGACAATTCTAGATCAGAACGTGACATTTTAAAAACTTTTTACATCTAATTCATTTTTTTAGAGCCACTTTTAAAATTGCATCTAGGTGGCTGTGATCAGACTCAAACTAATCCAAGGGCATTAGGTGATGTCAAAAAAATACAATCGTAAAGTTTTAGTTACTAGTATGAAAGACAGGAATAAGATAAGTTGACAAAATTACGTTTTCATTTTTAACTATTAATTTTCAAATGGCGACCCCTTTTTTACAACCACTTTTAGAAAAAAGCATTCTTTGACGAATCTAACGGTACTAATTTATTTGCTATTGGATTAGACATAAGAACAGAAATTAAATATTATTAAGCAAAATACTGGATATTTTATTTATTTATGACAAGTGCGCCATGGACAGCCGTGATGCATAATAATTTGCAACTGTTTTTATCAAGTGCTTTGTTTTCCAAAGAACAGAAGCATGTTATGATATCTTTTGTTCTATGGAGTGTATCGGAGTGTAAGTCAGATTAGGTTGTTGCATATATTTTTCCTTATCGCGCTATATAGCTGTTCTCTTTGGTGGCAGAAATCGGGATAATGCACGGATGCCATAATATATTACGTACCTGAAATGGTGTGTGTGTGTGTGTGTGTGTGATGTGTGTGTGTTATGTGTGTGTTATGTGTGTGATGTGTGTGTGATGTGTGTGTGATGTGTGTATGAGGCGTGTGTGAGGCGTGTGTGAGGCGTGTGTGAGGCGTGTGTGAGGCGTGTGTGAAGCGTGTGTGAGGTGTGTGTGAGGTGTGTGTGAGGTGTGTGTGAGGTGTGTGTGAGGTGTGTGAGAGGTGTGTGTGAGGCGCGTGTGAGGCGCGTGTGAGGCGCGTGTGAGGCTTGTGTGAGGCGTGTGTGAGGCGTGTGGGAGGCGTGTGGGAGGCGTGTGGGAGGCGTGTGGGAGGCGTGTTGGAGGCGTGTTGGAGGCGTGTGGGAGGCGTATGGGAGGCGTGTGGGAGGCGTGTGGGAAACGAGTGTGAGGCGTGTGGGAGGCGTGTGTGAAGCTTGTATGAGACGTATGTGAAGCGTGAATGAGGCGTGTGTGAGGCTTGTGTGAGGCGTATGTGAGGAGTGTGTGAGGCGTGTTTGAGGCGTGTGTGAGGCGTGTGTGAGGCGTGTTTGAGGCTTGTGTGAGGCGTGTGGGAGGCGTGAATGAGGTGTGTGTGAGTCTTGGGTGAAGCGTGTGTGAGGGGTGTGTGAGGCGTGTGTGAGGCGTGTGGGAGGCGTGTGGGGGGCGTGTGGGAAACGAGTGTGAGGCGTGTGGGAGGCGTGAATGAGGCGTGTGTGAGGCTTGTGTAAGGCGTATGTGAGGCGTGTGTGAGGCGTGTGAGAGTCTTGTGGGAGGCGTGTGGTAAACGAGTGTGAGGCGTGTGGGAGGCGTGAATGAGGTGTGTGTGAGTCTTGGGTGAAGCGTGTGTGAGGGGTGTGTGAGGCGTGTGTGAGGCGTGTGGGAGGCGTGTGGGAGGCGTTTAAGAGTCTTGTGGGAGGCGTGTGGGAAACGAGTGTGAGGCGTGTGGAAGTCGTGAGGGAGTTGTGTTTGGTGTTGGTGAGGCGTGTGAGGCGTGTGTGAGGCGTGTGTGAGGCGTGTGGGAGGCGTGTGTGAGGCGTGTGTGAGGCGTGTGTGAGGCGTGTGTGAGGCGTGTGTGAGGCGTGTGTGAGGCGTGTGTGAGGCGTGTGTGAGGCGTGTTTTTGGCGTGTGGGAGGTGTGTGTGAGGTGTGTGTGAGGTGTGTGTGAGGTGTGTGTGAGGTGTGTGTGAGGTGAGTGTGATGCGTGTGTGAATCGTGTGTGAGGCTTGAGTGAGGCTTGTGTGAGGCGTGAATGAGGTGTGTGTGAAGTGTGTGTGGCGTGTGTGAGGCTTTTGTGAGGCGTGTTTGAGGCGTGTGTGAGCCGTGTGTGAGGCGTGTGGGAGGCGTGAATGAGGTGTGTGTGAGTCTTGGGTGAGGCGTGTGTGAGGCGTGTGGGAGGCGTATCGGAGGCGTGTGTGAGGCGTGTTTGAGGCGTGTTTGAGGCGTGTGTGAGGCGTGGGTGAGGTGTGTGGGAGGCGTGAATGAGGCGTGTGTGAGTCTTGGGAGAAGCGTGTGTGAAGCGTGTGTGAGGCGTGTGTGAGGCGTGTGTGAGGCGTGTGTGAGGCGTGTGTGAGGCGTTTGTGAGGCGTGTTGGAGTCTTGTGGGAGGCGTGTGGGAAGTGAGTGTGAGGCGTGTGGGAGGCGTGAATGAGGCGTGTGTGAGGCTTGTGTGAGGCGTATGTGAGGCGTGTGTCAGGCGTGTTTGAGGCGTGTTTGAGGCGTGTGTGAGGCGTGTGTGAGGCGTGTTTGAGGCTTGTGTGAGGCGTGTGGGAGGCGTGAATGAGGTGTGTGTGAGGCTTGTGTGAGGCGTATGTGAAGCGTGTGTGAGGCGTGTGTGAGGCGTGTGTGAGGCGTGTGTGAGGCGTGTGTGAGGCGTGTGTGAGGCGTGTGTGAGGCGTGTGTGGGTCGTGTGTGAGGCGTGTGTGAGGCGTGTGTGAGGCTTGTGTGAGGCGTATGTGAAACGTGTGTGAGGCGTGTTTGAGGCGTGTGTGAGGCGTGTGTGAGGCGTGTGGGAAGTGAGTGTGAGGCGTGTGAGAGGCGTGAATGAGGCGTGTGTGAGGCGTGTGTGAGGCGTGTGTGAGGCGTGTGTGAGGCGTGTGTGAGGCGTGTGTGAGGCGTGTGTGAGGCGTGTATGAGGCGTGTATGAGGCGTGTGTGAGGCGTGTGTGAGGCGTGTGTGATGCGTGTGGGAGGCGTGTGGGAAGCGTGTGGGAAGCGTGTGGGGGGCGTGTGGGAGGCGTGTGGGAGGCGTGTGGGGGCATATGGGAGTCGTGTGGGGGGCATATGGGAGGCGTGTGGGAGGCGTGTGGGAAACGAGTGTGAGGCGTGTGGGAGACGTGAATGAGGCGTGTGTGAGGCTTGTGTAAGGCGTATGTGAGGCGTGTGTGAGGCGTGTAAGAGTCTTGTGGGAGGCGTGTGGGAAACGAGTGTGAGGCGTGTGGGAGGCGTGAATGAGGCGTATGTGAGGCTTAAGTGAAGCGTGTGTGAAGCGTATGCGAGGCGCGTGTGAGGCGTGTGTGAGGCGCGTGTGAGGCGTGTGTGAGGCGTGTGTGAGGCGTGTGTGAGGCGTGTGTGAGGCGTGTGTGAGGCGTGTGTGAGGCGTGTGTGAGGCGTGTGTGAGGCGTGTGTGAGGCGTGTGTGAGGCGTGTGTGAAACGTGTGTGAGGCGTGTGTGAGGCGTGTGTGAGTCGTGTGTGAAACGTGTGTGAGGCGTGTTTGAGACGTGTGTGAGGCGTGTGTGAGGCGTGTGTGAGGCGTGTGCGAGGCGTGTGCGAGGCGTGAGTGAGGCGTGTGGAAGTCGTGAGGGAGTTGTGTTTGGTGTTGGTGAGGCGTGTGTGAGGTGTGTGAGGCGTGTGTGAGGCGTGTGTGAGGCGTGTGTGAGGCGTGTGTGAGGCGTGTGTGAGGCGTGTGTGAGGCGTATGTGAGGCGTGTGTGAGGCGAGTGTGAGGCGTGTGTGAGGCTTGTGTGAGGCGTGTGTGAGGCGTGTGTGAGGCGTGTGTGAGGCGAGTGTGAGGCGTGTGTGAGGCGTGTGTGAGGCGTGTGTGAGGCGTGTGTGAGGCGTGTGTGAGGCGTGTGTGAGGCGTGTGTGAGGCGTGTGTGAGGCGTGTGCGAGGCGAGTGCGAGGCGTGTGCGAGGCGTGTGCGAGGCGTGATTGAGGCGTGTGGAAGGCGTGAAGGAGGTGTGTTAGGTGTGGGTGAGGCGTGTGTGAGGTGTGTGTGAGGTGTGTGAGGTGTGTGTGAGGTGTGTGTGAGGTGTGTGTGAGGTGTGTGTGAGGTGTGTGAGGTGTGTGAGGTGTGTGTGAGGTGTGTGTGAGGTGTGTGTGAGGTGTGTGTGAGGTGTGTGTGAGGTGTGTGTGAGGTTTGTGTGAGATGTGTGTGAGGTGTGTGTGAGGTGTGTGTAAGGAGTGTGTGAGGTTTGTGTGAGGTGTGTGTGAGGTGTGTGTGTGGTATATGTGAGGTGTGTGTGAGGAGTGTGTGATGTGTGTGTGATGTGTGTGTGATGTGTGTGTGATGTGTGTGTGATGTGTGTGTGTGTGTGTGTGTGTGTGTAAATATTTTAAGATTTAATTAATATCTCCAGAGAGTAACTCGGCCAAAAATTTTGAAGTACCTTGAATATATATAAATATGTTCATAGAATCCGCTTTTATCTAATATTTAAACATGAACTTAAACAAAATTCGTTACACGCACTGTTGCAGGACCCTGTTCTAAATTTACTTTATAAATTATGCTGTAAAATTTAGCCCATTTCTAGTTTTTCAGTTTTAGTTCCGAACTTTCGAATGTACAATGGCGCATAAAAATTTGAAGTTCTCCAGAGTTCAGCGTTTGGTGAACTTAGTTAGGGAGAAAGATTGTGAAATACTGCAGTAATTAAATTATCCAAATTTTGAAACCACAAAAGCAACAAATACGAAACGAATCAACCCAGGAACCTTAAAAAATAATTTTTTCCATGTTTATATATTCTAGTAGAAACATCGATATTTAAAGTTAATACATTAAATATTTGAAATAAAGGTGAACACACTTCGCCAATAAAGATTTAAACATCAGCCTTGTTCTAACCGACTACTAAAAATAAGTAGTTTTCAATTCCATCTTAATCGTTAATATCGTGATGATTTCAAAACTAAAAATGTAATTTAAAAAAACTTCCTTCTAAAAAAATGCTAAAAATTTTTGAAATCGGCGCCAAATTATTTAATAAAAAAATGTGGATAACAAAAAAAAAAGATAACTTGAACCATAGAATATTAAAACAATCACACATAAAACTCATGTAAATTTTACAACTAACTTTATTTGTAATTGCTTTCTTACTCTAAGTAGTTTATATCTTGTTTTAGTAGTAATTTAGCATTTACTTTCAATAAAAATATATAAGAACTTTTTTAAAGACGGTTTGATTTTACTTTTTTTTTTTCCTCTGTCATTTCTTAAACATTAATTTTTTATTTTATTTCGAAGAATATGGAAAGATTAAAGAAATTATAAAATTTTTGTAAAAAAATTAAACCGACTTCTAAAAGTGTGATAAAAAGTGAAAAATAATTATAAATTTTTATATGAAATTGAAATTTTTGAAGTCGGCGCCAAATCAATACCAGACAAAATTTGATAAACAGATTAAAAATACTTTATTTGTAATTGGTTTCTTACAATAATTTGTATATATTTGTAGTTATTTATTTCATTTAGAAATAATTTGTAGCCGACTTCAAAAATTTCAATTTCATATAAAAATTTATAGTTATTTTTCACTTTTTAGCGCACTTTTAGAAGTCGGTCCAATTTCTTTGAAAAAAATTTTATTTTTCGATTTTTAATTTTGAATTGATTATGATATCCATAAATTATTTGAACTAAGTACTAATCGAGACTAGTGTACCTCGCAATGACTCCAAGATGGCAAAAAAGTACCTATTTTATCCAAAGTTGTAAATCTCCCTAAAATGAACCACTAAAAATCCTTTGATTCTTAGAGTTCTCCAAATACCAGTGAAATTGTGTCAAACAAATATTTAGTCTGTCATAGTAAATCCACTATACCGGGTGTCAACGAATCTATTAGACAAGTCATAATTTCTAAAGTATCATGTGAATCGAAATGAGAATTGGTACAGGTAAATGGTATGTGAAGGGGAGAGTTTTCGCGTATTTTCCACTTTCCGGCCACTTCCGGTTTCACCGGAAATGGCCCCGGTTTTGAATTTTAAAAAAAAACACCCTGTATATTTTAAAATTTTTTTTATTTCTGAGACAATTCTAGATCAGAACGTGACATTTTAAAAACTTTTTACATCTAATTCATTTTTTTAGAGCCACTTTTAAAATTGCATCTAGGTGGCTGTGATCAGACTCAAACTAATCCAAGGGCATTAGGTGATGTCAAAAAAATACAATCGTAAAGTTTTAGTTACTAGTATGAAAGACAGGAATAAGATAAGTTGACAAAATTACGTTTTCATTTTTAACCATTAATTTTCAAATGGCGACCCCTTTTTTACAACCACTTTTAGAAAAAAGCATTCTTTGACGAATCTAACGGTACTAATTTATTTGCTATTGGATTAGACATAAGAACAGAAATTAAATATTATTAAGCAAAATACTGGATATTTTATTTATTTATGACAAGTGCGCCATGGACAGCCGTGATGCATAATAATTTGCAACTGTTTTTATCAAGTGCTTTGTTTTCCAAAGAACAGAAGCATGTTATGATATTTTTTGTTCTATGGAGTGTATCGGAGTGTAAGTCAGATTAGGTTGTTGCATATATTTTTCCTTATCGCGCTATATAGCTGTTCTCTTTGGTGGCAGAAATCGGGATAATGCACGGATGCCATAAGATATTACGTACCTGAAATGGTGTGTGTGTGTGTGTGTGTGTGTGATGTGTGTGTGTTATGTGTGTGTTATGTGTGTGATGTGTGTGTGATGTGTGTGTGATGTGTGTATGAGGCGTGTGTGAGGCGTGTGTGAGGCGTGTGTGAGGCGTGTGTGAGGCGTGTGTGAAGCGTGTGTGAGGTGTGTGTGAGGTGTGTGTGAGGTGTGTGTGAGGTGTGTGTGAGGTGTGTGAGAGGTGTGTGTGAGGCGCGTGTGAGGCGCGTGTGAGGCGCGTGTGAGGCTTGTGTGAGGCGTGTGTGAGGCGTGTGGGAGGCGTGTGGGAGGCGTGTGGGAGGCGTGTGGGAGGCGTGTGGGAGGCGTGTTGGAGGCGTGTTGGAGGCGTGTGGGAGGCGTATGGGAGGCGTGTGGGAGGCGTGTGGGAAACGAGTGTGTGGCGTGTGGGAGGCGTGTGTGAAGCTTGTATGAGACGTATGTGAGGCGCGAATGAGGCGTGTGTGAGGCTTGTGTGAGGCGTATGTGAGGCGTGTGTGAGGCGTGTTTGAGGCGTGTGTGAGGCGTGTGTGAGGCGTGTTTGAGGCTTGTGTGAGGCGTGTGGGAGGCGTGAATGAGGTGTGTGTGAGTCTTGGGTGAAGCGTGTGTGAGGGGTGTGTGAGGCGTGTGTGAGGCGTGTGGGAGGCGTGTGGGGGGCGTGTGGGAAACGAGTGTGAGGCGTGTGGGAGGCGTGAATGAGGCGTGTGTGAGGCTTGTGTAAGGCGTATGTGAGGCGTGTGTGAGGCGTGTGAGAGTCTTGTGGGAGGCGTGTGGTAAACGAGTGTGAGGCGTGTGGGAGGCGTGAATGAGGTGTGTGTGAGTCTTGGGTGAAGCGTGTGTGAGGGGTGTGTGAGGCGTGTGTGAGGCGTGTGTGAGGCGTGTGTGAGGCGTGTGGGAGGCGTGTGGGAGGCGTGTGGGAGGCGTGTGGGAGGCGTGTGGGAGGCGTGTGGGAAGCGTGTTGGAGGCGTGTGGGAAGCGTGTTGGAGGCGTGTGGGAGGCGTGTGGGAGGCGTATGGGAGGCGTGTGGGAGGCGTGTGGGAAACGAGTGTGTGGCGTGTGGGAGGCGTGTGTGAGGCTTGTGTGAGGCGTATGTGAGGCGTGAATGAGGCGTGTGTGAGGCTTGTGTAAGGCGTATGTGAGGCGTGTGTGAGGCGTGTGAGAGTCTTGTGGGAGGCGTGTGGTAAACGAGTGTGAGGCGTGTGGGAGGCGTGAATGAGGTATGTGTGAGTCTTGGGTGAAGCGTGTGTGAGGGGTGTGTGAGGCGTGTGTGAGGCGTGTGTGAGGCGTGTGTGAGGCGTGTGTGAGGCGTGTGGGAGGCGTGTGGGAGGCGTGTGGGAGGCGTGTGGGAGGCGTGTGGGAAGCGTGTTGGAGGCGTGTGGGAAGCGTGTTGGAGGCGTGTGGGAGGCGTGTGGGAGGCGTATGGGAGGCGTGTGGGAGGCATGTGGGAAACGAGTGTGTGGCGTGTGGGAGGCGTGTGTGAGGCTTGTGTGAGGCCTATGTGAGGCGTGTGTGAGGCGTGTTTGAGGCGAGTTTGAGTGTGTGAGGCGTGTGTGAGGCGTGTGTGAGGCGTGTGTGAGGCGTGTGTGAGGCGTGTGTGAGGCGTGTGTGAGGCGTGTGTGAGGCGTGTGTGAGGCGTGTGTGAGGCGTGTGTGAGGCGTGTGTGAGGCGTGTGTGAGGCGTGTGTGAGGCGTGTGTGAGGCGTGTGTGAGGCGTGTGTGAGGCGTGTGTGAGGCGTGTGGGAGGCGTGAATGAGGCGTGTGTGAGGCTTGGGTGAGGCTTGGATGAAGCTTGTGTGAGTCGTTTGTGAGGCGTGTGGGAGGAGTGTGGGAGTCTTGTGGGAGGCGTGTGGGAAGCGAGTGTGAGGCGTGTATGAGGCGTGAATGTGGCGTTTGTGAGGCTTGTGTGAGGCGTATGTGAGTCGTGTGTGATGCGTGTTTGAGGCGTGTTTGAGGCGTGTGTGAGACGTATGTGAGGCGTGTGTGAGGCGTGTTTGAGGCGTGTGTGAGCCGTGTGTGAGGCGTGTTTGAGGCGTGTGTGAGCCGTGTGTGAGGCGTGTGGGAGGCGTGAATGAGGTGTGTGTGAGTCTTGGGTGAGGCGTGTGTGAGGCGTGTGGGAGGCGTATCGGGGGCGTGTGTGAGGCGTGTTTGAGGCGTGTTTGAGGCGTGTGTGAGGCGTGGGTGAGGTGTGTGGGAGGCGTGAATGAGGCGTGTGTGAGTCTTGGGTGAAGCGTGTGTAAAGCGTGTGTGAGGCGTGTGTGAGGCGTGTGTGAGGCGTTTGTGAGGCGTGTGGGAGGCGTGTTGGAGACTTGTGGGAGGCGTGTGGGAAGTGAGTGTGAGGCGTGTGGGAGGCGTGAATGAGGCGTGTGTGAGGCTTGTGTGAGGCGTATGTGAGGCGTGTGTGAGGCGTGTTTGAGGCGTGTTTGAGGCGTGTGTGAGGCGTGTGTGAGGCGTGTTTGAGGCTTGTGTGAGGCTTGTGTGAGGCGTGTGGGAGGCGTGAATGAGGTGTGTGTGAGTCTTGGGTGAAGCGTGTGTGAGGCGTGTGTGAGGCGTGTGTGAGGCGTGTGTGAGGCGTGTGTGAGGCGTGTGTGAGGCGTGTGTGGGTCGTGTGTGCGGCGTGTGTGAGGCGTGTGTGAGGCGTGTGGGAGGCGTGTGGGAGGCGTGTGGGAGGCGTGTGGGAGGCGTGTGGGAGGCGTGTGGGAGGCGTGTGGGAGGCGTGTGGGAGGCGTGTGGGAGGCGTGTGGGAGGCGTGTGGGAGGCGTGTGGGAGGCGTGTGGGAGGCGTGTGGGAGGCGTGTAAGAGTCTTGTGGGAGGCGTGTGGGAAACGAGTGTGAGGCGTGTGGAAGTCGTGAGGGAGTTGTGTTTGGTGTTGGTGAGGCGTGTGTGAGGCGTGTGTGAGGCGTGTGTGAGGCGTGTGTGAGGCGTGTGTGAGGCGTGTGTGAGGCGTGTGTGAGGCGTGTGTGAGGCGTGTGTGAGGCGTGTGTTAGGCGTGTGTGAGGCGTGTGTGAGGCGTGTGTGTGGCGTGTGGGAGGCGTGTGGGGGGCGTGTGGGAGGCGTGTGGGAGGCGTGTAAGAGTCTTGTGGGAGGCGTGTGGGAAACGAGTGTGAGGCGTGTGGGAGGCGTGAATGAGGCGTGTTTGAGGCGTGTGTGAAGCGTGTGTGAGGCGAGTGTGAGGCGTGTGTGAGGCGTGTGTGAGGCGCGTGTGATTCGCGTGTGAGTCGCGTGTGAGGCGTGTGTGAGGCGTGTGTGAGGCGTGTGCGAGGAGTGTGCGAGGCGTGTGCGAGGCGTGAGTAAGGCGTGTGGAAGGCGTGAGGGAGGTGTGTTAGGTGTGGGTGAGGCGTGTGTGAGATGTGTGTGAGGCGTGTGTGAGGCGTGTTTGAGGCGTGTTTGAGGCGTGTGTGAGGCGTGTGTGAGGCGTGTGTGAGGCGTGTGTGAGGCGTGTGTGAGGCGTTTGTGAGGCGTGTGTCAGACATGTGTGAGGTGTTTGTGAGGCGTGTGGGAGGCGTGAATGAGGCGTGTGTGAGGCGTGAATGAGGCGTGTGTGAGGCTTGGGTGAAGCGTGTGTGAGGCGTGTTTGAGGCGTTTGTGAAACGTGTGTGAGATGTGTGTGAGGCGTTTGTGAGGCGTGTGTGAAGCGTGTGTGAGGCGTGTGTGAGGCCTGAGTGAGGCGTGTGTGAAGCGTGTGGGTGAGTTGTGGGTGAGGTGTGTGTGAGGTGTGTGTGAGGTGTGTGTGAGGCTTGTGTGAGGCGTATGTGAGGCGTGTGTGAGGCGTGTGTGAGGCGTGTGGGAGGCGTGTGGGAGGCGTGTGTTAGGCGTGTGTGAGGCGTGTGTGAGGCGTGTTTTTGGCGTGTGGGAGGTGTGTGTGAGGTGTGTGTGAGGTGTGTGTGAGGTGTGTGTGAGGTGAGTGTGATGCGTGTGTGAATCGTGTGTGAGGCGTGAGTGAGGCGTGTGTGAAATGTGCGTTAGGCGTGTGTGAGGTGTGTTAGTTGTGTGTGAGGCGTGTGTGAGGTGTGTATGAGGTGTGTGTTAGGCGTGTGTGAGGCTTGAGTGAGGCTTGTGTGAGGCGTGAATGAGGTGTGTGTGAAGTGTGTGTGGCGTGTGTGAGGCTTTTGTGAGGCGTGTTTGAGGCGTGTGTGAGGCGTGTGGGAGGTGTGAATGAGGCGTGTGTGAAGCGTGTGTGAGGCGTGTGTAAGGCGTGTGTGAGGCGTGTGTGAGGCGTGTGTGAGGCGTTTGTGAGGCGTGTGTGAGGCGTGTGTGAGGCATGTGTGAGGCGTGTGTGAGGCGTGTGTGAGGCGTGTGTGAGACGTGTGTGAGGCGTGTGTGAGGCGTGTGTGAGGCGTGTGTGAGGCGTGTGTGAGGCGTGTGTGAGACGTGTGTGAGGCGTGTGTGAGACGTGTGTGAGGCGTGTGCGAGGCGTGTGAGGCGTGTGTGAGGCGTGTGTGAGGCGTGTGTGAGGCGTGTGTGAGACGTGTGTGAGGCGTGTGTGAGGCGTGTGTGAGGCGTGTGTGAGGCGTGTGTGAGGCGTGTATGAGGCGTGTGTGAGGCGTGTGTGAGGCGTGTGTGATGCGTGTGGGAGGCGTGGGGGAGGCGTGTGGGAAGCGTGTTGGAAGCGTGTGGGGGGCGTGTGGGAGGCATGTGGGAGGCGTGTGGGGGCATAGGGGAGTCGTCTGGGGGGCATATGGGAGGCGTGTGGGAGGCGTGTAAGAGGCGTGTGTGAGGCGTTTGTGAGGCGTGTGTGAGACATGTGTGAGGTGTTTGTGAGGCGTGTGTGCGGCGTGTGAAAGGTGTGTGTGATGCGTGTGTGAATCGTGTGTGAGGCGTGAGTGAGGCGTGTGTGAAGCGTAAAAGAGGTGTGTGTGAAGTGTGCGTGAGGCGTGTGTGAGGTGTGTTAGTTGTATGTGAGGCGCGTGTGAGGCTTGAGTGAGGCTTGTGTGAGGCGTGAATGAGGTGTGTGTGAAGTGTGTGTGGCGTGTGTGAGGCTTGTGTGAGGCGTGAGTGAGGCGTGTGTGAGGCGTAAGAGAGGTGTGTGGGAAGTGTGCGTGAGGCGTGTGTGAGGTGTGTTAGTTGTGTGTGAGGCTTGAGTGAGGCTTGAGTGAGACGTGAATGAGGTGTGTGTGAAGTGTGTGTGGCGTGTGTGAGGCTTGTGTGAGGCGTGTGTGAGGCGTGAGAGTTTTCGCGTATTTTCCACTTTCCGGCCACTTCCGGTTTCACCGGAAATGGCCCCGGTTTTGAATTTTTAAAAAAAACACCCTGTATATTTTAAAATTTTTTTATTTCTGAGACAATTCTAGATCAGAACGTGACATTTTAAAAACTTTTTACATCTAATTCATTTTTTTAGAGCCACTTTTAAAATTGCATCTAGGTGGCTGTGATCAGACTCAAACTAATCCAAGGGCATTAGGTGATGTCAAAAAAATACAATCGTAAAGTTTTAGTTACTAGTATGAAAGACAGGAATAAGATAAGTTGACAAAATTACGTTTTCATTTTTAACTATTAATTTTCAAATGGCGACCCCTTTTTTACAACCACTTTTAGAAAAAAGCATTCTTTGACGAATCTAACGGTACTAATTTTTTTGCTATTGGATTAGACATAAGAACAGAAATTAAATATTATTAAGCAAAATACTGGATATTTTATTTATTTATGACAAGTGCGCCATGGACAGCCGTGATGCATAATAATTTGCAACTGTTTTTATCAATTGCTTTGTTTTCCAAAGAACAGAAGCATGTTATGATATCTTTTGTTCTATGGAGTGTATCGGAGTGTAAGTCAGATTAGGTTGTTGCATATATTTTTCCTTATCGCGCTATATAGCTGTTCTCTTTGGTGGCAGAAATCGGGATAATGCACGGATGCCATAAGATATTACGTACCTGAAATGGTGTGTGTGTGTGTGTGTGTGTGTGTGTGTGTGTGTGATGTGTGTGTGTTATGTGTGTGTTATGTGTGTGATGTGTGTGTGATGTGTGTGTGATGTGTGTGTGATGTGTGTGTGATGTGTGTGTGATGTGTGTGTGATGTGTGTGTGATGTGTGTATGAGGCGTGTGTGAGGCGTGTGTGAGGCGTGTGTGAGGCGTGTGTGAGGCGTGTGTGAGGCGTGTGTGAAGCGTGTGTGAGGTGTGTGTGAGGTGTGTGTGAGGCTTGTGTGAGGCGTATGTGAAACGTGTGTGAGGCGTGTTTGAGGCGTGTGTGAGGCGTGTGTGAGGCGTGTTTGAGGCTTGTGTGAGGCGTGTGGGAGGCGTGAATGAGGTGTGTGTGAGGCTTGTGTGAGACGTATGTGAAGCGTGTGTGTGGCGTGTGTGAGGCGTGTGTGAGGCGTGTGTGAGGCGTGTGTGAGGCGTGTGTGAGGCGTGTGTGAGGCGTGTGTGGGTCGTGTGTGAGGCGTGTGTGAGGCGTGTGTGAGGCTTGTGTGAGGCGTATGTGAAACGTGTGTGAGGCGTGTTTGAGGCGTGTGTGAGGCGTGTGTGAGGCGTGTGGGAAGTGAGTGTGAGGCGTGTGGGAGGCGTGAATGAGGCGTGTGTGAGGCTTGTGTGAGGCGTATGTGAAGCGTGTGTGAGGCGTGTGTGAGGCGTGTGTGAGGCGTGTGTGAGGCGTGTGTGAGGCGTGTGTGAGGCGTGTGTGAGGCGTGTGTGAGGCGTGTGTGAGGCGTGTGTGAGGCGTGTGTGAGGCGTGTGTGAGGCGTGTGTGAGGCGTGTGGGAGGCGTGTGTGAGGCGTGTGTGAGGCGTGTGTGATGCGTGTGGTAAACGTGTGGGAGGCGTGTGGGAGGCGTGTGTGAGGCGTGTGTGAGGCGTGTGTGAGGCGTGTGTGAGGCGTGTGTGAGGCGTGTGTGAGGCGTGTGTGAGGCGTGTGTGAGGCGTGTGTGAGGCGTGTGTGAGGCGTGTGAGAGGCGTGTGTGAGGCGTGTGTGAGGCGTGTGTGAGGCGTGTGTGAGGCGTGTGTGAGGCGTGTGTGAGGCGTGTGTGAGGCGTGTGTGAGGCGTGTGTGAGGCGTGTGTGAGGCGTGTGTGAGGCGTGTATGAGGCGTGTATGAGGCGTGTGTGAGGCGTGTGTGAGGCGTGTGTGATGCGTGTGGGAGGCGTGTGGGAAGCGTGTGGGAAGCGTGTGGGGGGCGTGTGGGAGGCGTGTGGGAGGCGTGTGGGGGCATATGGGAGTCGTGTGGGGGGCATATGGGAGGCGTGTGGGAGGCGTGTAAGAAACGAGTGTGAGGCGTGTGGGAGACGTGAATGAGGCGTGTGTGAGGCTTGTGTAAGGCGTATGTGAGGCGTGTGTGAGGCGTGTAAGAGTCTTGTGGGAGGCGTGTGGGAAACGAGTGTGAGGCGTGTGGGAGGCGTGAATGAGGCGTATGTGAGGCTTAAGTGAAGCGTGTGTGAAGCGTATGCGAGGCGAGTGTGAGGCGTGTGTGAGGCGCGTGTGAGGCGTGTGTGAGGCGTGTGTGAGGCGTGTGTGAGGCGTGTGTGAGGCGTGTGTGAGGCGTGTGTGAGGCGTGTGTGAGGCGTGTGTGAGGCGTGTGTGAGGCGTGTGTGAGGCGTGTGTGAAACGTGTGTGAGGCGTGTGTGAGGCGTGTGTGAGTCGTGTGTGAAACGTGTGTGAGGCGTGTTTGAGACGTGTGTGAGGCGTGTGTGAGGCGTGTGTGAGGCGTGTGCGAGGCGTGTGCGAGGCGTGAGTGAGGCGTGTGGAAGTCGTGAGGGAGTTGTGTTTGGTGTTGGTGAGGCGTGTGTGAGGTGTGTGAGGCGTGTGTGAGGCGTGTGTGAGGCGTGTGTGAGGCGTGTGTGAGGCGTGTGTGAGGCGTGTGTGAGGCGTATGTGAGGCGTGTGTGAGGCGAGTGTGAGGCGTGTGTGAGGCTTGTGTGAGGCGTGTGTGAGGCGTGTGTGAGGCGTGTGTGAGGCGAGTGTGAGGCGTGTGTGAGGCGTGTGTGAGGCGTGTGTGAGGCGTGTGTGAGGCGTGTGTGAGGCGTGTGTGAGGCGTGTGTGAGGCGTGTGTGAGGCGTGTGTGAGGCGTGTGCGAGGCGAGTGCGAGGCGTGTGCGAGGCGTGATTGAGGCGTGTGGAAGGCGTGAAGGAGGTGTGTTAGGTGTGGGTGAGGCGTGTGTGAGGTGTGTGTGAGGTGTGTGAGGTGTGTGTGAGGTGTGTGTGAGGTGTGTGTGAGGTGTGTGTGAGGTGTGTGAGGTGTGTGAGGTGTGTGTGAGGTGTGTGTGAGGTGTGTGTGAGGTGTGTGTGAGGTGTGTGTGAGGTGTGTGTGAGGTTTGTGTGAGATGTGTGTGAGGTGTGTGTGAGGTGTGTGTAAGGAGTGTGTGAGGTTTGTGTGAGGTGTGTGTGAGGTGTGTGTGTGGTATATGTGAGGTGTGTGTGAGGAGTGTGTGATGTGTGTGTGATGTGTGTGTGATGTGTGTGTGATGTGTGTGTGTGTGTGTGTGTGTGTGTGTAAATATTTTAAGATTTAATTAATATCTCCAGAGAGTAACTCGGCCAAAAATTTTGAAGTACCTTGAATATATATAAATATGTTCATAGAATCCGCTTTTATCTAATATTTAAACATGAACTTAAACAAAATTCGTTACACGCACTGTTGCAGGACCCTGTTCTAAATTTACTTTATAAATTATGCTGTAAAATTTAGCCCATTTCTAGTTTTTCAGTTTTAGTTCCGAACTTTCGAATGTACAATGGCGCATAAAAATTTGAAGTTCTCCAGAGTTCAGCGTTTGGTGAACTTAGTTAGGGAGAAAGATTGTGAAATACTGCAGTAATTAAATTATCCAAATTTTGAAACCACAAAAGCAACAAATACGAAACGAATCAACCCAGGAACCTTAAAAAATAATTTTTTCCATGTTTATATATTCTAGTAGAAACATCGATATTTAAAGTTAATACATTAAATATTTGAAATAAAGGTGAACACACTTCGCCAATAAAGATTTAAACATCAGCCTTGTTCTAACCGACTACTAAAAATAAGTAGTTTTCAATTCCATCTTAATCGTTAATATCGTGATGATTTCAAAACTAAAAATGTAATTTAAAAAAACTTCCTTCTAAAAAAATGCTAAAAATTTTTGAAATCGGCGCCAAATTATTTAATAAAAAAATGTGGATAACAAAAAAAAAAGATAACTTGAACCATAGAATATTAAAACAATCACACATAAAACTCATGTAAATTTTACAACTAACTTTATTTGTAATTGCTTTCTTACTCTAAGTAGTTTATATCTTGTTTTAGTAGTAATTTAGCATTTACTTTCAATAAAAATATATAAGAACTTTTTTAAAGACGGTTTGATTTTACTTTTTTTTTTTCCTCTGTCATTTCTTAAACATTAATTTTTTATTTTATTTCGAAGAATATGGAAAGATTAAAGAAATTATAAAATTTTTGTAAAAAAATTAAACCGACTTCTAAAAGTGTGATAAAAAGTGAAAAATAATTATAAATTTTTATATGAAATTGAAATTTTTGAAGTCGGCGCCAAATCAATACCAGACAAAATTTGATAAACAGATTAAAAATACTTTATTTGTAATTGGTTTCTTACAATAATTTGTATATATTTGTAGTTATTTATTTCATTTAGAAATAATTTGTAGCCGACTTCAAAAATTTCAATTTCATATAAAAATTTATAGTTATTTTTCACTTTTTAGCGCACTTTTAGAAGTCGGTCCAATTTCTTTGAAAAAAATTTTATTTTTCGATTTTTAATTTTGAATTGATTATGATATCCATAAATTATTTGAACTAAGTACTAATCGAGACTAGTGTACCTCGCAATGACTCCAAGATGGCAAAAAAGTACCTATTTTATCCAAAGTTGTAAATCTCCCTAAAATGAACCACTAAAAATCCTTTGATTCTTAGAGTTCTCCAAATACCAGTGAAATTGTGTCAAACAAATATTTAGTCTGTCATAGTAAATCCACTATACCGGGTGTCAACGAATCTATTAGACAAGTCATAATTTCTAAAGTATCATGTGAATCGAAATGAGAATTGGTACAGGTAAATGGTATGTGAAGGGGAGAGTTTTCGCGTATTTTCCACTTTCCGGCCACTTCCGGTTTCACCGGAAATGGCCCCGGTTTTGAATTTTAAAAAAAAACACCCTGTATATTTTAAAATTTTTTTTATTTCTGAGACAATTCTAGATCAGAACGTGACATTTTAAAAACTTTTTACATCTAATTCATTTTTTTAGAGCCACTTTTAAAATTGCATCTAGGTGGCTGTGATCAGACTCAAACTAATCCAAGGGCATTAGGTGATGTCAAAAAAATACAATCGTAAAGTTTTAGTTACTAGTATGAAAGACAGGAATAAGATAAGTTGACAAAATTACGTTTTCATTTTTAACTATTAATTTTCAAATGGCGACCCCTTTTTTACAACCACTTTTAGAAAAAAGCATTCTTTGACGAATCTAACGGTACTAATTTATTTGCTATTGGATTAGACATAAGAACAGAAATTAAATATTATTAAGCAAAATACTGGATATTTTATTTATTTATGACAAGTGCGCCATGGACAGCCGTGATGCATAATAATTTGCAACTGTTTTTATCAAGTGCTTTGTTTTCCAAAGAACAGAAGCATGTTATGATATTTTTTGTTCTATGGAGTGTATCGGAGTGTAAGTCAGATTAGGTTGTTGCATATATTTTTCCTTATCGCGCTATATAGCTGTTCTCTTTGGTGGCAGAAATCGGGATAATGCACGGATGCCATAAGATATTACGTACCTGAAATGGTGTGTGTGTGTGTGTGTGTGTGATGTGTGTGTGTTATGTGTGTGTTATGTGTGTGATGTGTGTGTGATGTGTGTGTGATGTGTGTATGAGGCGTGTGTGAGGCGTGTGTGAGGCGTGTGTGAGGCGTGTGTGAGGCGTGTGTGAAGCGTGTGTGAGGTGTGTGTGAGGTGTGTGTGAGGTGTGTGTGAGGTGTGTGTGAGGTGTGTGAGAGGTGTGTGTGAGGCGCGTGTGAGGCGCGTGTGAGGCGCGTGTGAGGCTTGTGTGAGGCGTGTGTGAGGCGTGTGGGAGGCGTGTGGGAGGCGTGTGGGAGGCGTGTGGGAGGCGTGTGGGAGGCGTGTTGGAGGCGTGTTGGAGGCGTGTGGGAGGCGTATGGGAGGCGTGTGGGAGGCGTGTGGGAAACGAGTGTGTGGCGTGTGGGAGGCGTGTGTGAAGCTTGTATGAGACGTATGTGAGGCGCGAATGAGGCGTGTGTGAGGCTTGTGTGAGGCGTATGTGAGGCGTGTGTGAGGCGTGTTTGAGGCGTGTGTGAGGCGTGTGTGAGGCGTGTTTGAGGCTTGTGTGAGGCGTGTGGGAGGCGTGAATGAGGTGTGTGTGAGTCTTGGGTGAAGCGTGTGTGAGGGGTGTGTGAGGCGTGTGTGAGGCGTGTGGGAGGCGTGTGGGGGGCGTGTGGGAAACGAGTGTGAGGCGTGTGGGAGGCGTGAATGAGGCGTGTGTGAGGCTTGTGTAAGGCGTATGTGAGGCGTGTGTGAGGCGTGTGAGAGTCTTGTGGGAGGCGTGTGGTAAACGAGTGTGAGGCGTGTGGGAGGCGTGAATGAGGTGTGTGTGAGTCTTGGGTGAAGCGTGTGTGAGGGGTGTGTGAGGCGTGTGTGAGGCGTGTGTGAGGCGTGTGTGAGGCGTGTGGGAGGCGTGTGGGAGGCGTGTGGGAGGCGTGTGGGAGGCGTGTGGGAGGCGTGTGGGAAGCGTGTTGGAGGCGTGTGGGAAGCGTGTTGGAGGCGTGTGGGAGGCGTGTGGGAGGCGTATGGGAGGCGTGTGGGAGGCGTGTGGGAAACGAGTGTGTGGCGTGTGGGAGGCGTGTGTGAGGCTTGTGTGAGGCGTATGTGAGGCGTGAATGAGGCGTGTGTGAGGCTTGTGTAAGGCGTATGTGAGGCGTGTGTGAGGCGTGTGAGAGTCTTGTGGGAGGCGTGTGGTAAACGAGTGTGAGGCGTGTGGGAGGCGTGAATGAGGTATGTGTGAGTCTTGGGTGAAGCGTGTGTGAGGGGTGTGTGAGGCGTGTGTGAGGCGTGTGTGAGGCGTGTGTGAGGCGTGTGTGAGGCGTGTGGGAGGCGTGTGGGAGGCGTGTGGGAGGCGTGTGGGAGGCGTGTGGGAAGCGTGTTGGAGGCGTGTGGGAAGCGTGTTGGAGGCGTGTGGGAGGCGTGTGGGAGGCGTATGGGAGGCGTGTGTGAGGCGTGTTTGAGGCGAGTTTGAGTGTGTGAGGCGTGTGTGAGGCGTGTGTGAGGCGTGTGTGAGGCGTGTGTGAGGCGTGTGTGAGGCGTGTGTGAGGCGTGTGTGAGGCGTGTGTGAGGCGTGTTTGAGGCGAGTTTGAGTGTGTGAGGCGTGTGTGAGGCGTGTGTGAGGCGTGTGTGAGGCGTGTGTGAGGCGTGTGTGAGGCGTGTGTGAGGCGTGTGTGAGGCGTGTGTGAGGCGTGTGTGAGGCGTGTGTGAGGCGTGTGTGAGGCGTGTGTGAGGCGTGTGTGAGGCTTGTGTGAGGCCTATGTGAGGCGTGTGTGAGGCGTGTTTGAGGCGAGTTTGAGTGTGTGAGGCGTGTGTGAGGCGTGTGTGAGGCGTGTGTGAGGCGTGTGTGAGGCGTGTGTGAGGCGTGTGTGAGGCGTGTGTGAGGCGTGTGTGAGGCGTGTGTGAGGCGTGTGTGAGGCGTGTGTGAGGCGTGTGTGAGGCGTGTGTGAGGCGTGTGTGAGGCGTGTGTGAGGCGTGTGTGAGGCGTGTGTGAGGCGTGTGGGAGGCGTGAATGAGGCGTGTGTGAGGCTTAGGTGAGGCTTGGATGAAGCTTGTGTGAGTCGTTTGTGAGGCGTGTGGGAGGAGTGTGGGAGTCTTGTGGGAGGCGTGTGGGAAGCGAGTGTGAGGCGTGTATGAGGCGTGAATGTGGCGTTTGTGAGGCTTGTGTGAGGCGTATGTGAGTCGTGTGTGATGCGTGTTTGAGGCGTGTTTGAGGCGTGTGTGAGACGTATGTGAGGCGTGTGTGAGGCGTGTTTGAGGCGTGTGTGAGCCGTGTGTGAGGCGTGTTTGAGGCGTGTGTGAGCCGTGTGTGAGGCGTGTGGGAGGCGTGAATGAGGTGTGTGTGAGTCTTGGGTGAGGCGTGTGTGAGGCGTGTGGGAGGCGTATCGGGGGCGTGTGTGAGGCGTGTTTGAGGCGTGTTTGAGGCGTGTGTGAGGCGTGGGTGAGGTGTGTGGGAGGCGTGAATGAGGCGTGTGTGAGTCTTGGGTGAAGAGTGTGTAAAGCGTGTGTGAGGCGTGTGTGAGGCGTTTGTGAGGCGTGTGGGAGGCGTGTTGGAGACTTGTGGGAGGCGTGTGGGAAGTGAGTGTGAGGCGTGTGGGAGGCGTGAATGAGGCGTGTGTGAGGCTTGTGTGAAGCGTATGTGAGGCGTGTGTGAGGCGTGTTTGAGGCGTGTTTGAGGCGTGTGTGAGGCGTGTGTGAGGCGTGTTTGAGGCTTGTGTGAGGCTTGTGTGAGGCGTGTGGGAGGCGTGAATGAGGTGTGTGTGAGTCTTGGGTGAAGCGTGTGTGAGGCGTGTGTGAGGCGTGTGTGAGGCGTGTGTGAGGCGTGTGTGAGGCGTGTGTGAGGCGTGTGTGGGTCGTGTGTGCGGCGTGTGTGAGGCGTGTGTGAGGCGTGTGGGAGGCGTGTGGGAGGCGTGTGGGAGGCGTGTGGGAGGCGTGTGGGAGGCGTGTGGGAGGCGTGTGGGAGGCGTGTGGGAGGCGTGTGGGAGGCGTGTGGGAGGCGTGTGGGAGGCGTGTGGGAGGCGTGTGGGAGGCGTGTGGGAGGCGTGTGGGAGGCGTGTGGGAGGCGTGTGGGAGGCGTGTGGGAGGCGTGTAAGAGTCTTGTGGGAGGCGTGTGGGAAACGAGTGTGAGGCGTGTGGAAGTCGTGAGGGAGTTGTGTTTGGTGTTGGTGAGGCGTGTGTGAGGCGTGTGTGAGGCGTGTGTGAGGCGTGTGTGAGGCGTGTGTGAGGCGTGTGTGAGGCGTGTGTGAGGCGTGTGTTAGGCGTGTGTCAGGCGTGTGTGAGGCGTGTGTGTGGCGTGTGGGAGGCGTGTGGGGGGCGTGTGGGAGGCGTGTGGGAGGCGTGTAAGAGTCTTGTGGGAGGCGTGTGGGAAACGAGTGTGAGGCGTGTGGGAGGCGTGAATGAGGCGTGTTTGAGGCGTGTGTGAAGCGTGTGTGAGGCGAGTGTGAGGCGTGTGTGAGGCGTGTGTGAGGCGCGTGTGATTCGCGTGTGAGTCGCGTGTGAGGCGTGTGTGAGGCGTGTGTGAGGCGTGTGCGAGGAGTGTGCGAGGCGTGTGCGAGGTGTGAGTGAGGCGTGTGGAAGGCGTGAGGGAGGTGTGTTAGGTGTGGGTGAGGCGTGTGTGAGATGTGTGTGAGGCGTGTGTGAGGCGTGTTTGAGGCGTGTTTGAGGCGTGTGTGAGGCGTGTGTGAGGCGTGTGTGAGGCGTGTGTGAGGCGTGTGTGAGGCGTTTGTGAGGCGTGTGTCAGACATGTGTGAGGTGTTTGTGAGGCGTGTGGGAGGCGTGAATGAGGCGTGTGTGAGGCGTGAATGAGGCGTGTGTGAGGCTTGGGTGAAGCGTGTGTGAGGCGTGCTTGAGGCGTTTGTGAAACGTGTGTGAGATGTGTGTGAGGCGTTTGTGAGGCGTGTGTGAAGCGTGTGTGAGGCGTGTGTGAGGCCTGAGTGAGGCGTGTGTGAAGCGTGTGGGTGAGTTGTGGGTGAGGTGTGTGTGAGGTGTGTGTGAGGTGTGTGTGAGGCTTGTGTGAGGCGTATGTGAGGCGTGTGTGAGGCGTGTGTGAGGCGTGTGGGAGGCGTGTGGGAGGCGTGTGTTAGGCGTGTGTGAGGCGTGTGTGAGGCGTGTTTTTGGCGTGTGGGAGGTGTGTGTGAGGTGTGTGTGAGGTGTGTGTGAGGTGTGTGTGAGGTGAGTGTGATGCGTGTGTGAATCGTGTGTGAGGCGTGAGTGAGGCGTGTGTGAAATGTGCGTTAGGCGTGTGTGAGGTGTGTTAGTTGTGTGTGAGGCGTGTGTGAGGTGTGTATGAGGTGTGTGTTAGGCGTGTGTGAGGCTTGAGTGAGGCTTGTGTGAGGCGTGAATGAGGTGTGTGTGAAGTGTGTGTGGCGTGTGTGAGGCTTTTGTGAGTCGTGTTTGAGGCGTGTGTGAGGCGTGTGGGAGGTGTGAATGAGGCGTGTGTGAAGCGTGTGTGAGGCGTGTGTAAGGCGTGTGTGAGGCGTGTGTGAGGCGTGTGTGAGGCGTTTGTGAGGCGTGTGTGAGGCGTGTGTGAGGCATGTGTGAGGCGTGTGTGAGGCGTGTGTGAGGCGTGTGTGAGGCGTGTGTGAGGCGTGTGTGAGACGTGTGTGAGGCGTGTGTGAGGCGTGTGTGAGGCGTGTGTGAGGCGTGTGTGAGGCGTGTGTGAGACGTGTGTGAGGCGTGTGTGAGACGTGTGTGAGGCGTGTGCGAGGCGTGTGAGGCGTGTGTGAGGCGTGTGTGAGGCGTGTGTGAGGCGTGTGTGAGACGTGTGTGAGGCGTGTGTGAGGCGTGTGTGAGGCGTGTGTGAGGCGTGTGTGAGGCGTGTATGAGGCGTGTGTGAGGCGTGTGTGAGGCGTGTGTGATGCGTGTGGGAGGCGTGGGGGAGGCGTGTGGGAAGCGTGTGGGAAGCGTGTGGGGGGCGTGTGGGAGGCATGTGGGAGGCGTGTGGGGGCATAGGGGAGTCGTCTGGGGGGCATATGGGAGGCGTGTGGGAGGCGTGTAAGAGGCGTGTGTGAGGCGTTTGTGAGGCGTGTGTGAGACATGTGTGAGGTGTTTGTGAGGCGTGTGTGAGGCGTGTGAAAGGTGTGTGTGATGCGTGTGTGAATCGTGTGTGAGGCGTGAGTGAGGCGTGTGTGAAGCGTAAAAGAGGTGTGTGTGAAGTGTGCGTGAGGCGTGTGTGAGGTGTGTTAGTTGTATGTGAGGCGCGTGTGAGGCTTGAGTGAGGCTTGTGTGAGGCGTGAATGAGGTGTGTGTGAAGTGTGTGTGGCGTGTGTGAGGCTTGTGTGAGGCGTGAGTGAGGCGTGTGTGAGGCGTAAGAGAGGTGTGTGTGAAGTGTGCGTGAGGCGTGTGTGAGGTGTGTTAGTTGTGTGTGAGGCTTGAGTGAGGCTTGAGTGAGACGTGAATGAGGTGTGTGTGAAGTGTGTGTGGCGTGTGTGAGGCTTGTGTGAGGCGTGTGTGAGGCGTGAGAGTTTTCGCGTATTTTCCACTTTCCGGCCACTTCCGGTTTCACCGGAAATGGCCCCGGTTTTGAATTTTTAAAAAAAACACCCTGTATATTTTAAAATTTTTTTATTTCTGAGACAATTCTAGATCAGAACGTGACATTTTAAAAACTTTTTACATCTAATTCATTTTTTTAGAGCCACTTTTAAAATTGCATCTAGGTGGCTGTGATCAGACTCAAACTAATCCAAGGGCATTAGGTGATGTCAAAAAAATACAATCGTAAAGTTTTAGTTACTAGTATGAAAGACAGGAATAAGATAAGTTGACAAAATTACGTTTTCATTTTTAACTATTAATTTTCAAATGGCGACCCCTTTTTTACAACCACTTTTAGAAAAAAGCATTCTTTGACGAATCTAACGGTACTAATTTTTTTGCTATTGGATTAGACATAAGAACAGAAATTAAATATTATTAAGCAAAATACTGGATATTTTATTTATTTATGACAAGTGCGCCATGGACAGCCGTGATGCATAATAATTTGCAACTGTTTTTATCAATTGCTTTGTTTTCCAAAGAACAGAAGCATGTTATGATATCTTTTGTTCTATGGAGTGTATCGGAGTGTAAGTCAGATTAGGTTGTTGCATATATTTTTCCTTATCGCGCTATATAGCTGTTCTCTTTGGTGGCAGAAATCGGGATAATGCACGGATGCCATAAGATATTACGTACCTGAAATGGTGTGTGTGTGTGTGTGTGTGTGTGTGTGTGTGATGTGTGTGTGTTATGTGTGTGTTATGTGTGTGATGTGTGTGTGATGTGTGTGTGATGTGTGTGTGATATGTGTGTGATGTGTGTGTGATGTGTGTGTGATGTGTGTATGAGGCGTGTGTGAGGCGTGTGTGAGGCGTGTGTGAGGCGTGTGTGAGGCGTGTGTGAGGCGTGTGTGAAGCGTGTGTGAGGTGTGTGTGAGGTGTGTGTGAGGTGTGTGTGAGGTGTGTGAGAGGTGTGTGTGAGGCGCGTGTGAGGCGCGTGTGAGGCGCGTGTGAGGCGCGTGTGAGGCGTGTGTGAGGCGTGTGGGAGGCGTGTGGGAGGCGTGTGGGAGGCGTGTGGGAGGCGTGTGGGAAGCGTGTTGGAGGCGTGTGGGAGGCGTATGGGAGGCGTGTGGGAGGCGTGTGGGAAACGAGTGTGTGGCGTGTGGGAGGCGTGTGTGAGGCTTGTGTGAGGCGTATGTGAGGCGTGAATGAAGCGTGTGTGAGGCTTGTGTGAGGCGTATGTGAGGCGTGTGTGAGGCGTGTTTGAGGCGAGTTTGAGTGTGTGAGGCGTGTGTGAAGCGTGTGTGAGGCGTGTGTGAGGCGTGTGTGAGGCGTGTGTGAGGCGTGTGTGAGGCGTGTGTGAGGCGTGTGGGAGGCGTGAATGAGGCGTGTGTGAGGCTTGGGTGAGGCTTGGATGAAGCTTGTGTGAGTCGTTTGTGAGGCGTGTGGGAGGAGTGTGGGAGTCTTGTGGGAGGCGTGTGGGAAGCGAGTGTGAGGCGTGTATGAGGCGTGAATGAGGCGTTTGTGAGTCTTGTGTGAGACGTATGTGAGTCGTGTGTGATGCGTGTTTGAGGCGTGTTTGAGGCGTGTGTGAGACGTATGTGAGGCGTGTGGGAGGCGTGTTTGAGGCGTGTGTGAGCCGTGTGGGAGGCGTATCGGAGGCGTGTGTGAGGCGTGTTTGAGGCGTGTTTGAGGCGCGTGTGAGGCGTGTTTGAGGTGTGTGGGAGGCGTGAATGAGGCGTGTGTGAGTCTTGGGTGAAGCGTGTGTGAAGCGTGTGTGAGGCGTGTGTGAGGCGTGTGTGAGGCGTGTGTGAGGCGTGTGTGAGGCGTGTGTGAGGCGTGTGTGAGGCGTGTGTGAGGCGAGTGTGAGGCGTGTGTGAGGCGTGTGTGAGTCTTGTGTGAGGCGTGTGTGAGGCGTGTGTGAGGCGAGTGTGAGGCGTGTGTGAGGCGTGTGTGAGGCGTGTGTGAGGCGTGTGTGAGTCGTGTGTGAGGCGTGTGTGAGGCGTGTGTGAGGCGTGTGTGAGGCGTGTGCGAGGCGAGTGCGAGGCGTGTGCGAGGCGTGAGTGAGGCGTGTGGAAGGCGTGAAGGAGGTGTGTTAGGTGTGGGTGAGGCGTGTGTGAGGTGTGTGTGAGGTGTGTGTGAGGTGTGTGTGAGGTGTGTGTGAGGTGTGTGTGAGGTGTGTGTGAGGTGTGTGAGGTGTGTGAGGTGTGTGTGAGGTGTGTGTGAGGTGTGTGTGAGGTGTGTGTGAGGTGTGTGTGAGGTGTTTGTGAGGTTTGTGTGAGATGTGTGTGAGGTGTGTGTGAGGTGTGTGTGAGGAGTGTGTGAGGTTTGTGTGAGGTGTGTGTGAGGTGTGTGTGTGGTATATGTGAGGTGTGTGTGAGGAGTGTGTGATGTGTGTGTGATGTGTGTGTGATGTGTGTGTGATGTGTGTGTGTGTGTGTGTGTGTGTGTAAATATTTTAAGATTTAATTAATATCTCCAGAGAGTAACTCGGCCAAAAATTTTGAAGTACCTTGAATATATATAAATATGTTCATAGAATCCGCTTTTATCTAATATTTAAACATGAACTTAAACAAAATTCGTTACACGCACTGTTGCAGGACCCTGTTCTAAAGTTACTTTATAAATTATGCTGTAAAATTTAGCCCATTTCTAGTTTTTCAGTTTTAGTTCCGAACTTTCGAATGTACAATGGCGCATAAAAATTTGAAGTTCTCCAGAGTTCAGCGTTTGGTGAACTTAGTTAGGGAGAAAGATTGTGAAATACTGCAGTAATTAAATTATCCAAATTTTGAAACCACAAAAGCAACAAATACGAAACGAATCAACCCAGGAACCTTAAAAAATAATTTTTTCCATGTTTATATATTCTAGTAGAAACATCGATATTTAAAGTTAATACATTAAATATTTGAAATAAAGGTGAACACACTTCGCCAATAAAGATTTAAACATCAGCCTTGTTCTAACCGACTACTAAAAATAAGTAGTTTTCAATTCCATCTTAATCGTTAATATCGTGATGATTTCAAAACTAAAAATGTAATTTAAAAAAACTTCCTTCTAAAAAAATGCTAAAAATTTTTGAAATCGGCGCCAAATTATTTAATAAAAAAATGTGGATAACAAAAAAAAAGATAACTTGAACCATAGAATATTAAAACAATCACACATAAAACTCATGTAAATTTTACAACTAACTTTATTTGTAATTGCTTTCTTACTCTAAGTAGTTTATATCTTGTTTTAGTAGTAATTTAGCATTTACTTTCAATAAAAATATATAAGAACTTTTTTAAAGACGGTTTGATTTTACTTTTTTTTTTTTCCTCTGTCATTTCTTAAACATTAATTTTTTATTTTATTTCGAAGAATATGGAAAGATTAAAGAAATTATAAAATTTTTGTAAAAAAATTAAACCGACTTCTAAAAGTGTGATAAAAAGTGAAAAATAATTATAAATTTTTATATGAAATTGAAATTTTTGAAGTCGGCGCCAAATCAATACCAGACAAAATTTGATAAACAGATTAAAAATACTTTATTTGTAATTGGTTTCTTACAATAATTTGTATATATTTGTAGTTATTTATTTCATTTAGAAATAATTTGTAGCCGACTTCAAAAATTTCAATTTCATATAAAAATTTATAGTTATTTTTCACTTTTTAGCGCACTTTTAGAAGTCGGTCCAATTTCTTTGAAAAAAATTTTATTTTTCGATTTTTAATTTTGAATTGATTATGATATCCATAAATTATTTGAACTAAGTACTAATCGAGACTAGTGTACCTCGCAATGACTCCAAGATGGCAAAAAAGTACCTATTTTATCCAAAGTTGTAAATCTCCCTAAAATGAACCACTAAAAATCCTTTGATTCTTAGAGTTCTCCAAATACCAGTGAAATTGTGTCAAACAAATATTTAGTCTGTCATAGTAAATCCACTATACCGGGTGTCAACGAATCTATTAGACAAGTCATAATTTCTAAAGTATCATGTGAATCGAAATGAGAATTGGTACAGGTAAATGGTATGTGAAGGGGAGAGTTTTCGCGTATTTTCCACTTTCCGGCCACTTCCGGTTTCACCGGAAATGGCCCCGGTTTTGAATTTTAAAAAAAAACACCCTGTATATTTTAAAATTTTTTTATTTCTGAGACAATTCTAGATCAGAACGTGACATTTTAAAAACTTTTTACATCTAATTCATTTTTTTAGAGCCACTTTTAAAATTGCATCTAGGTGGCTGTGATCAGACTCAAACTAATCCAAGGGCATTAGGTGATGTCAAAAAAATACAATCGTAAAGTTTTAGTTACTAGTATGAAAGACAGGAATAAGATAAGTTGACAAAATTACGTTTTCATTTTTAACTATTAATTTTCAAATGGCGACCCCTTTTTGACAACCACTTTTAGAAAAAAGCATTCTTTGACGAATCTAACGGTACTAATTTATTTGCTATTGGATTAGACATAAGAACAGAAATTAAATGTTATTAAGCAAAATACTGGATATTTTATTTATTTATGACAAGTGCGCCATGGACAGCCGTGATGCATAATAATTTGCAACTGTTTTTATCAAGTGCTTTGTTTTCCAAAGAACAGAAGCATGTTATGATATCTTTTGTTCTATGGAGTGTATCGGAGTGTAAGTCAGATTAGGTTGTTGCATATATTTTTCCTTATCGCGCTATATAGCTGTTCTCTTTGGTGGCAGAAATCGGGATAATGCACGGATGCCATAAGATATTACGTACCTGAAATGGTGTGTGTGTGTGTGTGTGTGTGTGTGTGTGTGTGATGTGTGTGTGTTATGTGTGTGTTATGTGTGTGATGTGTGTGTGATGTGTGTGTGATGTGTGTGTGATGTGTGTATGAGGCGTGTGTGAGGCGTGTGTGAGGCGTGTGTGAGGCGTGTGTGAGGCGTGTGTGAAGCGTGTGTGAGGTGTGTGTGAGGTGTGTGTGAGGTGTGTGTGAGGTGTGTGAGAGGTGTGTGTGAGGCGCGTGTGAGGCGCGTGTGAGGCGCGTGTGAGGCTTGTGTGAGGCGTGTGTGAGGCGTGTGGGAGGCGTGTGGGAGGCGTGTGGGAGGCGTGTGGGAAACGAGTGTGAGGCGTGTGGGAGGCGTGAATGAGGCGTGTGTGGGGCTTGTGTGAGGCGTGTGTGAGACGTGTGTGAGGCGTGTGGGAGGCGTGTGGGAGGCGTGTGGGAAGCGTGTTGGAGGCGTGTGGGAAGCGTGTTGGAGGCGTGTGGGAGGCGTGTGGGAGGCGTATGGGAGGCGTGTGGGAGGCGTGTGGGAAACGAGTGTGTGGCGTGTGGGAGGCGTGTGTGAGGCTTGTGTGAGGCGTATGTGAGGCGTGAATGAGGCGTGTGTGAGGCTTGTGTGAGGCGTATGTGAGGCGTGTGTGAGGCGTGTTTGAGGCGAGTTTGAGTGTGTGAGGCGTGTGTGAGGCGTGTGTGAGGCGTGTGTGAGGCGTGTGTGAGGCGTGTGTGGGGCGTGTGTGAGGTTTGTGTGAGGTGTGTGTGAGGTGTGTGTGTGGTTTATGTGAGGTGTGTGTGAGGAGTGTGTGATGTGTGTGTGATGTGTGTGTGATGTGTGTGTGATGTGTGTGTGTGTGTGTGTGTGTAAATATTTTAAGATTTAATTAATATCTCCAGAGAGTAACTCGGCCAAAAATTTTGAAGTACCTTGAATATATATAAATATGTTCATAGAATCCGCTTTTATCTAATATTTAAACATGAACTTAAACAAAATTCGTTACACGCACTGTTGCAGGACCCTGTTCTAAAGTTACTTTATAAATTATGCTGTAAAATTTAGCCCATTTCTAGTTTTTCAGTTTTAGTTCCGAACTTTCGAATGTACAATGGCGCATAAAAATTTGAAGTTCTCCAGAGTTCAGCGTTTGGTGAACTTAGTTAGGGAGAAAGATTGTGAAATACTGCAGTAATTAAATTATCCAAATTTTGAAACCACAAAAGCAACAAATACGAAACTAATCAACCCAGGAACCTTAAAAAATAATTTTTTCCATGTTTATATATTCTAGTAGAAACATCGATATTTAAAGTTAATACATTAAATATTTGAAATAAAGGTGAACACACTTCGCCAATAAAGATTTAAACATCAGCCTTGTTCTAACCGACTACTAAAAATAAGTAGTTTTCAATTCCATCTTAATCGTTAATATCGTGATGATTTCAAAACTAAAAATGTAATTTAAAAAAACTTCCTTCTAAAAAAATGCTAAAAATTTTTGAAATCGGCGCCAAATTATTTAATAAAAAAATGTGGATAACAAAAAAAAAGATAACTTGAACCATAGAATATTAAAACAATCACACATAAAACTCATGTAAATTTTACAACTAACTTTATTTGTAATTGCTTTCTTACTCTAAGTAGTTTATATCTTGTTTTAGTAGTAATTTAGCATTTACTTTCAATAAAAATATATAAGAACTTTTTTAAAGACGGTTTGATTTTACTTTTTTTTTTTTCCTCTGTCACTTCTTAAACATTAATTTTTTATTTTATTTCGAAGAATATGGAAAGATTAAAGAAATTATAAAATTTTTGTAAAAAAATTAAACCGACTTCTAAAAGTGTGATAAAAAGTGAAAAATAATTATAAATTTTTATATGAAATTGAAATTTTTGAAGTCGGCGCCAAATCAATACCAGACAAAATTTGATAAACAGATTAAAAATACTTTATTTGTAATTGGTTTCTTACAATAATTTGTATATATTTGTAGTTATTTATTTCATTTAGAAATAATTTGTAGCCGACTTCAAAAATTTCAATTTCATATAAAAATTTATAGTTATTTTTCACTTTTTAGCGCACTTTTAGAAGTCGGTCCAATTTCTTTGAAAAAAATTTTATTTTTCGATTTTTAATTTTGAATTGATTATGATATCCATAAATTATTTGAACTAAGTACTAATCGAGACTAGTGTACCTCGCAATGACTCCAAGATGGCAAAAAAGTACCTATTTTATCCAAAGTTGTAAATCTCCCTAAAATGAACCACTAAAAATCCTTTGATTCTTAGAGTTCTCCAAATACCAGTGAAATTGTGTCAAACAAATATTTAGTCTGTCATAGTAAATCCACTATACCGGGTGTCAACGAATCTATTAGACAAGTCATAATTTCTAAAGTATCATGTGAATCGAAATGAGAATTGGTACAGGTAAATGGTATGTGAAGGGGAGAGTTTTCGCGTATTTTCCACTTTCCGGCCACTTCCGGTTTCACCGGAAATGGCCCCGGTTTTGAATTTAAAAAAAAAACACCCTGTATATTTTAAAATTTTTTTATTTCTGAGACAATTCTAGATCAGAACGTGACATTTTAAAAACTTTTTACATCTAATTCATTTTTTTAGAGCCACTTTTAAAATTGCATCTAGGTGGCTGTGATCAGACTCAAACTAATCCAAGGGCATTAGGTGATGTCAAAAAAATACAATCGTAAAGTTTTAGTTACTAGTATGAAAGACAGGAATAAGATAAGTTGACAAAATTACGTTTTCATTTTTAACTATTAATTTTCAAATGGCGACCCCTTTTTTACAACCACTTTTAGAAAAAAGCATTCTTTGACGAATCTAACGGTACTAATTTATTTGCTATTGGATTAGACATAAGAACAGAAATTAAATATTATTAAGCAAAATACTGGATATTTTATTTATTTATGACAAGTGCGCCATGGACAGCCGTGATGCATAATAATTTGCAACTGTTTTTATCAAGTGCTTTGTTTTCCAAAGAACAGAAGCATGTTATGATATCTTTTGTTCTATGGAGTGTATCGGAGTGTAAGTCAGATTAGGTTGTTGCATATATTTTTCCTTATCGCGCTATATAGCTGTTCTCTTTGGTGGCAGAAATCGGGATAATGCACGGATGCCATAAGATATTACGTACCTGAAATGGTGTGTGTGTGTGTGTGTGTGTGTGTGTGTGTGTGTGTGATGTGTGTGTGTTATGTGTGTGTTATGTGTGTGATGTGTGTGTGATGTGTGTGTGATGTGTGTGTGATGTGTGTATGAGGCGTGTGTGAGGCGTGTGTGAGGCGTGTGTGAGGCGTGTGTGAGGCGTGTGTGAAGCGTGTGTGAGGTGTGTGTGAGGTGTGTGTGAGGTGTGTGTGAGGTGTGTGTGAGGTGTGTGAGAGGTGTGTGTGAGGCGCGTGTGAGGCGCGTGTGAGGCGCGTGTGAGGCTTGTGTGAGGCGTGTGTGAGGCGTGTGGGAGGCGTGTGGGAGGCGTGTGGCAGGCGTGTGGGAAACGAGTGTGAGGCGTGTGGGAGGCGTGAATGAGGCGTGTGTGGGGCTTGTGTGAGGCGTGTGTGAGGCGTGTGTGAGGCGTGTGTGAGGCGTGTGTGAGGCGTGTGGGAAGCGTGTGGGAGGCGTGTGGGAGGCGTGTGGGAAGCGTGTTGGAGGCGTGTGGGAAGCGTGTTGGAGGCGTGTGGGAGGCGTATGGGAGGCGTGTGGGAGGCGTGTGGGAAACGAGTGTGTGGCGTGTGGGAGGCGTGTGTGAGGCTTGTGTGAGGCGTATGTGAGGCGTGAATGAGGCGTGTGTGAGGCTTGTGTGAGGCGTATGTGAGGCGTGTGTGAGGCGTGTTTGAGGCGAGTTTGAGTGTGTGAGGCGTGTGTGAGGCGTGTGTGAGGCGTGTGTGAGGCGTGTGTGAGGCGTGTGTGAGGCGTGTGTGAGGCGTGTGTGAGGCGTGTGGGAGGCGTGAATGAGGCGTGTGTGAGGCTTGGGTGAGGCTTGGATGAAGCTTGTGTGAGTCGTTTGTGAGGCGTGTGGGAGGAGTGTGGGAGTCTTGTGGGAGGCGTGTGGGAAGCGAGTGTGAGGCGTGTATGAGGCGTGAATGAGGCGTTTGTGAGGCTTGTGTGAGGCGTATGTGAGTCGTGTGTGATGCGTTTTTGAGGCGTGTTTGAGGCGTGTGTGAGACGTATGTGAGGCGTGTGTGAGGCGTGTTTGAGGCGTGTGTGAGCCGTGTGTGAGGCGTGTGGGAGGCGTGAATGAGGTGTGTGTGAGTCTTGGGTGAGGCGTGTGTGAGGCGTGTGTGAGGCGTGTGGGAGGCGTATCGGAGGCGTGTGTGAGGCGTGTTTGAGGCGTGTTTGAGGCGTGTGTGAGGCGTGGGTGAGGTGTGTGGGAGGCGTGAATGAGGCGTGTTTGAGGCGTGTGTGAGCCGTGTGTGAGGCGTGTGGGAGGCGTGAATGAGGCGTGTGTGAGGCGTGGGTGAGGTGTGTGGGAGGCGTGTGTGAGGCGTTTGTGAGGCGTGTGGGAGGCGTGTTGGAGTCTTGTGGGAGGCGTGTGGGAAGTGAGTGTGAGGCGTGTGGGAGGCGTGAATGAGGCGTGTGTGAGGCTTGTGTGAGGCGTATGTGAGGCGTGTGTGAGGCGTGTTTGAGGCGTGTTTGAGGCGTGTGTGAGGCGTGTGTGAGGCGTGTGTGAGGCGTGTGTGAGGCGTGTGTGAGGCGTGTGTGAGGCGTGTGTGAGGCGTGTGTGAAGCGTGTGTGAGGCGTGTGGGAGGCGTGTGAGAGGCGTTTGGGAGGCGTGTGGGAGGCGTGTGGGAGGCGTGTGGGAGGCGTGTGGGAGGCGTGTGGGAGGCGTTTAAGAGTCTTGTGGGAGGCGTGTGGGAAACGAGTGTGAGGCGTGTGGAAGTCGTGAGGGAGTTGTGTTTGGTGTTGGTGAGGCGTGTGTGAGGCGTGTGTGAGGCGTGTGTGAGGCGTGTGTGAGGCGTGTGTGAGGCGTGTGTGAGGCGTGTGGGAGGCGTGTGGGAGGCGTGTGGGGGGCGTGTAAGAGTCTTGTAGGAGGCGTGTGGGAAACGAGTGTGAGGCGTGTGGGAGGCGTGAATGAGGCGTATGTGAGGCTTGGGTGAAGCGTGTGTGAAGCGTGTGTGAGGCGAGTGTGAGGCGTGTGTGAGGCGTGTGTGAGGCGTGTGGGAGGCGTGTGGGAGGCGTGTGGGAGGCGTGTGGGAGGCGTGTGGGAAACGAGTGTGAGGCTTGTGGGAGGCGTGAATGAGGCGTGTGTGGGGCTTGTGTGAGGCGTGTGTGAAACGTGTGTGAGGCGTGTGGGAGGCGTGTGGGAGGCGTGTGGGAGGCGTGTGGAAGCGTGTTGGAGGCGTGTGGGAAGCGTGTTGGAGGCGTGTGGGAGGCGTATGGGAGGCGTGTGGGAGGCGTGTGGGAAACGAGTGTGTGGCGTGTGGGAGGCGTGTGTGAGGCTTGTGTGAGGCGTATGTGAGGCGTGAATGAGGCGTGTGTGAGGCTTGTGTGAGGCGTATGTGAGGCGTGTGAGGCGAGTTTGAGTGTGTGAGGCGTGTGTGAGGCGTGTGTGAGGCGTGTGTGAGGCGTGTGTGAGGCGTGTGTGAGGCGTGTGTGAGGCGTGTGTGAGGCGTGTGTGAGGCGTGTGTGAGGCGTGTGAGAGGCGTGAATGAGGCGTGTGTGAGGCTTGGGTGAGGCGTGTGTGAGGCGTGTGTGAGGCGTGTGGGGGCGTGTGGGAGGCGTGTGGGAGGCGTGAATGAGGTGTGTGTGAGTCTTGGGTGAAGCGTGTGTGAGGCGTGTGTGAGGCGTGTGTGAGGCGTGTGTGAGGCGTGTGTGAGGCGTGTGTGAGGCGTGTGTGAGGCGTGTGTGAGGCGTGTGTGAGGCGTGTGGGAGGCGTGTGGGAGGCGTTTGGGAGGCGTGTGGGAGGCGTGTGGGAGGCGTGTGGGAGGCGTGTGGGAGGCGTGTGGGAGGCGTGTGGAAGGCGTTTAAGAGTCTTGTGGGAGGCGTGTGGGAAACGAGTGTGAGGCGTGTGGAAGTCGTGAGGGAGTTGTGTTTGGTGTTGGTGAGGCGTATGCGAGGCGTGTGTGAGGCGTGTGTGAGGCGTGTGTGAGGCGTGTGTGAGGCGTGTGTGAGGCGTGTGTGAGGCGTGTGGGAGGCGTGTGGGAGGCGTGTGGGAGGCGTGTAAGAGTCTTGTAGGAGGCGTGTGGGAAACGAGTGTGAGGCGTGTGGGAGGCGTGAATGAGGCGTATGTGAGGCTTGGGTGAAGCGTGTGTGAAGCGTGTGTGAGGCGAGTGTGAGGCGTGTGTGAGGCGTGTGTGAGGCGTGTGGGAGGCGTGTGGGAGGCGTGTGGGAGGCGTGTGGGAGGCGTGTGGGAAACGAGTGTGAGGCGTGTGGGAGGCGTGAATGAGGCGTGTGTGGGGCTTGTGTGAGGCGTGTGTGAGGCGTGTGTGAGGCGTGTGTGAAACGTGTGTGAGGCGTGTGGGAGGCGTGTGGGAGGCGTGTGGGAGGCGTGTGGAAGCGTGTTGGAGGCGTGTGGGAAGCGTGTTGGAGGCGTGTGGGAGGCGTATGGGAGGCGTGTGGGAGGCGTGTGGGAAACGAGTGTGTGGCGTGTAGGAGGCGTGTGTGAGGCTTGTGTGAGGCGTATGTGAGGCGTGAATGAGGCGTGTGTGAGGCTTGTGTGAGGCGTATGTGAGGCGTGTGTGAGGCGTGTTTGAGGCGAGTTTGAGTGTGTGAGGCGTGTGTGAGGCGTGTGTGAGGCGTGTGTGAGGCGTGTGTGAGGCGTGTGTGAGGCGTGTGGGAGGCGTGAATGAGGCGTGTGTGAGGCTTGGGTGAGGCTTGGATGAAGCTTGTGTGAGTCGTTTGTGAGGCGTGTGGGAGGAGTGTGGGAGTCTTGTGGGAGGCGTGTGGGAAGCGAGTGTGAGGCGTGTATGAGGCGTGAATGAGGCGTTTGTGAGGCTTGTGTGGGGCGTATGTGAGTCGTGTGTGATGCGTGTTTGAGGCGTGTTTGAGGCGTGTGTGAGCCGTGTGGGAGGCGTGTGGGAGGCGTGAATGAGGTGTGTGTGAGTCTTGGGTGAGGCGTGTGTGAGGCGTGTGGGAGGCGTATCGGAGGCGTGTGTGAGGCGTGTTTGAGGCGTGTTTGAGGCGTGTGTGAGGCGTGGGTGAGGTGTGTGGGAGGCGTGAATGAGGCGTGTGTGAGTCTTGGGTGAAGCGTGTGTGAAGCGTGTGTGAGGCGTGTGTGAGGCGTGTGTGAGGCGTTTGTGAGGCGTGTGGGAGGCGTGTTGGAGTCTTGTGGGAAGCGTGTGGGAAGTGAGTGTGAGGCGTGTGGGAGGCGTGAATGAGGCGTGTGTGAGGCTTGTGTGAGGCGTATGTGAGGCGTGTGTGAGGCGTGTTTGAGGCGTGTTTGAGGCGTGTGTGAGGCGTGTGTGAGGCGTGTTTGAGGCTTGTGTGCGGCGTGTGGGAGTCGTGAATGAGGTGTGTGTGAGTCTTGGGTGAAGCGTGTGTGAGGCGTGTGTGAGGCGTGTGTGAGGCGTGTGTGAGGCGTGTGTGAGGCGTGTGTGAGGCCTGTGTGAGGCGTGTGTGAGGCGTGTGTGAGTCGTGTGTGAGGCGTGTGTGAGGCGTGTGGGAGGCGTGTGGGAGGCGTGTGGGTGGCGTGTGGGAGGCGTGTGGGAGGCGTGTGGGAGGCGTGTGGGAGGAGTGTAAGGGTCTTGTGGGAGGCGTGTGGGAAACGAGTGTGAGGCGTGTGGAATTCGTGAGGGAGTTGTGTTTGGTGTTGGTGAGGCGTGTGTGAGGCGTGTGTGAGGCGTGTGTGAGGCGTGTGTGAGGCGTGTGTGAGGCGTGTGTGAGGCGTGTGTGAGGCGTGTGTGAGGCGTGTGTGAGGCGTGTGTGAGGCGTGTGTGAGGCGTGTGTGTGGCGTGTGGGAGGCGTGTAGGAGGCGTGTGGGAGGCGTGTGGGAGGCGTGTGTGAGGCGTGTAAGAGTCTTGTGGGAGGCGTGTGGGAAACGAGTGTGAGGCGTGTGGGAGGCGTGAATGAGGCGTGTGTGAGGCGTGTGTGAAGCGTGTGTGAGGCGAGTGTGAGGCGTTTGTGAGGCGTGTGTGAGGCGCGTGTGATTCGCGTGTGAGTCGCGTGTGAGGCGTGTGTGAGGCGTGTGTGAGGCGTGTGCGAGGAGTGTGCGAGGCGTGTGCGAGGCGTGAGTGAGGCGTGTGGAAGGCGTGAGGGAGGTGTGTTAGGTGTGGGTGAGGCGTGTGTGAGGTGTGTGTGAGGCGTGTGTGAGGCGTTTGTGAGGCGTGTGTGAGGCGTTTGTGAGGCGTGTGTCAGACATGTGTGAGGTGTTTGTGAGGCGTGTGGTAGGCGTGAATGAGGCGTGTGTGAGGCTTGGGTGAAGCGTGTGTGAGGCGTGTTTGAGGCGTTTGTGAGGCGTGTGTGAGATGTGTGTGAGGCGTTTGTGAGGCGTGTGTGAAGCGTGTGTGAGGCGTGTGTGAGGCCTGAGTGAGGCGTGTGTGAAGCGTGTGGGTGAGTTTTGGGTGAGGTGTGTGTGAGGTGTGTGTGAGGTGTGTGTGAGGCTTTTGTGAGGCGTATGTGAGGCGTGTGTGAGGCGTGTGTGAGGCGTGTGTGAGGCGTGTGTGAGGCGTGTGTGAGGCGTGTGTGAGGCGTGTGTGAGGCGTGTGTGAGGCGTGTTTTTGGCGTGTGGGAGGTGTGTGTGAGGCGTGTGTGAGGCGTGTGTGAGGCGTGTGTGACGCGTGTGTGAGGCGTGTGCGAGGCGAATGCGAGGCGTGTGCGAGGCGTGTGCGAGGCGTGAGTGAGGCGTGTGGAAGGCGTGAGGGAGGTGTGTTAGGTGTGGGTGAGGCGTGTGTGAGGTGTGTGTGAGGTGTGTGAGGTGTGTGTGAGGTGTGTGTGAGGTGTGTGTGAGGTGTGTGTGAGGTGTGTGTGAGGTGTGTGTGAGGTGTGTGTGAGGTGTGTGAGGTGTGTGTGAGGTGTGTGTGAGGTATGTGTGAGGTGTGTGTGAGGTTTGTGTGAGGTGTGTGTGAGGTGTGTGTGAGGTGTGTGTGAGGAGTGTGTGAGGTTTGTGTGAGGTGTGTGTGAGGTGTGTGTGAGGTGTGTGTGAGGTATATGTGAGGTGTGTGTGAGGAGTGTGTGATGTGTGTGTGATGTGTGTGTGATGTGTGTGTGTGTGTGTGTGTAAATATTTTAAGATTTAATTAATATCTCCAGAGAGTAACTCGGCCAAAAATTTTGAAGTACCTTGAATATATATATAAATATGTTCATAGAATCCGCTTTTATCTAATATTTAAACATGAACTTAAACAAAATTCGTTACACGCACTGTTGCAGGACCCTGTACTAAAGTTACTTTATAAATTATGCTGTAAAATTTAGCCCATTTCTAGTTTTTTAGTTTTAGTTCCGAACTTTCGAATATACAATGGCGCACAAAAATTTGAAGTTCTCCAGAGTTCAGCGTTTGGTGAACTTAGTTAGGGAGAAAGATTGTGAAATACTGCAGTAATTAAATTATCCAAATTTTGAAACCACAAAAGCAACAAATACGAAACGAATCAACCCAGGAACCTTAAAAAATAATTTTTTCCATGTTTATATATTCTAGTAGAAATATCGATATTTAAAGTTAATACATTAAATATTTGAAATAAAGGTGAACACACTTCGCCAATAAAGATTTAAACATCATCCTTGTTCTAACCGACTACTAAAAATAAGTAGTTTTCAATTCCATCTTAATCGTTAATATCGTGATGATTTCAAAACTAAAAATGTAATTTAAAAAAACTTCCTTCTAAAAAATGCTAAAAATTTTTGAAATCGGCGCCAAATTATTTAATAAAAAAATGTGGATAACAAAAAAAAAGATAACTTGGACCATAGAATATTAAAATAATCACACATAAAACTCATGTAAATTTTACAACTAACTTTATTTGTAATTGCTTTCTTACTCTAAGTAGTTTATATCTTGTTTTAGTAGTAATTTAGCATTTACTTTCAATAAAAATATATAAGAACTTTTTTAAAGACGGTTTGATTTTACTTTTTTTTTTCCTCTGTCACTTCTTAAACATTAATTTTTTATTTTATTTCGAAGAATATGGAAAGATTAAAGAAATTATAAAATTTTTGTAAAAAAATTAAACCGACTTCTAAAAGTGTGATAAAAAGTGAAAAATAATTATAAATTTTTATATGAAATTGAAATTTTTGAAGTCGGCGCCAAATCAATACCAGACAAAATTTGATAAACAGATTAAAAATAATTTATTTGTAATTGGTTTCTTACAATAATTTGTATATATTTGTAGTTATTTATTTCATTTAGAAATAATTTGTAGCCGACTTCAAAAATTTCAATTTCATATAAAAATTTATAGTTATTTTTCACTTTTTAGCGCACTTTTAGAAGTCGGTCCAATTTCTTTGAAAAAAATTTTATTTTTCGATTTTTAATTTTGAATTGATTATGATATCCATAAATTATTTGAACTAAGTACTAATCGAGACTAGTGTACCTCGCAATGACTCAAAGATGGCAAAAAAGTACCTATTTTATCCAAAGTTGTAAATCTCCCTAAAATGAACCACTAAAAATTCTTTGATTCTTAGAATTCTCCAAATACCAGTGAAATTGTGTCAAACAAATATTTAGTCTGTCATAGTAAATCCACTATACCGGGTGTCAACGAATCTATTAGACAAGTCATAATTTCTAAAGTATCATGTGTATCGAAATGAGAATTGGTACAGGTAAATGGTATGTGAAGGGGAGAGTTTTCGCATATTTTCCACTTTCCGGCCACTTCCGGTTTCACCGGAAATGGCCCCGGTTTTGAATTTTTAAAAGAAACACCCCGTATATTTTAAAATTTTTTTATTTCTGAGACAATTCTAGATCAGAGCGTGACATTTTAAAAACTTTATACTTCTAATTCATTTTTTTAGAGCCACTTTAAAATTGCATCTAGGTGGCTGTGATCAGACTCAAACTAATCCAAGGGCATTAGGTGATGTCAAAAAAATACAATCGCAAAGTTTTAGTTACTAGTATGAAAGACAGGAATAAGATAAGTTGACAAAATTACGTTTTCATTTTTAACTATTAATTTTCAAATGGCGACCCCTTTTTGACAACCACTTTTAGAAAAAAGCATTCTTTGACGAATCTAACGGTACTAATTTATTTGCTATTGGATTAGACATAAGAACAGAAATTAAATATTATTAAGCAAAATACTGGATATTTTATTTATTTATGACAAGTGCGCCATGGACAGCCGTGATGCATAATAATTTGCAACTGTTTTTATCAAGTGCTTTGTTTTCCAAAGAACAGAAGCATGTTATGATATCTTTTGTTCTATGGAGTGTATCGGAATGTAAGTCAGATTAGGTTGTTGCATATATTTTTCCTTATCGCGCTATATAGCTGTTCTCTTTGGTGGCACAAATCGGGATAATGCACGGATGCCATAAGATATTACGTACCTGAAATGGTGTGTGTGTGTGTGTGTGTGTGTGTGTGTGTGTGTGTGTGTGTGTGTGTGTGATGTGTGTGTGTTATGTGTGTGATGAGTGTGTGATGTGTGTGTGATGTGTGTGTGAGGCGTGTGTGAGGCGTGTGTGAGGCGTGTGTGTGGCGTGTGTGAGGCGTGTGTGAGGCGTGTGGGAGGCGTGTGTGAGGCGTGTGTGAGGCGTGTGTGAGGCGTGTGCGAGGCGTGTGTGAGGTGTGTGTGAGGAGTGTGTGAGACGTGTGTGAGGCGTTTGTGAGGCAAGTGTGAAGCGTGTGTGAGGCGTGTGTGAGGACTGAATGAGGCGTGTGTGAAGCGTGTGTGTGAGGTGTGGGTGAGGTGTGTGTGAGGTGTGTGTGAGGCTTGTGTGAGGCGTATGTGAGGCGTGTGTGAGGCGTGTTTGAGGCGTGTGTGAGGCGTGTGTGAGGCGTGTGGGAGGCGTGTGGGAAACGAGTGTGAGGCGTTTGGGAGGCGTGAATGAGTCGTGTGTGAGGCTTGTGTAAGGTGTATGTGAGGCGTATGTGAGGCGTGTGTGAGGCGTGTGAGAGTCTTGTGGGAGGCGTGTGGGAAACGAGTGTGAGGCGTGTGGGAGGCGTGTGTGAGGCGTGTGGGAGGCGTGAATGAGGCATATGTGAGGCTTGGGTGAAGCGTGTGTGAAGCGTGTGTGAGACGCGTGTGAGGCGTGTGTGAGGCGTGTGTGAGGCGTGTGTGAGGCGTGTGTGAGGCGTGTGTGAGGCGTGTGTGAGGTGTGTGTGAGGTGTATGTGAGGTGTGTGTGAGGTGAGTGTGATGCGTGTGTGAATCGTGTGTGAGGCGTGAGTGAGGCGTGTGTGAGGCGTAAGAGAGGTGTGTGTGAAGTGTGCGTGAGGCGTGTGTGAGGTGTGTTAGTTGTGTGTGAGGCGTGTGTGAGGTGTGTGTGAGGTGTGTGTTAGGCGTGTGTGAGGCTTGAGTGAGGCTTGTGTGAGGCGTGAATGAGGTGTGTGTGGCGTGTGTGAGGCTTGTGTGAGGCGTGTTTGAGGCGTGTGTGAGGCGTGTGGGATGTGTGAATGAGGCGTGTGTGAGGCTTGGGTGAAGCGTGTGTGAGGCGTGTGTGAGGCGTGTGTGAGGCGTGTGTGAGGCGTGTGTGAGGCGTGTGTGAGGCGTGTGTGAGGTGTGTGTGAAGCGAGTGTGAGGCGTGTGCGAGGCGTGTGCGAGGCGTGAGTGAGGCGTGTGGAAGGCGTGAGGGAGGTGTGTTAGGCGTGTAGGAAGCGTGGGTGAGGCGTGTGTGATGCGTGTGGGAGGCGTGGGGGAGGCGTGTGGGAAGCGTGTGGGAAGCGTGTGGGGGGCGTGTGGGAGGCGTGTGGGAGGCGTGTGAAGGCATATGGGAGGCGTGTGGGGGCATATGGGAGGCGTGTGGGAAACGAGTGTGAGGCGTGTGGGAGGCGTGAATGAGGCGTGTGTGGGGCTTGTGTGAGGCGTGTGTGAGGCGTGTGTGAGGCGTGTGTGAGGCGTGTGGGAGGCGTGTGGGAGGCGTGTGGGAGGCGTGTGGGAGGCGTGTGGGAGGCGTGTGAGAAGCGTGTTGGAGGCGTGTGGGAAGCGTGTTGGAGGCGTGTGGGAGGCGTATGGGAGCGTGTGGGAGGCGTGTGTGAAACGAGTGTGAGGCGTGTGGGAGGCTTGTGTAAGGCGTATGTGAGGCGTGAATGAGGCGTGTGTGAGGCTTGTGTGAGGCGTATGTGAGGCGTGTGTGAGGCGTGTTTGAGGCGTGTGTGAGGCGTGTGTGAGGCGTGTGTGAGGCGTGTGTGAGGCGTGTGTGAGGCGTGTGTGAGGCGTGTGTGAGGCGTGTGTGAGGCGTGTGTGAGGCGTGTGGGAGGCGTGAATGAGGCGTGTGTGAGGCTTGGGTGAGGCTTGGATGAAGCTTGTGTGAGGCGTTTGTGAGGCGTGTGGGAGGCGTGTGGGAGTCTTGTGGGAGGCGTGTGGGAAGCGAGTGTGAGGCGTGTATGAGGCGTGTGTGAGGCGAGTGTGAGGCGTGTGTGAGGCGTGTGTGAGGCGTGTGTGAGGCGTGTGTGAGGCGTGTGTGAGGCGTGTGTGAGGCATGTGTGAGGCGTGTGTGAGGCGTGTGTGAGGCGTGTGCGAGGTGTGTGAGGTGTGTGTGAGGTGTGTGTGAGGTGTGTGTGAGGTGTGTGTGAGGTGTGTGTGAGGTGTGTGAGGTGTGTGTGAGGTGTGTGTGAGGTGTGTGTGAGGTGTGTGTGAGGTGTGTGTGAGGTGTGTGTGAGGTTTGTGTGAGATGTGTGTGAGGTGTGTGTGAGGTGTGTGTGAGGAGTGTGTGAGGTTTGTGTGAGGTGTGTGTGAGGTGTGTATGTGGTATATGTGAGGTGTGTGTGAGGAGTGTGTGATGTGTGTGTGATGTGTGTGTGATGTGTGTGTGATGTGTGTGTGTGTGTGTGTGTGTGTGTGTGTGTATATATTTTAAGATTTAATTAATATCTCCAGAGAGTAACTCGGCCAAAAATTTTGAAGTACCTTGAATATATATAAATATGTTCATAGAATCCGCTTTTATCTAATATTTAAACATGAACTTAAACAAAATTCGTTACACGCACTGTTGCAGGACCCTGTTCTAAAGTTACTTTATAAATTATGCTGTAAAATTTAGCCCATTTCTAGTTTTTCAGTTTTAGTTCCGAACTTTCGAATGTACAATGGCGCATAAAAATTTGAAGTTCTCCAGAGTTCAGCGTTTGGTGAACTTAGTTAGGGAGAAAGATTGTGAAATACTGCAGTAATTAAATTATCCAAATTTTGAAACCACAAAAGCAACAAATACGAAACTAATCAACCCAGGAACCTTAAAAAATAATTTTTTCCATGTTTATATATTCTAGTAGAAACATCGATATTTAAAGTTAATACATTAAATATTTGAAATAAAGGTGAACACACTTCGCCAATAAAGATTTAAACATCAGCCTTGTTCTAACCGACTACTAAAAATAAGTAGTTTTCAATTCATCTTAATCGTTAATATCGTGATGATTTCAAAACTATAAATGTAATTTAAAAAAACTTCCTTCTAAAAAATGCTAAAAATTTTTGAAATCGGCGCCAAATTATTTAATAAAAAAATGTGGATAACAAAAAAAAAGATAACTTGAACCATAGAATATTAAAACAATCACACATAAAACTCATGTAAATTTTACAACTAACTTTATTTGTAATTGCTTTCTTACTCTAAGTAGTTTATATCTTGTTTAGTAGTAATTTAGCATTTACTTTCAATAAAAATATATAAGAACTTTTTTAAAGACGGTTTGATTTTACTTTTTTTTTTTCCTCTGTCATTTCTTAAACATTAATTTTTTATTTTATTTCGAAGAATATGGAAAGATTAAAGAAATTATAAAATTTTTGTAAAAAAATTAAACCGACTTCTAAAAGTGTGATAAAAAGTGAAAAATAATTATAAATTTTTATATGAAATTGAAATTTTTGAAGTCGGCGCCAAATCAATACCAGACAAAATTTGATAAACAGATTAAAAATACTTTATTTGTAATTGGTTTCTTACAATAATTTGTATATATTTGTAGTTATTTATTTCATTTAGAAATAATTTGTAGCCGACTTCAAAATTTCAATTTCATATAAAAATTTATAGTTATTTTTCACTTTTTAGCGCACTTTTAGAAGTCGGTCCAATTTCTTTGAAAAAAAATTTATTTTTCGATTTTTAATTTTGAATTGATTTGATATCCATAAATTATTTGAACTAAGTACTAATCGAGACTAGTGTACCTCGCAATGACTCCAAGATGGCAAAAAAGTACCTATTTTATCCAAAGTTGTAAATCTCCCTAAAATGAACCACTAAAAATCCTTTGATTCTTAGAGTTCTCCAAATACCAGTGAAATTGTGTCAAACAAATATTTAGTCTGTCATAGTAAATCCACTATACCGGGTGTCAACGAATCTATTAGACAAGTCATAATTTCTAAAGTATCATGTGAATCGAAATGAGAATTGGAACAGGTAAATGGTATGTGAAGGGGAGAGTTTTCGCGTATTTTCCACTTTCCGGCCACTTCCGGTTTCACCGGAAATGGCCCCGGTTTTGAATTTTTAAAAGAAACACCCTGTATATTTTAAATTTTTTTATTTCTGAGACAATTCTAGATCAGAACGTGACATTTTAAAAACTTTTTACATCTAATTCATTTTTTTAGAGCCACTTTTAAAATTGCATCTAGGTGGCTGTGATCAGACTCAAACTAATCCAAGGGCATTAGGTGATGTCAAAAAAATACAATCGTAAAATTTTAGTTACTAGTATGAAAAGACAGGAATAAGATAAGTTGACAAAATTACGTTTTCATTTGTAACTATTAATTTTCAAATGGCGACCCCTTTTTGACAACCACTTTTAGAAAAAAGCATTCTTTGACGAATCTAACGGTACTAATTTATTTGCTATTGGATTAGACATAAGAACAGAAATTAAATATTATTAAGCAAAATACTGGATATTTTATTTATTTATGACAAGTGCGCCATGGACAGCCGTGATGCATAATAATTTGCAACTGTTTTTATCAAGTGCTTTGTTTTCCAAAGAACAGAAGCATGTTATGATATCTTTTGTTCTATGGAGTGTATCGGAGTGAAAGTCAGATTAGGTTGTTGCATATATTTTTCTTATCGCGCTATATAGCTGTTCTCTTTGGTGGCACAAATCGGGATAATGCACGGATGCCATAAGATATTACGTACCTGAAATGGTGTGTGTGTGTGTGTGTGTGTGTGTGTGTGATGTGTGTGTGTTATGTGTGTGTTATGTGTGTGATGTGTGTGTGATGTGTGTGTGATGTGTGTGTGATGTGTGTATGAGGCGTGTGTGAGGCGTGTGTGAGGCGTGTGTGAGGCGTGTGTGAGGCGTGTGTGAAGCGTGTGTGAGGTGTGTGTGAGGTGTGTGTGAGGTGTGTGTGAGGTGTGTGTGAGGTGTGTGAGAGGTGTGTGTGAGGCGCGTGTGAGGCGCGTGTGAGGCGTGTGTGAGGCGTGTGTGATGCGTGTGGGAGGCGTGGGGGAAGCGTGTGGAAGCGTGTGGGAAGCGTGTGGGGGTCGTGTGGAGGCGTGTGGGGGCATATGGGAGGCGTGTGGGGGGCATATGGGAGGCGTGTGAGGCGTGTGGGAGGCGTGAATGAGGGCTGTGTGGGGCTTGTGTGAGGCGTGTGTGAGGCGTGTGTGAGGCGTGTGGGAGGCGTGTGTGAGGCGTGTGTGAGGCGTGTGTGAGGCGTGTGGGAGGCGTGAATGAGGCGTGTGTGAGGCTTGGGTGAGGCTTGGATGAAGCTTGTGTGAGGCGTTTGTGAGGCGTGTGGGAGGCGTGTGGGGAGTCTTGTGGGAGGCGTGTGGGAAGCGAGTGTGAGGCGTGTATGAGGCGTGTGTGAGGCGAGTGTGAGGCGTGTGTGAGGCGTGTGTGAGGCGTGTGTGAGGCGTGTGTGAGGCGTGTGTGAGGCGTGTGTGAGGCGGGTGTGAGGCGTGTGTGAGGCGTGTGCGAGGTGTGTGAGGTGTGTGTGAGGTGTGTGTGAGGTGTGTGTGAGGTGTGTGAGAGGTGTGTGTGAGGCGCGTGTGAGGCGCGTGTGAGCGCGTGTGAGGCTTGTGTGAGGCGTGTGTGAGGCGTGTGGGAGGCGTGTGGGAGGCGTGTGCGGTGTGGCAGGCGTGTGGGAAACGAGTGTGAGGCGTGTGGGAGCGTGAATGAGGCGTGTGTGGGGCTTGTGTGAGGCGTGTGTGAGGCGTGTGTGAGGCGTGTGTGAGGCGTGTGTGAGGCGTGTGGGAAGCGTGTGGGAGGCGTGTGGGAGGCGTGTGGGAAGCGTGTTGAGGCGTGTGGGAAGCGTGTTGGAGGCGTGTGGGAGGCGTATGGGAGGCGTGTGGGAGGCGTGTGGGAAACGAGTGTGTGGCGTGTGGGAGGCGTGTGTGAGGCTTGTGTGAGGGCGTATGTGAGGCGTGAATGAGGCGTGTGTGAGGCTTGTGTGAGGCGTATGTGAGGCGTGTGTGAGGCGTGTTTGAGGCGAGTTTGAGTGTGTGAGGCGTGTGTGAGGCGTGTGTGAGGCGTGTGTGAGGCGTGTGTGAGGCGTGTGTGAGGCGTGTGTGAGGCGTGTGTGAGGCGTGTGGGAGGCGTGAATGAGGCGTGTGTGAGGCTTGGGTGAGGCTTGGATGAAGCTTGTGTGAGTCGTTTGTGAGGCGTGTGGGAGGAGTGTGGGAGTCTTGTGGGAGGCGTGTGGAAGCGAGTGTGAGGCGTGTATGAGGCGTGAATGAGGCGTTTGTGAGGCTTGTGTGAGGCGTATGTGAGTCGTGTGTGATGCGTGTTTGAGGCGTGTTTGAGGCGTGTGTGAGACGTATGTGAGGCGTGTGTGAGGCGTGTTTGAGGCGTGTGTGAGCCGTGTGTGAGGCGTGTGGGAGGCGTGAATGAGGTGTGTGTGAGTCTTGGGTGAGGCGTGTGTGAGGCGTGTGTGAGGCGTGTGGGAGGCGTATCGGAGGCGTGTGTGAGGCGTGTTTGAGGCGTGTTTGAGGCGTGTGTGAGGCGTGGGTGAGGTGTGTGGGAGGCGTGAATGAGGCGTGTTTGAGGCGTGTGTGAGCCGTGTGTGAGGCTGTGTGGGAGGCGTGAATGAGGCGTGTGTGAGGCGTGGGTGAGGTGTGTGGGAGGCGTGTGTGAGGCGTTTGTGAGGCGTGTGGGAGGCGTGTTGGAGTCTTGTGGGAGGCGTGTGGGAAGTGAGTGTGAGGCGTGTGGGAGGCGTGAATGAGGCGTGTGTGAGGCTTGTGTGAGGCGTATGTGAGGCGTGTGTGAGGCGTGTTTGAGGCGTGTTTGAGGCGTGTGTGAGGCGTGTGTGAGGCGTGTGTGAGGCGTGTGTGAGGCGTGTGTGAGGCGTGTGTGAGGCGTGTGTGAGGCGTGTGTGAAGCGTGTGTGAGGCGGTGTGGGAGGCGTTGTGAGAGGCGTTTGGGAGGCGTGTGGGAGGCGTGTGGGAGGCGTGTGGGAGGCGTGTGGGGAGGCGTGTGGGAGGCGTTTAAGAGTCTTGTGGGAGGCGTGTGGGAAACGAGTGTGAGGCGTGTGGAAGTCGTGAGGGAGTTGTGTTTGGTGTTGGTGAGGCGTGTGTGAGGCGTGTGTGAGGCGTGTGTGAGGCGTGTGTGAGGCGTGTGTGAGGCGTGTGTGAGGCGTGTGGGAGGCGTGTGGGAGGCGTGTGGGGGGCGTGTAAGAGTCTTGTAGGAGGCGTGTGGGAAACGAGTGTGAGGCGTGTGGGAGGCGTGAATGAGGCGTATGTGAGGCTTGGGTGAAGCGTGTGTGAAGCGTGTGTGAGGCGAGTGTGAGGCGTGTGTGAGGCGTGTGTGAGGCGTGTGGGAGGCGTGTGGGAGGCGTGTGGGAGGCGTGTGGGAGGCGTGTGGGAAACGAGTGTGAGGCTTGTGGGAGGCGTGAATGAGGCGTGTGTGGGGCTTGTGTGAGCGGTGTGTGAAACGTGTGTGAGGCGTGTGGGAGGCGTGTGGGAGGCGTGTGGGAGGCGTGTGGAAGCGTGTTGGAGGCGTGTGGGAAGCGTGTTGGAGGCGTGTGGGAGGCGTATGGGAGGCGTGTGGGAGGCGTGTGGGAAACGAGTGTGTGGCGTGTGGGAGGCGTGGTGTGAGGCTTGTGTGAGGCGTATGTGAGGCGTGAATGAGGCGTGTGTGAGGCTTGTGTGAGGCGTATGTGAGGCGTGTGAGGCGAGTTTGAGTGTGTGAGGCGTGTGTGAGGCGTGTGTGAGGCGTGTGTGAGGCGTGTGTGAGGCGTGTGTGAGGCGTGTGTGAGGCGTGTGTGAGGCGTGTGTGAGGCGTGTGAGAGGCGTGAATGAGGCGTGTGTGAGGCTTGGGTGAGCGTGTGTGAGCGTGTGTGAGGCGTGTGGGGGCGTGTGGGAGGCGTGTGGGAGGCGTGAATGAGGTGTGTGTGAGTCTTGGGTGAAGCGTGTGTGAGGCGTGTGTGAGGCGTGTGTGAGGCGTGTGTGAGGCGTGTGTGAGGCGTGTGTGAGGCGTGTGTGAGGCGTGTGTGAGGCGTGTGTGAGGCGTGTGGGAGGCGTGTGGAGGCGTTTGGGAGGCGTGTGGGAGGCGTGTGGGAGGCGTGTGGGAGGCGTGTGGGAGGCGTGTGGGAGGCGTGTGGAAGGCGTTTAAGAGTCTTGTGGGAGGCGTGTGGGAAACGAGTGTGAGGCGTGTGGAAGTCGTGAGGGAGTTGTGTTTGGTGTTGGTGAGGCGTATGTGAGGCGTGTGTGAGGCGTGTGTGAGGCGTGTGTGAGGCGTGTGTGAGGCGTGTGTGAGGCGTGTGTGAGGCGTGTGGGAGGCGTGTGGGAGGCGTGTGGGAGGCGTGTAAGAGTCTTGTAGGAGGCGTGTGGGAAACGAGTGTGAGGCGTGTGGAGGCGTGAATGAGGCGTATGTGAGGCTTGGGTGAAGCGTGTGTGAAGCGTGTGTGAGGCGAGTGTGAGGCGTGTGTGAGGCGTGTGTGAGGCGTGTGGGAGGCGTGTGGGAGGCGTGTGGGAGGCGTGTGGGAGGCGTGTGGGAAACGAGTGTGAGGCGTGTGGGAGGCGTGAATGAGGCGTGTGTGGGGCTTGTGTGAGGCGTGTGTGAGGCGTGTGTGAGGCGTGTGTGAAACGTGTGTGAGGCGTGTGGGAGGCGTGTGGGAGGCGTGTGGGAGGCGTGTGGAAGCGTGTTGGAGGCGTGTGGGAAGCGTGTTGGAGGCGTGTGGGAGGCGTATGGGAGGCGTGTGGGAGGCGTGTGGGAAACGAGTGTGTGGCGTGTAGGAGGCGTGTGTGAGGCTTGTGTGAGGCGTATGTGAGGCGTGAATGAGGCGTGTGTGAGGCTTGTGTGAGGCGTATGTGAGGCGTGTGTGAGGCGTGTTTGAGGCGAGTTTGAGTGTGTGAGGCGTGTGTGAGGCGTGTGTGAGGCGTGTGTGAGGCGTGTGTGAGGCGTGTGTGAGGCGTGTGGGAGGCGTGAATGAGGCGTGTGTGAGGCTTGGGTGAGGCTTGGATGAAGCTTGTGTGAGTCGTTTGTGAGGCGTGTGGGAGGAGTGTGGGAGTCTTGTGGGAGGCGTGTGGGAAGCGAGTGTGAGGCGTGTATGAGGCGTGAATGAGGCGTTTGTGAGGCTTGTGTGGGGCGTATGTGAGTCGTGTGTGATGCGTGTTTGAGGCGTGTTTGAGGCGTGTGTGAGCCGTGTGGGAGGCGTGTGGGAGGCGTGAATGAGGTGTGTGTGAGTCTTGGGTGAGGCGTGTGTGAGGCGTGTGGGAGGCGTATCGGAGGCGTGTGTGAGGCGTGTTTGAGGCGTGTTTGAGGCGTGTGTGAGGCGTGGGTGAGGTGTGTGGGAGGCGTGAATGAGGCGTGTGTGAGTCTTGGGTGAAGCGTGTGTGAAGCGTGTGTGAGGCGTGTGTGAGGCGTGTGTGAGGCGTTTGTGAGGCGTGTGGGAGGCGTGTTGGAGTCTTGTGGGAAGCGTGTGGGAAGTGAGTGTGAGGCGTGTGGGAGGCGTGAATGAGGCGTGTGTGAGGCTTGTGTGAGGCGTATGTGAGGCGTGTGTGAGGCGTGTTTGAGGCGTGTTTGAGGCGTGTGTGAGGCGTGTGTGAGGCGTGTTTGAGGCTTGTGTGCGGCGTGTGGGAGTCGTGAATGAGGTGTGTGTGAGTCTTGGGTGAAGCGTGTGTGAGGCGTGTGTGAGGCGTGTGTGAGGCGTGTGTGAGGCGTGTGTGAGGCGTGTGTGAGGCCTGTGTGAGGCGTGTGTGAGGCGTGTGTGAGTCGTGTGTGAGGCGTGTGTGAGGCGTGTGGGAGGCGTGTGGGAGGCGTGTGGGTGGCGTGTGGGAGGCGTGTGGGAGGCGTGTGGGAGGCGTGTGGGAGGAGTGTAAGGGTCTTGTGGGAGGCGTGTGGGAAACGAGTGTGAGGCGTGTGGAATTCGTGAGGGAGTTGTGTTTGGTGTTGGTGAGGCGTGTGTGAGGCGTGTGTGAGGCGTGTGTGAGGCGTGTGTGAGGCGTGTGTGAGGCGTGTGTGAGGCGTGTGTGAGGCGTGTGTGAGGCGTGTGTGAGGCGTGTGTGAGGCGTGTGTGAGGCGTGTGTGTGGCGTGTGGGAGGCGTGTAGGAGGCGTGTGGGAGGCGTGTGGGAGGCGTGTGTGAGGCGTGTAAGAGTCTTGTGGGAGGCGTGTGGGAAACGAGTGTGAGGCGTGTGGGAGGCGTGAATGAGGCGTGTGTGAGGCGTGTGTGAAGCGTGTGTGAGGCGAGTGTGAGGCGTTTGTGAGGCGTGTGTGAGGCGCGTGTGATTCGCGTGTGAGTCGCGTGTGAGGCGTGTGTGAGGCGTGTGTGAGGCGTGTGCGAGGAGTGTGCGAGGCGTGTGCGAGGCGTGAGTGAGGCGTGTGGAAGGCGTGAGGGAGGTGTGTTAGGTGTGGGTGAGGCGTGTGTGAGGTGTGTGTGAGGCGTGTGTGAGGCGTTTGTGAGGCGTGTGTGAGGCGTTTGTGAGGCGTGTGTCAGACATGTGTGAGGTGTTTGTGAGGCGTGTGGTAGGCGTGAATGAGGCGTGTGTGAGGCTTGGGTGAAGCGTGTGTGAGGCGTGTTTGAGGCGTTTGTGAGGCGTGTGTGAGATGTGTGTGAGGCGTTTGTGAGGCGTGTGTGAAGCGTGTGTGAGGCGTGTGTGAGGCCTGAGTGAGGCGTGTGTGAAGCGTGTGGGTGAGTTTTGGGTGAGGTGTGTGTGAGGTGTGTGTGAGGTGTGTGTGAGGCTTTTGTGAGGCGTATGTGAGGCGTGTGTGAGGCGTGTGTGAGGCGTGTGTGAGGCGTGTGTGAGGCGTGTGTGAGGCGTGTGTGAGGCGTGTGTGAGGCGTGTGTGAGGCGTGTTTTTGGCGTGTGGGAGGTGTGTGTGAGGCGTGTGTGAGGCGTGTGTGAGGCGTGTGTGACGCGTGTGTGAGGCGTGTGCGAGGCGAATGCGAGGCGTGTGCGAGGCGTGTGCGAGGCGTGAGTGAGGCGTGTGGAAGGCGTGAGGGAGGTGTGTTAGGTGTGGGTGAGGCGTGTGTGAGGTGTGTGTGAGGTGTGTGAGGTGTGTGTGAGGTGTGTGTGAGGTGTGTGTGAGGTGTGTGTGAGGTGTGTGTGAGGTGTGTGTGAGGTGTGTGTGAGGTGTGTGAGGTGTGTGTGAGGTGTGTGTGAGGTATGTGTGAGGTGTGTGTGAGGTTTGTGTGAGGTGTGTGTGAGGTGTGTGTGAGGTGTGTGTGAGGAGTGTGTGAGGTTTGTGTGAGGTGTGTGTGAGGTGTGTGTGAGGTGTGTGTGAGGTATATGTGAGGTGTGTGTGAGGAGTGTGTGATGTGTGTGTGATGTGTGTGTGATGTGTGTGTGTGTGTGTGTGTAAATATTTTAAGATTTAATTAATATCTCCAGAGAGTAACTCGGCCAAAAATTTTGAAGTACCTTGAATATATATATAAATATGTTCATAGAATCCGCTTTTATCTAATATTTAAACATGAACTTAAACAAAATTCGTTACACGCACTGTTGCAGGACCCTGTACTAAAGTTACTTTATAAATTATGCTGTAAAATTTAGCCCATTTCTAGTTTTTTAGTTTTAGTTCCGAACTTTCGAATATACAATGGCGCACAAAAATTTGAAGTTCTCCAGAGTTCAGCGTTTGGTGAACTTAGTTAGGGAGAAAGATTGTGAAATACTGCAGTAATTAAATTATCCAAATTTTGAAACCACAAAAGCAACAAATACGAAACGAATCAACCCAGGAACCTTAAAAAATAATTTTTTCCATGTTTATATATTCTAGTAGAAATATCGATATTTAAAGTTAATACATTAAATATTTGAAATAAAGGTGAACACACTTCGCCAATAAAGATTTAAACATCATCCTTGTTCTAACCGACTACTAAAAATAAGTAGTTTTCAATTCCATCTTAATCGTTAATATCGTGATGATTTCAAAACTAAAAATGTAATTTAAAAAAACTTCCTTCTAAAAAATGCTAAAAATTTTTGAAATCGGCGCCAAATTATTTAATAAAAAAATGTGGATAACAAAAAAAAAGATAACTTGGACCATAGAATATTAAAATAATCACACATAAAACTCATGTAAATTTTACAACTAACTTTATTTGTAATTGCTTTCTTACTCTAAGTAGTTTATATCTTGTTTTAGTAGTAATTTAGCATTTACTTTCAATAAAAATATATAAGAACTTTTTTAAAGACGGTTTGATTTTACTTTTTTTTTTCCTCTGTCACTTCTTAAACATTAATTTTTTATTTTATTTCGAAGAATATGGAAAGATTAAAGAAATTATAAAATTTTTGTAAAAAAATTAAACCGACTTCTAAAAGTGTGATAAAAAGTGAAAAATAATTATAAATTTTTATATGAAATTGAAATTTTTGAAGTCGGCGCCAAATCAATACCAGACAAAATTTGATAAACAGATTAAAAATAATTTATTTGTAATTGGTTTCTTACAATAATTTGTATATATTTGTAGTTATTTATTTCATTTAGAAATAATTTGTAGCCGACTTCAAAAATTTCAATTTCATATAAAAATTTATAGTTATTTTTCACTTTTTAGCGCACTTTTAGAAGTCGGTCCAATTTCTTTGAAAAAAATTTTATTTTTCGATTTTTAATTTTGAATTGATTATGATATCCATAAATTATTTGAACTAAGTACTAATCGAGACTAGTGTACCTCGCAATGACTCAAAGATGGCAAAAAAGTACCTATTTTATCCAAAGTTGTAAATCTCCCTAAAATGAACCACTAAAAATTCTTTGATTCTTAGAATTCTCCAAATACCAGTGAAATTGTGTCAAACAAATATTTAGTCTGTCATAGTAAATCCACTATACCGGGTGTCAACGAATCTATTAGACAAGTCATAATTTCTAAAGTATCATGTGTATCGAAATGAGAATTGGTACAGGTAAATGGTATGTGAAGGGGAGAGTTTTCGCATATTTTCCACTTTCCGGCCACTTCCGGTTTCACCGGAAATGGCCCCGGTTTTGAATTTTTAAAAGAAACACCCCGTATATTTTAAAATTTTTTTATTTCTGAGACAATTCTAGATCAGAGCGTGACATTTTAAAAACTTTATACTTCTAATTCATTTTTTTAGAGCCACTTTAAAATTGCATCTAGGTGGCTGTGATCAGACTCAAACTAATCCAAGGGCATTAGGTGATGTCAAAAAAATACAATCGCAAAGTTTTAGTTACTAGTATGAAAGACAGGAATAAGATAAGTTGACAAAATTACGTTTTCATTTTTAACTATTAATTTTCAAATGGCGACCCCTTTTTGACAACCACTTTTAGAAAAAAGCATTCTTTGACGAATCTAACGGTACTAATTTATTTGCTATTGGATTAGACATAAGAACAGAAATTAAATATTATTAAGCAAAATACTGGATATTTTATTTATTTATGACAAGTGCGCCATGGACAGCCGTGATGCATAATAATTTGCAACTGTTTTTATCAAGTGCTTTGTTTTCCAAAGAACAGAAGCATGTTATGATATCTTTTGTTCTATGGAGTGTATCGGAATGTAAGTCAGATTAGGTTGTTGCATATATTTTTCCTTATCGCGCTATATAGCTGTTCTCTTTGGTGGCACAAATCGGGATAATGCACGGATGCCATAAGATATTACGTACCTGAAATGGTGTGTGTGTGTGTGTGTGTGTGTGTGTGTGTGTGTGTGTGTGATGTGTGTGTGTTATGTGTGTGATGAGTGTGTGATGTGTGTGTGATGTGTGTGTGAGGCGTGTGTGAGGCGTGTGTGAGGCGTGTGTGTGGCGTGTGTGAGGCGTGTGTGAGGCGTGTGGGAGGCGTGTGTGAGGCGTGTGTGAGGCGTGTGTGAGGCGTGTGCGAGGCGTGTGTGAGGTGTGTGTGAGGAGTGTGTGAGACGTGTGTGAGGCGTTTGTGAGGCAAGTGTGAAGCGTGTGTGAGGCGTGTGTGAGGACTGAATGAGGCGTGTGTGAAGCGTGTGTGTGAGGTGTGGGTGAGGTGTGTGTGAGGTGTGTGTGAGGCTTGTGTGAGGCGTATGTGAGGCGTGTGTGAGGCGTGTTTGAGGCGTGTGTGAGGCGTGTGTGAGGCGTGTGGGAGGCGTGTGGGAAACGAGTGTGAGGCGTTTGGGAGGCGTGAATGAGTCGTGTGTGAGGCTTGTGTAAGGCGTATGTGAGGCGTATGTGAGGCGTGTGTGAGGCGTGTGAGAGTCTTGTGGGAGGCGTGTGGGAAACGAGTGTGAGGCGTGTGGGAGGCGTGTGTGAGGCGTGTGGGAGGCGTGAATGAGGCATATGTGAGGCTTGGGTGAAGCGTGTGTGAAGCGTGTGTGAGACGCGTGTGAGGCGTGTGTGAGGCGTGTGTGAGGCGTGTGTGAGGCGTGTGTGAGGCGTGTGTGAGGCGTGTGTGAGGTGTGTGTGAGGTGTATGTGAGGTGTGTGTGAGGTGAGTGTGATGCGTGTGTGAATCGTGTGTGAGGCGTGAGTGAGGCGTGTGTGAGGCGTAAGAGAGGTGTGTGTGAAGTGTGCGTGAGGCGTGTGTGAGGTGTGTTAGTTGTGTGTGAGGCGTGTGTGAGGTGTGTGTGAGGTGTGTGTTAGGCGTGTGTGAGGCTTGAGTGAGGCTTGTGTGAGGCGTGAATGAGGTGTGTGTGGCGTGTGTGAGGCTTGTGTGAGGCGTGTTTGAGGCGTGTGTGAGGCGTGTGGGATGTGTGAATGAGGCGTGTGTGAGGCTTGGGTGAAGCGTGTGTGAGGCGTGTGTGAGGCGTGTGTGAGGCGTGTGTGAGGCGTGTGTGAGGCGTGTGTGAGGCGTGTGTGAGGTGTGTGTGAAGCGAGTGTGAGGCGTGTGCGAGGCGTGTGCGAGGCGTGAGTGAGGCGTGTGGAAGGCGTGAGGGAGGTGTGTTAGGCGTGTAGGAAGCGTGGGTGAGGCGTGTGTGATGCGTGTGGGAGGCGTGGGGGAGGCGTGTGGGAAGCGTGTGGGAAGCGTGTGGGGGGCGTGTGGGAGGCGTGTGGGAGGCGTGTGAAGGCATATGGGAGGCGTGTGGGGGCATATGGGAGGCGTGTGGGAAACGAGTGTGAGGCGTGTGGGAGGCGTGAATGAGGCGTGTGTGGGGCTTGTGTGAGGCGTGTGTGAGGCGTGTGTGAGGCGTGTGTGAGGCGTGTGGGAGGCGTGTGGGAGGCGTGTGGGAGGCGTGTGGGAGGCGTGTGGGAGGCGTGTGAGAAGCGTGTTGGAGGCGTGTGGGAAGCGTGTTGGAGGCGTGTGGGAGGCGTATGGGAGCGTGTGGGAGGCGTGTGTGAAACGAGTGTGAGGCGTGTGGGAGGCTTGTGTAAGGCGTATGTGAGGCGTGAATGAGGCGTGTGTGAGGCTTGTGTGAGGCGTATGTGAGGCGTGTGTGAGGCGTGTTTGAGGCGTGTGTGAGGCGTGTGTGAGGCGTGTGTGAGGCGTGTGTGAGGCGTGTGTGAGGCGTGTGTGAGGCGTGTGTGAGGCGTGTGTGAGGCGTGTGTGAGGCGTGTGGGAGGCGTGAATGAGGCGTGTGTGAGGCTTGGGTGAGGCTTGGATGAAGCTTGTGTGAGGCGTTTGTGAGGCGTGTGGGAGGCGTGTGGGAGTCTTGTGGGAGGCGTGTGGGAAGCGAGTGTGAGGCGTGTATGAGGCGTGTGTGAGGCGAGTGTGAGGCGTGTGTGAGGCGTGTGTGAGGCGTGTGTGAGGCGTGTGTGAGGCGTGTGTGAGGCGTGTGTGAGGCATGTGTGAGGCGTGTGTGAGGCGTGTGTGAGGCGTGTGCGAGGTGTGTGAGGTGTGTGTGAGGTGTGTGTGAGGTGTGTGTGAGGTGTGTGTGAGGTGTGTGTGAGGTGTGTGAGGTGTGTGTGAGGTGTGTGTGAGGTGTGTGTGAGGTGTGTGTGAGGTGTGTGTGAGGTGTGTGTGAGGTTTGTGTGAGATGTGTGTGAGGTGTGTGTGAGGTGTGTGTGAGGAGTGTGTGAGGTTTGTGTGAGGTGTGTGTGAGGTGTGTATGTGGTATATGTGAGGTGTGTGTGAGGAGTGTGTGATGTGTGTGTGATGTGTGTGTGATGTGTGTGTGATGTGTGTGTGTGTGTGTGTGTGTGTGTGTGTGTATATATTTTAAGATTTAATTAATATCTCCAGAGAGTAACTCGGCCAAAAATTTTGAAGTACCTTGAATATATATAAATATGTTCATAGAATCCGCTTTTATCTAATATTTAAACATGAACTTAAACAAAATTCGTTACACGCACTGTTGCAGGACCCTGTTCTAAAGTTACTTTATAAATTATGCTGTAAAATTTAGCCCATTTCTAGTTTTTCAGTTTTAGTTCCGAACTTTCGAATGTACAATGGCGCATAAAAATTTGAAGTTCTCCAGAGTTCAGCGTTTGGTGAACTTAGTTAGGGAGAAAGATTGTGAAATACTGCAGTAATTAAATTATCCAAATTTTGAAACCACAAAAGCAACAAATACGAAACTAATCAACCCAGGAACCTTAAAAAATAATTTTTTCCATGTTTATATATTCTAGTAGAAACATCGATATTTAAAGTTAATACATTAAATATTTGAAATAAAGGTGAACACACTTCGCCAATAAAGATTTAAACATCAGCCTTGTTCTAACCGACTACTAAAAATAAGTAGTTTTCAATTCCATCTTAATCGTTAATATCGTGATGATTTCAAAACTATAAATGTAATTTAAAAAAACTTCCTTCTAAAAAAATGCTAAAAATTTTTGAAATCGGCGCCAAATTATTTAATAAAAAAATGTGGATAACAAAAAAAAAGATAACTTGAACCATAGAATATTAAAACAATCACACATAAAACTCATGTAAATTTTACAACTAACTTTATTTGTAATTGCTTTCTTACTCTAAGTAGTTTATATCTTGTTTTAGTAGTAATTTAGCATTTACTTTCAATAAAAATATATAAGAACTTTTTTAAAGACGGTTTGATTTTACTTTTTTTTTTTCCTCTGTCATTTCTTAAACATTAATTTTTTATTTTATTTCGAAGAATATGGAAAGATTAAAGAAATTATAAAATTTTTGTAAAAAAATTAAACCGACTTCTAAAAGTGTGATAAAAAGTGAAAAATAATTATAAATTTTTATATGAAATTGAAATTTTTGAAGTCGGCGCCAAATCAATACCAGACAAAATTTGATAAACAGATTAAAAATACTTTATTTGTAATTGGTTTCTTACAATAATTTGTATATATTTGTAGTTATTTATTTCATTTAGAAATAATTTGTAGCCGACTTCAAAAATTTCAATTTCATATAAAAATTTATAGTTATTTTTCACTTTTTAGCGCACTTTTAGAAGTCGGTCCAATTTCTTTGAAAAAAAATTTATTTTTCGATTTTTAATTTTGAATTGATTTTGATATCCATAAATTATTTGAACTAAGTACTAATCGAGACTAGTGTACCTCGCAATGACTCCAAGATGGCAAAAAAGTACCTATTTTATCCAAAGTTGTAAATCTCCCTAAAATGAACCACTAAAAATCCTTTGATTCTTAGAGTTCTCCAAATACCAGTGAAATTGTGTCAAACAAATATTTAGTCTGTCATAGTAAATCCACTATACCGGGTGTCAACGAATCTATTAGACAAGTCATAATTTCTAAAGTATCATGTGAATCGAAATGAGAATTGGAACAGGTAAATGGTATGTGAAGGGGAGAGTTTTCGCGTATTTTCCACTTTCCGGCCACTTCCGGTTTCACCGGAAATGGCCCCGGTTTTGAATTTTTAAAAGAAACACCCTGTATATTTTAAAATTTTTTTATTTCTGAGACAATTCTAGATCAGAACGTGACATTTTAAAAACTTTTTACATCTAATTCATTTTTTTAGAGCCACTTTTAAAATTGCATCTAGGTGGCTGTGATCAGACTCAAACTAATCCAAGGGCATTAGGTGATGTCAAAAAAATACAATCGTAAAATTTTAGTTACTAGTATGAAAGACAGGAATAAGATAAGTTGACAAAATTACGTTTTCATTTGTAACTATTAATTTTCAAATGGCGACCCCTTTTTGACAACCACTTTTAGAAAAAAGCATTCTTTGACGAATCTAACGGTACTAATTTATTTGCTATTGGATTAGACATAAGAACAGAAATTAAATATTATTAAGCAAAATACTGGATATTTTATTTATTTATGACAAGTGCGCCATGGACAGCCGTGATGCATAATAATTTGCAACTGTTTTTATCAAGTGCTTTGTTTTCCAAAGAACAGAAGCATGTTATGATATCTTTTGTTCTATGGAGTGTATCGGAGTGAAAGTCAGATTAGGTTGTTGCATATATTTTTCCTTATCGCGCTATATAGCTGTTCTCTTTGGTGGCACAAATCGGGATAATGCACGGATGCCATAAGATATTACGTACCTGAAATGGTGTGTGTGTGTGTGTGTGTGTGTGTGTGTGATGTGTGTGTGTTATGTGTGTGTTATGTGTGTGATGTGTGTGTGATGTGTGTGTGATGTGTGTGTGATGTGTGTATGAGGCGTGTGTGAGGCGTGTGTGAGGCGTGTGTGAGGCGTGTGTGAGGCGTGTGTGAGGCGTGTGTGAAGCGTGTGTGAGGTGTGTGTGAGGTGTGTGTGAGGTGTGTGTGAGGTGTGTGTGAGGTGTGTGAGAGGTGTGTGTGAGGCGCGTGTGAGGCGCGTGTGAGGCGTGTGTGAGGCGTGTGTGATGCGTGTGGGAGGCGTGGGGGAAGCGTGTGGGAAGCGTGTGGGAAGCGTGTGGGGGTCGTGTGGGAGGCGTGTGGGGGCATATGGGAGGCGCGTGGGGGGCATATGGGAGGCGTGTGAGGCGTGTGGGAGGCGTGAATGAGGCGTGTGTGGGGCTTGTGTGAGGCGTGTGTGAGGCGTGTGTGAGGCGTGTGGGAGGCGTGTGTGAGGCGTGTGTGAGGCGTGTGTGAGGCGTGTGGGAGGCGTGAATGAGGCGTGTGTGAGGCTTGGGTGAGGCTTGGATGAAGCTTGTGTGAGGCGTTTGTGAGGCGTGTGGGAGGCGTGTGGGAGTCTTGTGGGAGGCGTGTGGGAAGCGAGTGTGAGGCGTGTATGAGGCGTGTGTGAGGCGAGTGTGAGGCGTGTGTGAGGCGTGTGTGAGGCGTGTGTGAGGCGTGTGTGAGGCGTGTGTGAGGCGTGTGTGAGGCGGGTGTGAGGCGTGTGTGAGGCGTGTGCGAGGTGTGTGAGGTGTGTGTGAGGTGTGTGTGAGGTGTGTGTGAGGTGTGTGTGAGGTGTGTGTGAGGTGTGTGAGGTGTGTGTGAGGTGTGTGTGAGGTGTGTGTGAGGTGTGTGTGAGGTGTGTGTGAGGTGTGTGTGAGGTTTGTGTGAGATGTGTGTGAGGTGTGTGTGAGGTGTGTGTGAGGAGTGTGTGAGGTTTGTGTGAGGTGTGTGTGAGGTGTGTATGTGGTATATGTGAGGTGTGTGTGAGGAGTGTGTGATGTGTGTGTGATGTGTGTGTGATGTGTGTGTGATGTGTGTGTGTGTGTGTGTGTGTGTGTGTGTGTGTGTATATATTTTAAGATTTAATTAATATCTCCAGAGAGTAACTCGGCCAAAAATTTTGAAGTACCTTGAATATATATAAATATGTTCATAGAATCCGCTTTTATCTAATATTTAAACATGAACTTAAACAAAATTCGTTACACGCACTGTTGCAGGACCCTGTTCTAAAGTTACTTTATAAATTATGCTGTAAAATTTAGCCCATTTCTAGTTTTTCAGTTTTAGTTCCGAACTTTCGAATGTACAATGGCGCATAAAAATTTGAAGTTCTCCAGAGTTCAGCGTTTGGTGAACTTAGTTAGGGAGAAAGATTGTGAAATACTGCAGTAATTAAATTATCCAAATTTTGAAACCACAAAAGCAACAAATACGAAACTAATCAACCCAGGAACCTTAAAAAATAATTTTTTCCATGTTTATATATTCTAGTAGAAACATCGATATTTAAAGTTAATACATTAAATATTTGAAATAAAGGTGAACACACTTCGCCAATAAAGATTTAAACATCAGCCTTGTTCTAACCGACTACTAAAAATAAGTAGTTTTCAATTCCATCTTAATCGTTAATATCGTGATGATTTCAAAACTATAAATGTAATTTAAAAAAACTTCCTTCTAAAAAAATGCTAAAAATTTTTGAAATCGGCGCCAAATTATTTAATAAAAAAATGTGGATAACAAAAAAAAAGATAACTTGAACCATAGAATATTAAAACAATCACACATAAAACTCATGTAAATTTTACAACTAACTTTATTTGTAATTGCTTTCTTACTCTAAGTAGTTTATATCTTGTTTTAGTAGTAATTTAGCATTTACTTTCAATAAAAATATATAAGAACTTTTTTAAAGACGGTTTGATTTTACTTTTTTTTTTTCCTCTGTCATTTCTTAAACATTAATTTTTTATTTTATTTCGAAGAATATGGAAAGATTAAAGAAATTATAAAATTTTTGTAAAAAAATTAAACCGACTTCTAAAAGTGTGATAAAAAGTGAAAAATAATTATAAATTTTTATATGAAATTGAAATTTTTGAAGTCGGCGCCAAATCAATACCAGACAAAATTTGATAAACAGATTAAAAATACTTTATTTGTAATTGGTTTCTTACAATAATTTGTATATATTTGTAGTTATTTATTTCATTTAGAAATAATTTGTAGCCGACTTCAAAAATTTCAATTTCATATAAAAATTTATAGTTATTTTTCACTTTTTAGCGCACTTTTAGAAGTCGGTCCAATTTCTTTGAAAAAAAATTTATTTTTCGATTTTTAATTTTGAATTGATTTTGATATCCATAAATTATTTGAACTAAGTACTAATCGAGACTAGTGTACCTCGCAATGACTCCAAGATGGCAAAAAAGTACCTATTTTATCCAAAGTTGTAAATCTCCCTAAAATGAACCACTAAAAATCCTTTGATTCTTAGAGTTCTCCAAATACCAGTGAAATTGTGTCAAACAAATATTTAGTCTGTCATAGTAAATCCACTATACCGGGTGTCAACGAATCTATTAGACAAGTCATAATTTCTAAAGTATCATGTGAATCGAAATGAGAATTGGAACAGGTAAATGGTATGTGAAGGGGAGAGTTTTCGCGTATTTTCCACTTTCCGGCCACTTCCGGTTTCACCGGAAATGGCCCCGGTTTTGAATTTTTAAAAGAAACACCCTGTATATTTTAAAATTTTTTTATTTCTGAGACAATTCTAGATCAGAACGTGACATTTTAAAAACTTTTTACATCTAATTCATTTTTTTAGAGCCACTTTTAAAATTGCATCTAGGTGGCTGTGATCAGACTCAAACTAATCCAAGGGCATTAGGTGATGTCAAAAAAATACAATCGTAAAATTTTAGTTACTAGTATGAAAGACAGGAATAAGATAAGTTGACAAAATTACGTTTTCATTTGTAACTATTAATTTTCAAATGGCGACCCCTTTTTGACAACCACTTTTAGAAAAAAGCATTCTTTGACGAATCTAACGGTACTAATTTATTTGCTATTGGATTAGACATAAGAACAGAAATTAAATATTATTAAGCAAAATACTGGATATTTTATTTATTTATGACAAGTGCGCCATGGACAGCCGTGATGCATAATAATTTGCAACTGTTTTTATCAAGTGCTTTGTTTTCCAAAGAACAGAAGCATGTTATGATATCTTTTGTTCTATGGAGTGTATCGGAGTGAAAGTCAGATTAGGTTGTTGCATATATTTTTCCTTATCGCGCTATATAGCTGTTCTCTTTGGTGGCACAAATCGGGATAATGCACGGATGCCATAAGATATTACGTACCTGAAATGGTGTGTGTGTGTGTGTGTGTGTGTGTGTGTGTGTGATGTGTGTGTGTTATGTGTGTGTTATGTGTGTGATGTGTGTGTGATGTGTGTGTGATGTGTGTGTGATGTGTGTATGAGGCGTGTGTGAGGCGTGTGTGAGGCGTGTGTGAGGCGTGTGTGAGGCGTGTGTGAAGCGTGTGTGAGGTGTGTGTGAGGTGTGTGTGAGGTGTGTGTGAGGTGTGTGTGAGGTGTGTGAGAGGTGTGTGTGAGGCGCGTGTGAGGCGCGTGTGAGGCGTGTGTGAGGCGTGTGTGATGCGTGTGGGAGGCGTGGGGGAAGCGTGTGGGAAGCGTGTGGGAAGCGTGTGGGGGTCGTGTGGGAGGCGTGTGGGGGCATATGGGAGGCGTGTGGGGGGCATATGGGAGGCGTGTGAGGCGTGTGGGAGGCGTGAATGAGGCGTGTGTGGGGCTTGTGTGAGGCGTGTGTGAGGCGTGTGTGAGGCGTGTGGGAGGCGTGTGGGGGCGTGTGGGAGGCGTGTGGGAGGCGTGTGGGAGGCGTGTTGGAGGCGTGTGGGAGGCGTGTGGGAAGCGTATGGGAGGCGTGTGGGAGGCGTGTGGGAAACGAGTGTGAGGCGTGTGGGAGGCGTGTGTGAGGCTTGTGTGAGGCGTATGTGAGGCGTGAATGAGGCGTGTGTGAGGCTTGTGTGAGGCGTATGTGAGGCGTGTGTGAGGCGTGTTTGAGGCGTGTGTGAGGCGTGTGTGAGGCGTGTTTGAGGCTTGTGTGAGGCGTGTGGGAGGCATGAATGAGGTGTGTGTGAGTCTTTGGTGAAGCGTGTGTGAGGGGTGTGTGAGGCGTGTGTGAGGCGTGTGGGAGGCGTGTGGGAGGCGTGTGGGAGGCGTGTGGGAAACGAGTGTGAGGCGTGTGGGAGACGTGAATGAGGCGTGTGTGAGGCTTGTGTAAGGCGTGTGTGAGGCGTGTGTGAGGCGTGTGAGAGTCTTGTGGGAGGCGTGTGGGAGGCGTGTGGGAAACGAGTGTGAGGCGTGTGGGAGGCGTGAATGAGGCGTATGTGAGGCTTGGGTGAGGCGTGTGTGAAGCGTGTGTGAGGCGTGTGTGAGGCGCGTGTGAGGCGTGTGTGAGGCGTGTGTGAGGCGTGTGTGAGGCGTTTGTGAGGCGTGTGTGAGACATGTGTGAGGTGTTTGTGAGGCGTGTGGGAGGCGTGAATGAGGCGTGTGTGAGGCTTGGGTGAAGCGTGTGTGAGGCGTGTTTGAGGAGTTTGTGAGGCGTGTGTGAGGCGTGTGTGAGGCGTGTGTGAGGCGTGTGGGAGGCGTGTGTGAGGCGTGTGTGAAGCGTGTTTGAGGCGTGTGGGAGTCTTGTGGGAGGCGTGTGGGAAGCGAGTGTGAGGCGTGTGGTAGGCGTGAATGAGGCGTGTGTGAGGCTTGGGTGAAGCGTGTGTGAGGCGTGTGTGAGGCGTGTGTGAGGCGAGTGTGAGGCGTGTGTGAGGCGAGTGTGAGGCGAGTGTGAGGCGTGTGTGAGGTTTGTGTGAGGCGTGTGTGAGGCGTGTGTGAGGCGTGTGTGAGGCGAGTGTGAGGCGTGTGTGAGGCGTGTGTGAGGCGTGTGTGAGGCGTGTGTGAGGCGTGTGTGAGGCGTGTGTGAGGCGTGTGTGAGGCGTGTGTGAGGCGTGTGTGAGGCGTGTGCGAGCCGAGTGCGAGGCGTGTGCGAGGCGTGAGTGAGGCGTGTGGAAGGCGTGAAGGAGGAGTGTTAGGTGTGGGTGAGGCGTGTGTGAGGTGTGTGTGAGTTGTGTGAGGTGTGTGTGAGGTGTGTGTGAGGTGTGTGTGAGGTGTGTGTGAGGTGTGTGTGAGGTGTGTGAGGTGTGTGTGAGGTGTGTGTGTGAGGTGTGTGTGAGGTGTGTGTGAGGTGTGTGTGAGGTTTGTGTGAGATGTGTGTGAGGTGTGTGTGAGGTGTGTGTGAGGAGTGTGTGAGGTTTGTGTGAGGTGTGTGTGAGGTGTGTGTGTGGTATATGTGAGGTGTGTGTGAGGAGTGTGTGATGTGTGTGTGATGTGTGTGTGATGTGTGTGTGATGTGTGTGTGTGTGTGTGTGTGTGTGTGTGTGTGTGTAAATATTTTAAGATTTAATTAATATCTCCAGAGAGTAACTCGGCCAAAAATTTTGAAGTACCTTGAATATATATAAATATGTTCATAGAATCCGCTTTTATCTAATATTTAAACATGAACTTAAACAAAATTCGTTACACGCACTGTTGCAGGACCCTGTTCTAAAGTTACTTTATAAATTATGCTGTAAAATTTAGCCCATTTCTAGTTTTTCAGTTTTAGTTCCGAACTTTCGAATGTACAATGGCGCATAAAAATTTGAAGTTCTCCAGAGTTCAGCGTTTGGTGAACTTAGTTAGGGAGAAAGATTGTGAAATACTGCAGTAATTAAATTATCCAAATTTTGAAACCACAAAAGCAACAAATACGAAACGAATCAACCCAGGAACCTTAAAAAATAATTTTTTCCATGTTTATATATTCTAGTAGAAACATCGATATTTAAAGTTAATACATTAAATATTTGAAATAAAGGTGAACACACTTCGCCAATAAAGATTTAAACATCAGCCTTGTTCTAACCGACTACTAAAAATAAGTAGTTTTCAATTCCATCTTAATCGTTAATATCGTGATGATTTCAAAACTAAAAATGTAATTTAAAAAAACTTCCTTCTAAAAAAATGCTAAAAATTTTTGAAATCGGCGCCAAATTATTTAATAAAAAAATGTGGATAACAAAAAAAAAGATAACTTGGACCATAGAATATTAAAATAATCACACATAAAACTCATGTAAATTTTACAACTAACTTTATTTGTAATTGCTTTCTTACTCTAAGTAGTTTATATCTTGTTTTAGTAGTAATTTAGCATTTACTTTCAATAAAAATATATAAGAACTTTTTTAAAGACGGTTTGATTTTACTTTTTTTTTTTTCCTCTGTCACTTCTTAAACATTAATTTTTTATTTTATTTCGAAGAATATGGAAAGATTAAAGAAATTATAAAATTTTTGTAAAAAAATTAAACCGACTTCTAAAAGTGTGATAAAAAGTGAAAAATAATTATAAATTTTTATATGAAATTGAAATTTTTGAAGTCGGCGCCAAATCAATACCAGACAAAATTTGATAAACAGATTAAAAATAATTTATTTGTAATTGGTTTCTTACAATAATTTGTATATATTTGTAGTTATTTATTTCATTTAGAAATAATTTGTAGCCGACTTCAAAAATTTCAATTTCATATAAAAATTTATAGTTATTTTTCACTTTTTAGCGCACTTTTAGAAGTCGGTCCAATTTCTTTGAAAAAAATTTATTTTTCGATTTTTAATTTTGAATTGATTATGATATCCATAAATTATTTGAACTAAGTACTAATCGAGACTAGTGTACCTCGCAATGACTCCAAGATGGCAAAAAAGTACCTATTTTATCCAAAGTTGTAAATCTCCCTAAAATGAACCACTAAAAATCCTTTGATTCTTAGAGTTCTCCAAATACCAGTGAAATTGTGTCAAACAAATATTTAGTCTGTCATAGTAAATCCACTATACCGGGTGTCAACGAATCTATTAGACAAGTCATAATTTCTAAAGTATCATGTGAATCGAAATGAGAATTGGTACAGGTAAATGGTATGTGAAGGGGAGAGTTTTCGCGTATTTTCCACTTTCCGGCCACTTCCGGTTTCACCGGAAATGGCCCCGGTTTTGAATTTTTAAAAGAAACACCCTGTATATTTTAAAATTTTTTTATTTCTGAGACAATTCTAGATCAGAACGTGACATTTTAAAAACTTTTTACATCTAATTCATTTTTTTAGAGCCACTTTTAAAATTGCATCTAGGTGGCTGTGATCAGACTCAAACTAATCCAAGGGCATTAGGTGATGTCAAAAAAATACAATCGTAAAATTTTAGTTACTAGTATGAAAGACAGGAATAAGATAAGTTGACAAAATTACGTTTTCATTTGTAACTATTAATTTTCAAATGGCGACCCCTTTTTGACAACCACTTTTAGAAAAAAGCATTCTTTGACGAATCTAACGGTACTAATTTATTTGCTATTGGATTAGACATAAGAACAGAAATTAAATATTATTAAGCAAAATACTGGATATTTTATTTATTTATGACAAGTGCGCCATGGACAGCCGTGATGCATAATAATTTGCAACTGTTTTTATCAAGTGCTTTGTTTTCCAAAGAACAGAAGCATGTTATGATATCTTTTGTTCTATGGAGTGTATCGGAGTGAAAGTCAGATTAGGTTGTTGCATATATTTTTCCTTATCGCGCTATATAGCTGTTCTCTTTGGTGGCACAAATCGGGATAATGCACGGATGCCATAAGATATTACGTACCTGAAATGGTGTGTGTGTGTGTGTGTGTGTGTGTGTGTGATGTGTGTGTGTTATGTGTGTGTTATGTGTGTGATGTGTGTGTGATGTGTGTGTGATGTGTGTGTGATGTGTGTATGAGGCGTGTGTGAGGCGTGTGTGAGGCGTGTGTGAGGCGTGTGTGAGGCGTGTGTGAAGCGTGTGTGAGGTGTGTGTGAGGTGTGTGTGAGGTGTGTGTGAGGTGTGTGTGAGGTGTGTGAGAGGTGTGTGTGAGGCGCGTGTGAGGCGCGTGTGAGGCGTGTGTGAGGCGTGTGTGATGCGTGTGGGAGGCGTGGGGGAAGCGTGTGGGAAGCGTGTGGGAAGCGTGTGGGGGTCGTGTGGGAGGCGTGTGGGGGCATATGGGAGGCGTGTGGGGGGCATATGGGAGGCGTGTGAGGCGTGTGGGAGGCGTGAATGAGGCGTGTGTGGGGCTTGTGTGAGGCGTGTGTGAGGCGTGTGTGAGGCGTGTGGGAGGCGTGTGGGGGCGTGTGGGAGGCGTGTGGGAGGCGTGTGGGAGGCGTGTTGGAGGCGTGTGGGAGGCGTGTGGGAAGCGTATGGGAGGCGTGTGGGAGGCGTGTGGGAAACGAGTGTGAGGCGTGTGGGAGGCGTGTGTGAGGCTTGTGTGAGGCGTATGTGAGGCGTGAATGAGGCGTGTGTGAGGCTTGTGTGAGGCGTATGTGAGGCGTGTGTGAGGCGTGTTTGAGGCGTGTGTGAGGCGTGTGTGAGGCGTGTTTGAGGCTTGTGTGAGGCGTGTGGGAGGCATGAATGAGGTGTGTGTGAGTCTTTGGTGAAGCGTGTGTGAGGGGTGTGTGAGGCGTGTGTGAGGCGTGTGGGAGGCGTGTGGGAGGCGTGTGGGAGGCGTGTGGGAAACGAGTGTGAGGCGTGTGGGAGACGTGAATGAGGCGTGTGTGAGGCTTGTGTAAGGCGTGTGTGAGGCGTGTGTGAGGCGTGTGAGAGTCTTGTGGGAGGCGTGTGGGAGGCGTGTGGGAAACGAGTGTGAGGCGTGTGGGAGGCGTGAATGAGGCGTATGTGAGGCTTGGGTGAGGCGTGTGTGAAGCGTGTGTGAGGCGTGTGTGAGGCGCGTGTGAGGCGTGTGTGAGGCGTGTGTGAGGCGTGTGTGAGGCGTTTGTGAGGCGTGTGTGAGACATGTGTGAGGTGTTTGTGAGGCGTGTGGGAGGCGTGAATGAGGCGTGTGTGAGGCTTGGGTGAAGCGTGTGTGAGGCGTGTTTGAGGAGTTTGTGAGGCGTGTGTGAGGCGTGTGTGAGGCGTGTGTGAGGCGTGTGGGAGGCGTGTGTGAGGCGTGTGTGAAGCGTGTTTGAGGCGTGTGTGAGGCGTGTGTGAGGCGTTTGTGAGGCGTGTTTGAGGCGTGTGGGAGTCTTGTGGGAGGCGTGTGGGAAGCGAGTGTGAGGCGTGTGGTAGGCGTGAATGAGGCGTGTGTGAGGCTTGGGTGAAGCGTGTGTGAGGCGTGTGTGAGGCGTGTGTGAGGCGAGTGTGAGGCGTGTGTGAGGCGAGTGTGAGGCGAGTGTGAGGCGTGTGTGAGGTTTGTGTGAGGCGTGTGTGAGGCGTGTGTGAGGCGTGTGTGAGGCGAGTGTGAGGCGTGTGTGAGGCGTGTGTGAGGCGTGTGTGAGGCGTGTGTGAGGCGTGTGTGAGGCGTGTGTGAGGCGTGTGTGAGGCGTGTGTGAGGCGTGTGTGAGGCGTGTGCGAGCCGAGTGCGAGGCGTGTGCGAGGCGTGAGTGAGGCGTGTGGAAGGCGTGAAGGAGGAGTGTTAGGTGTGGGTGAGGCGTGTGTGAGGTGTGTGTGAGTTGTGTGAGGTGTGTGTGAGGTGTGTGTGAGGTGTGTGTGAGGTGTGTGTGAGGTGTGTGTGAGGTGTGTGAGGTGTGTGTGAGGTGTGTGTGTGAGGTGTGTGTGAGGTGTGTGTGAGGTGTGTGTGAGGTTTGTGTGAGATGTGTGTGAGGTGTGTGTGAGGTGTGTGTGAGGAGTGTGTGAGGTTTGTGTGAGGTGTGTGTGAGGTGTGTGTGTGGTATATGTGAGGTGTGTGTGAGGAGTGTGTGATGTGTGTGTGATGTGTGTGTGATGTGTGTGTGATGTGTGTGTGTGTGTGTGTGTGTGTGTGTGTGTGTGTGTGTAAATATTTTAAGATTTAATTAATATCTCCAGAGAGTAACTCGGCCAAAAATTTTGAAGTACCTTGAATATATATAAATATGTTCATAGAATCCGCTTTTATCTAATATTTAAACATGAACTTAAACAAAATTCGTTACACGCACTGTTGCAGGACCCTGTTCTAAAGTTACTTTATAAATTATGCTGTAAAATTTAGCCCATTTCTAGTTTTTCAGTTTTAGTTCCGAACTTTCGAATGTACAATGGCGCATAAAAATTTGAAGTTCTCCAGAGTTCAGCGTTTGGTGAACTTAGTTAGGGAGAAAGATTGTGAAATACTGCAGTAATTAAATTATCCAAATTTTGAAACCACAAAAGCAACAAATACGAAACGAATCAACCCAGGAACCTTAAAAAATAATTTTTTCCATGTTTATATATTCTAGTAGAAACATCGATATTTAAAGTTAATACATTAAATATTTGAAATAAAGGTGAACACACTTCGCCAATAAAGATTTAAACATCAGCCTTGTTCTAACCGACTACTAAAAATAAGTAGTTTTCAATTCCATCTTAATCGTTAATATCGTGATGATTTCAAAACTAAAAATGTAATTTAAAAAAACTTCCTTCTAAAAAAATGCTAAAAATTTTTGAAATCGGCGCCAAATTATTTAATAAAAAAATGTGGATAACAAAAAAAAAGATAACTTGGACCATAGAATATTAAAATAATCACACATAAAACTCATGTAAATTTTACAACTAACTTTATTTGTAATTGCTTTCTTACTCTAAGTAGTTTATATCTTGTTTTAGTAGTAATTTAGCATTTACTTTCAATAAAAATATATAAGAACTTTTTTAAAGACGGTTTGATTTTACTTTTTTTTTTTTCCTCTGTCACTTCTTAAACATTAATTTTTTATTTTATTTCGAAGAATATGGAAAGATTAAAGAAATTATAAAATTTTTGTAAAAAAATTAAACCGACTTCTAAAAGTGTGATAAAAAGTGAAAAATAATTATAAATTTTTATATGAAATTGAAATTTTTGAAGTCGGCGCCAAATCAATACCAGACAAAATTTGATAAACAGATTAAAAATAATTTATTTGTAATTGGTTTCTTACAATAATTTGTATATATTTGTAGTTATTTATTTCATTTAGAAATAATTTGTAGCCGACTTCAAAAATTTCAATTTCATATAAAAATTTATAGTTATTTTTCACTTTTTAGCGCACTTTTAGAAGTCGGTCCAATTTCTTTGAAAAAAATTTATTTTTCGATTTTTAATTTTGAATTGATTATGATATCCATAAATTATTTGAACTAAGTACTAATCGAGACTAGTGTACCTCGCAATGACTCCAAGATGGCAAAAAAGTACCTATTTTATCCAAAGTTGTAAATCTCCCTAAAATGAACCACTAAAAATCCTTTGATTCTTAGAGTTCTCCAAATACCAGTGAAATTGTGTCAAACAAATATTTAGTCTGTCATAGTAAATCCACTATACCGGGTGTCAACGAATCTATTAGACAAGTCATAATTTCTAAAGTATCATGTGAATCGAAATGAGAATTGGTACAGGTAAATGGTATGTGAAGGGGAGAGTTTTCGCGTATTTTCCACTTTCCGGCCACTTCCGGTTTCACCGGAAATGGCCCCGGTTTTGAATTTTAAAAAAAAACACCCTGTATATTTTAAAATTTTTTTATTTCTGAGACAATTCTAGATCAGAACGTGACATTTTAAAAACTTTTTACATCTAATTCATTTTTTTAGAGCCACTTTTAAAATTGCATCTAGGTGGCTGTGATCAGACTCAAACTAATCCAAGGGCATTAGGTGATGTCAAAAAAATACAATCGTAAAGTTTTAGTTACTAGTATGAAAGACAGGAAAAAGATAAGTTGACAAAATTACGTTTTCATTTTTAACTATTAATTTTCAAATGGCGACCCCTTTTTTACAACTACTTTTAGAAAAAAGCATTCTTTGACGAATCTAACGGTACTAATTTATTTGCTATTGGATTAGACATAAGAACAGAAATTAAATATTATTAAGCAAAATACTGGATATTTTATTTATTTATGACAAGTGCGCCATGGACAGCCGTGATGCATAATAATTTGCAACTGTTTTTATCAAGTGCTTTGTTTTCCAAAGAACAGAAGCATGTTATGATATCTTTTGTTCTATGGAGTGTATCGGAGTGTAAGTCAGATTAGGTTGTTGCATATATTTTTCCTTATCGCGCTATGTAGCTGTTCTCTTTGGTGGCAGAAATCGGGATAATGCACGGATGCCATAAGATATTACGTACCTGAAATGGTGTGTGTGTGTGTGTGTGTGTGTGTGATGTGTGTGTGTTATGTGTGTGTTATGTGTGTGATGTGTGTGTGATGTGTGTGTGATGTGTGTATGAGGCGTGTGTGAGGCGTGTGTGAGGCGTGTGTGAGGCGTGTGTGAGGCGTGTGTGAAGCGTGTGTGAGGTGTGTGTGAGGTGTGTGTGAGGTGTGTGTGAGGTGTGTGTGAGGTGTGTGTGAGGTGTGTGAGAGGTGTGTGTGAGGCGCGTGTGAGGCGCGTGTGAGGCGTGTGTGAGGCGTGTGTGAGGCGTGTGTGAGGCGTGTGGGAGGCGTGTGGGAGGCGTGTTGGAGGCGTTGTAGCATTTAAATTTACCAGTTAGCATCAATGCTACATGTTTTTAGTAATATGATATAATTTGTATATTTTTACCTGAGTAAATTTAATTATTTATCCTGTAATTTAAAATAGTAAACATGGAATTTATTTTTTTTGGTTCATAACTCTTTTGGTCTTGTAACTTATCAATTTTTTTAACACAGTTCATAAATTGCTGTAGTTTATATATCACATTATTTGGTTTGAATTTAAAAGTCGTAAATATTTTATTTTTAATAAACTCTCATTTGTTTACATTCAATTTCAGTATTAAAAGTATAAGGTTATAGTCGGTGACATAGTTCAGTTAGCATTTGCTGTGAATGTATACCCATTCGTTGACACGAACACGGCATGTCGAGATCGATCATTTAAGGTTGAGTATGCAGTATGGATTTGTGGCAATTTTTTTGAACTTTGTTTTATCGTGATTAGTGACTTTGAACTGTTTGATCATAATTTTCTTTTTGATAATTTTCCATGGCATGCCCATACTTGACGTATTAACTGGTGGTCAGTGTAAGTTCGGAACTAGGTTAAAGTGCTCCAGGTTGAGAATAAGGTTGGCAAGACTAAGTATAAATATCACTAAGATTTGTCACGTCTGGTTGCAAGAGAGATTTGTATTTTCGTTCCCTTTACTGTTGAACCGCCGAAGGCAGCAGACCAATCCTGCCACCAGCTCTGAAAGGGCGGACGGTCAAGTTTTTTTGTTAAAGTCCACTAATTAATGAGGTAAGATTTTGCCCCTTATCTTTACGAACATGTGGTAAAAACAACATTTTATTTTAGGGCTCTTTGGCTATTCGGCTATTCGACTACTTGGCTATTTGACTATTTGGCTATGTGAATATTTGAAGCCAGTTCTTTTTTATCTTTGGGCTTTTCATCTTGATATTGCTGTCATGACTTCTTGATGGTTCGGGTCCTAGTTTTCCTGTCCAGGTGACCACGACTGTTTCAACCTTGCCCTGCGTTTGATTGGTGAGTTGGAAGTGGCCCTGTGAAGCCACAATCCATCCACAACACAACAGGAATCCTAGCAACAGCGATAAAGTGAGAGGTACCATAGAATATACCAGGTAGGAGAAAAACCTTAAGTTAGGGATTCAAGTTGTGATTCAATTTTTTTATAACACTATACATAATTATATTTTGGTGTAAAGTAATAACATGTGAGAACTTTTGATAACTCAATAAAACGTACGTTATTGGCGACTAAGGTTCTAGAACGTTTGCGGCCAAATCTTATATAACTTTTTAAAACCGAGGTGATAGTTATCAAGAGAGTAAAAATAAAACATTGTAAGCACAATTCAAATTTATGTAAATAATAATTTTTTTTATGGGGAATAAAATGGAATTGCTATTTTGTTTTAATTAAGTCGTTTTATTGTGGAGCTATACACCTACCGTCAATAATTTAAAATCATTCCTCAGACCTAAGTGTTTTCCTGTTTAATCACTAGGTAAGTAACACAGATAATGTAAAACAGGTGGCGCCTATTGGGTAATCAAAGCAGAGCACAACTATCTCTAAAAGAGATACGAACCTAGCCTCCGACATATTGAGCTGCCGTACGCATCCGTTGCCGTACCCTGTAAAAAGGGGACGCCGCAAAAAAATGACGCCCTGAACGTGGAGCTTGTGCTTTGTTTTGAATTTTTATATTTCACTGGTGTTTAGCAAAATAATTTAACGTTGAGTATCCTGAATTGAATTGAAATTTCTATGCGGTTAAATTCATGTGTCAGATTTAAATTAATTTTCATTAGTAACATATTTTTATTGTAATTCCATTTTGTTTCGTCTGAATAATGACAGTTTTATAAAACCTAAGAAACATTCACAGGTTACTCGAGTAAACTTTCTCCGAGAAACAGTAAGGTTATAATTTATATATTTTTTTAAGAGCCCTCATTGATTTTAATATCACAGTAACTTCACAGTATTTTAGGTATTTTACAGCTTATAGTAGTGAATTTTGTACTTTTTATGTACAGGGTGTTCAGGTGGACACAGTTTTTTATATGTTTATGTAAGGTCTATTATTTTAGCTAAATTGCTGAAAATTTTCTAATTAGTTTGTGAGTTAATTTAGTTTTAAAGGCATTTTATATCGTACATATTTTTGACATTTTAAGTCTCGTAAAGATTTGCATAATTTTTTTGATCTATTTAAAAGTTGTAGAATCATTTTACATTTTATCTCAGGTAGTAAAATTTATACCCGGTTAGAAATACTTTTTTGCTATTGAACCATTTTGAACCGATAACAGTTGAAAATATTTTGTGATAAGAAAAATATTTAATTTTTTTTCGGTATTTTACAGCTATTTTCCTAAAACTTGATTTAAAAGTGTTAAAAGTCCAGCAAAAAGTAATCTAGAGAATTTGATTTTTTTTATATAAAAAAAAGAAATTGTTGTTGACCAAGCCAAAGAAACTTGAGATTTTATTTTTTGGATACTTTTTATAGATAACAGGATATGAATAGAAATAAATACCAATTTTAAAATTTAGCTTTGCTTAAAAATTTATGCATGATTAGTTGGGACTTATTATTCTGAAGTTTGATAAAATAAATTATTTTTTATTGATACAGGGTGTACGATTACTGCTGTTTTTTTTAAGTTTCCTTATTTTAATGTTTGATCAATGCAATCATTTGATTTAGATTTTAGTGAAGCTATATAATTGCTTTTGAAATAAAATAATTTTTTCTATTTGATTTGCTATACAGGGTAGGACAAACTGTTTGTTTTATAGAATTGATTTAACTTTAGAGATACGGTTATTGTTTTCAACTAAGTAAAGAATACTTTGTCATTTAAAAATAATAACTTGATTTAGTGTATTTATTTTCGAATTTTATATCATCATGGATATTTATAATTTTCAACCCAATCATTTACTTGAATATGAGTTGGACTACGAGTTAAAAATTCGTTTGTTAACTTCTTTACGTACTGTCGCAGACAAACGCAAGATACTTGCTAGAATTCTAAAAAGAGAACAATCGAGTCCGGGTAAAGATATTAACTTAAATATTTGCACTTTGACTTTTGAGGAAGAAAAAATCAGTATACAACGCAGTTTAGACTCTATACAAGGGGTGATAGATGAATTTGACGGTAATGCTAATGATTCTCTTATTAATAGAGTGAAGTCGCGTTTAGCTCACGTGGTAGGAAGAGCAAAAAGAATTCCAATGCCCGAGGATGAAAATAGAGCTTCTGTAATATTTTCTTATATTCAAGAAGTGACCGCGAGTTGTCTTTTATTGGAATCGAACTTGTTAGATAAAATTCCGGACGGTCAACATGTTGAACTTACAACATCTCAATTGCCGGTGATCAATGTAGCAGCACCTGTAGTGCATTGCGCGACGCGTATTTTACCTATTAGTGAGTGGCAAGTTAATTTTAATGGGGACGCGAAAAAACTTTATCCATTTTTGGAACGGTTAACTGAATTAGCGCAGGCACGTAATATTTCTCCGCAGGAGTTATTTAATTCAGCTGCCGAATTTTTCATAGGAGACGCGTTTGTGTGGTATTGAAGTGTTAAATCTTCGTTAACTGATTGGGATTCATTGGTATCGAAATTAAAGAAAGATTTTTTTCATGATGATATAGATGATGAAATATGGGAGCAAATTAAAAGAAGGAAACAAAGGAAAAATGAATCTACGATAGTTTTTATTGCTCATTTAGAAGCTCTTTTTTCTCGATTATCTAGACCTCCAGCAGAAGTTTCAAAAGTTAAAAATATTAAAAGAAATCTTTTACCAGATTTTATTAGTAGGTTGGCTTTAATAGATGTTAATAATGTTTCGGAACTTTCAGAACTTTGTCGTAAGTTAGAAGAGGCTGATTACCTTAAAGACAAATCTAGGCCTAAGGATGAAATTGCTAGCATTAACAGTATGGCTAACACGAACCAAAGTTTAGATAATAATAGTCATTTTAACAAGCAAAATAATTCTAGAAAAAATTTCAAAAAAGATGGTCAAAGATTTTCTCATTTTCATTCTAAAAATTTGCCTTCTACATCTAACAGCAAACCTGATAATAATTTAAATAAAAATAATTCTAATAAAGATAATAAACCTAAAGCTTCTGTAACATGTTGGAATTGTAAACAGCCTAATCATGTTTATTTGGACTGTAAGGCCCCTAGAGGTTTATTTTGTTTTAAATGTGGCGAACCTAACACCAAATCTTCAGGGTGCCCTAAATGTTCAAAAAACGAGTAAGGGAAGTGAATCGAAGAGGCAGTTTCACCTTTCCCAGAACTCGTGCCTCATTTAATTATCGTAGTTTTCATAAGTCTTTTAAAAAATCAAAAACATTTTTTAATTCTAATAATAAAAATTTAAAAAGAGAATATTTTAGCCATACTGATTGGAAAAACTGGCTGAATACGGTTTCTAAATTTTTTAAAGATAATACTTCTTTTAATCGACTCCATTTTTCTGAAAACAAGCAAGTTTCGCCCTTATTCATTAATAAATATTTAGATAACCGACCTTACATAAATGTGAAGTTGCTTGATGTGGACATTACGGTTTTATTGGATTCAGGTGCTACATCTTCTATAGTTGGTTCTAGAGGTGTAGATATTTTAGGTAATTTAGGTCTTAAGATATGCCCAGCACAAATTAAGAATATTTGTACTGCTGATGGTAAACAGCAAAGTGTTAAAGGCACAGTTGATTTACCTCTTGTTATTGACAATTCTTGTCAAGTTATTAATGCTCTAGTGGTTCCTTCATTGCCACAAGCATTTATATTTGGGTGTGACTTTGCGAAAAAATTTAATATTGTAGTTAATTTTAAGAATAATTCTTGGCATGTGCAAGATATAAATTCTAAATTAGAAGTGTCCAATAATGATTTGAGTCACTCTTTTAATAGTTGTAATTTGAGATTACATTCTTTGGATGAACTTTCTACAGCAGAGCGCGAACAAGCGGACAAAATTATTGAATCATTTAATGAAATTAGTAGTAAAGATAGATTAGGTCGTACGGATAAAATTACTTTGACTATTGACACGGGTAACGCGCTTCCTTTTAAAAAGAGACCGTTTGTTTTGTCTCCATATATGTCAAAAATTTTGAACGATGAGTTGGATGAAATGTTAAAGTTAGGTGTCGTAGAGCCATCTACAAGTCCATGGTGTTCTCCTGTTTTATTAGTTAAGAAACCAAATGGAACGTACCGATTATGTTTTGACGGACGTGCACTTAATGAAGTCAGTCGTCCTGACCGGTATCCAATGCCTAATATTGATAGAATTTTAACATCTCTTCGAAATGCTAAATATATTTCATCAATAGAACTTCGAAAAGCTTTTTGGCAGATCCCTTTGGATGAATCTTCGAAAGAAAAAACAGCTTTTGCAGTAGTCGGAAGAGGACTTTTCCAGTTTGTTAGCATGCCCTTTGGTCTCAGAAATGCCGCACAGACGCAACAGCGCCTGGTAGATGCAATATTTGGTCCTCGCTATGAGCCAAATATATTCACCTATCTCGATGATATTTTAGTAGTGTCAGAAGACTTTGATTCACATCTTAGATTGTTATCAAAGGTCAAAGAAAAATTGAAAGATGCCAATCTAACTATAAATCTGGAAAAATGTGACTTTTTCAAAACATCTTTGAAATTTTTAGGCTATATTGTGGGTTCGAATTCTTTGCGTACTGACCCCGATAAGGTTTCTAGCATGATTAATTATAGCAGACCTAGGAATACTACTGAAGTAAAGCGTTTTGTTGGTCTTTGCTCATGGTATAGAAGATTTATAAAGGATTTTTCTACTCTGATGTCTCCAATAAATGATCTCTTAAAAGGACGTAGGAAAGGACAAAAGATTGAGTGGAATAGTGCAGCTGAAGAATCTTTTGTTAAAATTAAAAAACTTTTAGTATCTGCTCCTATATTATCTCAACCAGACTTTTCACAGCGATTCTATATAGCGAGCGACGCATCAAATACAGGTTTAGGAGGAGTTCTAACGCAGATAATTGATGGTGAAGAGCGAGTGATTGCCTACGCCAGTAGATCTTTATCTAGAGCAGAGCGAAACTATTCTGTAGTGGAAAAAGAATGCCTGGGTGTACTTTTTTGTATTGAAAAATTCCGAGGATTTATTGAAGGTGTTCCTTTTACTGTCATTACAGATCATTATAGTTTATTGTGGCTTAACACTCTAAAAAATCCAAGTGGAAAATTAGCTCGTTGGGCTGTTCGACTTAGACAGCATACATTTGATTTAGTACACAGAAAAGGAGCTCAAAATGTCATTCCAGACGCCTTGTCCCGTAATCCACATAGAGAAGAAGAGATTGAAGATTCTGATTCAAGCAGTAAGGAAGAATTAGTGGTGGGAACCCTAGATGTCGATCGTATTGATCCGTGGTACGATAATTTACGCCAGAAAATTTTAGATAATCCAAGCAATTATCCACAATGGAAAGTGGATAATGATTTTGTTTTGAAATTTGTCCCAAACTGCCTTTCTATGAATGTGAATGTCCCTGAATGGAAATACTTAGTACCTAAACCCCAAAGAGCAGAAATTATAGACTCTTGTCATAGTCCTCCGAACTGTGGTCATTTCGGATTTTATAAGACATTTCATCGTCTACAAGAAAGATATTATTGGCCAAAAATGCGCCAAGACATTCTTAAATTTGTTAAGAATTGTTTAGTCTGTGGAGCTCAGAAAGCACCAAATACTTCGCAAATGGGACATATGGGTAAAGAGAAATCAGTAAATTATCCATTTCAAGTAATAGCAGTAGACTTAATAGGCCCTCTACCTCGTTCAAGAAAAGGAAACAAATGGCTTTTAGTAGTCGCTTGTTGGTTTACCAAGTACACATTACTTTTTCCTTTAAGAAGTTCTAAAGTTCAATATATTGAAGAGGTACTAGAAAATAAAGTTTTTCATGTTTATGGTCCTCCATCTCTACTTATTTGCGATAATGGCACACAGTTTGTTTCAAAAACTTTCAAAAAATTAAGTCAAACATATGAGTTTAATATAAGATTTAATCCTGTTTATTCACCACAATGTAATTTCGTAGAAAGAAATAATAGGACAATTGGTACAGCAATTAGGAGTTACATAGACAGCCACGAAAATTGGGATAAAGAAATAGCTAAAATTCAACAAGCTATTAATACTTCAAAACATGAAGTCACCGGTTTTACTCCAGCGTTTTTAGTTTACGGTAGGCATGTTCCTTTGTCAGGTAGTTATTACAAAGATTTGAATGTCGACGTCAGAGTTGATGATGAAATAATTCCTGGTGATAGAAATGCCTATGCGGCCAACTTAAAAGGTCTAAAAGATATCTTTGTTGAAGTGAGAATGAAGATTCATAAGGCGTATGAACGTAATTCTCGTGCGTATAATCTTAGAAAACGCGATATTTCTTTTAATGTAGGTGACCATGTTTGGCGTAAAAATAAAGTTCTTTCAAGTGCTGTAGATAAGTTTACCGCAAAGTTAGTCCCCAAATATGTTCATTGTAAAGTAAGAAAGAAACTTTCCAACCTTATTTATGATTTAGATAATATTGATGGTTCTAAAGCTGGAAAGTGGCATATCAAAGATCTAAAACCTTTCAATGATTCTATTTCAGAGGATTCTGATTCTGACCTTTCAGAAGAAGAATAAGTTTATTAAGTTTGAAAAGTTTGCTTTAAAGTTGTAAGTTTGTTTAAGAGACTTACTGGTGCTGACCTGTATTGATTTTTAGTTATTAGCAGTTTTGCTATTTAAGGTTTTTAGGAAGTTTGCTTCCAGGTTAGTAAGTTTGTTTAAGTTAATTATTGAGTGATGACTCGTAATTATTTTTAGTTATTAGCTGTATTGCTATTTTTTTAAGAATTTTGGATACTGGCCATATCCGAAGTATTGCTTGAGTGATAGGTTTTTTACCTTGTTTTTTTTTGAAGCAAACGTTTAGAGATTTTATACCTTCTGAGGGAAGGTTAGTTTAAGTATAGACTGGTTTTGAATAAATTTTAGTATCGTTTAGATCTTGTATAACCTAAAGGTTGGTTATTTTCAAATTATAGAGTTTTAGTGGCATTTCACTTTGGGATGGTTTCCCGGAAATTTGTTTGAATGCTTAGAGCATTCGATTCTACAGTGAATTGTATATAAGTAAATCTGAAGTTGTATAGTGTTGATATAATGGTCTCATAACTGGATTTGTTACGGCCGTGTGTCTAAGTATACTGCTGATAAGTTTGTCCTAATTTAAATCTATAGTCATGACAATCTGTTTACTTGTATTAACAATTCTGGGTATATAATGTTAGAGATTTTTTTATTTTAGTTTATGACTTTTTATCTTTTAAGTGATTTCTTTGGTATTTGTAAAATTTATTCAGGAGTTGTAATTCTGAACTTGTACGTAATTTGGCAGACCTTTACCGATTTTGACTCTTCACGACTTTGTAGTCTTCCAGATTTGACTTACCGATGTTGTCTTCCGCAAGGACGTGTGATACGCGTAGATATCAATCCAAATGTTTTTCCAAGGACAGGGTTATGTTTTTCTTTGTTTTCAAAATATCCTATCAAGATAGTCTATTTTTTTTTCGGAGAGGGGTAAATGTAGCATTTAAATTTACCAGTTAGCATCAATGCTACATGTTTTTAGTAATATGATATAATTTGTATATTTTTACCTGAGTAAATTTAATTATTTATCCTGTAATTTAAAATAGTAAACATGGAATTTATTTTTTTTGGTTCATAACTCTTTTGGTCTTGTAACTTATCAATTTTTTTAACACAGTTCATAAATTGCTGTAGTTTATATATCACATTATTTGGTTTGAATTTAAAAGTCGTAAATATTTTATTTTTAATAAACTCTCATTTGTTTACATTCAATTTCAGTATTAAAAGTATAAGGTTATAGTCGGTGACATAGTTCAGTTAGCATTTGCTGTGAATGTATACCCATTCGTTGACACGAACACGGCATGTCGAGATCGATCATTTAAGGTTGAGTATGCAGTATGGATTTGTGGCAATTTTTTTGAACTTTGTTTTATCGTGATTAGTGACTTTGAACTGTTTGATCATAATTTTCTTTTTGATAATTTTCCATGGCATGCCCATACTTGACGTATTAACTGGTGGTCAGTGTAAGTTCGGAACTAGGTTAAAGTGCTCCAGGTTGAGAATAAGGTTGGCAAGACTAAGTATAAATATCACTAAGATTTGTCACGTCTGGTTGCAAGAGAGATTTGTATTTTCGTTCCCTTTACTGTTGAACCGCCGAAGGCAGCAGACCAATCCTGCCACCAGCTCTGAAAGGGCGGACGGTCAAGTTTTTTTGTTAAAGTCCACTAATTAATGAGGTAAGATTTTGCCCCTTATCTTTACGAACATGTGGTAAAAACAACATTTTATTTTAGGGCTCTTTGGCTATTCGGCTATTCGACTACTTGGCTATTTGACTATTTGGCTATGTGAATATTTGAAGCCAGTTCTTTTTTATCTTTGGGCTTTTCATCTTGATATTGCTGTCATGACTTCTTGATGGTTCGGGTCCTAGTTTTCCTGTCCAGGTGACCACGACTGTTTCAACCTTGCCCTGCGTTTGATTGGTGAGTTGGAAGTGGCCCTGTGAAGCCACAATCCATCCACAACACAACAGGAATCCTAGCAACAGCGATAAAGTGAGAGGTACCATAGAATATACCAGGTAGGAGAAAAACCTTAAGTTAGGGATTCAAGTTGTGATTCAATTTTTTTATAACACAATACATAATTATATTTTGGTGTAAAGTAATAACATGTGAGAACTTTTGATAACTCAATAAAACGTACGTTATTGGCGACTAAGGTTCTAGAACGTTTGCGGCCAAATCTTATATAACTTTTTAAAACCGAGGTGATAGTTATCAAGAGAGTAAAAATAAAACATTGTAAGCACAATTCAAATTTATGTAAATAATAATTTTTTTTATGGGGAATAAAATGGAATTGCTATTTTGTTTTAATTAAGTCGTTTTATTGTGGAGCTATACACCTACCGTCAATAATTTAAAATCATTCCTCAGACCTAAGTGTTTTCCTGTTTAATCACTAGGTAAGTAACACAGATAATGTAAAACAGGTGGCGCCTATTGGGTAATCAAAGCAGAGCACAACTATCTCTAAAAGAGATACGAACCTAGCCTCCGACATATTGAGCTGCCGTACGCATCCGTTGCCGTACCCTGTAAAAAGGGGACGCCGCAGCGTGTTGGAGGCGTGTGGGAGGCGTATGGGAGGCGTGTGGGAGGCGTGTGGGAAACGAGTGTGAAGCGTGTGGGAGGCGTGAATGAGGCGTGTGTGAGGCTTGTGTAAGGCGTATGTGAGGCGTGTGTGAGGCGTGTTTGAGGCGTGTGTGAGGCGTGTTTGAGGCTTGTATGAGACGTATGTGAGGCGTGAATGAGGCGTGTGTGAGGCTTGTGTGAGGCGTATGTGAGGCGTGTGTGAGGCGTGTTTGAGGCGTGTGTGAGGCGTGTGTGAGGCGTGTTTGAGGCTTGTGTGAGGCGTGTGGGAGGCGTGAATGAGGTGTGTGTGAATCTTGGGTGAAGCGTGTGTGAGGGGTGTGTGAGGCGTGTGTGAGGCGTGTGGGAGGCGTGTGGGAGGCGTGTGGGAAACGAGTGTGAGGCGTGTGGGAGGCGTGAATGAGGCGTGTGTGAAGCTTGTGTAAGGCGTATGTGAGGCGTGTGTGAGGCGTGTGAGAGTCTTGTGGGAGGCGTGTGGGAAACGAGTGTGAGGCGTGTGGGAGGCGTGAATGAGGCGTATGTGAGGCTTGGGTGAAGCGTGTGTGAAGCGTGTGTGAAGCGCGTGTGAGGCGCGTGTGAGGCGCGTGTGAGACGTGTGTGAGGCGTGTGTGAGGCGTGTGTGACGCGTGTGTGAGGTGTGTGTGAGGTGTGTGTGAGGTGTGTGTGAGGTGAGTGTGATGCGTGTGTGAATCGTGTGTGAGGCGTGAGTGAGGCGTGTGTGAGGCGTAAGAGAGGTGTGTGTGAAGTGTGCGTGAGGCGTGTGTGAGGTGTGTTAGTTGTGTGTGAGGCGTGTGTGAGGTGTGTGTGAGGTGTGTGTTAGGCGTGTGTGAGGCTTGAGTGAGGCTTGTGTGAGGCGTGAATGAGGTGTGTGTGAAGTGTGTGTGGCGTGTGTGAGGCTTGTGTGAGGCGTGTTTGAGGCGTGTGTGAGGCGTGTGGGATGTGTGAATGAGGCGTGTGTGAGGCTTGGGTGAAGCGTGTGTGAGGCGTGTGTGAGGCGTGTGTGAGGCGTGTGTGAGGCGTGTGTGAGGCGTGTGTGAGGCGTGTGTGAGGCGTGTGTGAGGCGTGTGTGAGGCGTGTGTGAGGCGTGTGTGAGGCGTGTGTGAGGCGTGTGTGAGGCGTGTGCGAGGCGTGTGCGAGGCGTGAGTGAGGCGTGTGGAAGGCGTGAGGGAGGTGTGTTAGGCGTGTAGGAGGCGTGTGTGAGGCGTGTGTGATGCGTGTGGGAGGCGTGGGGGGCGTGTGGGAGGCGTGTGGGAGGCGTGTGAAGGCATATGGGAGGCGTGTGGGGGCATATGGGAGGCGTGTGGGAGGCGTGTGGGAAACGAGTGTGAGGCGTGTGGGAGGCGTGAATGAGGCGTGTGTGGGGCTTGTGTGAGGCGTGTGTGAGGCGTGTGTAAGGCGTGTGTGCGGCGTGTGGGAGGCGTGTGGGAGGCGTGTTGGAGGCGTGTGGGAGGCGTGTGGGAGGCGTGTGGGAAGCGTTTTGGAGGCGTGTGGGAAGCGTGTTGGAGGCGTGTGGGAGGCGTGTGGGAGGCGTATGGGAGGCGTGTGGGAGGCGTGTAGGAAACGAGTGTGAGGCGTGTGGGAGGCGTGTGTGAGGCTTGTGTGAGGCGTATGTGAGGCGTGAATGAAGCGTGTGTGAGGCTTGTGTGAGGCGTATGTGAGGCGTGTGTGAGGCGTGTTTGAGGCGAGTTTGAGTGTGTGAGGCGTGTGTGAGGCGTGTGTGAGGCGTGTGTGAGGCGTGTGGGAGGCGTGAATGAGGCGTGTGTGAGGCTTGGGTGAGGCTTGGATGAAGCTTGTGTGAGGCGTTTGTGAGGCGTGTGGGAGGCGTGTGGGAGTCTTGTGGGAGGCGTGTGGGAAGCGAGTGTGAGGCGTGTATGAGGCGTGAATGAGGCGTTTGTGAGGCTTGAGTGAGGCGTATGTGAGTCGTGTGTGAGGCGTGTTTGAGGCGTGTTTGAGGCGTGTGTGAGACATATGTGAGGCGTGTGTGAGGCGTGTTTGAGGCGTGTGTGAGCCGTGTGTGAGGCGTGTGGGAGGCGTGAATGAGGTGTGTGTGAGTCTTGGGTGAGGCGTGTGTGAGACGTGTGAGAGGCGTATCGGAGGCGTGTGTGAGGCGTGTTTGAGGCGTGTTTGAGGCGTGTGTGAGTCTTGGGTGAGGTGTGTGGGAGGCGTGAATGAGGCGTGTGTGAGTCTTGTGTGAGGCGTATGTGAGGCGTGTGTGAGGCGTGTTTGAGGCGTGTTTGAGGCGTGTTTGAGGCGTGTTTGAGGCGTGTGTGAGGCGTTTGTGAGGCGTGTGGGAGGCGTGTTGGAGTCTTGTGGGAGGCGTGTGGGAAGTGAGTGTGAGGCGTGTTGGAGGCGTGAATGAGGCGTGTGTGAGGCTTGTGTGAGGCGTATGTGAGGCGTGTGTGAGGCGTGTTTGAGGCGTGTTTGAGGCGTGTGTGAGGCGTGTGTGAGGCGTGTGTGAGGCGTGTGTGAGGCGTGTGTGAGGCGTGTGGGAGACGTGTGGGAGGCGTGTGGGAGGCGTGTGGGAAACGAGTGTGAGGCGTGTGGGAGGCGTGAATGAGGCGTGTGTGAGGCGTATGTGAGGCGTATGAGAGGCGTGTGTGAGGCGTGTAAGAGTCTTGTGGGAGGCGTGTGGGAAACGAGTGTGAGGCGTGTGGGAGGCGTGAATGAGGCGTATGTGAGGCTTGGGTGAAGCGTGTGTGAAGCGTGTGTGAGGCGTGTGTGAGGCGTGTGTGAGGCGTGTGTGAGGCGTGTGTGAGGCGCGTGTGAGGCGCGTGTGAGGCGTGTGTGAGGCGCGTGTGAGGCGTGTGTGAGGCGTGTGAGAGGCGTGTGGGAGGCGTGTGTGAGGCGTGTGTGAGGCGTGTGGGAAGCGTGTGGGAAGCGTGTGGGGGGCGTGTGGGAGGCGTGTGGGAGGCGTGTGGGGGCATATGGGAGTCGTGTGGGGGGCATATGGGAGGCGTGTGGGAGGCGTGTGGGAAACGAGTGTGAGGCGTGTGGGAGACGTGAATGAGGCGTGTGTGAGGCTTGTGTAAGGCGTATGTGAGGCGTGTGTGAGGCGTGTAAGAGTCTTGTGGGAGGCGTGTGGGAAACGAGTGTGAGGCGTGTGGGAGGCGTGAATGAGGCGTATGTGAGGCTTGGGTGAAGCGTGTGTGAAGCGTGTGCGAGGCGAGTGTGAGGCGTGTGTGAGGCGCGTGTGAGGCGTGTGTGAGGCGTGTGTGAGGCGTGTTTGAGGCGTGTGTGAGGCGTGTGTGATGCGTGTGTGAGGCGTGTTTGAGACGTGTGTGAGGCGTGTGTGAGGCGTGTGTGAGGCGTGTGTGAGGCGTGTGTGAGGCGTGTGTGAGGCGTGTGTGAGGCGTGTGTGGGGCGTCTGTGAGGCGTGTGTGAGGCGTGTTTGAGACGTGTGTGAGGCGTGTGTGAGGCGTGTGTGAGGCGAGTGCGAGGCGTGTGCGAGGCGTGAGTGAGGCGTGTGGAAGTCGTGAGAGAGTTGTGTTTGGTGTTGGTGAGGCGTGTGTGAGGCGTGTGTGAGGCGTGTTTGAGGCGTGTGTGAGGCGTGTGTGAGGCGTGTGTGAGGCGTGTGTGAGGCGTGTGTGAGGCGTGTGTGAGGCGTGTGTGAGGCGTGTGTGAGGCGTGTGGGAGGCGTGTGGGAGGCGTGTGGGAGGCGTGTGGGAAACGAGTGTGAGGCGTGTGGGAGGCGTGAATGAGGCGTGTGTGAGGCGTATGTGAGGCGTGTGTGAGGCGTGTAAGAGTCTTGTGGGAGGCGTGTGGGAAACGAGTGTGAGGCGTGTGGGAGGCGCGTGAGAGGCGTGTGTGAGGCGTGTGTAAGGCGTGTGCGAGGAGTGTGCGAGGCGTTGCGAGGCGTGAGTGAGGCGTGTGGAAGGCGTGAGGGAGGTGTGTTAGGTGTGGGTGAGGCGTGTGTGAGGTGTGTGTGAGGCGTGTGTGAGGCGTTTGTGAGGCGTGTGTGAGGCGTGTGTGAGGCGTGTGGGAGGCGTGTGGGAGGCGTGTGGGAGGCGTGTGGGAAGCGTGTGGGGGGCGTGTGGGAGGCGTGTGGGGGCATATGGGAGGCGTGTGGGGGGCATATGGGAGGCGTGTGTGAGGCGTGTGGGAAACGAGTGTGAGGCGTGTGGGAGGCGTGAATGAGGCGTGTGTGGGGCTTGTGTGAGGCGTGTGTGAGGCGTGTGTGAGGCGTGTGGGAGGCGTGTGTGGGGCTTGTGTGAGGCGTGTGTGAGGCGTGTGTGAGGCGTGTGGGAGGCGTGTGGGAGGCGTGTGGGAGGCGTGTGGGAGGCGTGTGGGAGGCGTGTTGGAGGCGTGTGGGAGGCGTGTGGGAGGCGTATGGGATGCGTGTGGGAGGCGTGTGGGAAACGAGTGTGAGGCGTGTGGGAGGCGTGTGTGAGGCTTGTGTGAGTCGTATGTGAGGCGTGAATGAGGCGTGTGTGAGGCTTGTGTGAGGCGTATGTGAGGCGTGTGTGAGGCGTGTTTGAGGCGTGTGTGAGGCGTGTGTGAGGCGTGTTTGAGGCTTGTGTGAGGCGTGTGGGAGGCATGAATGAGGTGTGTGTGAGTCTTGGGTGAAGCGTGTGTGAGGGGTGTGTGAGGCGTGTGTGAGGCGTGTGGGAGGCGTGTGGGAGGCGTGTGGGAAACGAGTGTGAGGCGTGTGGGAGGCGTGAATGACTCGTGTGTGAGGCTTGTGTAAGGCGTGTGTGAGGCGTGTGTGAGGCGTGTGAGAGTCTTGTGGGAGGCGTGTGGGAAACGAGTGTGAGGCGTGTGGGAGGCGTGAATGAGGCGTATGTGAGGCTTGGGTGAAGCGTGTGTGAAGCGTGTGTGAGGCGTGTGTGAGGCGCGTGTGAGGCGTGTGTGAGGCGTGTGTGAGGTGTTTGTGAGGCGTGTGTGAGACATGTGTGAGGTGTTTGTGAGGCGTGTGGGAGGCGTGAATGAGGCGTGTGTGAGGCTTGGGTGAAGCGTGTGTGAGGCGTGTTTGAGGAGTTTATGAGGCGTGTGTGAGGCGTGTGTGAGGCGTGTGTGAGGCGTTTGTGAGGCGTGTGTGAGGCGTGTGTGAGGCGTTTGTGAGGCGTGTGTGAGGCGTGTGGGAGTCTTGTGGGAGGCGTGTGGGAAGCGAGTGTGAGGCGTGTGTGAGGCGAGTGTGAGGCGTGTGTGAGGCTTTTGTGAGGCGTGTGTGCGGCGTGTGTGAGGCGTGTGTGAGGCGAGTGTGAGGCGTGTGTGAGGCGTGTGTGAGGCGTGTGTGAGGCGTGTGTGAGGCGTGTGTGAGGCGTGTGTGAGGCGTGTGTGAGGCGTGTGTGAGGCGTGTGCGAGGCGAGTGCGAGGCGTGTGCGAGGCGTGAGTGAGGCGTGTGGAAGGCGTGAAGGAGGTGTGTTAGGTGTGGGTGAGGCGTGTGTGAGGTGTGTGTGAGGTTTGTGTGATGTGTGTGTGAGGTGTGTGAGGTGTGTGTGAGGTGTGTGTGAGGTGTGTGTGAGGTGTGTGTGAGGTGTGTGAGGTGTGTGTGAGGTGTGTGTGAGGTGTGTGTGAGGTGTGTGTGAGGTGTGTGTGAGGTGTGTGTGAGGTTTGTGTGAGATGTGTGTGAGGTGTGTGTGAGGTGTGTGTGAGAAGTGTGTGAGGTTTGTGTGAGGTGTGTGTGAGGTGTGTGTGTGGTATATGTGAGGTGTGTGTGAGGAGTGTGTGATGTGTGTGTGATGTGTGTGTGATGTGTGTGTGATGTGTGTGTGTGTGTGTGTAAATATTTTAAGATTTAATTAATATCTCCATAGAGTAACTCGGCCAAAAATTTTGAAGTACCTTGAATATATATAAATATGTTCATAGAATCCGCTTTTATCTAATATTTAAACATGAACTTAAACAAAATTCGTTACACGCACTGTTGCAGGACCCTGTTCTAAAGTTACTTTATAAATTATGCTGTAAAATTTAGCCCATTTCTAGTTTTTCAGTTTTAGTTCCGAACTTTCGAATGTACAATGGCGCATAAAAATTTGAAGTTCTCCAGAGTTCAGCGTTTGGTGAACTTAGTTAGGGAGAAAGATTGTGAAATACTGCAGTAATTAAATTATCCAAATTTTGAAACCACAAAAGCAACAAATACGAAACTAATCAACCCAGGAACCTTAAAAAATAATTTTTTCCATGTTTATATATTCTAGTAGAAACATCGATATTTAAAGTTAATACATTAAATATTTGAAATAAAGGTGAACACACTTCGCCAATAAAGATTTAAACATCAGCCTTGTTCTAACCGACTACTAAAAATAAGTAGTTTTCAATTCCATCTTAATCGTTAATATCGTGATGATTTCAAAACTAAAAATGTAATTTAAAAAAACTTCCTTCTAAAAAAATGCTAAAAATTTTTGAAATCGGCGCCAAATTATTTAATAAAAAAATGTGGATAACAAAAAAAAAGATAACTTGAACCATAGAATATTAAAACAATCGCACATAAAACTCATGTAAATTTTACAACTAACTTTATTTGTAATTGCTTTCTTACTCTAAGTAGTTTATATCTTGTTTTAGTAGTAATTTAGCATTTACTTTCAATAAAAATATATAAGAACTTTTTTAAAGACGGTTTGATTTTACTTTTTTTTTCCTCTGTCATTTCTTAAACATTAATTTTTTATTTTATTTCGAAGAATATGGAAAGATTAAAGAAATTATAAAATTTTTGTAAAAAAATTAAACCGACTTCTAAAAGTGTGATAAAAAGTGAAAAATAATTATAAATTTTTATATGAAATTGAAATTTTTGAAGTCGGCGCCAAATCAATACCAGACAAAATTTGATAAACAGATTAAAAATACTTTATTTGTAATTGGTTTCTTACAATAATTTGTATATATTTGTAGTTATTTATTTCATTTAGAAATCATTTGTAGCCGACTTCAAAAATTTCAATTTCATATAAAAATTTATAGTTATTTTTCACTTTTTAGCGCACTTTTAGAAGTCGGTCCAATTTCTTTGAAAAAAATTTTATTTTTCGATTTTTAATTTTGAATTGATTATGATATCCATAAATTATTTGAACTAAGTACTAATCGAGACTAGTGTACCTCGCAATGACTCCAAGATGGCAAAAAAGTACCTATTTTATCCAAAGTTGTAAATCTCCCTAAAATGAACCACTAAAAATCCTTTGATTCTTAGAGTTCTCCAAATACCAGTGAAATTGTGTCAAACAAATATTTAGTCTGTCATAGTAAATCCACTATACCGGGTGTCAACGAATCTATTAGACAAGTCATAATTTCTAAAGTATCATGTGAATCGAAATGAGAATTGGTACAGGTAAATGGTATGTGAAGGGGAGAGTTTTCGCGTATTTTCCACTTTCCGGCCACTTCCGGTTTCACCGGAAATGGCCCCGGTTTTGAATTTATAAAAAAAACACCCTGTATGTTTTAAAAATTTTTTATTTCTGAGACAATTCTAGATCAGAACGTGACATTTTAAAAACTTTTTACATCTAATTCATTTTTTTAGAGCCACTTTTAAAATTGCATCTAGGTGGCTGTGATCAGACTCAAACTAATCCAAGGGCATTAGGTGATGTCAAAAAAATACAATCGTAAAGTTTTAGTTACTAGTATGAAAGACAGGAATAAGATAAGTTGACAAAATTACGTTTTCATTTTTAACTATTAATTTTCAAATGGCGACCCCTTTTTTACAACCACTTTTAGAAAAAAGCATTCTTTGACGAATCTAACGGTACTAATTTATTTGCTATTGGATTAGACATAAGAACAGAAATTAAATATTATTAAGCAAAATACTGGATATTTTATTTATTTATGACAAGTGCGCCATGGACAGCCGTGATGCATAATAATTTGCAACTGTTTTTATCAAGTGCTTTGTTTTCCAAAGAACAGAAGCATATTATGATATCTTTTGTTCTATGGAGTGTATCGGAGTGTAAGTCAGATTAGGTTGTTGCATATATTTTTCCTTATCGCGCTATATAGCTGTTCTCTTTGGTGGCAGAAATCGGGATAATGCACGGATGCCATAAGATATTACGTAACTGAAATGGTGTGTGTGTGTGATGTGTGTGTGTTATGTGTGTGTTATGTGTGTGATGTGTGTGTGATGTGTGTGTGATGTGTGTATGAGGCGTGTGTGAGGCGTGTGTGAGGCGTGTGTGAGGCGTGTGAGGCGTGTGTGAGGCGAGTTTGAGGCGTGTGTGAGGCTTGTGTGAGGCGTGTGTGAGGCGTGAGTGAGGCGTGTGTGAGGCGAGTGTGAGGCGTGTGTGAGGCGTGTGTGAGGCGTGTGTGAGGCGTGTGTGTGGCGTGTGTGAGGCGTGTGTGAGGCGTGTGGGAGGCGAGTGCGAGGCGTGTGCGAGGCGTGAGTGAGGCTGTGGAAGGCGTGAAGGAGGTGTGTTAGGTGTGGGTGAGGCGTGTGTGAGGTGTGTGTGAGGTGTGTGAGGTGTGTGAGGTGTGTGTGAGGTGTGTGTGAGGTTTGTGTGAGGTGTGTGTGAGGTGTGTGAGGTGTGTGTGAGGTGTGTGTGAGGCGTGTGTTAGGCGAGTGTGAGGCGTGTGTGAGGCGTGTGTGAGGCGTGTGTGAGGCGTGTGTGAGGCGTGTGTGAGGCGTGTGCGAGGCGAGTGCGAGGCGTGTGCGAGGCGTGAGTGAGGCGTGTGGAAGGCGTGAAGGAGGTGTGTTAGGTGTGGGTGAGGCGTATGTGAGGTGTGTGTGAGGTGTGTGAGGTGTGTGTGAGGTGTGTGTGAGGTGTGTGTGAGGTGTGTGTGAGGTGTGTGAGGTGTGTGTGAGGTGTGTGTGAGGTGTGTGTGAGGAGTGTGTGAGGTTTGTGTGAGGTGTGTGTGAGGTGTGTGTGTGGTATATGTGAGGTGTGTGTGAGGAGTGTGTGATGTGTGTGTGATGTGTGTGTGATGTGTGTGTGATGTGTGTGTGATGTGTGTGTGTGTGTGTAAATATTTTAAGATTTAATTAATATCTCCAGAGAGTAACTCGGCCAAAAATTTTGAAGTACCTTGAATATATATAAATATGTTCATAGAATCCGCTTTTATCTAATATTTAAACATGAACTTAAACAAAATTCGTTACACGCACTGTTGCAGGACCCTGTTCTAAAGTTACTTTATAAATTATGCTGTAAAATTTAGCCCATTTCTAGTTTTTCAGTTTTAGTTCCGAACTTTCGAATGTACAATGGCGCATAAAAATTTGAAGTTCTTCAGAGTTCAGCGTTTGGTGAACTTAGTTAGGGAGAAAGATTGTGAAATACTGCAGTAATTAAATTATCCAAATTTTGAAACCACAAAAGCAACAAATACGAAACGAATCAACCCAGGAACCTTAAAAAATAATTTTTTCCATGTTTATATATTCTAGTAGAAACATCGATATTTAAAGTTAATACATTAAATATTTGAAATAAAGGTGAACACACTTCGCCAATAAAGATTTAAACATCAGCCTTGTTCTAACCGACTACTAAAAATAAGTAGTTTTCAATTCCATCTTAATCGTTAATATCGTGATGATTTCAAAACTAAAAATGTAATTTAAAAAAACTTCCTTCTAAAAAAATGCTAAAAATTTTTGAAATCGGCGCCAAATTATTTAATAAAAAAATGTGGATAACAAAAAAAAAGATAACTTGAACCATAGAATATTAAAACAATCACACATAAAACTCATGTAAATTTTACAACTAACTTTATTTGTAATTGCTTTCTTACTCTAAGTAGTTTATATCTTGTTTTAGTAGTAATTTAACATTTACTTTCAATAAAAATATATAAGAACTTTTTTAAAGACGGTTTGATTTTACTTTTTTTTTTCCTCTGTCATTTCTTAAACATTAATTTTTTATTTTATTTCGAAGAATATGGAAAGATTAAAGAAATTATAAAATTTTTGTAAAAAAATTAAACCGACTTCTAAAAGTGTGATAAAAAGTGAAAAATAATTATAAATTTTTATATGAAATTGAAATTTTTGAAGTCGGCGCCAAATCAATACCAGACAAAATTTGATAAACAGATTAAAAATACTTTATTTGTAATTGGTTTCTTACAATAATTTGTATATATTTGTAGTTATTTATTTCATTTAGAAATAATTTGTCGCCGACTTCAAAAATTTCAATTTCATATAAAAATTTATAGTTATTTTTCACTTTTTAGCGCACTTTTAGAAGTCGGTCCAATTTCTTTGAAAAAAATTTTATTTTTCGATTTTTAATTTTGAATTGATTATGATATCCATAAATTATTTGAACTAAGTACTAATCGAGACTAGTGTACCTCGCAATGACTCCAAGATGGCAAAAAAGTACCTATTTTATCCAAAGTTGTAAATCTCCCTAAAATGAACCACTAAAAATCCTTTGATTCTTAGAGTTCTCCAAATACCAGTGAAATTGTGTCAAACAAATATTTTGTCTGTCATAGTAAATCCACTATACCGGGTGTCAACGAATCTATTAGACAAGTCATAATTTCTAAAGTATCATGTGAATCGAAATGAGAATTGGTACAGGTAAATGGTATGTGAAGGGGAGAGTTTTCGCGTATTTTCCACTTTCCGGCCACTTCCGGTTTCACCGGAAATGGCCCCGGTTTTGAATTTTTAAAAGAAACACCCTGTATATTTTAAAATTTTTTTATTTCTGAGACAATTCTAGATCAGAACGTGACATTTTAAAAACTTTTTACATCTAATTCATTTTTTTAGAGCCACTTTTAAAATTGCATCTAGGTGGCTGTGATCAGACTCAAACTAATCCAAGGGCATTAGGTGATGTCAAAAAAATACAATCGTAAAGTTTTAGTTACTAGTATGAAAGACAGGAATAAGCTAAGTTGACAAAATTACGTTTTCATTTTTAACTATTAATTTTCAAATGGCGACCCCTTTTTGACAACCACTTTTAGAAAAAAGCATTCTTTGACGAATCTAACGGTACTAATTTATTTGCTATTGGATTAGACATAAGAACAGAAATTAAATATTATTAAGCAAAATACTGGATATTTTATTTATTTATGACAAGTGCGCCATGGACAGCCGTGATGCATAATAATTTGCAACTGTTTTTATCAAGTGCTTTGTTTTCCAAAGAACAGAAGCATATTATGATATCTTTTGTTCTATGGAGTGTATCGGAGTGTAAGTCAGATTAGGTTGTTGCATATATTTTTCCTTATCGCGCTATATAGCTGTTCTCTTTGGTGGCAGAAATCGGGATAATGCACGGATGCCATAAGATATTACGTACCTGAAATGGTGTGTGTGTGTGTGTGTGTGTGTGATGTGTGTGTGTTATGTGTGTGTTATGTGTGTGATGTGTGTGTGATGTGTGTGTGATGTGTGTATGAGGCGTGTGTGAGGCGTGTGTGAGGCGTGTGTGAGGCGTGTGTGAGGCGTGTGTGAGGCGTGTGTGAGGCGTGTGTGAGGCGAGTGTGAGGCGTGTGAGGCTTGTGTGAGGCGTGTGTGAGGCGTGAGTGAGGCGTGTGTGAGGCAAGTGTGAGGCGTGTGTGAGGCGTGTGTGAGGCGTGTGTGAGGCGTGTGTGAGGCGTGTGTGAGGCGTGTGTGAGGCGTGAGGGAGGCGAGTGCGAGGCGTGTGCGAGGCGTGAGTGAGGCGTGTGGAAGGCGTGAAGGAGGTGTGTTAGGTGTGGGTGAGGCGTGTGTGAGGTGTATGTGAGGTGTGTGAGGTGTGTGAGGTGTGTGTGAGGTTTGTGTGAGGTGTGTGTGAGGTGTGTGAGGTGTGTGTGAGGTGTGTGTGAGGCGTGTGAGGCGTGTGTGAGGCGAGTGTGAGGCGTGTGTGAGGCGTGTGTGAGGCGTGTGTGAGGCGTGTGTGAGGCCTGTGTGAGGCGTGTGTGAGGCGTGTGCGAGGCGAGTGCGAGGCGTGTGCGAGGCGTGAGTGAGGCGTGTGGAAGGCGTGAAGGAGGTGTGTTTGGTGTGGGTGAGGCGTGTGTGAGGTGTGTGTGAGGTGTGTGAGGTGTGTGTGAGGTGTGTGTGAGGTGTGTGTGAGGTGTGTGTGAGGTGTGTGTGAGGTGTGTGAGGTGTGTGAGGTGTGTGTGAGGTGTGTGTGAGGTGTGTGTGAGGTGTGTGTGAGGTGTGTGTGAGGCGTGTGTGAGGCGTGTGTGAGGCGTGTGTGAGGCGTGTGTGAGGCCTGTGTGAGGCGTGTGTGAGGCGTGTGCGAGGCGAGTGCGAGGCGTGTGCGAGGCGTGAGTGAGGCGTGTGGAAGGCGTGAAGGAGGTGTGTTTGGTGTGGGTGAGGCGTGTGTGAGGTGTGTGTGAGGTGTGTGAGGTGTGTGTGAGGTGTGTGTGAGGTGTGTGTGAGGTGTGTGTGAGGTGTGTGTGAGGTGTGTGAGGTGTGTGAGGTGTGTGTGAGGTGTGTGTGAGGTGTGTGTGAGGTGTGTGTGAGGTGTGTGTGAGGTGTGTGTGAGGAGTGTGTGAGGTTTGTGTGAGGTGTGTGTGAGGTGTGTGTGTGGTATATGTGAGGTGTGTGTGAGGAGTGTGTGATGTGTGTGTGATGTGTGTGTGATGTGTGTGTGATGTGTGTGTGTGTGTGTGTGTGTGTGTAAATATTTTAAGATTTAATTAATATCTCCAGAGAGTAACTCGGCCAAAAATTTTGAAGTACCTTGAATATATATAAATATGTTCATAGAATCCGCTTTTATCTAATATTTAAACATGAACTTAAACAAAATTCGTTACACGCACTGTTGCAGGACCCTGTTCTAAAGTTACTTTATAAATTATGCTGTAAAATTTAGCCCATTTCTAGTTTTTCAGTTTTAGTTCCGAACTTTCGAATGTACAATGGCGCATAAAAATTTGAAGTTCTCCAGAGTTCAGCGTTTGGTGAACTTAGTTAGGGAGAAAGATTGTGAAATACTGCAGTAATTAAATTATCCAAATTTTGAAACCACAAAAGCAACAAATACGAAACGAATCAACCCAGGAACCTTAAAAAATAATTTTTTCCATGTTTATATATTCTAGTAGAAACATCGATATTTAAAGTTAATACATTAAATATTTGAAATAAAGGTGAACACACTTCGCCAATAAAGATTTAAACATCAGCCTTGTTCTAACCGACTACTAAAAATAAGTAGTTTTCAATTCCATCTTAATCGTTAATATCGTGATGATTTCAAAACTAAAAATGTAATTTAAAAAAACTTCCTTCTAAAAAAATGCTAAAAATTTTTGAAATCGGCGCCAAATTATTTAATAAAAAAATGTGGATAACAAAAAAAAAGATAACTTGAACCATAGAATATTAAAACAATCACACATAAAACTCATGTAAATTTTACAACTAACTTTATTTGTAATTGCTTTCTTACTCTAAGTAGTTTATATCTTGTTTTAGTAGTAATTTAGCATTTACTTTCAATAAAAATATATAAGAACTTTTTTAAAGACGGTTTGATTTTACTTTTTTTTTTCCTCTGTCATTTCTTAAACATTAATTTTTTATTTTATTTCGAAGAATATGGAAAGATTAAAGAAATTATAAAATTTTTGTAAAAAAATTAAACCGACTTCTAAAAGTGTGATAAAAAGTGAAAAATAATTATAAATTTTTATATGAAATTGAAATTTTTGAAGTCGGCGCCAAATCAATACCAGACAAAATTTGATAAACAGATTAAAAATACTTTATTTGTAATTGGTTTCTTACAATAATTTGTATATATTTGTAGTTATTTATTTCATTTAGAAATCATTTGTAGCCGACTTCAAAAATTTCAATTTCATATAAAAATTTATAGTTATTTTTCACTTTTTAGCGCACTTTTAGAAGTCGGTCCAATTTCTTTGAAAAAAATTTTATTTTTCGATTTTTAATTTTGAATTGATTATGATATCCATAAATTATTTGAACTAAGTACTAATCGAGACTAGTGTACCTCGCAATGACTCCAAGATGGCAAAAAAGTACCTATTTTATCCAAAGTTGTAAAGCTCCCTAAAATGAACCACTAAAAATCCTTTGATTCTTAGAGTTCTCCAAATACCAGTGAAATTGTGTCAAACAAATATTTAGTCTGTCATAGTAAATCCACTATACCGGGTGTCAACGAATCTATTAGACAAGTCATAATTTCTAAAGTATCATGTGAATCGAAATGAGAATTGGTACAGGTAAATGGTATGTGAAGGGGAGAGTTTTCGCGTATTTTCCACTTTCCGGCCACTTCCGGTTTCACCGGAAATGGCCCCGGTTTTGAATTTATAAAAAAAACACCCTGTATATTTTAAAAATTTTTTATTTCTGAGACAATTCTAGATCAGAACGTGACATTTTAAAAACTTTTTACATCTAATTCATTTTTTTAGAGCCACTTTTAAAATTGCATCTAGGTGGCTGTGATCAGACTCAAACTAATCCAAGGGCATTAGGTGATGTCAAAAAAATACAATCGTAAAGTTTTAGTTACTAGTATGAAAGACAGGAATAAGCTAAGTTGACAAAATTACGTTTTCATTTTTAACTATTAATTTTCAAATGGCGACCCCTTTTTTACAACCACTTTTAGAAAAAAGCATTCTTTGACGAATCTAACGGTACTAATTTATTTGCTATTGGATTAGACATAAGAACAGAAATTAAATATTATTAAGCAAAATACTGGATATTTTATTTATTTATGACAAGTGCGCCATGGACAGCCGTGATGCATAATAATTTGCAACTGTTTTTATCAAGTGCTTTGTTTTCCAAAGAACAGAAGCATGTTATGATATCTTTTGTTCTATGGAGTGTATCGGAGTGTAAGTCAGATTAGGTTGTTGCATATATTTTTCCTTATCGCGCTATATAGCTGTTCTCTTTGGTGGCAGAAATCGGGATAATGCACGGATGCCATAAGATATTACGTACCTGAAATGGTGTGTGTGTGTGTGTGTGATGTGTGTGTGTTATGTGTGTGTTATGTGCGTGATGTGTGTGTGATGTGTGTGTGATGTGTGTGTGATGTGTGTATGAGGCGTGTGAGGCGTGTGTGAGGCGTGTGTGAGGCGTGTGTGAAGCGTGTGTGAGGTGTGTGTGAGGTGTGTGTGAGGTGTGTGTGAGGTGTGTGTGAGGTGTGTGAGAGGTGTGTGTGAGGCGCGTGTGAGGCGCGTGTGAGGCGCGTGTGAGGCTTGTGTGAGGCGTGTGTGAGGCGTGAGGGAGGCGTGTGGGAAGCGTGTGGGAGGCGTGTTGGAGGCGTGTTGGAGGCGTGTGGGAGGCGTATGGGAGGCGTGTGGGAGGCGTGTGGGAAACGAGTGTGAGGCGTGTGGGAGGCGTGTGTGAAGCTTGTATGAGACGAATGTGAGGCGTGAATGAGGCGTGTGTGAGGCTTGTGTGAGGCGTATGTGAGGCGTGTGTGAGGCGTGTTTGAGGCGTGTGTGAGGCGTGTGTGAGGCGTGTTTGAGGCTTGTGTGAGGCGTGTGGGAGGCGTGAATGAGGTGTGTGTGAGTCTTGGGTGAAGCGTGTGTGAGGGGTTTGTGAGGCGTGTGTGAGGCGTGTAGGAGGCGTGTGGGGGGCGTGTGGGAAACGAGTGTGAGGCGTGTGGGAGGCGTGAATGAGGCGTGTGTGAGGCTTGTGTAAGGCGTATGTGAGGCGTGTGTGAGGCGTGTGAGAGTCTTGTGGGAGGCGTGTGGTAAACGAGTGTGAGGCGTGTGGGAGGCGTGAATGAGGCGTATGTGAGGCTTGGGTGAAGCGTGTGTGAAGCGTGTGTGAGGCGCGTGTGAGGCGCGTGTGAGGCGTGTGTGAGGCGTGTGTGAGGCGTGTGTGAGGCGTGTGTGAGGTGTGTGTGAGGTGTGTGTGAGGTGTGTGTGAGGTGAGTGTGATGCGTGTGTGAATCGTGTGTGAGGCGTGAGTGAGGCGTGTGTGAGGCGTAAAAGAGGTGTGTGTGAAGTGTGCGTGAGGCGTGTGTGAGGTGTGTTAGTTGTGTGTGAGGCGTGTGTGAGGTGTGTGTGAGGTGTGTGTTAGGCGTGTGTGAGGCTTGAGTGAGGCTTGTGTGAGGCGTGAATGAGGTGTGTGAAGCGTGTGTGAGGCGCGTGTGAGGCGTGTGTGAGGCCTGTGTGAGGCGTGTGTGAGGCGTGTGTGAGGCGTGTGTGAGGCGTGTGTGAGGCGTGTGCGAGGTGTGTGAGGTGTGTGTGAGGTGTGTGTGAGGTGTGTGTGAGGTGTGTGTGAGGTGTGTGAGGTGTGTGTGAGGTGTGTGTGAGGTGTGTGTGAGGTGTGTGTGAGGAGTGTGTGAGGTTTGTGTGAGGTGTGTGTGAGGTGTGTATGTGGTATATGTGAGGTGTGTGTGAGGAGTGTGTGATGTGTGTGTGATGTGTGTGTGATGTGTGTGTGATGTGTGTGTGTGTGTGTGTGTGTGTAAATATTTTAAGATTTAATTAATATCTCCAGAGAGTAACTCGGCCAAAAATTTTGAAGTACCTTGAATATATATAAATATGTTCATAGAATCCGCTTTTATCTAATATTTAAACATGAACTTAAACAAAATTCGTTACACGCACTGTTGCAGGACCCTGTTCTAAAGTTACTTTATAAATTATGCTGTAAAATTTAGCCCATTTCTAGTTTTTCAGTTTTAGTTCCGAACTTTCGAATGTACAATGGCGCATAAAAATTTGAAGTTCTCCAGAGTTCAGCGTTTGGTGAACTTAGTTAGGGAGAAAGATTGTGAAATACTGCAGTAATTAAATTATCCAAATTTTGAAACCACAAAAGCAACAAATACGAAACTAATCAACCCAGGAACCTTAAAAAATAATTTTTTCCATGTTTATATATTCTAGTAGAAACATCGATATTTAAAGTTAATACATTAAATATTTGAAATAAAGGTGAACACACTTCGCCAATAAAGATTTAAACATCAGCCTTGTTCTAACCGACTACTAAAAATAAGTAGTTTTCAATTCCATCTTAATCGTTAATATCGTGATGATTTCAAAACTATAAATGTAATTTAAAAAAACTTCCTTCTAAAAAAATGCTAAAAATTTTTGAAATCGGCGCCAAATTATTTAATAAAAAAATGTGGATAACAAAAAAAAAGATAACTTGAACCATAGAATATTAAAACAATCACACATAAAACTCATGTAAATTTTACAACTAACTTTATTTGTAATTGCTTTCTTACTCTAAGTAGTTTATATCTTGTTTTAGTAGTAATTTAGCATTTACTTTCAATAAAAATATATAAGAACTTTTTTAAAGACGGTTTGATTTTACTTTTTTTTTTTCCTCTGTCATTTCTTAAACATTAATTTTTTATTTTATTTCGAAGAATATGGAAAGATTAAAGAAATTATAAAATTTTTGTAAAAAAATTAAACCGACTTCTAAAAGTGTGATAAAAAGTGAAAAATAATTATAAATTTTTATATGAAATTGAAATTTTTGAAGTCGGCGCCAAATCAATACCAGACAAAATTTGATAAACAGATTAAAAATACTTTATTTGTAATTGGTTTCTTACAATAATTTGTATATATTTGTAGTTATTTATTTCATTTAGAAATAATTTGTAGCCGACTTCAAAAATTTCAATTTCATATAAAAATTTATAGTTATTTTTCACTTTTTAGCGCACTTTTAGAAGTCGGTCCAATTTCTTTGAAAAAAAATTTATTTTTCGATTTTTAATTTTGAATTGATTATGATATCCATAAATTATTTGAACTAAGTACTAATCGAGACTAGTGTACCTCGCAATGACTCCAAGATGGCAAAAAAGTACCTATTTTATCCAAAGTTGTAAATCTCCCTAAAATGAACCACTAAAAATCCTTTGATTCTTAGAGTTCTCCAAATACCAGTGAAATTGTGTCAAACAAATATTTAGTCTGTCATAGTAAATCCACTATACCGGGTGTCAACGAATCTATTAGACAAGTCATAATTTCTAAAGTATCATGTGAATCGAAATGAGAATTGGTACAGGTAAATGGTATGTGAAGGGGAGAGTTTTCGCGTATTTTCCACTTTCCGGCCACTTCCGGTTTCACCGGAAATGGCCCCGGTTTTGAATTTTTAAAAGAAACACCCTGTATATTTTAAAATTTTTTTATTTCTGAGACAATTCTAGATCAGAACGTGACATTTTAAAAACTTTTTACATCTAATTCATTTTTTTAGAGCCACTTTTAAAATTGCATCTAGGTGGCTGTGATCAGACTCAAACTAATCCAAGGGCATTAGGTGATGTCAAAAAAATACAATCGTAAAATTTTTGTTACTAGTATGAAAGACAGGAATAAGATAAGTTGACAAAATTACGTTTTCATTTGTAACTATTAATTTTCAAATGGCGACCCCTTTTTGACAACCACTTTTAGAAAAAAGCATTCTTTGACGAATCTAACGGTACTAATTTATTTGCTATTGGATTAGACATACGAACAGAAATTAAATATTATTAAGCAAAATACTGGATATTTTATTTATTTATGACAAGTGCGCCATGGACAGCCGTGATGCATAATAATTTGCAACTGTTTTTATCAAGTGCTTTGTTTTCCAAAGAACAGAAGCATGTTATGATATCTTTTGTTCTATGGAGTGTATCGGAGTGTAAGTCAGATTAGGTTGTTGCATATATTTTTCCTTATCGCGCTATATAGCTGTTCTCTTTGGTGGCACAAATCGGGATAATGCACGGATGCCATAAGATATTACGTACCTGAAATGGTGTGTGTGTGTGTGTGTGTGTGTGATGTGTGTGTGTTATGTGTGTGTTATGTGTGTGACGTGTGTGTGATGTGTGTGTGATGTGTGTGTGATGTGTGTATGAGGGGTGTGTGAGGCGTGTGTGAGGCGTGTGTGAGGCGTGTGTGAGGCGTGTGTGAAGCGTGTGTGAGGTGTGTGTGAGGTGTGTGTGAGGCACGTGTGAGGCGCGTGTGAGGCGTGTGTGAGGCGTGTGTGATGCGTGTGGGAGGCGTGGGGGAAGCGTGTGGGAAGCGTGTGGGGGGCGTGTGGGAGTCGTGTGGGAGGCGTGTGGGGCATATGGGAGGCGTGTGGGGGGCATATGGGAGGCGTGTGGGAGGCGTGTGGGAAACGAGTGTGAGGCGTGTGAGAGGCGTGAATGAGGCGTGTGTGGGGCTTGTGTGAGGCGAGTGTGAGGCGTGTGGGAGGCGTGTGGGAGGCGTGTGGGGGGCGTGTGGGAGGCGTGTGGGAGGCGTGTTGGAGGCGTGTGGGAGGCGTGTGGGAAGCGTATAAGAGGCGTGTGGGAGGCGTGTGGGAAACGAGTGTGAGGCGTGTGGGAGGCGTGTGTGAGGCTTGTGTGAGGCGTATGTGAGGCGTGAATGAGGCGTGTGTGAGGCTTGTGTGAGGCGTATGTGAGGCGTGTGTGAGGCGTGTTTGAGGCGTGTGTGAGGCGTGTGTGAGGCGTGTTTGAGGCTTGTGTGAGGCGTGTGGGAGGCATGAATGAGGTGTGTGTGAGTCTTGGGTGAAGCGTGTGTGAGGGGTGTGTGAGGCGTGTGTGAGGCGTGTGGGAGGCGTGTGAGAGTCTTGTGGGAGGCGTGTGGGAAACGAGTGTGAGGCGTGTGGGAGACGTGAATGAGGCGTGTGTGAGGCTTGTGTAAGGCGTGTGTGAGGAGTGTGTGAGGCGTGTGAGAGTCTTGTGGGAGGCGTGTGGGAAACGAGTGTGAGGCGTGTGGGAGGCGTGAATGAGGCGTTTGTGAGGCTTGGGTGAGGCGTGTGTGAAGCGTGTGTGAGGCGTGTGTGAGGCGCGTGTGAGGCGTGTGTGAGGCGTGTGTGAGGCGTTTGTGAGACATGTGTGAGGTGTTTGTGAGGCGTGTGGGAGGCGTGAATGAGGCGTGTGTGAGGCTTGGGTGAAGCGTGTGTGAGGCGTGTTTGAGGAGTTTGTGAGGCGTGTGTGAGGCGTGTGTGAGGCGTGTGGGAGGCGTCTGTGAGGCGTGTGTGAGGCGTGTGTGAGGCGTGTGTGAGGCGTTTGTGAGGCGTGTTTGAGGCGTGTGGGTGTCTTGTGGGAGGCGTGTGGGAAGCGAGTGTGAGGCGTGTGGTAGGCGTGAATGAGGCGTGTGTGAGGCGTGTGTGAGGCGTGTGTGAGGCGTGTGTGAGGCGTGTGTGAGGCGTGTGTGAGGCGTGTGTGAGGCGTGTGTGAGGCGTGTGTGAGGCGTGTGTGAGGCGAGTGTGAGGCGTGTGTGAGGCGAGTGTGAGGCGAGTGTGAGGCGTGTGTGAGGTTTGTGTGAGGCGTGTGTGAGGCGTGTGTGAGGCGAGTGTGAGGCGTGTGTGAGGCGTGTGTGAGGCGTGTGTGAGGCGTGTGTGAGGCGTGTGTGAGGCGTGTGTGAGGCGTGTGTGAGGCGTGTGTGAGGCGTGTGTGAGGCGTGTGTGAGGCGTGTGTGAGGCGTGTGCGAGCCGAGTGCGAGGCGTGTGCGAGGCGTGAGTGAGGCGTGTGGAAGGCGTGAAGGAGGAGTGTTAGGTGTGGGTGAGGCGTGTGTGAGGTGTGTGTGAGTTGTGTGAGGTGTGTGTGAGTTGTGTGTGAGGTGTGTGTGAGGTGTGTGTGAGGTGTGTGAGGTGTGTGTGAGGTGTGTGTGTGAGGTGTGTGTGAGGTGTGTGTGAGGTGTGTGTGAGGTTTGTGTGAGATGTGTGTGAGGTGTGTGTGAGGTGTGTGTGAGGAGTGTGTGAGGTTTGTGTGAGGTGTGTGTGAGGTGTGTGTGTGGTATATGTGAGGTGTGTGTGAGGAGTGTGTGATGTGTGTGTGATGTTTGTGTGATGTGTGTGTGATGTGTGTGTGTGTGTGTGTGTGTGTGTGTGTAAATATTTTAAGATTTAATTAATATCTCCAGAGAGTAACTCGGCCAAAAATTTTGAAGTACCTTGAATATATATAAATATGTTCATAGAATCCGCTTTTATCTAATATTTAAACATGTACTTAAACAAAATTCGTTACACGCACTGTTGCAGGACCCTGTTCTAAAGTTACTTTATAAATTATGCTGTAAAATTTAGCCCATTTCTAGTTTTTCAGTTTTAGTTCCGAACTTTCGAATGTACAATGGCGCATAAAAATTTGAAGTTCTCCAGAGTTCAGCGTTTGGTGAACTTAGTTAGGGAGAAAGATTGTGAAATACTGCAGTAATTAAATTATCCATATTTTGAAACCACAAAAGCAACAAATACGAAACGAATCAACCCAGGAACCTTAAAAAATAATTTTTTCCATGTTTATATATTCTAGTAGAAACATCGATATTTAAAGTTAATACATTAAATATTTGAAATAAAGGTGAACACACTTCGCCAATAAAGATTTAAACATCAGCCTTGTTCTAACCGACTACTAAAAATAAGTAGTTTTCAATTCCATCTTAATCGTTAATATCGTGATGATTTCAAAACTAAAAATGTAATTTAAAAAAACTTCCTTCTAAAAAAATGCTAAAAATTTTTGAAATCGGCGCCAAATTATTTAATAAAAAAATGTGGATAACAAAAAAAAAGATAACTTGGACCATAGAATATTAAAATAATCACACATAAAACTCATGTAAATTTTACAACTAACTTTATTTGTAATTGCTTTCTTACTCTAAGTAGTTTATATCTTGTTTTAGTAGTAATTTAGCATTTACTTTCAATAAAAATATATAAGAACTTTTTTAAAGACGGTTTGATTTTACTTTTTTTTTTCCTCTGTCACTTCTTAAACATTAATTTTTTATTTTATTTCGAAGAATATGGAAAGATTAAAGAAATTATAAAATTTTTGTAAAAAAATTAAACCGACTTCTAAAAGTGTGATAAAAAGTGAAAAATAATTATAAATTTTTATATGAAATTGAAATTTTTGAAGTCGGCGCCAAATCAATACCAGACAAAATTTGATAAACAGATTAAAAATAATTTATTTGTAATTGGTTTCTTACAATAATTTGTATATATTTGTAGTTATTTATTTCATTTAGAAATAATTTGTAGCCGACTTCAAAAATTTCAATTTCATATAAAAATTTATAGTTATTTTTCACTTTTTAGCGCACTTTTAGAAGTCGGTCCAATTTCTTTGAAAAAAATTTATTTTTCGATTTTTAATTTTGAATTGATTATGATATCCATAAATTATTTGAACTAAGTACTAATCGAGACTAGTGTACCTCGCAATGACTCCAAGATGGCAAAAAAGTACCTATTTTATCCAAAGTTGTAAATCTCCCTAAAATGAACCACTAAAAATCCTTTGATTCTTAGAGTTCTCCAAATACCAGTGAAATTGTGTCAAACAAATATTTAGTCTGTCATAGTAAATCCACTATACCGGGTGTCAACGAATCTATTAGACAAGTCATAATTTCTAAAGTATCATGTGAATCGAAATGAGAATTGGTACAGGTAAATGGTATGTGAAGGGGAGAGTTTTCGCGTATTTTCCACTTTCCGGCCACTTCCGGTTTCACCGGAAATGGCCCCGGTTTTGAATTTTAAAAAAAAACACCCTGTATATTTTAAAATTTTTTTATTTCTGAGACAATTCTAGATCAGAACGTGACATTTTAAAAACTTTTTACATCTAATTCATTTTTTTAGAGCCACTTTTAAAATTGCATCTAGGTGGCTGTGATCAGACTCAAACTAATCCAAGGGCATTAGGTGATGTCAAAAAAATACAATCGTAAAGTTTTAGTTACTAGTATGAAAGACAGGAATAAGATAAGTTGACAAAATTACGTTTTCATTTTTAACTATTAATTTTCAAATGGCGACCCCTTTTTTACAACCACTTTTAGAAAAAAGCATTCTTTGACGAATCTAACGGTACTAATTTATTTGCTATTGGATTAGACATAAGAACAGAAATTAAATATTATTAAGCAAAATACTGGATATTTTATTTATTTATGACAAGTGCGCCATGGACAGCCGTGATGCATAATAATTTGCAACTGTTTTTATCAAGTGCTTTGTTTTCCAAAGAACAGAAGCATGTTATGATATCTTTTGTTCTATGGAGTGTATCGGAGTGTAAGTCAGATTAGGTTGTTGCATATATTTTTCCTTATCGCGCTATATAGCTGTTCTCTTTGGTGGCAGAAATCGGGATAATGCACGGATGCCATAAGATATTACGTACCTGAAATGGTGTGTGTGTGTGTGTGTGTGTGTGTGTGTGTGTGATGTGTGTGTGTTATGTGTGTGTTATGTGTGTGATGTGTGTGTGATGTGTGTGTGATGTGTGTATGAGGCGTGTGTGAGGCGTGTGTGAGGCGTGTGTGAGGCGTGTGTGAGGCGTGTGTGAGGCGTGTGTGAAGCGTGTGTGAGGTGTGTGTGTGAGGTGTGTGTGAGGTGTGTGTGAGGTGTGTGTGAGGTGTGTGAGAGGTGTGTGTGAGGCGCGTGTGAGGCGCGTGTGAGGCGTGTGTGAGGCGTGTGTGAGGCGTGTGTGAGGCGTGTGGGAGGCGTGTGGGAGGCGTGTTGGAGGCGTGTTGGAGGCGTGTGGGAGGCGTATGGGAGGCGTGTGGGAGGCGTGTGGGAAACGAGTGTGAGGCTTGTGGGAGGCGTGAATGAGGCGTGTGTGAGGCTTGTGTAAGGCGTATGTGAGGCGTGTGTGAGGCGTGTTTGAGGCGTGTGTGAGGCGTGTGTGAGGCGTGTTTGAGGCTTGTATGAGACGTATGTGAGGCGTGAATGAGGCGTGTGTGAGGCTTGTGTGAGGCGTATGTGAAGCGTGTGTGAGGCGTGTTTGAGGCGTGTGTGAGGCGTGTGTGAGGCGTGTTTGAGGCTTGTGTGAGGCGTGTGGGAGGCGTGAATGAGGTGTGTGTGAATCTTGGGTGAAGCGTGTGTGAGGGGTGTGTGAGGCGTGTGTGAGGCGTGTGGGAGGCGTGTGGGAGGCGTGTGGGAAACGAGTGTGAGGCGTGTGGGAGGCGTGAATGAGGCGTGTGTGAGGCTTGTGTAAGGCGTATGTGAGGCGTGTGTGAGGCGTGTGAGAGTCTTGTGGGAGGCGTGTGGGAAACGAGTGCGAGGCGTGTGCGAGGCGTGAGTGAGGCGTGTGGAAGGCGTGAAGGAGGTGTGTTAGGTGTGGGTGAGGCGTGTGTGAGGTGTGTGTGAGGTTTGTGTGATGTGTGTGTGAGGTGTGTGAGGCGTGAGTGAGGCGTGTGGAAGGCGTGAAGGAGGTGTGTTAGGTGTGGGTGAGGCGTGTGTGAGGTGTGTGTGAGGTGTGTGAGGTGTGTGTGAGGTGTGTGTGAGGTGTGTGTGAGGTGTGTGTGAGGTGTGTGTGAGGTTTGTGTGAGATGTGTGTGAGGTGTGTGTGAGGTGTGTGTGAGGAGTGTGTGAGGTTTGTGTGAGGTGTGTGTGAGGTGTGTATGTGGTATATGTGAGGTGTGTGTGAGGAGTGTGTGATGTGTGTGTGATGTGTGTGTGATGTGTGTGTGATGTGTGTGTGTGTGTGTGTGTGTGTGTAAATATTTTAAGATTTAATTAATATCTCCAGAGAGTAACTCGGCCAAAAATTTTGAAGTACCTTGAATATATATAAATATGTTCATAGAATCCGCTTTTATCTAATATTTAAACATGAACTTAAACAAAATTCGTTACACGCACTGTTGCAGGACCCTGTTCTAAAGTTACTTTATAAATTATGCTGTAAAATTTAGCCCATTTCTAGTTTTTCAGTTTTAGTTCCGAACTTTCGAATGTACAATGGCGCATAAAAATTTGAAGTTCTCCAGAGTTCAGCGTTTGGTGAACTTAGTTAGGGAGAAACATTGTGAAATACTGCAGTAATTAAATTATCCAAATTTTGAAACCACAAAAGCAACAAATACGAAACGAATCAACCCAGGAACCTTAAAAAATAATTTTTTCCATGTTTATATATTCTAGTAGAAACATCGATATTTAAAGTTAATACATTAAATATTTGAAATAAAGGTGAACACACTTCGCCAATAAAGATTTAAACATCAGCCTTGTTCTAACCGACTACTAAAAATAAGTAGTTTTCAATTCCATCTTAATCGTTAATATCGTGATGATTTCAAAACTAAAAATGTAATTTAAAAAAACTTCCTTCTAAAAAAATGCTAAAAATTTTTGAAATCGGCGCCAAATTATTTAATAAAAAAATGTGGATAACAAAAAAAAAGATAACTTGAACCATAGAATATTAAAACAATCACACATAAAACTCATGTAAATTTTACAACTAACTTTATTTGTAATTGCTTTCTTACTCTAAGTAGTTTATATCTTGTTTTAGTAGTAATTTAGCATTTACTTTCAATAAAAATATATAAGAACTTTTTTAAAGACGGTTTGATTTTACTTTTTTTTTTTTCCTCTGTCATTTCTTAAACATTAATTTTTTATTTTATTTCGAAGAATATGGAAAGATTAAAGAAATTATAAAATTTTTGTAAAAAAATTAAACCGACTTCTAAAAGTGTGATAAAAAGTGAAAAATAATTATAAATTTTTATATGAAATTGAAATTTTTGAAGTCGGCGCCAAATCAATACCAGACAAAATTTGATAAACAGATTAAAAATACTTTATTTGTAATTGGTTTCTTACAATAATTTGTATATATTTGTAGTTATTTATTTCATTTAGAAATAATTTGTAGCCGACTTCAAAAATTTCAATTTCATATAAAAATTTATAGTTATTTTTCACTTTTTAGCGCACTTTTAGAAGTCGGTCCAATTTCTTTGAAAAAAATTTTATTTTTCGATTTTTAATTTTGAATTGATTATGATATCCATAAATTATTTGAACTAAGTACTAATCGAGACTAGTGTACCTCGCAATGACTCCAAGATGGCAAAAAAGTACCTATTTTATCCAAAGTTGTAAATCTCCCTAAAATGAACCACTAAAAATCCTTTGATTCTTAGAGTTCTCCAAATACCAGTGAAATTGTGTCAAACAAATATTTAGTCTGTCATAGTAAATCCACTATACCGGGTGTCAACGAATCTATTAGACAAGTCATAATTTCTAAAGTATCATGTGAATCGAAATGAGAATTGGTACAGGTAAATGGTATGTGAAGGGGAGAGTTTTCGCGTATTTTCCACTTTCCGGCCACTTCCGGTTTCACCGGAAATGGCCCCGGTTTTGAATTTTTAAAAGAAACACCCTGTATATTTTAAAATTTTTTTATTTCTGAGACAATTCTAGATCAGAACGTGACATTTTAAAAACTTTTTACATCTAATTCATTTTTTTAGAGCCACTTTTAAAATTGCATCTAGGTGGCTGTGATCAGACTCAAACTAATCCAAGGGCATTAGGTGATGTCAAAAAAATACAATCGTAAAATTTTAGTTACTAGTATGAAAGACAGGAATAAGATAAGTTGACAAAATTACGTTTTCATTTGTAACTATTAATTTTCAAATGGCGACCCCTTTTTGACAACCACTTTTAGAAAAAAGCATTCTTTGACGAATCTAACGGTACTAATTTATTTGCTATTGGATTAGACATAAGAACAGAAATTAAATATTATTAAGCAAAATACTGGATATTTTATTTATTTATGACAAGTGCGCCATGGACAGCCGTGATGCATAATAATTTGCAACTGTTTTTATCAAGTGCTTTGTTTTCCAAAGAACAGAAGCATATTATGATATCTTTTGTTGTATGGAGTGTATCGGAGTGTAAGTCAGATTAGGTTGTTGCATATATTTTTCCTTATCGCGCTATATAGCTGTTCTCTTTGGTGGCAGAAATCGGGATAATGCACGGATGCCATAAGATATTACGTAACTGAAATGGTGTGTGTGTGTGATGTGTGTGTGTTATGTGTGTGTTATGTGTGTGATGTGTGTGTGATGTGTGTGTGATGTGTGTATGAGGCGTGTGTGAGGCGTGTGTGAGGCGTGTGTGAGGCGTGTGTGAGGCGTGTGTGAGGCGTGTGAGGCGTGTGTGAGGCGAGTGTGAGGCGTGTGTGAGGCTTGTGTGAGGCGTGTGTGAGGCGTGAGTGAGGCGTGTGTGAGGCGAGTGTGAGGCGTGTGTGAGGCGTGTGTGAGGCGTGTGTGAGGCGTGTGTGAGGCGTGTGTGAGGCGTGTGTGAGGCGTGTGGGAGGCGAGTGCGAGGCGTGTGCGAGGCGTGAGTGAGGCGTGTGGAAGGCGTGAAGGAGGTGTGTTAGGTGTGGGTGAGGCGTGTGTGAGGTGTGTGTGAGGTGTGTGAGGTGTGTGTGAGGTGTGTGTGAGGTTTGTGTGAGGTGTGTGTGAGGTGTGTGAGGTGTGTGTGAGGTGTGTGTGAGGCGTGTGAAGCGTGTGTGAGGCGAGTGTGAGGCGTGTGTGAGGCGTGTGTGAGGCGTGTGTGAGGCGTGTGTGAGGCGTGTGTGAGGCGTGTGCGAGGCGAGTGCGAGGCGTGTGCGAGGCGTGAGTGAGGCGTGTGGAAGGCGTGAAGGAGGTGTGTTAGGTGTGGGTGAGGCGTGTGTGAGGTGTGTGTGAGGTGTGTGAGGTGTGTGTGAGGTGTGTGTGAGGTGTGTGTGAGGTGTGTGTGAGGTGTGTGGGGTGTGTGTGAGGTGTGTGTGAGGTGTGTGTGAGGTGTGTGTGAGGTGTGTGTGAGGTGTGTGTGAGGTGTGTGTGAGGTTTGTGTGAGATGTGTGTGAGGTGTGTGTGAGGTGTGTGTGAGGAGTGTGTGAGGTTTGTGTGAGGTGTGTGTGAGGTGTGTGTGTGGTATATGTGAGGTGTGTGTGAGGAGTGTGTGATGTGTGTGTGATGTGTGTGTGATGTGTGTGTGATGTGTGTGTGATGTGTGTGTGTGTGTGTAAATATTTTAAGATTTAATTAATATCTCCAGAGAGTAACTCGGCCAAAAATTTTGAAGTACCTTGAATATATATAAATATGTTCATAGAATCCGCTTTTATCTAATATTTAAACATGAACTTAAACAAAATTCGTTACACGCACTGTTGCAGGACCCTGTTCTAAAGTTACTTTATAAATTATGCTGTAAAATTTAGCCCATTTCTAGTTTTTCAGTTTTAGTTCCGAACTTTCGAATGTACAATGGCGCATAAAAATTTGAAGTTCTTCAGAGTTCAGCGTTTGGTGAACTTAGTTAGGGAGAAAGATTGTGAAATAGTGCAGTAATTAAATTATCCAAATTTTGAAACCACAAAAGCAACAAATACGAAACGAATCAACCCAGGAACCTTAAAAAATAATTTTTTCCATGTTTATATATTCTAGTAGAAACATCGATATTTAAAGTTAATACATTAAATATTTGAAATAAAGGTGAACACACTTCGCCAATAAAGATTTAAACATCAGCCTTGTTCTAACCGACTACTAAAAATAAGTAGTTTTCAATTCCATCTTAATCGTTAATATCGTGATGATTTCAAAACTAAAAATGTAATTTAAAAAAACTTCCTTCTAAAAAAATGCTAAAAATTTTTGAAATCGGCGCCAAATTATTTAATAAAAAAATGTGGATAACAAAAAAAAAGATAACTTGAACCATAGAATATTAAAACAATCACACATAACACTCATGTAAATTTTACAACTAACTTTATTTGTAATTGCTTTCTTACTCTAAATAGTTTATATCTTGTTTTAGTAGTAATTTAACATTTACTTTCAATAAAAATATATAAGAAATTTTTTAAAGACGGTTTGATTTTACTTTTTTTTTTCCTCTGTCATTTCTTAAACATTAATTTTTTATTTTATTTCGAAGAATATGGAAAGATTAAAGAAATTATAAAATTTTTGTAAAAAAATTAAACCGACTTCTAAAAGTGTGATAAAAAGTGAAAAATAATTATAAATTTTTATATGAAATTGAAATTTTTGAAGTCGGCGCCAAATCAATACCAGACAAAATTTGATAAACAGATTAAAAATACTTTATTTGTAATTGGTTTCTTACAATAATTTGTATATATTTGTAGTTATTTATTTCATTTAGAAATAATTTGTCGCCGACTTCAAAAATTTCAATTTCATATAAAAATTTATAGTTATTTTTCACTTTTTAGCGCACTTTTAGAAGTCGGTCCAATTTCTTTGAAAAAAAATTTATTTTTCGATTTTTAATTTTGAATTGATTATGATATCCATAAATTATTTGAACTAAGTACTAATCGAGACTAGTGTACCTCGCAATGACTCCAAGATGGCAAAAAAGTACCTATTTTATCCAAAGTTGTAAAGCTCCCTAAAATGAACCACTAAAAATCCTTTGATTCTTAGAGTTCTCCAAATACCAGTGAAATTGTGTCAAACAAATATTTAGTCTGTCATAGTAAATCCACTATACCGGGTGTCAACGAATCTATTAGACAAGTCATAATTTCTAAAGTATCATGTGAATCGAAATGAGAATTGGTACAGGTAAATGGTATGTGAAGGGGAGAGTTTTCGCGTATTTTCCACTTTCCGGCCACTTCCGGTTTCACCGGAAATGGCCCCGGTTTTGAATTTTTAAAAGAAACACCCTGTATATTTTAAAAATTTTTTATTTCTGAGACAATTCTAGATCAGAACGTGACATTTTAAAAACTTTTTACATCTAATTCATTTTTTTAGAGCCACTTTTAAAATTGCATCTAGGTGGCTGTGATCAGACTCAAACTAATCCAAGGGCATTAGGTGATGTCAAAAAAATACAATCGTAAAGTTTTAGTTACTAGTATGAAAGACAGGAATAAGATAAGTTGACAAAATTACGTTTTCATTTTTAACTATTAATTTTCAAATGGCGACCCCTTTTTGACAACCACTTTTAGAAAAAAGCATTCTTTGACGAATCTAACGGTACTAATTTATTTGCTATTGGATTAGACATAAGAACAGAAATTAAATATTATTAAGCAAAATACTGGATATTTTATTTATTTATGACAAGTGCGCCATGGACAGCCGTGATGCATAATAATTTGCAACTGTTTTTATCAAGTGCTTTGTTTTCCAAAGAACAGAAGCATATTATGATATCTTTTGTTCTATGGAGTGTATCGGAGTGTAAGTCAGATTAGGTTGTTGCATATATTTTTCCTTATCGCGCTATATAGCTGTTCTCTTTGGTGGCAGAAATCGGGATAATGCACGGATGCCATAAGATATTACGTAACTGAAATGGTGTGTGTGTGTGATGTGTGTGTGTTATGTGTGTGTTATGTGTGTGTGATGTGTGTGTGATGTGTGTATGAGGCGTGTGTGAGGCGTGTGTGAGGCGTGTGTGAGGCGTGTGTGAGGCGTGTGTGAGGCGTGTGAGGCGTGTGTGAGGCGAGTGTGAGGCGTGTGTGAGGCTTGTGTGAGGCGTGAGTGAGGCGTGTGTGAGGCAAGTGTGAGGCGTGTGTGAGGCGTGTGTGAGGCGTGTGTGAGGCGTGTGTGAGGCGTGTGTGAGGCGTGTGTGAGGCGTGTGTGAGGCGTGTGTGAGGCGTGTGTGAGGCGTGTGTGAGGCGTGTGGGAGGCGAGTGCGAGGCGTGTGCGAGGCGTGAGTGAGGCGTGTGGAAGGCGTGAAGGAGGTGTGTTAGGTGTGCGTGAGGCGTGTGTGAGGTGTATGTGAGGTGTGTGAGGTGTGTGAGGTGTGTGTGAGTTTTGTGTGAGGTGTGTGTGTGGTATATGTGAGGTGTGTGTGAGGAGTGTGTGATGTGTGTGTGATGTGTGTGTGATGTGTGTGTGATGTGTGTGTGTGTGTGTGTAAATATTTTAAGATTTAATTAATATCTCCAGAGAGTAACTCGGCCAAAAATTTTGAAGTACCTTGAATATATATAAATATGTTCATAGAATCCGCTTTTATCTAATATTTAAACATGAACTTAAACAAAATTCGTTACACGCACTGTTGCAGGACCCTGTTCTAAAGTTACTTTATAAATTATGCTGTAAAATTTAGCCCATTTCTAGTTTTTCAGTTTTAGTTCCGAACTTTCGAATGTACAATGGCGCATAAAAATTTGAAGTTCTTCAGAGTTCAGCGTTTGGTGAACTTAGTTAGGGAGAAAGATTGTGAAATAGTGCAGTAATTAAATTATCCAAATTTTGAAACCACAAAAGCAACAAATACGAAACGAATCAACCCAGGAACCTTAAAAAATAATTTTTTCCATGTTTATATATTCTAGTAGAAACATCGATATTTAAAGTTAATACATTAAATATTTGAAATAAAGGTGAACACACTTCGCCAATAAAGATTTAAACATCAGCCTTGTTCTAACCGACTACTAAAAATAAGTAGTTTTCAATTCCATCTTAATCGTTAATATCGTGATGATTTCAAAACTAAAAATGTAATTTAAAAAAACTTCCTTCTAAAAAAATGCTAAAAATTTTTGAAATCGGCGCCAAATTATTTAATAAAAAAATGTGGATAACAAAAAAAAAGATAACTTGAACCATAGAATATTAAAACAATCGCACATAAAACTCATGTAAATTTTACAACTAACTTTATTTGTAATTGCTTTCTTACTCTAAGTAGTTTATATCTTGTTTTAGTAGTAATTTAGCATTTACTTTCAATAAAAATATATAAGAACTTTTTTAAAGACGGTTTGATTTTACTTTTTTTTTCCTCTGTCATTTCTTAAACATTAATTTTTTATTTTATTTCGAAGAATATGGAAAGATTAAAGAAATTATAAAATTTTTGTAAAAAAATTAAACCGACTTCTAAAAGTGTGATAAAAAGTGAAAAATAATTATAAATTTTATATGAAATTGAAATTTTTGAAGTCGGCGCCAAATCAATACCAGACAAAATTTGATAAACAGATTAAAAATACTTTATTTGTAATTGGTTTCTTACAATAATTTGTATATATTTGTAGTTATTTATTTCATTTAGAAATCATTTGTAGCCGACTTCAAAAATTTCAATTTCATATAAAAATTTATAGTTATTTTTCACTTTTTAGCGCACTTTTAGAAGTCGGTCCAATTTCTTTGAAAAAAATTTTATTTTTCGATTTTTAATTTTGAATTGATTATGATATCCATAAATTATTTGAACTAAGTACTAATCGAGACTAGTGTACCTCGCAATGACTCCAAGATGGCAAAAAAGTACCTATTTTATCCAAAGTTGTAAATCTCCCTAAAATGAACCACTAAAAATCCTTTGATTCTTAGAGTTCTCCAAATACCAGTGAAATTGTGTCAAACAAATATTTAGTCTGTCATAGTAAATCCACTATACCGGGTGTCAACGAATCTATTAGACAAGTCATAATTTCTAAAGTATCATGTGAATCGAAATGAGAATTGGTACAGGTAAATGGTATGTGAAGGGGAGAGTTTTCGCGTATTTTCCACTTTCCGGCCACTTCCGGTTTCACCGGAAATGGCCCCGGTTTTGAATTTATAAAAAAAACACCCTGTATATTTTAAAAATTTTTTATTTCTGAGACAATTCTAGATCAGAACGTGACATTTTAAAAACTTTTTACATCTAATTCATTTTTTTAGAGCCACTTTTAAAATTGCATCTAGGTGGCTGTGATCAGACTCAAACTAATCCAAGGGCATTAGGTGATGTCAAAAAAATACAATCGTAAAGTTTTAGTTACTAGTATGAAAGACAGGAATAAGATAAGTTGACAAAATTACGTTTTCATTTTTAACTATTAATTTTCAAATGGCGACCCCTTTTTGACAACCACTTTTAGAAAAAAGCATTCTTTGACGAATCTAACGGTACTAATTTATTTGCTATTGGATTAGACATAAGAACAGAAATTAAATATTATTAAGCAAAATACTGGATATTTTATTTATTTATGACAAGTGCGCCATGGACAGCCGTGATGCATAATAATTTGCAACCGTTTTTATCAAGTGCTTTGTTTTCCAAAGAACAGAAGCATATTATGATATCTTTTGTTCTATGGAGTGTATCGGAGTGTAAGTCAGATTAGGTTGTTGCATATATTTTTCCTTATCGCGCTATATAGCTGTTCTCTTTGGTGGCAGAAATCGGGATAATGCACGGATGCCATAAGATATTACGTAACTGAAATGGTGTGTGTGTGTGATGTGTGTGTGTTATGTGTGTGTTATGTGTGTGTGATGTGTGTGTGATGTGTGTATGAGGCGTGTGTGAGGCGTGTGTGAGGCGTGTGTGAGGCGTGTGTGAGGCGTGTGTGAGGCGTGTGTGAGGCGTGTGAGGCGTGTGTGAGGCGAGTGTGAGGCGTGTGTGAGGCTTGTGTGAGGCGTGAGTGAGGCGTGTGTGAGGCAAGTGTGAGGCGTGTGTGAGGCGTGTGTGAGGCGTGTGTGAGGCGTGTGTGAGGCGTGTGTGAGGCGTGTGTGAGGCGTGTGTGAGGCGTGTGTGAGGCGTGTGTGAGGCGTGTGGGAGGCGAGTGCGAGGCGTGTGCGAGGCGTGAGTGAGGCGTGTGGAAGGCGTGAAGGAGGTGTGTTAGGTGTGCGTGAGGCGTGTGTGAGGTGTATGTGAGGTGTGTGAGGTGTGTGAGGTGTGTGTGAGTTTTGTGTGAGGTGTGTGTGAGGTGTGTGTGTGGTATATGTGAGGTGTGTGTGAGGAGTGTGTGATGTGTGTGTGATGTGTGTGTGATGTGTGTGTGATGTGTGTGTGTGTGTGTAAATATTTTAAGATTTAATTAATATCTCCAGAGAGTAACTCGGCCAAAAATTTTGAAGTACCTTGAATATATATAAATATGTTCATAGAATCCGCTTTTATCTAATATTTAAACATGAACTTAAACAAAATTCGTTACACGCACTGTTGCAGGACCCTGTTCTAAAGTTACTTTATAAATTATGCTGTAAAATTTAGCCCATTTCTAGTTTTTCAGTTTTAGTTCCGAACTTTCGAATGTACAATGGCGCATAAAAATTTGAAGTTCTTCAGAGTTCAGCGTTTGGTGAACTTAGTTAGGGAGAAAGATTGTGAAATAGTGCAGTAATTAAATTATCCAAATTTTGAAACCACAAAAGCAACAAATACGAAACGAATCAACCCAGGAACCTTAAAAAATAATTTTTTCCATGTTTATATATTCTAGTAGAAACATCGATATTTAAAGTTAATACATTAAATATTTGAAATAAAGGTGAACACACTTCGCCAATAAAGATTTAAACATCAGCCTTGTTCTAACCGACTACTAAAAATAAGTAGTTTTCAATTCCATCTTAATCATTAATATCGTGATGATTTCAAAACTAAAAATGTAATTTAAAAAAACTTCCTTCTAAAAAAATGCTAAAAATTTTTGAAATCGGCGCCAAATTATTTAATAAAAAAATGTGGATAACAAAAAAAAAGATAACTTGAACCATAGAATATTAAAACAATCGCACATAAAACTCATGTAAATTTTACAACTAACTTTATTTGTAATTGCTTTCTTACTCTAAGTAGTTTATATCTTGTTTTAGTAGTAATTTAGCATTTACTTTCAATAAAAATATATAAGAACTTTTTTAAAGACGGTTTGATTTTACTTTTTTTTTCCTCTGTCATTTCTTAAACATTAATTTTTTATTTTATTTCGAAGAATATGGAAAGATTAAAGAAATTATAAAATTTTTGTAAAAAAATTAAACCGACTTCTAAAAGTGTGATAAAAAGTGAAAAATAATTATAAATTTTATATGAAATTGAAATTTTTGAAGTCGGCGCCAAATCAATACCAGACAAAATTTGATAAACAGATTAAAAATACTTTATTTGTAATTGGTTTCTTACAATAATTTGTATATATTTGTAGTTATTTATTTCATTTAGAAATCATTTGTAGCCGACTTCAAAAATTTCAATTTCATATAAAAATTTATAGTTATTTTTCACTTTTTAGCGCACTTTTAGAAGTCGGTCCAATTTCTTTGAAAAAAATTTTATTTTTCGATTTTTAATTTTGAATTGATTATGATATCCATAAATTATTTGAACTAAGTACTAATCGAGACTAGTGTACCTCGCAATGACTCCAAGATGGCAAAAAAGTACCTATTTTATGCAAAGTTGTAAATCTCCCTAAAATGAACCACTAAAAATCCTTTGATTCTTAGAGTTCTCCAAATACCAGTGAAATTGTGTCAAACAAATATTTAGTCTGTCATAGTAAATCCACTATACCGGGTGTCAACGAATCTATTAGACAAGTCATAATTTCTAAAGTATCATGTGAATCGAAATGAGAATTGGTACAGGTAAATGGTATGTGAAGGGGAGAGTTTTCGCGTATTTTCCACTTTCCGGCCACTTCCGGTTTCACCGGAAATGGCCCCGGTTTTGAATTTATAAAAAAAACACCCTGTATATTTTAAAAATTTTTTATTTCTGAGACAATTCTAGATCAGAACGTGACATTTTAAGAACTTTTTACATCTAATTCATTTTTTTAGAGCCACTTTTAAAATTGCATCTAGGTGGCTGTGATCAGACTCAAACTAATCCAAGGGCATTAGGTGATGTCAAAAAAATACAATCGTAAAGTTTTAGTTACTAGTATGAAAGACAGGAATAAGATAAGTTGACAAAATTACGTTTTCATTTTTAACTATTAATTTTCAAATGGCGACCCCTTTTTTACAACCACTTTTAGAAAAAAGCATTCTTTGACGAATCTAACGGTACTAATTTATTTGCTATTGGATTAGACATAAGAACAGAAATTAAATATTATTAAGCAAAATACTGGATATTTTATTTATTTATGACAAGTGCGCCATGGACAGCCGTGATGCATAATAATTTGCAACTGTTTTTATCAAGTGCTTTGTTTTCCAAAGAACAGAAGCATGTTATGATATCTTTTGTTCTATGGAGTGTATCGGAGTTCAAGTCAGATTAGGTTGTTGCATATATTTTTCCTTATCGCGCTATATAGCTGTTCTCTTTGGTGGCAGAAATCGGGATAATGCACGGATGCCATAAGATATTACGTACCTGAAATGGTGTGTGTGTGTGTGTGTGTGTGATGTGTGTGTGTTATGTGTGTGTTATGTGTGTGATGTGTGTGTGATGTGTGTGTGATGTGTGTATGAGGCGTGTGTGAGGCGTGTGTGAGGCGTGTGTGAGGCGTGTGTGAGGCGTGTGTGAAGCGTGTGTGAGGTGTGTGTGAGGTGTGTGTGAGGTGTGTGTGAGGTGTGTGTGTGAGGTGTGTGAGAGGTGTGTGTGAGGCGCGTGTGAGGCGCGTGTGAGGCGCGTGTGAGGCTTGTGTGAGGCGTGTGTGAGGCGTGTGGGAGGCGTGTGGGAGGCGTGTGGGAGGCGTGTGGGAGGCGTGTGGGAGGCGTGTGGGAGGCGTGTTGGAGGCGTGTTGGAGGCGTGTGGGAGGCGTATGGGAGGCGTGTGGGAGGCGTGTGGGAAACGAGTGTGAGGCGTGTGGGAGGCGTGTGTGAAGCTTGTATGAGACGTATGTGAGGCGTGAATGAGGCGTGTGTGAGGCTTGTGTGAGGCGTATGTGAGGCGTGTGTGAGGCGTGTTTGAGGCGAGTGTGAGGCGTGTGTGAGGCTTGTGTGAGGCGTGTGTGAGGCGTGAGTGAGGCGTGTGTGAGGCGAGTGTGAGGCGTGTGTGAGGCGTGTGTGAGGCGTGTGTGAGGCGTGTGTGAGGCGTGTGTGGGGCGTGTGTGAGGCGTGTGGGAGGCGTATGCGAGGCGTGTGCGAGGCGTGTGCGAGGCGTGAGTGAGGCGTGTGGAAGGCGTGAAGGAGGTGTGTTAGGTGTGGGTGAGGCGTGTGTGAGGTGTGTGTGAGGTGTGTGTGAGGTGTGTGTGAGGTTTGTGTGAGGTGTGTGTGAGGTGTGTGAGGTGTGTGTGAGGTGTGTGTGAGGCGTGTGTGAGGCGAGTGTGAGGCGTGTGTGAGGCGTGTGTGAGGCGTGTGTGAGGCGTGTGTGAGGCGTGTGTGAGGCGTGTGCGAGGCGAGTGTGAGGCGTGTGTGAGGCGTTTGTGAGGCGTGTGTGAGGCGTGTGGGAGTCTTGTGGGAGGCGTGTGTGAGGCGTGTGTGAGGCGTGTGTGAGGCGTGTGAGGCGTGTGTGAGGCGTGTGTGAGGCTTGTGTGAGGCGTGTGTGAGGCGTGTGTGAGGCGTGTGTGAGGCGAGTGTGAGGCGTGTGTGAGTCGTGTGTGAGGCGTGTGTGAGGCGTGTGTGAGGCGTGTGTGAGGCGTGTGTGAGGCGTGTGTGAGGCGTGTGTGAGGCGTGTGTGAGGCGTGTGTGAGGCGTGTGTGAGGCGTGTGCGAGGCGAGTGCGAGGCGTGTGCGAGGCGTGAGTGAGGCGTGTGGAAGGCGTGAAGGAGGTGTGTTAGGTGTGGGTGAGGCGTGTGTGAGGTGTGTGTGAGGTGTGTGAGGTGTGTGTGAGGTGTGTGTGAGGTGTGTGAGGTGTGTGTGAGGTGTGTGTGAGGTGTGTGTGAGGTGTGTGTGAGGTGTGTGTGAGATGTGTGTGAGGTGTGTGTGAGGTGTGTGTGAGGAGTGTGTGAGGTTTGTGTGAGGTGTGTGTGAGGTGTGTGTGTGGTATATGTGAGGTGTGTGTGAGGAGTGTGTGATGTGTGTGTGATGTGTGTGTGATGTGTGTGTGATGTGTGTGTGTGTGTGTGTGTGTGTAAATATTTTAAGATTTAATTAATATCTCCAGAGAGTAACTCGGCCAAAAATTTTGAAGTACCTTGAATATATATAAATATGTTCATAGAATCCGCTTTTATCTAATATTTAAACATGAACTTAAACAAAATTCGTTACACGCACTGTTGCAGGACCCTGTTCTAAAGTTACTTTATAAATTATGCTGTAAAATTTAGCCCATTTCTAGTTTTTCAGTTTTAGTTCCGAACTTTCGAATGTACAATGGCGCATAAAAATTTGAAGTTCTTCAGAGTTCAGCGTTTGGTGAACTTAGTTAGGGAGAAAGATTGTGAAATAGTGCAGTAATTAAATTATCCAAATTTTGAAACCACAAAAGCAACAAATACGAAACGAATCAACCCAGGAACCTTAAAAAATAATTTTTTCCATGTTTATATATTCTAGTAGAAACATCGATATTTAAAGTTAATACATTAAATATTTGAAATAAAGGTGAACACACTTCGCCAATAAAGATTTAAACATCAGCCTTGTTCTAACCGACTACTAAAAATAAGTAGTTTTCAATTCCATCTTAATCGTTAATATCGTGATGATTTCAAAACTAAAAATGTAATTTAAAAAAACTTCCTTCTAAAAAAATGCTAAAAATTTTTGAAATCGGCGCCAAATTATTTAATAAAAAAATGTGGATAACAAAAAAAAAGATAACTTGAACCATAGAATATTAAAACAATCGCACATAAAACTCATGTAAATTTTACAACTAACTTTATTTGTAATTGCTTTCTTACTCTAAGTAGTTTATATCTTGTTTTAGTAGTAATTTAGCATTAACTTTCAATAAAAATATATAAGAACTTTTTTAAAGACGGTTTGATTTTACTTTTTTTTTTCCTCTGTCATTTCTTAAACATTAATTTTTTATTTTATTTCGAAGAATATGGAAAGATTAAAGAAATTATAAAATTTTTGTAAAAAAATTAAACCGACTTCTAAAAGTGTGATAAAAAGTGAAAAATAATTATAAATTTTTATATGAAATTGAAATTTTTGAAGTCGGCGCCAAATCAATACCAGACAAAATTTGATAAACAGATTAAAAATACTTTATTTGTAATTGGTTTCTTACAATAATTTGTATATATTTGTAGTTATTTATTTCATTTAGAAATCATTTGTAGCCGACTTCAAAAATTTCAATTTCATATAAAAATTTATAGTTATTTTTCACTTTTTAGCGCACTTTTAGAAGTCGGTCCAATTTCTTTGAAAAAAATTTTATTTTTCGATTTTTAATTTTGAATTGATTATGATATCCATAAATTATTTGAACTAAGTACTAATCGAGACTAGTGTACCTCGCAATGACTCCAAGATGGCAAAAAAGTACCTATTTTATCCAAAGTTGTAAAGCTCCCTAAAATGAACCACTAAAAATCCTTTGATTCTTAGAGTTCTCCAAATACCAGTGAAATTGTGTCAAACAAATATTTAGTCTGTCATAGTAAATCCACTATACCGGGTGTCAACGAATCTATTAGACAAGTCATAATTTCTAAAGTATCATGTGAATCGAAATGAGAATTGGTACAGGTAAATGGTATGTGAAGGGGAGAGTTTTCGCGTATTTTCCACTTTCCGGCCACTTCCGGTTTCACCGGAAATGGCCCCGGTTTTGAATTTATAAAAAAAACACCCTGTATATTTTAAAAATTTTTTATTTCTGAGACAATTCTAGATCAGAACGTGACATTTTAAAAACTTTTTACATCTAATTCATTTTTTTAGAGCCACTTTTAAAATTGCATCTAGGTGGCTGTGATCAGACTCAAACTAATCCAAGGGCATTAGGTGATGTCAAAAAAATACAATCGTAAAGTTTTAGTTACTAGTATGAAAGACAGGAATAAGATAAGTTGACAAAATTACGTTTTCATTTTTAACTATTAATTTTCAAATGGCGACCCCTTTTTTACAACCACTTTTAGAAAAAAGCATTCTTTGACGAATCTAACGGTACTAATTTATTTGCTATTGGATTAGACATAAGAACAGAAATTAAATATTATTAAGCAAAATACTGGATATTTTATTTATTTATGACAAGTGCGCCATGGACAGCCGTGATGCATAATAATTTGCAACTGTTTTTATCAAGTGCTTTGTTTTCCAAAGAACAGAAGCATGTTATGATATCTTTTGTTCTATGGAGTGTATCGGAGTGTAAGTCAGATTAGGTTGTTGCATATATTTTTCCTTATCGCGCTATATAGCTGTTCTCTTTGGTGGCAGAAATCGGGATAATGCACGGATGCCATAAGATATTACGTACCTGAAATGGTGTGTGTGTGTGTGTGTGATGTGTGTGTGTTATGTGTGTGTTATGTGCGTGATGTGTGTGTGATGTGTGTGTGATGTGTGTGTGATGTGTGTGTGATGTGTGTATGAGGCGTGTGAGGCGTGTGTGAGGCGTGTGTGAGGCGTGTGTGAGGCGTGTGTGAAGCGTGTGTGAGGTGTGTGTGAGGTGTGTGTGAGGTGTGTGTGAGGTGTGTGTGAGGTGTGTGTGAGGTGTGTGTGAGGTGTGTGAGAGGTGTGTGTGAGGCGCGTGTGAGGCGCGTGTGAGGCGCGTGTGAGGCGCGTGTGAGGCTTGTGTGAGGCGTGTGTGAGGCGTGAGGGAGGCGTGTGGGAAGCGTGTGGGAGGCGTGTTGGAGGCGTGTTGGAGGCGTGTGGGAGGTGTATGGGAGGCGTGTGGGAGGCGTGTGGGAAATGAGTGTGAGGCGTGTGGGAGGCGTGTGTGAAGCTTGTATGAGACGAATGTGAGTCGTGAATGAGGAGTGTGTGAGGCTTGTGTGAGGCGTATGTGAGGCGTGTGTGAGGCGTGTTTGAGGCGTGTGTGAGGCGTGTGTGAGGCGTGTTTGAGGCTTGTGTGAGGCGTGTGGGAGGCGTGAATGAGGTGTGTGTTAGTCTTGGGTGAAGCGTGTGTGAGGGGTGTGTGAGGCGTGTGTGAGGCGTGTAGGAGGCGTGTGGGGGGCGTGTGGGAAACGAGTGTGAGGCGTGTGGGAGGCGTGAATGAGGCGTGTGTGAGGCTTGTGTAAGGCGTATGTGAGGCGTGTGTGAGGCGTGTGAGAGTCTTGTGGGAGGCGTGTGGTAAACGAGTGTGAGACGTGTGGGAGGCGTGAATGAGGCGTATGTGAGGCTTGGGTGAAGCGTGTGTGAAGCGTGTGTGAGGCGCGTGTGAGGCACGTGTGAGGCGTGTGTGAGGCGTGTGTGAGGCGTGTGTGAGGCGTGTGTGAGTTGTGTGTGAGGTGTGTGTGAGGTGTGTGTGAGGTGTGTGTGAGGTGAGTGTGATGCGTGTGTGAATCGTGTGTGAGGCGTGAGTGAGGCGTGTGTGAGGCGTAAGAGAGGTGTGTGTGAAGTGTGCGTGAGGCGTGTGTGAGGTGTGTTAGTTGTGTGTGAGGCGTGTGTGAGGTGTGTGTGAGGTGTGTGTTAGGCGTGTGTGAGGCTTGAGTGAGGCTTGTGTGAGGCGTGAATGAGGTGTGTGTGGCGTGTGTGAGGCTTGTGTGAGGCGTGTTTGAGGCGTGTGTGAGGCGTGTGGGATGTGTGAATGAGGCGTGTCTGAAGCTTGGGTGAAGCGTGTGTTAGGCGTGTGTGAGGCGTGTGTGAGGCGTGTGTGAGGCGTGTGTGAGGCGTGTGTGAGGTGTGTGTGAGGCGTGTGTGAGGCGTGTGCGAGGCGTGTGCGAGGCGTGAGTGAGGCGTGTGGAAGGCGTGAGGGAGGTGTGTTAGGCGTGTAGGAAGCGTGGGTGAGGCGTGTGGGAGGCGTGGGGGAGGCGTGTGGGAAGCGTGTGGGAAGCGTGTGGGGGGCGTGTGGGAGGCGTGTGGGAGGCGTGTGAAGGCATATGGGAGGCGTGTGGGGGCATATGGGAGGCGTGAGGAGGCGTGTGGGAGGCGTGTAGGAAACGAGTGTGAGGCGTGTGGGAGGCGTGAATGAGGCGTGTGTGGGGCTTGTGTGAGGCGTGTGTGAGGCGTGTGTGAGGCGTGTGTGAGGCGTGTGGGAGGCGTGTGGGAGGCGTGTGGGAGGCGTGTGGGAGGCGTGTGGGAGGCGTGTGAGAAGCGTGTTGGAGGCGTGTGGGAAGCGTGTTAGAGGCGTGTGGGAGGCGTATGGGAGCGTGTGGGAGGCGTGTGTGAAACGAGTGTGAGGCGTGTGGGAGGCTTGTGTGAGGCGTATGTGAGGCGTGAATGAGGCGTGTGTGAGGCTTGTGTGAGGCGTATGTGAGGCGTGTGTGAGGCGTGTTTGAGGCGAGTTTGAGTGTGTGAGGCGTGTGTGAGGCGTGTGTGAGGCGTGTGTGAGGCGTGTGTGAGGCGTGTGTGAGGCGTGTGGGAGGCGTGAATGAGGCGTGTGTGAGGCTTGGGTGAGGCTTGGATGAAGCTCGTGTGAGGCGTTTGTGAGGCGTGTGGGAGGCGTTTGGGAGTCTTGTGGGAGGCGTGTGGGAAGCGAGTGTGAGGCGTGTATGAGGCGTGTGTGAGGCGAGTGTGAGGCGTGTGTGAGGCGTGTGTGAGGCGTGTGTGAGGCGTGTGTGAGGCGTGTGCGAGGTGTGTGAGGTGTGTGTGAGGTGTGTGTGAGGTGTGTGTGAGGTGTGTGTGAGGTGTGTGTGAGGTGTGTGAGGTGTGTGTGAGGTGTGTGTGAGGTGTGTGTGAGGTGTGTGTGAGGTGTGTGTGAGGTGTGTGTGAGGTTTGTGTGAGATGTGTGTGAGGTGTGTGTGAGGTGTGTGTGAGGAGTGTGTGAGGTTTGTGTGAGGTGTGTGTGAGGTGTGTATGTGGTATATGTGAGGTGTGTGTGAGGAGTGTGTGATGTGTGTGTGATGTGTGTGTGATGTGTGTGTGATGTGTGTGTGTGTGTGTGTGTGTGTGTGTGTAAATATTTTAAGATTTAATTAATATCTCCAGAGAGTAACTCGGCCAAAAATTTTGAAGTACCTTGAATATATATAAATATGTTCATAGAATCCGCTTTTATCTAATATTTAAACATGAACTTAAACAAAATTCGTTACACGCACTGTTGCAGGACCCTGTTCTAAAGTTACTTTATAAATTATGCTGTAAAATTTAGCCCATTTCTAGTTTTTCAGTTTTAGTTCCGAACTTTCGAATGTACAATGGCGCATAAAAATTTGAAGTTCTCCAGAGTTCAGCGTTTGGTGAACTTAGTTAGGGAGAAAGATTGTGAAATACTGCAGTAATTAAATTATCCAAATTTTGAAACCACAAAAGCAACAAATACGAAACTAATCAACCCAGGAACCTTAAAAAATAATTTTTTCCATGTTTATATATTCTAGTAGAAACATCGATATTTAAAGTTAATACATTAAATATTTGAAATAAAGGTGAACACACTTCGCCAATAAAGATTTAAACATCAGCCTTGTTCTAACCGACTACTAAAAATAAGTAGTTTTCAATTCCATCTTAATCGTTAATATCGTGATGATTTCAAAACTAAAAATGTAATTTAAAAAAACTTCCTTCTAAAAAAATGCTAAAAATTTTTGAAATCGGCGCCAAATTATTTAATAAAAAAATGTGGATAACAAAAAAAAAGATAACTTGAACCATAGAATATTAAAACAATCACACATAAAACTCATGTAAATTTTACAACTAACTTTATTTGTAATTGCTTTCTTACTCTAAGTAGTTTATATCTTGTTTTAGTAGTAATTTAGCATTTACTTTCAATAAAAATATATAAGAACTTTTTTAAAGACGGTTTGATTTTACTTTTTTTTTTTCCTCTGTCATTTCTTAAACATTAATTTTTTATTTTATTTCGAAGAATATGGAAAGATTAAAGAAATTATAAAATTTTTGTAAAAAAATTAAACCGACTTCTAAAAGTGTGATAAAAAGTGAAAAATAATTATAAATTTTTATATGAAATTGAAATTTTTGAAGTCGGCGCCAAATCAATACCAGACAAAATTTGATAAACAGATTAAAAATACTTTATTTGTAATTGGTTTCTTACAATAATTTGTATATATTTGTAGTTATTTATTTCATTTAGAAATAATTTGTAGCCGACTTCAAAAATTTCAATTTCATATAAAAATTTATAGTTATTTTTCACTTTTTAGCGCACTTTTAGAAGTCGGTCCAATTTCTTTGAAAAAAAATTTATTTTTCGATTTTTAATTTTGAATTGATTATGATATCCATAAATTATTTGAACTAAGTACTAATCGAGACTAGTGTACCTCGCAATGACTCCAAGATGGCAAAAAAGTACCTATTTTATCCAAAGTTGTAAATCTCCCTAAAATGAACCACTAAAAATCCTTTGATTCTTAGAGTTCTCCAAATACCAGTGAAATTGTGTCAAACAAATATTTAGTCTGTCATAGTAAATCCACTATACCGGGTGTCAACGAATCTATTAGACAAGTCATAATTTCTAAAGTATCATGTGAATCGAAATGAGAATTGGTACAGGTAAATGGTATATGAAGGGGAGAGTTTTCGCGTATTTTCCACTTTCCGGCCACTTCCGGTTTCACCGGAAATGGCCCCGGTTTTGAATTTTTAAAAGAAACACCCTGTATATTTTAAAATTTTTTTATTTCTGAGACAATTCTAGATCAGAACGTGACATTTTAAAAACTTTTTACATCTAATTCATTTTTTTAGAGCCACTTTTAAAATTGCATCTAGGTGGCTGTGATCAGACTCAAACTAATCCAAGGGCATTAGGTGATGTCAAAAAAATACAATCGTAAAATTTTAGTTACTAGTATGAAAGACAGGAATAAGATAAGTTGACAAAATTACGTTTTCATTTGTAACTATTAATTTTCAAATGGCGACCCCTTTTTGACAACCACTTTTAGAAAAAAGCATTCTTTGACGAATCTAACGGTAATAATTTATTTGCTATTGGATTAGACATACGAACAGAAATTAAATATTATTAAGCAAAATACTGGATATTTTATTTATTTATGACAAGTGCGCCATGGACAGCCGTGATGCATAATAATTTGCAACTGTTTTTATCAAGTGCTTTGTTTTCCAAAGAACAGAAGCATGTTATGATATCTTTTGTTCTATGGAGTGTATCGGAGTGTAAGTCAGATTAGGTTGTTGCATATATTTTTCCTTATCGCGCTATATAGCTGTTCTCTTTGGTGGCACAAATCGGGATAATGCACGGAAGCCATAAGATATTACGTACCTGAAATGGTGTGTGTGTGTGTGTGATGTGTGTGTGTTATGTGTGTGTTATGTGTGTGACGTGTGTGTGATGTGTGTGTGATGTGTGTGTGATGTGTGTATGAGGCGTGTGTGAGGCGTGTGTGAGGCGTGTGTGAGGCGTGTGTGAGGCGTGTGTGAAGCGTGTGTGAGGTGTGTGTGAGGTGTGTGTGAGGCGCGTGTGAGGCGCGTGTGAGGCGTGTGTGAGGCGTGTGTGATGCGTGTGGGAGGCGTGGGGGAAGCGGGTGGGAAGCGTGTGGGGGGCGTGTGGGAGTCGTGTGGGAGGCGTGTGGGGGCATATGGGAGGCGTGTGGGGGGCATATGGGAGGCGTGTGGGAGGCGTGTGGGAAACGAGTGTGAGGCGTGTGGGAGGCGTGAATGAGGCGTGTGTGGGGCTTGTGTGAGGCGTGTGTGAGGCGTGTGGGAGGCGTGTGGGAGGCGTGTGGGAGGCGTGTGGGGGGCGTGTGGGAGGCGTGTGGGAGGCGTGTGGGAAGCGTATGGGAGGCGTGTGGGAGGCGTGTGAGAAACGAGTGTGAGGCGTGTGGGAGGCGTGTGTGAGGCTTGTGTGAGGCGTATGTGAGGCGTGAATGAGGCGTGTGTGAGGCTTGTGTGAGGCGTATGTGAGGCGTGTGTGAGGCGTGTTTAAGGCGTGTGTGAGGCGTGTGTGAGGCGTGTTTGAGGCTTGTGTGAGGCGTGTGGGAGGCATGAATGAGGTGTGTGTGAGTCTTGGGTGAAGCGTGTGTGAGGGGTGTGTGAGGCGTGTGTGAGGCGTGTGGGAGGCGTGTGGGAGGCGTGTGGGAGGCGTGTGGGAGGCGTGTGGGAAACGAGTGTGAGGCGTGTGGGAGACGTGAAAGAGGCGTGTGTGAGGCTTGTGTAAGGCGTGTGTGAGGAGTGTGTGAGGCGTGTGAGAGTCTTGTGGGAGACGTGTGGGAAACGAGTGTGAGGCGTGTGGGAGGCGTGAATGAGGCGTATGTGAGGCTTGGGTGAGGCGTGTGTGAAGCGTGTGTGAGGCGTGTGTGAGGCGCGTGTGAGGCGTGTGTGAGGCGTGTGTGAGGCGTTTGTGAGACATGTGTGAGTTGTTGGTGAGGCGTGTGGGAGGCGTGAATGAGGCGTGTGTGAGGCTTTGGTGAAGCGTGTGTGAGGCGTGTTTGAGGAGTTTGTGAGGCGTGTGTGAGGCGTGTGTGAGGCGTGTGGGAGGCGTGTGTGAGGCGTGTGTGAGGCGTGTGTGAGGCGTGTGTGAGGCGTTTGTGAGGCGTGTTTGAGGCGTGTGGGAGTCTTGTGGGAGGCGTGTGGGAAGCGAGTGTGAGGCGTGTGGTAGGCGTGAATGAGGCGTGTGTGAGGCTTGGGTGAAGCGTGTGTGAGGCGTGTGTGAGGCGTGTGTGAGGCGTGTGTGAGGCGTGTGTGAGGCGTGTGTGAGGCGTGTGTGAGGCGTGTGTGAGGCGAGTGTGAGGCGTGTGTGAGGCGAGTGTGAGGCGAGTGTGAGGCGTGTGTGAGGTTTGTGTGAGGCGTGTGTGAGGCGTGTGTGAGGCGTGTGTGAGGCGTGTGTGAGGCGTGTGTGAGGCGTGTGTGAGGCGTGTGTGAGGCGTGTGTGAGGCGTGTGTGAGGCGTGTGTGAGGCGTGTGTGAGGCGTGTGTGAGGCGTGTGTGAGGCGTGTGTGAGGCGTGTGCGAGCCGAGTGCGAGGCGTGTGCGAGGCGTGAGTGAGGCGTGTGGAAGGCGTGAAGGAGGAGTGTTAGGTGTGGGTGAGGCGTGTGTGAGGTGTGTGTGAGTTGTGTGAGGTGTGTGTGAGGTGTCTGTGTGGGGTGTGTGTGAGGTGTGTGTGAGGTGTGTGAGGTGTGTGTGAGGTGTATGTGTGAGGTGTGTGTGAGGTGTGTGTGAGGTGTGTGTGAGGTTTGTGTGAGATGTGTGTGAGGTGTGTGTGAGGTGTGTGTGAGGAGTGTGTGAGGTTTGTGTGAGGTGTGTGTGAGGTGTGTGTGTGGTATATGTGAGGTGTGTGTGAGGAGTGTGTGATGTGTGTGTGATGTGTGTGTGTGATGTGTGTGTGATGTGTGTGTGTGTGTGTGTGTGTGTGTGTAAATATTTTAAGATTTAATTAATATCTCCAGAGAGTAACTCGGCCAAAAATTTTGAAGTACCTTGAATATATATAAATATGTTCATAGAATCCGCTTTTATCTAATATTTAAACATGTACTTAAACAAAATTCGTTACACGCACTGTTGCAGGACCCTGTTCTAAAGTTACTTTATAAATTATGCTGTAAAATTTAGCCCATTTCTAGTTTTTCAGTTTTAGTTCCGAACTTTCGAATGTACAATGGCGCATAAAAATTTGAAGTTCTCCAGAGTTCAGCGTTTGGTGAACTTAGTTAGGGAGAAAGATTGTGAAATACTGCAGTAATTAAATTATCCAAATTTTGAAACCACAAAAGCAACAAATACGAAACGAATCAACCCAGGAACCTTAAAAAATAATTTTTTCCATGTTTATATATTCTAGTAGAAACATCGATATTTAAAGTTAATACATTAAATATTTGAAATAAAGGTGAACACACTTCGCCAATAAAGATTTAAACATCAGCCTTGTTCTAACCGACTACTAAAAATAAGTAGTTTTCAATTCCATCTTAATCGTTAATATCGTGATGATTTCAAAACTATAAATGTAATTTAAAAAAACTTCCTTCTAAAAAAATGCTAAAAATTTTTGAAATCGGCGCCAAATTATTTAATAAAAAAATGTGGATAACAAAAAAAAAGATAACTTGGACCATAGAATATTAAAATAATCACACATAAAACTCATGTAAATTTTACAACTAACTTTATTTGTAATTGCTTTCTTACTCTAAGTAGTTTATATCTTGTTTTTGTAGTAATTTAGCATTTACTTTCAATAAAAATATATAAGAACTTTTTTAAAGACGGTTTGATTTTACTTTTTTTTTTTCCTCTGTCACTTCTTAAACATTAATTTTTTATTTTATTTCGAAGAATATGGAAAGATTAAAGAAATTATAAAATTTTTGTAAAAAAATTAAACCGACTTCTAAAAGTGTGATAAAAAGTGAAAAATAATTATAAATTTTTATATGAAATTGAAATTTTTGAAGTCGGCGCCAAATCAATACCAGACAAAATTTGATAAACAGATTAAAAATAATTTATTTGTAATTGGTTTCTTACAATAATTTGTATATATTTGTAGTTATTTATTTCATTTAGAAATAATTTGTAGCCGACTTCAAAAATTTCAATTTCATATAAAAATTTATAGTTATTTTTCACTTTTTAGCGCACTTTTAGAAGTCGGTCCAATTTCGTTGAAAAAAATTTATTTTTCGATTTTTAATTTTGAATTGATTATGATATCCATAAATTATTTGAACTAAGTACTAATCGAGACTAGTGTACCTCGCAATGACTCCAAGATGGCAAAAAAGTACCTATTTTATCCAAAGTTGTAAATCTCCCTAAAATGAACCACTAAAAATCCTTTGATTCTTAGAGTTCTCCAAATACCAGTGAAATTGTGTCAAACAAATATTTAGTCTGTCATAGTAAATCCACTATACCGGGTGTCAACGAATCTATTAGACAAGTCATAATTTCTAAAGTATCATGTGAATCGAAATGAGAATTGGTACAGGTAAATGGTATGTGAAGGGGAGAGTTTTCGCGTATTTTCCACTTTCCGGCCATTTCCGGTTTCACCGGAAATGGCCCCGGTTTTGAATTTAAAAAAAAAACACCCTGTATATTTTAAAATTTTTTTATTTCTGAGACAATTCTAGATCAGAACGTGACATTTTAAAAACTTTTTACATCTAATTCATTTTTTTAGAGCCACTTTTAAAATTGCATCTAGGTGGCTGTGATCAGACTCAAACTAATCCAAGGGCATTAGGTGATGTCAAAAAAATACAATCGTAAAGTTTTAGTTACTAGTATGAAAGACAGGAATAAGATAAGTTGACAAAATTACGTTTTCATTTTTAACTATTAATTTTCAAATGGCGACCCCTTTTTTACAACCACTTTTAGAAAAAAGCATTCTTTGACGAATCTAACGGTACTAATTTATTTGCTATTGGATTAGACATAAGAACAGAAATTAAATATTATTAAGCAAAATACTGGATATTTTATTTATTTATGACAAGTGCGCCATGGACAGCCGTGATGCATAATAATTTGCAACTGTTTTTATCAAGTGCTTTGTTTTCCAAAGAACAGAAGCATGTTATGATATCTTTTGTTCTATGGAGTGTATCGGAGTGTAAGTCAGATAAGGTTGTTGCATATATTTTTCCTTATAGCGCTATATAGCTGTTCTCTTTGGTGGCAGAAATCGGGATAATGCACGGATGCCATAAGATATTACGTACCTGAAATGGTGTGTGTGTGTGTGTGTGTGTGTGTGTGTGATGTGTGTGTGTTATGTGTGTGTTATGTGTGTGATGTGTGTGTGATGTGTGTGTGATGTGTGTATGAGGCGTGTGTGAGGCGTGTGTGAGGCGTGTGTGAGGCGTGTGTGAGGCGTGTGTGAAGCGTGTGTGAGGTGTGTGTGTGAGGCGCGTGTGAGGCGCGTGTGAGGCGTGTGTGAGGCGTGTGTGAGGCGTGTGTGAGGCGTGTGGGAGGCGTGTGGGAGGCGTGTTGGAGGCGTGTTGGAGGCGTGTGGGAGGCGTATGGGAGGCGTGTGGGAGGCGTGTGGGAAACGAGTGTGAGGCGTGTGGGAGGCGTGAATGAGGCGTGTGTGAGGCTTGTGTAAGCCGTATGTGAGGCGTGTGTGAGGCGTGTTTGAGGCGTGTGTGAGGCGTGTGTGAGGCGTGTTTGAGGCTTGTATGTGACGTATGTGAGGCGTGAATGAGGCGTGTGTGAGGCTTGTGTGAGGCGTATGTGAAGCGTGTGTGAGGCGTGTTTGAGGCGTGTGTGAGGCGTGTGTGAGGCGTGTTTGAGGCTTGTGTGAGGCGTGTGGGAGGCGTGAATGAGGTGTGTGTGAATCTTGGGTGAAGCGTGTGTGAGGGGTGTGTGAGGCGTGTGTGAGGAGTGTGGGAGGCGTGTGGGAGGCGTGTGGGAAACGAATGTGAGGCGTGTGGGAGGCGTGAATGAGGCGTGTGTGAGGCTTGTGTAAGGCGTATGTGAGGCGTGTGTGAGGCGTGTGAGAGTCTTGTGGGAGGCGTGTGGGAAACGAGTGTGAGGCGTGTGGGAGGCGTGAATGAGGCGTATGTGAGGCTTGGGTGAAGCGTGTGTGAAGCGTGTGTGAGGCGCGTGTGAGGCGCGTGTGAGACGTGTGTGAGGCGTGTGTGAGGCGTGTGTGAGGCGTGTGTGAGGCGTGTGTGAGGTGTGTGTGAGGTGTGTGTGAGGTGTGTGTGAGGTGAGTGTGATGCGTGTGTGAATCGTGTGTGAGGCGTGAGTGAGGCGTGTGTGAGGCGTAAGAGAGGTGTGTGTGAAGTGTGCGTGAGGCGTGTGTGAGGTGTGTTAGTTGTGTGTGAGGCGTGTGTGAGGTGTGTGTGAGGTGTGTGTTAGGCGTGTGTGAGGCTTGAGTGAGGCTTGTGTGAGGCGTGAATGAGGTGTGTGTGAAGTGTGTGTGGCGTGTGTGAGGCTCGTGTGAGGCGTGTGTGAGGCGTGTGTGAGGCGTGTGGGATGTGTGAATGAGGCGTGTGTGAGGCTTGGGTGAAGCGTGTGTGAGGCTTGTGTGAGGCTTGTGTGAGGCGTGTGTGAGGCGTGTGTGAGGCGTGTGTGAGGCGTGTGTGAGGCGTGTGTGAGGCGTGTGTGAGGCGTGTGTGAGGCGTGTGTGAGGCGTGTGTGAGGCGTGTGCGAGGCGTGTGCGAGGCGTGAGTGAGGCGTGTGGAAGGCGTGAGGGAGGTGTGTTAGGCGTGTAGGAGGCGTGCGTGAGGCGTGTGTGATGCGTGTGGGAGGCGTGGGGGAGGCGTGTGGGAAGCGTGTGGGAAGCGTGTGGGGGGCGTGTGGGAGGCGTGTGGGAGGCGTGTGAAGGCATATGGGAGGCGTGTGGGGGCATATGGGAGGCGTGTGGGAGGCGTGTGGGAAACGAGTGTGAGGCGTGTGGGAGGCGTGAATGAGGCGTGTGTGGGGCTTGTGTGAGGCGTGTGTGAGGCGTGTGTAAGGCGTGTGTGCGGCGTGTGGGAGGCGTGTGGGAGGCGTGTGGGAGGCGTGTGGGAGGCGTGTGGGAGGCGTGTGGGAAGCGTTTTGGAGGCGTGTGGGAAGCGTGTTGGAGGCGTGTGGGAGGCGTGTGGGAGGCGTATGGGAGGCGTGTGGGAGGCGTGTAGGAAACGAGTGTGAGGCGTGTGGGAGGCGTGTGTGAGGCTTGTGTGAGGCGTATGTGAGGCGTGAATGAGGCGTGTGTGAGGCTTGTGTGAGGCGTATGTGAGGCGTGTGTGAGGCGTGTTTGAGGCGAGTTTGAGTGTGTGAGGCGTGTGTGAGGCGTGTGTGAGGCGTGTGGGAGGCGTGAATGAGGCGTGTGTGAGGCTTGGGTGAGGCTTGGATGAAGCTTGTGTGAGGCGTTTGTGAGGCGTGTGGGAGGCGTGTGGGAGTCTTGTGGGAGGCGTGTGGGAAGCGAGTGTGAGGCGTGTATGAGGCGTGAATGAGGCGTTTGTGAGGCTTGTGTGAGGCGTATGTGAGTCGTGTGTGAGGCGTGTTTGAGGCGTGTTTGAGACGTATGTGAGGCGTGTGTGAGGCGTGTTTGAGGCGTGTGTGAGCCGTGTGTGAGGCGTGTGGGAGGCGTGAATGAGGTGTGTGTGAGTTTTGGGTGAGGCGTGTGTGAGACGTGTGAGAGGCGTATCGGAGGCGTGTGTGAGGCGTGTTTGAGGCGTGTGTGAGTCTTGGGTGAGGTGTGTGGGAGGCGTGTTTGAGGCGTGTTTGAGGCGTGTGTGAGGCGTGTGTGAGGCGTGTGTGAGGCGTGTTTGAGGCGTGTTTGAGGCGTGTGTGAGGCGTGTTTGAGGCTTGTGTGAGGCGTGTGTGAGGCGTGTGTGAGGCGTGTTTGATGCGTGTGTGAGGCGTGTGTGAGGCGTGTGTGAGGCGTGTGTGAGGCGTGTGTGAGGCGTGTGTGAGGCGTGTGTGAGGCGTGTGTGAGGCGTGTGTGAGGCGTGTGGGAGACGTGTGGGAGGCGTGTGGGAAACGAGTGTGAGGCGTGTGGGAGGCGTGAATGAGGCGTGTGTGAGGCGTATGTGAGGCGTATGAGAAGCGTGTGTGAGGCGTGTAAGAGTCTTGTGGGAGGCGTGTGGGAAACGAGTGTGAGGCGTGTGGGAGGCGTGAATGAGGCGTATGTGAGGCTTGGGTGAAGCGTGTGTGAAGCGTGTGTGAGGCGCGTGTGAGGCGCGTGTGAGGCGTGTGTGAGGCGCGTGTGAGGCGTGTGTGAGGCGTGTGTGAGGCGCGTGTGAGGCGCGTGTGAGGCGTGTGTGAGGCGCGTGTGAGGCGTGTGTGAGGCGTGTGGGAGGCGTGTGGGAGGCGTGTGTGAGGCGTGTGTGAGGCGTGTGTGAGGCGTGTGTGAGGCGTGTGTGAGGCGTGTGTGAGGCGTGTTTGAGGCGTGTTTGAGGCGTGTGTGAGACGTATGTGAGGCGTGTGTGAGGCGTGTGTGAGGCGTGTGTGAGGCGTGTGTGAGGCGTGTGTGAGGCGTGTGTGAGGCGTGTGTGAGGCGTGTGTGAAGCGTGTGTGAGGCGAGTGTGAGGCGTGTGTGAGGCGCGTGTGAGGCGCGTGTGAGGCGTGTGTGAGGCGCGTGTGAGGCGTGTGTGAGGCGTGTGGGAGGCGTGTGGGAGGCGTGTGTGAGGCGTGTGTAAGGCGTGTGTGAGGCGTGTGTGAGGCGTGTGTGAGGCGTGTGTGAGGCGTGTTTGAGGCGTGTTTGAGGCGTGTGTGAGACGTATGTGAGGCGTGTGTGAGGCGTGTGTGATGCGTGTGGGAGGCGTGTGTGAGGCGTGTGTGATGCGTGTGGGAGGCGTGTGGGAAGCGTGTGGGAAGCGTGTGGGGGGCATATGGGAGGCGTGTGGGAGGCGTGTGGGAAACGAGTGTGAGGCGTGTGGGAGACGTGAATGAGGCGTGTGTGAGGCTTGTGTAAGGCGTATGTGAGGCGTGTGTGAGGCGTGTAAGAGTCTTGTGGGAGGCGTGTGGGAAACGAGTGTGAGGCGTGTGGGAGGCGTGAATGAGGCGTATGTGAGGCTTGGGTGAAGCGTGTGTGAAGCGTGTGCGAGGTGAGTGTGAGGCGTGTGTGAGGCGCGTGTGAGGCGCGTGTGAGGCGTGTGTGAGGCGTGTTTGAGGCGTGTGTGAGGCGTGTGTGATGCGTGTGTGAGGCGTGTTTGAGACGTGTGTGAGGCGTGTGTGAGGCGTGTGTGAGGCGTGTGTGAGGCGTGTGTGAGGCGTGTGTGAGGCGTGTGTGAGGCGTGTGTGAGGCGTGTGTGAGGCGTGTGTGAGGCGTGTGTGAGGCGTGTGTGAGGCGTGTGTGAGGCGTGTGTGAGGCGTGTGTGAGGCGTGTGTGAGGCGTGTTTGAGACGTGTGTGAGGCGTGTGTGAGGCGTGTGTGAGGCGAGTGCGAGGCGTGTGCGAGGCATGAGTGAGGCGTGTGGAAGTCGTGAGGGAGTTGTGTTTGATGTTGGTGAGGCGTGTGTGAGGCGTGTGTGAGGCGTGTGTGAGGCGTGTGTGAGGCGTGTGTGAGGCGTGTGTGAGGCGTGTGTGAGGCGCGTGTGAGGCGTGTGTGAGGCGTGTGTGAGGCGTGTGTGAGGCGCGTGTGAGGCGTGTGTGAGGCGTGTGTGAGGCGTGTGTGAGGCGTGTGTGAGGCGTGTGTGAGGCGTGTGTGAGGCGTGTGTGAGACGTGTGTGAGGCGTGTGTGAGGCGTGTGTGAGGCGTGTGTGAGGCGTGTGTGAGGCGTGTTTGAGGCGTGTTTGAGGCGTGTGTGAGGCGTGTGTGAGGCGTGTGTGAGGCGTGTGTGAGGCGTGTGTGAGGCGTGTGTGAGGCGTGTTTGAGGCGTGTGTGAGGCGTGTGTGAGGCGTGTGTGAGGCGTGTGGGAGGCGTGTGTGAGGCGTGTGTGAGGCGTGTGTGAAGCGTGTGTGAGGTGTGTGTGAGGTGTGTGTGAGGTGTGTGTGAGGTGTGTGTGTGAGGTGTGTGAGAGGTGTGTGTGAGGCGCGTGTGAGGCGCGTGTGAGGCGCGTGTGAGGCTTGTGTGAGGCGTGTGTGAGGCGTGTGGGAGGCGTGTGGGAGGCGTGTGGGAGGCGTGTGGGAGGCGTGTGGGAGGCGTGTGGGAGGCGTGTTGGAGGCGTGTTGGAGGCGTGTGGGAGGCGTATGGGAGGCGTGTGGGAGGCGTGTGGGAAACGAGTGTGAGGCGTGTGGGAGGCGTGTGTGAAGCTTGTATGAGACGTATGTGAGGCGTGAATGAGGCGTGTGTGAGGCTTGTGTGAGGCGTATGTGAGGCGTGTGTGAGGCGTGTTTGAGGCGAGTGTGAGGCGTGTGTGAGGCTTGTGTGAGGCGTGTGTGAGGCGTGAGTGAGGCGTGTGTGAGGCGAGTGTGAGGCGTGTGTGAGGCGTGTGTGAGGCGTGTGTGAGGCGTGTGTGAGGCGTGTGTGGGGCGTGTGTGAGGCGTGTGGGAGGCGTATGCGAGGCGTGTGCGAGGCGTGTGCGAGGCGTGAGTGAGGCGTGTGGAAGGCGTGAAGGAGGTGTGTTAGGTGTGGGTGAGGCGTGTGTGAGGTGTGTGTGAGGTGTGTGTGAGGTGTGTGTGAGGTTTGTGTGAGGTGTGTGTGAGGTGTGTGAGGTGTGTGTGAGGTGTGTGTGAGGCGTGTGTGAGGCGAGTGTGAGGCGTGTGTGAGGCGTGTGTGAGGCGTGTGTGAGGCGTGTGTGAGGCGTGTGTGAGGCGTGTGCGAGGCGAGTGCGAGGCGTGTGCGAGGCGTGAGTGAGGCGTGTGGAAGGCGTGAAGGAGGTGTGTTAGGTGTGGGTGAGGCGTGTGTGAGGTGTGTGTGAGGTGTGTGAGGTGTGTGTGAGGTGTGTGTGAGGTGTGTGTGAGGTGTGTGTGAGGTGTGTGAGGTGTGTGTGAGGTGTGTGTGAGGTGTGTGTGAGGTGTGTGTGAGGTGTGTGTGAGGTTTGTGTGAGATGTGTGTGAGGTGTGTGTGAGGTGTGTGTGAGGAGTGTGTGAGGTTTGTGTGAGGTGTGTGTGAGGTGTGTGTGTGGTATATGTGAGGTGTGTGTGAGGAGTGTGTGATGTGTGTGTGATGTGTGTGTGATGTGTGTGTGATGTGTGTGTGATGTGTGTGTGTGTGTGTAAATATTTTAAGATTTAATTAATATCTCCAGAGAGTAACTCGGCCAAAAATTTTGAAGTACCTTGAATATATATAAATATGTTCATAGAATCCGCTTTTATCTAATATTTAAACATGAACTTAAACAAAATTCGTTACACGCACTGTTGCAGGACCCTGTTCTAAAGTTACTTTATAAATTATGCTGTAAAATTTAGCCCATTTCTAGTTTTTCAGTTTTAGTTCCGAACTTTCGAATGTACAATGGCGCATAAAAATTTGAAGTTCTTCAGAGTTCAGCGTTTGGTGAACTTAGTTAGGGAGAAAGATTGTGAAATACTGCAGTAATTAAATTATCCAAATTTTGAAACCACAAAAGCAACAAATACGAAACGAATCAACCCAGGAACCTTAAAAAATAATTTTTTCCATGTTTATATATTCTAGTAGAAACATCGATATTTAAAGTTAATACATTAAATATTTGAAATAAAGGTGAACACACTTCGCCAATAAAGATTTAAACATCAGCCTTGTTCTAACCGACTACTAAAAATAAGTAGTTTTCAATTCCATCTTAATCGTTAATATCGTGATGATTTCAAAACTAAAAATGTAATTTAAAAAAACTTCCTTCTAAAAAAATGCTAAAAATTTTTGAAATCGGCGCCAAATTATTTAATAAAAAAATGTGGATAACAAAAAAAAAGATAACTTGAACCATAGAATATTAAAACAATCACACATAAAACTCATGTAAATTTTACAACTAACTTTATTTGTAATTGCTTTCTTACTCTAAGTAGTTTATATCTTGTTTTAGTAGTAATTTAACATTTACTTTCAATAAAAATATATAAGAACTTTTTTAAAGACGGTTTGATTTTACTTTTTTTTTACCTCTGTCATTTCTTAAACATTAATTTTTTATTTTATTTCGAAGAATATGGAAAGATTAAAGAAATTATAAAATTTTTGTAAAAAAATTAAACCGACTTCTAAAAGTGTGATAAAAAGTGAAAAATAATTATAAATTTTTATATGAAATTGAAATTTTTGAAGTCGGCGCCAAATCAATACCAGACAAAATTTGATAAACAGATTAAAAATACTTTATTTGTAATTGGTTTCTTACAATAATTTGTATATATTTATAGTTATTTATTTCATTTAGAAATAATTTGTCGCCGACTTCAAAAATTTCAATTTCATATAAAAATTTATAGTTATTTTTCACTTTTTAGCGCACTTTTAGAAGTCGGTCCAATTTCTTTGAAAAAAATTTTATTTTTCGATTTTTAATTTTGAATTGATTATGATATCCATAAATTATTTGAACTAAGTACTAATCGAGACTAGTGTACCTCGCAATGACTCCAAGATGGCAAAAAAGTACCTATTTTATCCAAAGTTGTAAATCTCCCTAAAATGAACCACTAAAAATCCTTTGATTCTTAGAGTTCTCCAAATACCAGTGAAATTGTGTCAAACAAATATTTTGTCTGTCATAGTAAATCCACTATACCGGGTGTCAACGAATCTATTAGACAAGTCATAATTTCTAAAGTATCATGTGAATCGAAATGAGAATTGGTACAGGTAAATGGTATGTGAAGGGGAGAGTTTTCGCGTATTTTCCACTTTCCGGCCACTTCCGGTTTCACCGGAAATGGCCCCGGTTTTGAATTTTTAAAAGAAACACCCTGTATATTTTAAAATTTTTTTATTTCTGAGACAATTCTAGATCAGAACGTGACATTTTAAAAACTTTTTACATCTAATTCATTTTTTTAGAGCCACTTTTAAAATTGCATCTAGGTGGCTGTGATCAGACTCAAACTAATCCAAGGGCATTAGGTGATGTCAAAAAAATACAATCGTAAAGTTTTAGTTACTAGTATGAAAGACAGGAATAAGATAAGTTGACAAAATTACGTTTTCATTTTTAACTATTAATTTTCAAATGGCGACCCCTTTTTTACAACCACTTTTAGAAAAAAGCATTCTTTGACGAATCTAACGGTACTAATTTATTTGCTATTGGATTAGACATAAGAACAGAAATTAAATATTATTAAGCAAAATACTGGATATTTTATTTATTTATGACAAGTGCGCCATGGACAGCCGTGATGCATAATAATTTGCAACTGTTTTTATCAAGTGCTTTGTTTTCCAAAGAACAGAAGCATGTTATGATATCTTTTGTTCTATGGAGTGTATCGGAGTGTAAGTCAGATTAGGTTGTTGCATATATTTTTCCTTATCGCGCTATATAGCTGTTCTCTTTGGTGGCACAAATCGGGATAATGCACGGATGCCATAAGATATTACGTACTTGAAATGGTGTGTGTGTGTGTGTGTGTGTGTGTGTGTGTGTGTGTGTGTGTGTGTGTGTGTGTGATGTGTGTGTGTTATGTGTGTGATGTGTGTGTGTGTGTGTGTGTGTGTGATGTGTGTGTGAGGCGTGTGTGAGGCGTGTGTGAGGCGTGTGTGAGGCTTGTGAGGCGTGCGTGAGGCGTGTGTGAGGCGTGTGTGAAGCGTGTGTGAGGTGTGTGTGAGGTGTGTGTGAGGTGTGTGTGAGGTGTGTGTGTGGTGTGTGAGAGGTGAGTGTGAGGCGCGTGTGAGGCGCGTGTGAGGCGCGTGTGAGGCGCGTGTGAGGCGCGTGTGAGGCGTGTGTGAGGCGTGTGTGAGGCGTGTGTGAGGCGTGTGTGAGAAATTTGTGAGGCGTGTGTGAGGTGTGTGTGAGGCGTGTGTGAGGTGTGTGTGAGGTGTGTGTGAGGTGTGTGTGATGCGTGTGTGAGTCGTGTGTGAGGCGTGAGTGAGGCGTGTGTGAGGCGTGAGAGAGGTGTGTGTGAAGCGTGTGTGGAGCGTGTGTGAGGCGTGCGTGAGGCGTGTGTGAGGCGTGTGCGAGGCCTGAGTGAGGCGTGTGTGAAGCGTGTGTGTGAGGTGTGTGTGAGGTGTGTGTGAGATGTGTGTGAGGTGTGTGTGAAGTGTGTGTGAAGTGTGTGTGTATGGTGTGTGGGAGGCGTGTTGAAGGCGTGTGGGAAACGATCGTGAGGCATTTGGGAGGCGTGAATGAGGCGTGTGTGAGGCTTGTGTGAGGCGTATGTGAAGCGTGTGTGAGGCGTGTTTGAGGCGTGTGTGAGGCGTGTGTGAGGTGTGTGGGAGGCGTGAATGAGGCGTGTGTGAGGCTTGGGTGATGCGTGTGTGAGGCGTGTGTGAGGCATGTGTGAAGCGTGTGTGAGGCGTGTGTGAGGCGTGTGTGAGGAGTGTGTGAGGAGTGTGTGAGGCGTGTGTGAGGCTTGTGTGAGGCGTGTGTGAGGCGTGTGTGAGGCGTGTGTGAGGTGTGTGTGAGGTGTGTGTGAGGTTTGTGTGATGTGTGTGTGAGGTGTGTGTGAGGTGTGTGTGAGGTGTGTGTGAGGTGTGTGTGAGGTGTGTGTGAGGAGTGTGTGAGGTTTGTGTGAGGTTGGTGTGAGGTGTGTGTGAGGTATATGTGAGGTGATTGTGAGGAGTGTGTGATGTTTGTGTGATGTGTGTGTGTGTGTAAATATTTTAAGAATTAATTAATATCTCCAGAGAGTAACTCGGCCAAAAATTTTGAAGTACGTTGAATATATATAAATATGTTCATAGAATCCGCTTTTATATAATATTTAAACATGAACTTAAACAAAAATCGTTACACGCACTGTTGCAGGACCCTGTACTAAAGTTAGTTTATAAATTATGCTGTAAAATTTAGCCCATTTCTAGTTTTTTAGTTTTAGTTCCGAACTTTCGAATGTACAATGGCGCATAAAAATTTGAAGTTCTCCAGAGTTCAGCGTTTGGTGAACTTAGTTAGGGAGAAAGATTGTGAAATACTGCAGTAATTAAATTATCCAAATTTTGAAACCACAAAAGCAACAAATACGAAACGAATCAACCCAGGAACCTTAAAAAATAATTTTTTCCATGTTTATATATTCTATTAGAAACATCGATATTTAAAGTTAATACAATAAATATTTGAAATAAAGGTGAACACATTTCGCCAATAAAGATTTAAACATCAGCCTTGTTCTAACCGGCTACTAAAAATAGTAGTGAAAAATAATTATAAATTTTTATATGAAATTGAAATTTTTGAAGTCGGCGCCAAATCAATACCAGACAAAATTTGATAAACAGATTAAAAATACTTTATTTGTAATTGGTTTCTTACAATAATTTGTATATATTTGTAGTTATTTATTTCATTTAGAAATCATTTGTAGCCGACTTCAAAAATTTCAATTTCATATAAAAATTTATAGTTATTTTTCAATTTTTAGCGCACTTTTAGAAGTCGGTCCAATTTCTTTGAAAAAAATTTTATTTTTCGATTTTTAATTTTGAATTGATTATGATATCCATAAATTATTTGAACTAAGTACTAATCGAGACTAGTGCACCTCGCAATGACTCCAAGATGGCAAAAAAAGTACCCATTTTATCCAAAGTTGTAATATGTGAGGCGAGAGTGAGGCGTGTGTGAGGCGTGTGTGAGGCGTGTGTGAGGCGTGTGTGAGGCGTGTGTGAAGCGTGTGTGAATCGCGTGTGAGGCGTGTGTGAGGCGTGTATGAGGCTTGTGTGAGGCTTGTATGAGTCTTGTAAGGCGCGTGTGAGGCGTGTGAATTTTGTGTGGGGCGTATGTGAGGCGTGTGTGAGGCGTGTATGAGGCGTGAATGAGGTGTGTGTGAGTCTTGGGTGAGGCGTGTGTGAGGCGTGTGGGAGGCGTATCGGAGGCGTGTGTGAGCCGTGTTTGAGGCGTGTTTGAGGCGTGTGTGAGGCGTGGGTGAGGTGTGTGGGAGGCGTGAATGAGGCGTGTGTGAGTCTTGGGTGAAGCGTGTGTGAAGCGTGTGTGAGGCGTCTGTGAGGCGTGTTTGAGGCGTGTTTGAGGCGTGTGTGAGGCGTGTGTGAGGCGTGTGTGAGGCGTGTTTGAGGCGTGTGCGAGGCGTGAATGAGGTGTGTGTGAGTCTTGGGTGAAGCGTGTGTGAGGGGTGTGTGAGGCGTGTGTGAGGCGTGTGTGAGGCGTGTGTGAGGCGTGTTTGGTGTTGGTGAGGCGTGTGTGAGGCGTGTGTGAGGTGTTTGAGAGGCGTGTGGGAGGCGTGAATGAGGCGTGTGTGAGGCTTGGGTGAAGCGTCTGTGAGGCGTGTGTGAGGCGTGTGTGAGGAGTTTGTGAGGCGTGTGTGAGACGTGTGTGAGGCGTTTGTGAGGCGTGTGTGAAGCGTGTGTGAGGCGTGTGTGAGGCCTGAGTGAGGCGTGTGTGAAGCGTGTGTGTGAGGTGTGGGTGAGGTGTGTGTGAGGTGTGTGTGAGGCTTATGTGAGGCGTATGTGAGGCGTGTGTGAGGCGTGTTTGAGGCGTGTGTGAGGCGTGTGTGAGGCGTGTGGGAGGCGTGTGGGAGGCGAGTGGGAGGCGTGTGTGAGGCGTGTGTGAGGCGTTTGTGAGGCGTGTGTGAGACATGTGTGAGGTGTTTGTGAGGCGTGTGTGAGGCGTGTGGGAGGTGTGTGTGAGGTGTTTGTGAGGTGAGTGTGATGCGTGTGTGAATCGTGTGTGAGGCGTGAGTGAGGCGTGTGTGAGGCGTAAGAGAGGTGTGTGTGAAGTGTGCGTGAGGCGTGTGTGAGGTGTGTTAGTTGTGTGTGAGGCGCGTGTGAGGCTTGAGTGAGGCTTGTGTGAGGCGTGAATGAGGTGTGTGTGAAGTGTGTGTGGCGTGTGTGAGGCTTGTGTGAGGCGTGAGTGAGGCGTTTGTGAGGCGTAAGAGAGGTGTGTGTGAAGTGTGCGTGAGACGTGTGTGAGGCGTGTGTGAGGCGTGTTTGAGGCGTGTATGAGGCATGTGTGAGGCGTGTGTGAGGCGTGTATGAGGCGTGTGTGAGGCGTGTGTGATGCGTGTGGGAGGCGTGGGGGAGGCGTGTGGGAAGCGTGTGGGGGGCGTGTGGGAGGCGTGTGGGAGGCGTGTGGGGGCATATGGGAGGCGTGTGGGGGGCATATGGGAGGCGTGTGGGAGGCGTGTGGGAAACGAGTGTGAGGCGTGTGGGAGGCGTGAATGAGGCGTGTGTGGGGCTTGTGGGAGGCGTGTGGGAGGCGTGTGTGAGGCGTGTGGGAGGCGTGTGTGGGGCTTGTGTGAGGCGTGTGTGAGGCGTGTGGGAGGCGTGTGGGAGGCGTGTGGGAGGCGTGTGGGAGGCGTGTGGGAGGCGTGTGGGAGGCGTGTGGGAGGCGTGTGGGAGGCGTGTGGGAGGCGTGTTGGAGGCGTGTGGGAGGCGTGTGGGAGGCGTGTGGGAGGCGTGTGGGAGGCGTATGGGATGCGTGTGGGAGGCGTGTGGGAAACGAGTGTGAGGCGTGTGGGAGGCGTGTGTGAGGCTTGTGTGAGGCGTATGTGAGGCGTGAATGAGGCGTGTGTGAGGCTTGTGTGAGGCGTATGTGAGGCGTGTGTGAGGCGTGTGTGAGGCGTGTTTGAGGCTTGTGTGAAACGTGTGGGAGGCATGAATGAGGTGTGTGTGAGTCTTGGGTGAAGCGTGTGTGAGGGGTGTGTGAGGCGTGTGTGAGGCGTGTGGGAGGCGTGTGGGAGGCGTGTGGGAAACGAGTGTGAGGCGTGTGGGAGGCGTGAATGAGGCGTGTGTGAGGCTTGTGTAAGGCGTGTGTGAGGCGTGTGTGAGGCGTGTGAGAGTCTTGTGGGAGGCGTGTGGGAAACGAGTGTGAGGCGTGTGGGAGTCGTGAATGAGGCGTATGTGAGGCTTGGGTGAAGCGTGTGTGAAGCGTGTGTGAGGCGTTTGTGAGGCGCGTGTGAGGCGTGTGTGAGGCGTGTGTGAGGCGTGTGTGAGGCGTTTGTGAGGCGTGTGTGAGACATGTGTGAGGTGTTTATGAGGCGTGTGTGAGGCGTGTGTGAGGCGTGTGGGAGGCGTTTGTGAGGCGTGTGTGAGGCGTGTGTGAGGCGTTTGTGAGGCGTGTGTGAGGCGTGTGGGAGTCTTGTGGGAGGCGTGTGTGAGGCGTGTGTGAGGCGTGTGTGAGGCGTGTGAGGCGTGTGTGAGGCGTGTGTGAGGCTTGTGTGAGGCGTGTGTGAGGCGTGTGTGAGGCGTGTGTGAGGCGAGTGTGAGGCGTGTGTGAGTCGTGTGTGAGGCGTGTGTGAGGCGTGTGTGAGGCGTGTGTGAGGCGTGTGTGAGGCGTGTGTGAGGCGTGTGTGAGGCGTGTGTGAGGCGTGTGTGAGGCGTGTGTGAGGCGTGTGTGAGGCGTGTGCGAGGCGAGTGCGAGGCGTGTGCGAGGCGTGAGTGAGGCGTGTGGAAGGCGTGAAGGAGGTGTGTTAGGTGTGGGTGAGGCGTGTGTGAGGTGTGTGTGAGGTGTGTGTGAGGTGTGTGAGGTGTGTGTGAGGTGTGTGTGAGGTGTGTGTGAGGTGTGTGTGAGGTGTGTGTGAGATGTGTGTGAGGTGTGTGTGAGGTGTGTGTGAGGAGTGTGTGAGGTTTGTGTGAGGTGTGTGTGAGGTGTGTGTGTGGTATATGTGAGGTGTGTGTGAGGAGTGTGTGATGTGTGTGTGATGTGTGTGTGATGTGTGTGTGATGTGTGTGTGTGTGTGTGTGTGTGTAAATATTTTAAGATTTAATTAATATCTCCAGAGAGTAACTCGGCCAAAAATTTTGAAGTACCTTGAATATATATAAATATGTTCATAGAATCCGCTTTTATCTAATATTTAAACATGAACTTAAACAAAATTCGTTACACGCACTGTTGCAGGACCCTGTTCTAAAGTTACTTTATAAATTATGCTGTAAAATTTAGCCCATTTCTAGTTTTTCAGTTTTAGTTCCGAACTTTCGAATGTACAATGGCGCATAAAAATTTGAAGTTCTTCAGAGTTCAGCGTTTGGTGAACTTAGTTAGGGAGAAAGATTGTGAAATAGTGCAGTAATTAAATTATCCAAATTTTGAAACCACAAAAGCAACAAATACGAAACGAATCAACCCAGGAACCTTAAAAAATAATTTTTTCCATGTTTATATATTCTAGTAGAAACATCGATATTTAAAGTTAATACATTAAATATTTGAAATAAAGGTGAACACACTTCGCCAATAAAGATTTAAACATCAGCCTTGTTCTAACCGACTACTAAAAATAAGTAGTTTTCAATTCCATCTTAATCGTTAATATCGTGATGATTTCAAAACTAAAAATGTAATTTAAAAAAACTTCCTTCTAAAAAAATGCTAAAAATTTTTGAAATCGGCGCCAAATTATTTAATAAAAAAATGTGGATAACAAAAAAAAAGATAACTTGAACCATAGAATATTAAAACAATCGCACATAAAACTCATGTAAATTTTACAACTAACTTTATTTGTAATTGCTTTCTTACTCTAAGTAGTTTATATCTTGTTTTAGTAGTAATTTAGCATTAACTTTCAATAAAAATATATAAGAACTTTTTTAAAGACGGTTTGATTTTACTTTTTTTTTTCCTCTGTCATTTCTTAAACATTAATTTTTTATTTTATTTCGAAGAATATGGAAAGATTAAAGAAATTATAAAATTTTTGTAAAAAAATTAAACCGACTTCTAAAAGTGTGATAAAAAGTGAAAAATAATTATAAATTTTTATATGAAATTGAAATTTTTGAAGTCGGCGCCAAATCAATACCAGACAAAATTTGATAAACAGATTAAAAATACTTTATTTGTAATTGGTTTCTTACAATAATTTGTATATATTTGTAGTTATTTATTTCATTTAGAAATCATTTGTAGCCGACTTCAAAAATTTCAATTTCATATAAAAATTTATAGTTATTTTTCACTTTTTAGCGCACTTTTAGAAGTCGGTCCAATTTCTTTGAAAAAAATTTTATTTTTCGATTTTTAATTTTGAATTGATTATGATATCCATAAATTATTTGAACTAAGTACTAATCGAGACTAGTGTACCTCGCAATGACTCCAAGATGGCAAAAAAGTACCTATTTTATCCAAAGTTGTAAAGCTCCCTAAAATGAACCACTAAAAATCCTTTGATTCTTAGAGTTCTCCAAATACCAGTGAAATTGTGTCAAACAAATATTTAGTCTGTCATAGTAAATCCACTATACCGGGTGTCAACGAATCTATTAGACAAGTCATAATTTCTAAAGTATCATGTGAATCGAAATGAGAATTGGTACAGGTAAATGGTATGTGAAGGGGAGAGTTTTCGCGTATTTTCCACTTTCCGGCCACTTCCGGTTTCACCGGAAATGGCCCCGGTTTTGAATTTATAAAAAAAACACCCTGTATATTTTAAAAATTTTTTATTTCTGAGACAATTCTAGATCAGAACGTGACATTTTAAAAACTTTTTACATCTAATTCATTTTTTTAGAGCCACTTTTAAAATTGCATCTAGGTGGCTGTGATCAGACTCAAACTAATCCAAGGGCATTAGGTGATGTCAAAAAAATACAATCGTAAAGTTTTAGTTACTAGTATGAAAGACAGGAATAAGATAAGTTGACAAAATTACGTTTTCATTTTTAACTATTAATTTTCAAATGGCGACCCCTTTTTTACAACCACTTTTAGAAAAAAGCATTCTTTGACGAATCTAACGGTACTAATTTATTTGCTATTGGATTAGACATAAGAACAGAAATTAAATATTATTAAGCAAAATACTGGATATTTTATTTATTTATGACAAGTGCGCCATGGACAGCCGTGATGCATAATAATTTGCAACTGTTTTTATCAAGTGCTTTGTTTTCCAAAGAACAGAAGCATGTTATGATATCTTTTGTTCTATGGAGTGTATCGGAGTGTAAGTCAGATTAGGTTGTTGCATATATTTTTCCTTATCGCGCTATATAGCTGTTCTCTTTGGTGGCAGAAATCGGGATAATGCACGGATGCCATAAGATATTACGTACCTGAAATGGTGTGTGTGTGTGTGTGTGATGTGTGTGTGTTATGTGTGTGTTATGTGCGTGATGTGTGTGTGATGTGTGTGTGATGTGTGTGTGATGTGTGTGTGATGTGTGTATGAGGCGTGTGAGGCGTGTGTGAGGCGTGTGTGAGGCGTGTGTGAGGCGTGTGTGAAGCGTGTGTGAGGTGTGTGTGAGGTGTGTGTGAGGTGTGTGTGAGGTGTGTGTGAGGTGTGTGTGAGGTGTGTGTGAGGTGTGTGAGAGGTGTGTGTGAGGCGCGTGTGAGGCGCGTGTGAGGCGCGTGTGAGGCGCGTGTGAGGCTTGTGTGAGGCGTGTGTGAGGCGTGAGGGAGGCGTGTGGGAAGCGTGTGGGAGGCGTGTTGGAGGCGTGTTGGAGGCGTGTGGGAGGTGTATGGGAGGCGTGTGGGAGGCGTGTGGGAAATGAGTGTGAGGCGTGTGGGAGGCGTGTGTGAAGCTTGTATGAGACGAATGTGAGTCGTGAATGAGGCGTGTGTGAGGCTTGTGTGAGGCGTATGTGAGGCGTGTGTGAGGCGTGTTTGAGGCGTGTGTGAGGCGTGTGTGAGGCGTGTTTGAGGCTTGTGTGAGGCGTGTGGGAGGCGTGAATGAGGTGTGTGTTAGTCTTGGGTGAAGCGTGTGTGAGGGGTGTGTGAGGCGTGTGTGAGGCGTGTAGGAGGCGTGTGGGGGGCGTGTGGGAAACGAGTGTGAGGCGTGTGGGAGGCGTGAATGAGGCGTGTGTGAGGCTTGTGTAAGGCGTATGTGAGGCGTGTGTGAGGCGTGTGAGAGTCTTGTGGGAGGCGTGTGGTAAACGAGTGTGAGACGTGTGGGAGGCGTGAATGAGGCGTATGTGAGGCTTGGGTGAAGCGTGTGTGAAGCGTGTGTGAGGCGCGTGTGAGGCACGTGTGAGGCGTGTGTGAGGCGTGTGTGAGGCGTGTGTGAGGCGTGTGTGAGTTGTGTGTGAGGTGTGTGTGAGGTGTGTGTGAGGTGTGTGTGAGGTGAGTGTGATGCGTGTGTGAATCGTGTGTGAGGCGTGAGTGAGGCGTGTGTGAGGCGTAAGAGAGGTGTGTGTGAAGTGTGCGTGAGGCGTGTGTGAGGTGTGTTAGTTGTGTGTGAGGCGTGTGTGAGGTGTGTGTGAGGTGTGTGTTAGGCGTGTGTGAGGCTTGAGTGAGGCTTGTGTGAGGCGTGAATGAGGTGTGTGTGGCGTGTGTGAGGCTTGTGTGAGGCGTGTTTGAGGCGTGTGTGAGGCGTGTGGGATGTGTGAATGAGGCGTGTCTGAAGCTTGGGTGAAGCGTGTGTTAGGCGTGTGTGAGGCGTGTGTGAGGCGTGTGTGAGGCGTGTGTGAGGCGTGTGTGAGGTGTGTGTGAGGCGTGTGTGAGGCGTGTGCGAGGCGTGTGCGAGGCGTGAGTGAGGCGTGTGGAAGGCGTGAGGGAGGTGTGTTAGGCGTGTAGGAAGCGTGGGTGAGGCGTGTGGGAGGCGTGGGGGAGGCGTGTGGGAAGCGTGTGGGAAGCGTGTGGGGGGCGTGTGGGAGGCGTGTGGGAGGCGTGTGAAGGCATATGGGAGGCGTGTGGGGGCATATGGGAGGCGTGAGGAGGCGTGTGGGAGGCGTGTAGGAAACGAGTGTGAGGCGTGTGGGAGGCGTGAATGAGGCGTGTGTGGGGCTTGTGTGAGGCGTGTGTGAGGCGTGTGTGAGGCGTGTGTGAGGCGTGTGGGAGGCGTGTGGGAGGCGTGTGGGAGGCGTGTGGGAGGCGTGTGGGAGGCGTGTGAGAAGCGTGTTGGAGGCGTGTGGGAAGCGTGTTAGAGGCGTGTGGGAGGCGTATGGGAGCGTGTGGGAGGCGTGTGTGAAACGAGTGTGAGGCGTGTGGGAGGCTTGTGTGAGGCGTATGTGAGGCGTGAATGAGGCGTGTGTGAGGCTTGTGTGAGGCGTATGTGAGGCGTGTGTGAGGCGTGTTTGAGGCGAGTTTGAGTGTGTGAGGCGTGTGTGAGGCGTGTGTGAGGCGTGTGTGAGGCGTGTGTGAGGCGTGTGTGAGGCGTGTGGGAGGCGTGAATGAGGCGTGTGTGAGGCTTGGGTGAGGCTTGGATGAAGCTTGTGTGAGGCGTTTGTGAGGCGTGTGGGAGGCGTTTGGGAGTCTTGTGGGAGGCGTGTGGGAAGCGAGTGTGAGGCGTGTATGAGGCGTGTGTGAGGCGAGTGTGAGGCGTGTGTGAGGCGTGTGTGAGGCGTGTGTGAGGCGTGTGTGAGGCGTGTGCGAGGTGTGTGAGGTGTGTGTGAGGTGTGTGTGAGGTGTGTGTGAGGTGTGTGTGAGGTGTGTGTGAGGTGTGTGAGGTGTGTGTGAGGTGTGTGTGAGGTGTGTGTGAGGTGTGTGTGAGGTGTGTGTGAGGTGTGTGTGAGGTTTGTGTGAGATGTGTGTGAGGTGTGTGTGAGGTGTGTGTGAGGAGTGTGTGAGGTTTGTGTGAGGTGTGTGTGAGGTGTGTATGTGGTATATGTGAGGTGTGTGTGAGGAGTGTGTGATGTGTGTGTGATGTGTGTGTGATGTGTGTGTGATGTGTGTGTGTGTGTGTGTGTGTGTGTGTAAATATTTTAAGATTTAATTAATATCTCCAGAGAGTAACTCGGCCAAAAATTTTGAAGTACCTTGAATATATATAAATATGTTCATAGAATCCGCTTTTATCTAATATTTAAACATGAACTTAAACAAAATTCGTTACACGCACTGTTGCAGGACCCTGTTCTAAAGTTACTTTATAAATTATGCTGTAAAATTTAGCCCATTTCTAGTTTTTCAGTTTTAGTTCCGAACTTTCGAATGTACAATGGCGCATAAAAATTTGAAGTTCTCCAGAGTTCAGCGTTTGGTGAACTTAGTTAGGGAGAAAGATTGTGAAATACTGCAGTAATTAAATTATCCAAATTTTGAAACCACAAAAGCAACAAATACGAAACTAATCAACCCAGGAACCTTAAAAAATAATTTTTTCCATGTTTATATATTCTAGTAGAAACATCGATATTTAAAGTTAATACATTAAATATTTGAAATAAAGGTGAACACACTTCGCCAATAAAGATTTAAACATCAGCCTTGTTCTAACCGACTACTAAAAATAAGTAGTTTTCAATTCCATCTTAATCGTTAATATCGTGATGATTTCAAAACTATAAATGTAATTTAAAAAAACTTCCTTCTAAAAAAATGCTAAAAATTTTTGAAATCGGCGCCAAATTATTTAATAAAAAAATGTGGATAACAAAAAAAAAGATAACTTGAACCATAGAATATTAAAACAATCACACATAAAACTCATGTAAATTTTACAACTAACTTTATTTGTAATTGCTTTCTTACTCTAAGTAGTTTATATCTTGTTTTAGTAGTAATTTAGCATTTACTTTCAATAAAAATATATAAGAACTTTTTTAAAGACGGTTTGATTTTACTTTTTTTTTTTCCTCTGTCATTTCTTAAACATTAATTTTTTATTTTATTTCGAAGAATATGGAAAGATTAAAGAAATTATAAAATTTTTGTAAAAAAATTAAACCGACTTCTAAAAGTGTGATAAAAAGTGAAAAATAATTATAAATTTTTATATGAAATTGAAATTTTTGAAGTCGGCGCCAAATCAATACCAGACAAAATTTGATAAACAGATTAAAAATACTTTATTTGTAATTGGTTTCTTACAATAATTTGTATATATTTGTAGTTATTTATTTCATTTAGAAATAATTTGTAGCCGACTTCAAAAATTTCAATTTCATATAAAAATTTATAGTTATTTTTCACTTTTTAGCGCACTTTTAGAAGTCGGTCCAATTTCTTTGAAAAAAAATTTATTTTTCGATTTTTAATTTTGAATTGATTATGATATCCATAAATTATTTGAACTAAGTACTAATCGAGACTAGTGTACCTCGCAATGACTCCAAGATGGCAAAAAAGTACCTATTTTATCCAAAGTTGTAAATCTCCCTAAAATGAACCACTAAAAATCCTTTGATTCTTAGAGTTCTCCAAATACCAGTGAAATTGTGTCAAACAAATATTTAGTCTGTCATAGTAAATCCACTATACCGGGTGTCAACGAATCTATTAGACAAGTCATAATTTCTAAAGTATCATGTGAATCGAAATGAGAATTGGTACAGGTAAATGGTATATGAAGGGGAGAGTTTTCGCGTATTTTCCACTTTCCGGCCACTTCCGGTTTCACCGGAAATGGCCCCGGTTTTGAATTTTTAAAAGAAACACCCTGTATATTTTAAAATTTTTTTATTTCTGAGACAATTCTAGATCAGAACGTGACATTTTAAAAACTTTTTACATCTAATTCATTTTTTTAGAGCCACTTTTAAAATTGCATCTAGGTGGCTGTGATCAGACTCAAACTAATCCAAGGGCATTAGGTGATGTCAAAAAAATACAATCGTAAAATTTTAGTTACTAGTATGAAAGACAGGAATAAGATAAGTTGACAAAATTACGTTTTCATTTGTAACTATTAATTTTCAAATGGCGACCCCTTTTTGACAACCACTTTTAGAAAAAAGCATTCTTTGACGAATCTAACGGTAATAATTTATTTGCTATTGGATTAGACATACGAACAGAAATTAAATATTATTAAGCAAAATACTGGATATTTTATTTATTTATGACAAGTGCGCCATGGACAGCCGTGATGCATAATAATTTGCAAACTGTTTTTATCAAGTGCTTTGTTTTCCAAAGAACAGAAGCATGTTATGATATCTTTTGTTCTATGGAGTGTATCGGAGTGTAAGTCAGATTAGGTTGTTGCATATATTTTTCCTTATCGCGCTATATAGCTGTTCTCTTTGGTGGCACAAATCGGGATAATGCACGGAAGCCATAAGATATTACGTACCTGAAATGGTGTGTGTGTGTGTGTGATGTGTGTGTGTTATGTGTGTGTTATGTGTGTGACGTGTGTGTGATGTGTGTGTGATGTGTGTGTGATGTGTGTATGAGGCGTGTGTGAGGCGTGTGTGAGGCGTGTGTGAGGCGTGTGTGAGGCGTGTGTGAAGCGTGTGTGAGGTGTGTGTGAGGTGTGTGTGAGGCGCGTGTGAGGCGCGTGTGAGGCGTGTGTGAGGCGTGTGTGATGCGTGTGGGAGGCGTGGGGGAAGCGGGTGGGAAGCGTGTGGGGGGCGTGTGGGAGTCGTGTGGGAGGCGTGTGGGGGCATATGGGAGGCGTGTGGGGGGCATATGGGAGGCGTGTGGGAGGCGTGTGGGAAACGAGTGTGAGGCGTGTGGGAGGCGTGAATGAGGCGTGTGTGGGGCTTGTGTGAGGCGTGTGTGAGGCGTGTGGGAGGCGTGTGGGAGGCGTGTGGGGGGCGTGTGGGAGGCGTGTGGGAGGCGTGTGGGAAGCGTATGGGAGGCGTGTGGGAGGCGTGTGAGAAACGAGTGTGAGGCGTGTGGGAGGCGTGTGTGAGGCTTGTGTGAGGCGTATGTGAGGCGTGAATGAGGCGTGTGTGAGGCTTGTGTGAGGCGTATGTGAGGCGTGTGTGAGGCGTGTTTAAGGCGTGTGTGAGGCGTGTGTGAGGCGTGTTTGAGGCTTGTGTGAGGCGTGTGGGAGGCATGAATGAGGTGTGTGTGAGTCTTGGGTGAAGCGTGTGTGAGGGGTGTGTGAGGCGTGTGTGAGGCGTGTGGGAGGCGTGTGGGAGGCGTGTGGGAGGCGTGTGGGAAACGAGTGTGAGGCGTGTGGGAGACGTGAATGAGGCGTGTGTGAGGCTTGTGTAAGGCGTGTGTGAGGAGTGTGTGAGGCGTGTGAGAGTCTTGTGGGAGACGTGTGGGAAACGAGTGTGAGGCGTGTGGGAGGCGTGAATGAGGCGTATGTGAGGCTTGGGTGAGGCGTGTGTGAAGCGTGTGTGAGGCGTGTGTGAGGCGCGTGTGAGGCGTGTGTGAGGCGTGTGTGAGGCGTTTGTGAGACATGTGTGAGTTGTTGGTGAGGCGTGTGGGAGGCGTGAATGAGGCGTGTGTGAGGCTTTGGTGAAGCGTGTGTGAGGCGTGTTTGAGGAGTTTGTGAGGCGTGTGTGAGGCGTGTGTGAGGCGTGTGGGAGGCGTGTGTGAGGCGTGTGTGAGGCGTGTGTGAGGCGTGTGTGAGGCGTTTGTGAGGCGTGTTTGAGGCGTGTGGGAGTCTTGTGGGAGGCGTGTGGGAAGCGAGTGTGAGGCGTGTGGTAGGCGTGAATGAGGCGTGTGTGAGGCTTGGGTGAAGCGTGTGTGAGGCGTGTGTGAGGCGTGTGTGAGGCGTGTGTGAGGCGTGTGTGAGGCGTGTGTGAGGCGTGTGTGAGGCGTGTGTGAGGCGAGTGTGAGGCGTGTGTGAGGCGAGTGTGAGGCGAGTGTGAGGCGTGTGTGAGGTTTGTGTGAGGCGTGTGTGAGGCGTGTGTGAGGCGTGTGTGAGGCGTGTGTGAGGCGTGTGTGAGGCGTGTGTGAGGCGTGTGTGAGGCGTGTGTGAGGCGTGTGTGAGGCGTGTGTGAGGCGTGTGTGAGGCGTGTGTGAGGCGTGTGTGAGGCGTGTGTGAGGCGTGTGCGAGCCGAGTGCGAGGCGTGTGCGAGGCGTGAGTGAGGCGTGTGGAAGGCGTGAAGGAGGAGTGTTAGGTGTGGGTGAGGCGTGTGTGAGGTGTGTGTGAGTTGTGTGAGGTGTGTGTGAGGTGTCTGTGTGGGGTGTGTGTGAGGTGTGTGTGAGGTGTGTGAGGTGTGTGTGAGGTGTATGTGTGAGGTGTGTGTGAGGTGTGTGTGAGGTGTGTGTGAGGTTTGTGTGAGATGTGTGTGAGGTGTGTGTGAGGTGTGTGTGAGGAGTGTGTGAGGTTTGTGTGAGGTGTGTGTGAGGTGTGTGTGTGGTATATGTGAGGTGTGTGTGAGGAGTGTGTGATGTGTGTGTGATGTGTGTGTGTGATGTGTGTGTGATGTGTGTGTGTGTGTGTGTGTGTGTGTGTAAATATTTTAAGATTTAATTAATATCTCCAGAGAGTAACTCGGCCAAAAATTTTGAAGTACCTTGAATATATATAAATATGTTCATAGAATCCGCTTTTATCTAATATTTAAACATGTACTTAAACAAAATTCGTTACACGCACTGTTGCAGGACCCTGTTCTAAAGTTACTTTATAAATTATGCTGTAAAATTTAGCCCATTTCTAGTTTTTCAGTTTTAGTTCCGAACTTTCGAATGTACAATGGCGCATAAAAATTTGAAGTTCTCCAGAGTTCAGCGTTTGGTGAACTTAGTTAGGGAGAAAGATTGTGAAATACTGCAGTAATTAAATTATCCAAATTTTGAAACCACAAAAGCAACAAATACGAAACGAATCAACCCAGGAACCTTAAAAAATAATTTTTTCCATGTTTATATATTCTAGTAGAAACATCGATATTTAAAGTTAATACATTAAATATTTGAAATAAAGGTGAACACACTTCGCCAATAAAGATTTAAACATCAGCCTTGTTCTAACCGACTACTAAAAATAAGTAGTTTTCAATTCCATCTTAATCGTTAATATCGTGATGATTTCAAAACTATAAATGTAATTTAAAAAAACTTCCTTCTAAAAAAATGCTAAAAATTTTTGAAATCGGCGCCAAATTATTTAATAAAAAAATGTGGATAACAAAAAAAAAGATAACTTGGACCATAGAATATTAAAATAATCACACATAAAACTCATGTAAATTTTACAACTAACTTTATTTGTAATTGCTTTCTTACTCTAAGTAGTTTATATCTTGTTTTTGTAGTAATTTAGCATTTACTTTCAATAAAAATATATAAGAACTTTTTTAAAGACGGTTTGATTTTACTTTTTTTTTTTCCTCTGTCACTTCTTAAACATTAATTTTTTATTTTATTTCGAAGAATATGGAAAGATTAAAGAAATTATAAAATTTTTGTAAAAAAATTAAACCGACTTCTAAAAGTGTGATAAAAAGTGAAAAATAATTATAAATTTTTATATGAAATTGAAATTTTTGAAGTCGGCGCCAAATCAATACCAGACAAAATTTGATAAACAGATTAAAAATAATTTATTTGTAATTGGTTTCTTACAATAATTTGTATATATTTGTAGTTATTTATTTCATTTAGAAATAATTTGTAGCCGACTTCAAAAATTTCAATTTCATATAAAAATTTATAGTTATTTTTCACTTTTTAGCGCACTTTTAGAAGTCGGTCCAATTTCGTTGAAAAAAATTTATTTTTCGATTTTTAATTTTGAATTGATTATGATATCCATAAATTATTTGAACTAAGTACTAATCGAGACTAGTGTACCTCGCAATGACTCCAAGATGGCAAAAAAGTACCTATTTTATCCAAAGTTGTAAATCTCCCTAAAATGAACCACTAAAAATCCTTTGATTCTTAGAGTTCTCCAAATACCAGTGAAATTGTGTCAAACAAATATTTAGTCTGTCATAGTAAATCCACTATACCGGGTGTCAACGAATCTATTAGACAAGTCATAATTTCTAAAGTATCATGTGAATCGAAATGAGAATTGGTACAGGTAAATGGTATGTGAAGGGGAGAGTTTTCGCGTATTTTCCACTTTCCGGCCATTTCCGGTTTCACCGGAAATGGCCCCGGTTTTGAATTTAAAAAAAAAACACCCTGTATATTTTAAAATTTTTTTATTTCTGAGACAATTCTAGATCAGAACGTGACATTTTAAAAACTTTTTACATCTAATTCATTTTTTTAGAGCCACTTTTAAAATTGCATCTAGGTGGCTGTGATCAGACTCAAACTAATCCAAGGGCATTAGGTGATGTCAAAAAAATACAATCGTAAAGTTTTAGTTACTAGTATGAAAGACAGGAATAAGATAAGTTGACAAAATTACGTTTTCATTTTTAACTATTAATTTTCAAATGGCGACCCCTTTTTTACAACCACTTTTAGAAAAAAGCATTCTTTGACGAATCTAACGGTACTAATTTATTTGCTATTGGATTAGACATAAGAACAGAAATTAAATATTATTAAGCAAAATACTGGATATTTTATTTATTTATGACAAGTGCGCCATGGACAGCCGTGATGCATAATAATTTGCAACTGTTTTTATCAAGTGCTTTGTTTTCCAAAGAACAGAAGCATGTTATGATATCTTTTGTTCTATGGAGTGTATCGGAGTGTAAGTCAGATAAGGTTGTTGCATATATTTTTCCTTATCGCGCTATATAGCTGTTCTCTTTGGTGGCAGAAATCGGGATAATGCACGGATGCCATAAGATATTACGTACCTGAAATGGTGTGTGTGTGTGTGTGTGATGTGTGTGTGTTATGTGTGTGTTATGTGTGTGATGTGTGTGTGATGTGTGTGTGATGTGTGTATGAGGCGTGTGTGAGGCGTGTGTGAGGCGTGTGTGAGGCGTGTGTGAGGCGTGTGTGAAGCGTGTGTGAGGTGTGTGTGTGAGGCGCGTGTGAGGCGCGTGTGAGGCGTGTGTGAGGCGTGTGTGAGGCGTGTGTGAGGCGTGTGGGAGGCGTGTGGGAGGCGTGTTGGAGGCGTGTTGGAGGCGTGTGGGAGGCGTATGGGAGGCGTGTGGGAGGCGTGTGGGAAACGAGTGTGAGGCGTGTGGGAGGCGTGAATGAGGCGTGTGTGAGGCTTGTGTAAGCCGTATGTGAGGCGTGTGTGAGGCGTGTTTGAGGCGTGTGTGAGGCGTGTGTGAGGCGTGTTTGAGGCTTGTATGTGACGTATGTGAGGCGTGAATGAGGCGTGTGTGAGGCTTGTGTGAGGCGTATGTGAAGCGTGTGTGAGGCGTGTTTGAGGCGTGTGTGAGGCGTGTGTGAGGCGTGTTTGAGGCTTGTGTGAGGCGTGTGGGAGGCGTGAATGAGGTGTGTGTGAATCTTGGGTGAAGCGTGTGTGAGGGGTGTGTGAGGCGTGTGTGAGGAGTGTGGGAGGCGTGTGGGAGGCGTGTGGGAAACGAATGTGAGGCGTGTGGGAGGCGTGAATGAGGCGTGTGTGAGGCTTGTGTAAGGCGTATGTGAGGCGTGTGTGAGGCGTGTGAGAGTCTTGTGGGAGGCGTGTGGGAAACGAGTGTGAGGCGTGTGGGAGGCGTGAATGAGGCGTATGTGAGGCTTGGGTGAAGCGTGTGTGAAGCGTGTGTGAGGCGCGTGTGAGGCGCGTGTGAGACGTGTGTGAGGCGTGTGTGAGGCGTGTGTGAGGCGTGTGTGAGGCGTGTGTGAGGTGTGTGTGAGGTGTGTGTGAGGTGTGTGTGAGGTGAGTGTGATGCGTGTGTGAATCGTGTGTGAGGCGTGAGTGAGGCGTGTGTGAGGCGTAAGAGAGGTGTGTGTGAAGTGTGCGTGAGGCGTGTGTGAGGTGTGTTAGTTGTGTGTGAGGCGTGTGTGAGGTGTGTGTGAGGTGTGTGTTAGGCGTGTGTGAGGCTTGAGTGAGGCTTGTGTGAGGCGTGAATGAGGTGTGTGTGAAGTGTGTGTGGCGTGTGTGAGGCTCGTGTGAGGCGTGTGTGAGGCGTGTGTGAGGCGTGTGGGATGTGTGAATGAGGCGTGTGTGAGGCTTGGGTGAAGCGTGTGTGAGGCTTGTGTGAGGCTTGTGTGAGGCGTGTGTGAGGCGTGTGTGAGGCGTGTGTGAGGCGTGTGTGAGGCGTGTGTGAGGCGTGTGTGAGGCGTGTGTGAGGCGTGTGTGAGGCGTGTGTGAGGCGTGTGCGAGGCGTGTGCGAGGCGTGAGTGAGGCGTGTGGAAGGCGTGAGGGAGGTGTGTTAGGCGTGTAGGAGGCGTGCGTGAGGCGTGTGTGATGCGTGTGGGAGGCGTGGGGGAGGCGTGTGGGAAGCGTGTGGGAAGCGTGTGGGGGGCGTGTGGGAGGCGTGTGGGAGGCGTGTGAAGGCATATGGGAGGCGTGTGGGGGCATATGGGAGGCGTGTGGGAGGCGTGTGGGAAACGAGTGTGAGGCGTGTGGGAGGCGTGAATGAGGCGTGTGTGGGGCTTGTGTGAGGCGTGTGTGAGGCGTGTGTAAGGCGTGTGTGCGGCGTGTGGGAGGCGTGTGGGAGGCGTGTGGGAGGCGTGTGGGAGGCGTGTGGGAGGCGTGTGGGAAGCGTTTTGGAGGCGTGTGGGAAGCGTGTTGGAGGCGTGTGGGAGGCGTGTGGGAGGCGTATGGGAGGCGTGTGGGAGGCGTGTAGGAAACGAGTGTGAGGCGTGTGGGAGGCGTGTGTGAGGCTTGTGTGAGGCGTATGTGAGGCGTGAATGAGGCGTGTGTGAGGCTTGTGTGAGGCGTATGTGAGGCGTGTGTGAGGCGTGTTTGAGGCGAGTTTGAGTGTGTGAGGCGTGTGTGAGGCGTGTGTGAGGCGTGTGGGAGGCGTGAATGAGGCGTATGTGAGGCTTGGGTGAGGCTTGGATGAAGCTTGTGTGAGGCGTTTGTGAGGCGTGTGGGAGGCGTGTGGGAGTCTTGTGGGAGGCGTGTGGGAAGCGAGTGTGAGGCGTGTATGAGGCGTGAATGAGGCGTTTGTGAGGCTTGTGTGAGGCGTATGTGAGTCGTGTGTGAGGCGTGTTTGAGGCGTGTTTGAGACGTATGTGAGGCGTGTGTGAGGCGTGTTTGAGGCGTGTGTGAGCCGTGTGTGAGGCGTGTGGGAGGCGTGAATGAGGTGTGTGTGAGTTTTGGGTGAGGCGTGTGTGAGACGTGTGAGAGGCGTATCGGAGGCGTGTGTGAGGCGTGTTTGAGGCGTGTGTGAGTCTTGGGTGAGGTGTGTGGGAGGCGTGTTTGAGGCGTGTTTGAGGCGTGTGTGAGGCGTGTGTGAGGCGTGTGTGAGGCGTGTTTGAGGCGTGTTTGAGGCGTGTGTGAGGCGTGTTTGAGGCTTGTGTGAGGCGTGTGTGAGGCGTGTGTGAGGCGTGTTTGATGCGTGTGTGAGGCGTGTGTGAGGCGTGTGTGAGGCGTGTGTGAGGCGTGTGTGAGGCGTGTGTGAGGCGTGTGTGAGGCGTGTGTGAGGCGTGTGTGAGGCGTGTGGGAGACGTGTGGGAGGCGTGTGGGAAACGAGTGTGAGGCGTGTGGGAGGCGTGAATGAGGCGTGTGTGAGGCGTATGTGAGGCGTATGAGAAGCGTGTGTGAGGCGTGTAAGAGTCTTGTGGGAGGCGTGTGGGAAACGAGTGTGAGGCGTGTGGGAGGCGTGAATGAGGCGTATGTGAGGCTTGGGTGAAGCGTGTGTGAAGCGTGTGTGAGGCGCGTGTGAGGCGCGTGTGAGGCGTGTGTGAGGCGCGTGTGAGGCGTGTGTGAGGCGTGTGTGAGGCGCGTGTGAGGCGCGTGTGAGGCGTGTGTGAGGCGCGTGTGAGGCGTGTGTGAGGCGTGTGGGAGGCGTGTGGGAGGCGTGTGTGAGGCGTGTGTGAGGCGTGTGTGAGGCGTGTGTGAGGCGTGTGTGAGGCGTGTGTGAGGCGTGTTTGAGGCGTGTTTGAGGCGTGTGTGAGACGTATGTGAGGCGTGTGTGAGGCGTGTGTGAGGCGTGTGTGAGGCGTGTGTGAGGCGTGTGTGAGGCGTGTGTGAGGCGTGTGTGAGGCGTGTGTGAAGCGTGTGTGAGGCGAGTGTGAGGCGTGTGTGAGGCGCGTGTGAGGCGCGTGTGAGGCGTGTGTGAGGCGCGTGTGAGGCGTGTGTGAGGCGTGTGGGAGGCGTGTGGGAGGCGTGTGTGAGGCGTGTGTAAGGCGTGTGTGAGGCGTGTGTGAGGCGTGTGTGAGGCGTGTGTGAGGCGTGTTTGAGGCGTGTTTGAGGCGTGTGTGAGACGTATGTGAGGCGTGTGTGAGGCGTGTGTGATGCGTGTGGGAGGCGTGTGTGAGGCGTGTGTGATGCGTGTGGGAGGCGTGTGGGAAGCGTGTGGGAAGCGTGTGGGGGGCATATGGGAGGCGTGTGGGAGGCGTGTGGGAAACGAGTGTGAGGCGTGTGGGAGACGTGAATGAGGCGTGTGTGAGGCTTGTGTAAGGCGTATGTGAGGCGTGTGTGAGGCGTGTAAGAGTCTTGTGGGAGGCGTGTGGGAAACGAGTGTGAGGCGTGTGGGAGGCGTGAATGAGGCGTATGTGAGGCTTGGGTGAAGCGTGTGTGAAGCGTGTGCGAGGTGAGTGTGAGGCGTGTGTGAGGCGCGTGTGAGGCGCGTGTGAGGCGTGTGTGAGGCGTGTTTGAGGCGTGTGTGAGGCGTGTGTGATGCGTGTGTGAGGCGTGTTTGAGACGTGTGTGAGGCGTGTGTGAGGCGTGTGTGAGGCGTGTGTGAGGCGTGTGTGAGGCGTGTGTGAGGCGTGTGTGAGGCGTGTGTGAGGCGTGTGTGAGGCGTGTGTGAGGCGTGTGTGAGGCGTGTGTGAGGCGTGTGTGAGGCGTGTGTGAGGCGTGTGTGAGGCGTGTGTGAGGCGTGTTTGAGACGTGTGTGAGGCGTGTGTGAGGCGTGTGTGAGGCGAGTGCGAGGCGTGTGCGAGGCATGAGTGAGGCGTGTGGAAGTCGTGAGGGAGTTGTGTTTGATGTTGGTGAGGCGTGTGTGAGGCGTGTGTGAGGCGTGTGTGAGGCGTGTGTGAGGCGTGTGTGAGGCGTGTGTGAGGCGTGTGTGAGGCGCGTGTGAGGCGTGTGTGAGGCGTGTGTGAGGCGTGTGTGAGGCGCGTGTGAGGCGTGTGTGAGGCGTGTGTGAGGCGTGTGTGAGGCGTGTGTGAGGCGTGTGTGAGGCGTGTGTGAGACGTGTGTGAGGCGTGTGTGAGGCGTGTGTGAGGCGTGTGTGAGGCGTGTGTGAGGCGTGTTTGAGGCGTGTTTGAGGCGTGTGTGAGGCGTGTGTGAGGCGTGTGTGAGGCGTGTGTGAGGCGTGTGTGAGGCGTGTGTGAGGCGTGTTTGAGGCGTGTGTGAGGCGTGTGTGAGGCGTGTGTGAGGCGTGTGGGAGGCGTGTGGGAGGCGTGTGGGAGGCGTGTGGGAAACGAGTGTGAGGCGTGTGGGAGGCGTGAATGAGGCGTGTGTGAGGCGTATGTGAGGCGTGTGTGAGGCGTGTAAGAATCTTGTGGGAGGCGTGTGGGAAACGAGTGTGAGGCGTGTGGGAGGCGCGTGAGAGGCGTGTGTGAGGCGTGTGTAAGGCGTGTGCGAGGAGTGTGCGAGGCGTTGCGAGGCGTGAGTGAGGCGTGTGGAAGGCGTGAGGGAGGTGTGTGTGAGGCGTGTGTGAGGCGTTTGTGAGGCGTGTGTGAGACATGTGTGAGGTGTTTGTGAGGCGTGTGTGAGGCGTGTGGGAGGTGTGTGTGAGGTGTTTGTGAGGTGAGTGTGATGCGTGTGTGAATCGTGTGTGAGGCGTGAGTGAGGCGTGTGTGAGGCGTAAGAGAGGTGTGTGTGAAGTGTGCGTGAGGCGTGGGTGAGGTGTGTTAGTTGTGTGTGAGGCGCGTGTGAGGCTTGAGTGAGGCTTGTGGGAGGCGTGAATGAGGTGTGTGTGAAGTGTGTGTGGCGTGTGTGAGGCTTGTGTGAGGCGTGAGTGAGGCGTGTGTGAGGCGTAAGAGAGGTGTGTGTGAAGTGTGCGTGAGACGTGTGTGAGGCGTGTGTGAGGCGTGTTTGAGGCGTGTATGAGGCATGTGTGAGGCGTGTGTGAGGCGTGTATGAGGCGTGTGTGAGACGTGTGTGATGCGTGTGGGAGGCGTGGGGGAGGCGTGTGGGAAGCGTGTGGGGGGCGTGTGGGAGGCGTGTGGGAGGCGTGTGGGGGCATATGGGAGGCGTGTGGGGGGCATATGGGAGGCGTGTGGGAGGCGTGTGGGAAACGAGTGTGAGGCGTGTGGGAGGCGTGAATGAGGCGTGTGTGGGGCTTGTGTGAGGCGTGTGTGAGGCGTGTGTGAGGCGTGTGGGAGGCGTGTGTGGGGCTTGTGTGAGGCGTGTGTGAGGCGTGTGTGAGGCGTGTGGGAGGCGTGTGGGAGGCGTGTGGGAGGCGTGTGGGAGGCGTGTGGGAGGCGTGTTGGAGGCGTGTGGGAGGCGTGTGGGAGGCGTATGGGATGCGTGTGGGAGGCGTGTGGGAAACGAGTGTGAGGCGTGTGGGAGGCGTGTGTGAGGCTTGTGTGAGGCGTATGTGAGGCGTGTGTGAGGCGTGTTTGAGGCGTGTGTGAGGCGTGTGTGAGGCGTGTTTGAGGCTTGTGTGAGGCGTGTGGGAGGCATGAATGAGGTGTGTGTGAGTCTTGGGTGAAGCGTGTGTGAGGGGTGTTTGAGGCGTGTGTGAGGCGTGTGGGAGGCGTGTGGGAGGCGTGTGGGAAACGAGTGTGAGGCGTGTGGGAGGAGTGAATGAGGCGTGTGTGAGGCTTGTGTAAGGCGTGTGTGAGGCGTGTGTGAGGCGTGTGAGAGTCTTGTGGGAGGCGTGTGGGAAACGAGTGTGAGGCGTGTGGGAGGCGTGAATGAGGCGTATGTGAGGCTTGGGTGAAGCGTGTGTGAAGCGTGTGTGAGGCGTGTGTGAGGCGCGTGTGAGGCGTGTGTGAGGCGTGTGTGAGGCGTTTGTGAGGCGTGTGTGAGACATGTGTGAGGTGTTGGTGAGGCGTGTGGGAGGCGTAAATGAGGCGTGTGTGAGGCTTGGGTGAAGCGTGTGTGAGGCGTGTGTGAGGCGTGTGTGAGGCGTTTGTGAGGTGTGTGTGAGGCGTGTGTGAGGCGTTTGTGAGGCGTGTGTGAGGCGTGTGGGAGTCTTGTGGGAGGCGTGTGGGAAGCGAGTGTGAGGCGTGTGGTAGGCGTGAATGAGGCGTGTGTGAGGCTTGGGTGAAGCGTGTGTGAGGCGTGTGTGAGGCGTGTGTGAGGCGTGTGAGGCGTGTATGAGGCGTGTGTGAGGCGTGTGTGAGGCGTGTGTGAGGCGTGTGTGAGGCGAGTGTGAGGCGTGTGTGAGGCTTGTGTGAGGCGTGTGTGAGGCGTGTGTGAGGCGTGTGTGAGGCGAGTGTGAGGCGTGTGTGAGGCGTGTGTGAAGCGTGTGTGAGGCGTGTGTGAGGCGTGTGTGAGGCGTGTGTGAGGCGTGTGTGAGGCGTGTGTGAGGCGTGTGCGAGGCGAGTGCGAGGCGTGTGCGAGGCGTGAGTGAGGCGTGTGGAAGGCGTGAAGGAGGGGTGTTAGGTGTGGGTGAGGCGTGTGTGAGGTGTGTGTGAGGTTTGTGTGATGTGTGTGTGAGGTGTGTGAGGTGTGTGTGAGGTGTGTGTGAGGTGTGTGTGAGGTGTGTGTGAGGTGTGTGTGAGGTGTGTGAGGTGTGTGTGAGGTGTGTGTGAGGTGTGTGTGAGGTGTGTGTGAGGTGTGTGTGAGGTGTGTGTGAGGTGTGTGTGAGGTGTGTGTGAGGTGTGTGTGAGGTTTGTGTGAGATGTGTGTGAGGTGTGTGTGAGGTGTGTGTGAGGAGTGTGTGAGGTTTGTGTGAGGTGTGTGTGAGGTGTGTGTGTGGTATATGTGAGGTGTGTGTGAGGAGTGTGTGATGTGTGTGTGATGTGTGTGTGATGTGTTTGTGATGTGTGTGTGTGTGTGTGTGTGTGTGTAAATATTTTAAGATTTAATTAATATCTCCAGAGAGTAACTCGGCCAAAAATTTTGAAGTACCTTGAATATATATAAATATGTTCATAGAATCCGCTTTTATCTAATATTTAAACATGAACTTAAACAAAATTCGTTACACGCACTGTTGCAGGACCCTGTTCTAAAGTTACTTTATAAATTATGCTGTAAAATTTAGCCCATTTCTAGTTTTTCAGTTTTAGTTCCGAACTTTCGAATGTACAATGGCGCATAAAAATTTGAAGTTCTTCAGAGTTCAGCGTTTGGTGAACTTAGTTAGGGAGAAAGATTGTGAAATACTGCAGTAATTAAATTATCCAAATTTTGAAACCACAAAAGCAACAAATACGAAACGAATCAACCCAGGAACCTTAAAAAATAATTTTTTCCATGTTTATATATTCTAGTAGAAACATCGATATTTAAAGTTAATACATTAAATATTTGAAATAAAGGTGAACACACTTCGCCAATAAAGATTTAAACATCAGCCTTGTTCTAACCGACTACTAAAAATAAGTAGTTTCCAATTCCATCTTAATCGTTAATATCGTGATGATTTCAAAACTAAAAATGTAATTTAAAAAAACTTCCTTCTAAAAAAATGCTAAAAATTTTTGAAATCGGCGCCAAATTATTTAATAAAAAAATGTGGATAACAAAAAAAAAGATAACTTGAACCATAGAATATTAAAACAATCGCACATAAAACTCATGTAAATTTTACAACTAACTTTATTTGTAATTGCTTTCTTACTCTAAGTAGTTTATATCTTGTTTTAGTAGTAATTTAGCATTTACTTTCAATAAAAATATATAAGAACTTTTTTAAAGACGGTTTGATTTTACTTTTTTTTTCCTCTGTCATTTCTTAAACATTAATTTTTTATTTTATTTCGAAGAATATGGAAAGATTAAAGAAATTATAAAAATTTGTAAAAAAATTAAACCGACTTCTAAAAGTGTGATAAAAAGTGAAAAATAATTATAAATTTTTATATGAAATTGAAATTTTTGAAGTCGGCGCCAAATCAATACCAGACAAAATTTGATAAACAGATTAAAAATACTTTATTTGTAATTGGTTTCTTACAATAATTTGTATATATTTGTAGTTATTTATTTCATTTAGAAATCATTTGTAGCCGACTTCAAAAATTTCAATTTCATATAAAAATTTATAGTTATTTTTCACTTTTTAGCGCACTTTTAGAAGTCGGTCCAATTTCTTTGAAAAAAATTTTATTTTTCGATTTTTAATTTTGAATTGATTATGATATCCATAAATTATTTGAACTAAGTACTAATCGAGACTAGTGTACCTCGCAATGACTCCAAGATGGCAAAAAAGTACCTATTTTATCCAAAGTTGTAAATCTCCCTAAAATGAACCACTAAAAATCCTTTGATTCTTAGAGTTCTCCAAATACCAGTGAAATTGTGTCAAACAAATATTTAGTCTGTCATAGTAAATCCACTATACCGGGTGTCAACGAATCTATTAGACAAGTCATAATTTCTAAAGTATCATGTGAATCGAAATGAGAATTGGTACAGGTAAATGGTATGTGAAGGGGAGAGTTTTCGCGTATTTTCCACTTTCCGGCCACTTCCGGTTTCACCGGAAATGGCCCCGGTTTTGAATTTTTAAAAGAAACACCCTGTATATTTTAAAAATTTTTTATTTCTGAGACAATTCTAGATCAGAACGTGACATTTTAAAAACTTTTTACATCTAATTCATTTTTTTAGAGCCACTTTTAAAATTGCATCTAGGTGGCTGTGATCAGACTCAAACTAATCCAAGGGCATTAGGTGATGTCAAAAAAATACAATCGTAAAGTTTTAGTTACTAGTATGAAAGACAGGAATAAGATAAGTTGACAAAATTACGTTTTCATTTTTAACTATTAATTTTCAAATGGCGACCCCTTTTTTACAACCACTTTTAGAAAAAAGCATTCTTTGACGAATCTAACGGTACTAATTTATTTGCTATTGGATTAGACATAAGAACAGAAATTAAATATTATTAAGCAAAATACTGGATATTTTATTTATTTATGACAAGTGCGCCATGGACAGCCGTGATGCATAATAATTTGCAACTGTTTTTATCAAGTGCTTTGTTTTCCAAAGAACAGAAGCATGTTATGATATCTTTTGTTCTATGGAGTGTATCGGAGTGTAAGTCAGATTAGGTTGTTGCATATATTTTTCCTTATCGCGCTATATAGCTGTTCTCTTTGGTGGCAGAAATCGGGATAATGCACGGATGCCATAAGATATTACGTACCTGAAATGGTGTGTGTGTGTGTGTGTGTGTGATGTGTGTGTGTTATGTGTGTGTTATGTGTGTGATGTGTGTGTGATGTGTGTGTGATGTGTGTATGAGGCGTGTGTGAGGCGTGTGTGAGGCGTGTGTGAGGCGTTTGTGAGGCGTGTGTGAAGCGTGTGTGAGGTGTGTGTGAGGTGTGTGTGAGGTGTGTGTGAGGTGTGTGTGAGGTGTGTGAGAGGTGTGTGTGAGGCGCGTGTGAGGCGCGTGTGAGGCGCGTGTGAGGCTTGTGTGAGGCGTGTGTGAGGCGTGTGGGAGGCGTGTGGGAGGCGTGTGGGAGGCGTGTGGGAGGCGTGTGGGAGGCGTGTTGGAGGCGTGTTGGAGGCGTGTGGGAGGCGTATGGGAGGCGTGTGGGAGGCGTGTGGGAAACGAGTGTGAGGCGTGTGGGAGGCGTGTGTGAAGCTTGTATGAGACGTATGTGAGGCGTGAATGAGGCGTGTGTGAGGCTTGTGTGAGGCGTATGTGAGGCGTGTGTGAGGCGTGTTTGAGGCGTGTGTGAGGCGTGTGTGAGGCGTGTTTGAGGCTTGTGTGAGGCGTGAATGAGGTGTGTGTGAGTCTTGGGTGAAGCGTGTGTGAGGGGTGTGTGAGGCGTGTGTGAGGCGTGTGGGAGGCGTGTGGGGGGCGTGTGGGAAACGAGTGTGAGGCGTGTGGGAGGCGTGAATGAGGCGTGTGTGAGGCTTGTGTAAGGCGTATGTGAGGCGTGTGTGAGGCATGTGAGAGTCTTGTGGGAGGCGTGTGGTAAACGAGTGTGAGGCGTGTGGGAGGCGTGAATGAGGCGTATGTGAGGCTTGGGTGAAGCGTGTGTGAAGCGTGTGTGAGGCGCGTGTGAGGCGCGTGTGAGGCGTGTGTGAGGCGTGTGTGAGGCGTGTGTGAGGCGTGTGTGAGGCGTGTGTGAGGCGTGTGTGAGGTGTGTGTGAGGTGTGTGTGAGGTGAGTGTGATGCGTGTGTGAATCGTGTGTGAGGCGTGAGTGAGGCGTGTGTGAGGCGTAAGAGAGGTGTGTGTGAAGTGTGCGTGAGGCGTGTGTGAGGTGTGTTAGTTGTGTGTGAGGCGTGTGTGAGGTGTGTGTGAGGTGTGTGTTAGGCGTGTGTGAGGCTTGAGTGAGGCTTGTGTGATGCGTGAATGAGGTGTGTGTGAAGTGTGTGTGGCGTGTGTGAGGCTTGTGTGAGGCATGTTTGAGGCGTGTGTGAGGCGTGTGGGATGTGTGAATGAGGCGTGTGTGAGGCTTGGGTGAAGCGTGTGTGAGGCGTGTGTGAGGCGTGTGTGAGGCGTGTGTGAGGCGTGTGTGAGGCGTGTGTGAGGCGTGTGTGAGGCGTGTGTGAGGCGTGTGTGAGGTGTGTGTGAGGCGTGTGCGAGGCGTGTGCGAGGCGTGAGTGAGGCGTGTGGAAGGCGTGAGGGAGGTGTGTTAGGCATGTAGGAGGCGTGTGTGAGGCGTGTGTGATGCGTGTGGGAGGCGTGGGGGAGGCGTGTGGGAAGCGTGTGGGAAGCGTGTGGGGGGCGTGTGGGAGGCGTGTGGGAGGCGTGTGAAGGCATATGGGAGGCGTGTGGGGGCATATGGGAGGCGTGTGGGAGGCGTGTGGGAGGCGTGTGGGAAACGAGTGTGAGGCGTGTGGGAGGCGTGAATGAGGCGTGTGTGGGGCTTGTGTGAGGCGTGTGTGAGGCGTGTGTGAGGCGTGTGTGAGGCGTGTGGGAGGCGTGTGGGAGGCGTGTGGGAGGCGTGTGGGAGGCGTGTGGGAGGCGTGTGAGAAGCGTGTTGGAGGCGTGTGGGAAGCGTGTTGGAGGCGTGTGGGAGGCGTATGGGAGGCGTGTGGGAGGCGTGTGTGAAACGAGTGTGAGGCGTGTGGGAGGCTTGTGTGAGGCGTATGTGAGGCGTGAATGAGGCGTGTGTGAGGCTTGTGTGAGGCGTATGGGAGGCGTGTGTGAGGCGTGTTTGAGGCGAGTTTGAGTGTGTGAGGCGTGTGTGAGGCGTGTGTGAGGCGTGTGTGAGGCGTGTGGGAGGCGTGAATGAGGCGTGTGTGAGGCTTGGGTGAGGCTTGGATGAAGCTTGTGTGAGGCGTTTGTGAGGCGTGTGGGAGGCGTGTGGGAGTCTTGTGGGAGGCGTGTGGGAAGCGAGTGTGAGGCGTGTATGAGGCGTGTGTGAGGCGAGTGTGAGGCGTGTGTGAGGCGTGTGTGAGGCGTGTGTGAGGCGTGTGTGAGGCGTGTGTGAGGCGTGTGTGAGGCGTGTGTGAGGCGTGTGTGAGGCGTGTGCGAGGCGAGTGCGAGGCGTGTGCGAGGCGTGAGTGAGGCGTGTGGAAGGCGTGAAGGAGGTGTGTTAGGTGTGGGTGAGGCGTGTGTGAGGTGTGTGTGAGGTGTGTGAGGTGTGTGTGAGGTGTGTGTGAGGTGTGTGTGAGGTGTGTGTGAGGTGTGTGTGAGGTGTGTGTGAGGTTTGTGTGAGATGTGTGTGAGGTGTGTGTGAGGTGTGTGTGAGGAGTGTGTGAGGTTTGTGTGAGGTGTGTGTGAGGTGTGTATGTGGTATATGTGAGGTGTGTGTGAGGAGTGTGTGACGTGTGTGTGATGTGTGTGTGATGTGTGTGTGATGTGTGTGTGTGTGTAAATATTTTAAGATTTAATTAATATCTCCAGAGAGTAACTCGGCCAAAAATTTTGAAGTACCTTGAATATATATAAATATGTTCATAGAATCCGCTTTTATCTAATATTTAAACATGAACTTAAACAAAATTCGTTACACGCACTGTTGCAGGACCCTGTTCTAAAGTTACTTTATAAATTATGCTGTAAAATTTAGCCCATTTCTAGTTTTTCAGTTTTAGTTCCGAACTTTCGAATGTACAATGGCGCATAAAAATTTGAAGTTCTCCAGAGTTCAGCGTTTGGTGAACTTAGTTAGGGAGAAAGATTGTGAAATACTGCAGTAATTAAATTATCCAAATTTTGAAACCACAAAAGCAACAAATACGAAACTAATCAACCCAGGAACCTTAAAAAATAATTTTTTCCATGTTTATATATTCTAGTAGAAACATCGATATTTAAAGTTAATACATTAAATATTTGAAATAAAGGTGAACACACTTCGCCAATAAAGATTTAAACATCAGCCTTGTTCTAACCGACTACTAAAAATAAGTAGTTTTCAATTCCATCTTAATCGTTAATATCGTGATGATTTCAAAACTAAAAATGTAATTTAAAAAAACTTCCTTCTAAAAAAATGCTAAAAATTTTTGAAATCGGCGCCAAATTATTTAATAAAAAAATGTGGATAACAAAAAAAAAGATAACTTGAACCATAGAATATTAAAACAATCACACATAAAACTCATGTAAATTTTACAACTAACTTTATTTGTAATTGCTTTCTTACTCTAAGTAGTTTATATCTTGTTTTAGTAGTAATTTAGCATTTACTTTCAATAAAAATATATAAGAACTTTTTTAAAGACGGTTTGATTTTACTTTTTTTTTTTTCCTCTGTCATTTCTTAAACATTAATTTTTTATTTTATTTCGAAGAATATGGAAAGATTAAAGAAATTATAAAATTTTTGTAAAAAAATTAAACCGACTTCTAAAAGTGTGATAAAAAGTGAAAAATAATTATAAATTTTTATATGAAATTGAAATTTTTGAAGTCGGCGCCAAATCAATACCAGACAAAATTTGATAAACAGATTAAAAATACTTTATTTGTAATTGGTTTCTTACAATAATTTGTATATATTTGTAGTTATTTATTTCATTTAGAAATAATTTGTAGCCGACTTCAAAAATTTCAATTTCATATAAAAATTTATAGTTATTTTTCACTTTTTAGCGCACTTTTAGAAGTCGGTCCAATTTCTTTGAAAAAAATTTTATTTTTCGATTTTTAATTTTGAATTGATTATGATATCCATAAATTATTTGAACTAAGTACTAATCGAGACTAGTGTACCTCGCAATGACTCCAAGATGGCAAAAAAGTACCTATTTTATCCAAAGTTGTAAATCTCCCTAAAATGAACCACTAAAAATCCTTTGATTCTTAGAGTTCTCCAAATACCAGTGAAATTGTGTCAAACAAATATTTAGTCTGTCATAGTAAATCCACTATACCGGGTGTCAACGAATCTATTAGACAAGTCATAATTTCTAAAGTATCATGTGAATCGAAATGAGAATTGTTACAGGTAAATGGTATGTGAAGGGGAGAGTTTTCGCGTATTTTCCACTTCCAGGCCACTTCCGGTTTCACCGGAAATGGCCCCGGTTTTGAATTTTTAAAAGAAACACCCTGTATATTTTAAAATTTTTTTATTTCTGAGACAATTCTAGATCAGAACGTGACATTTTAAAAACTTTTTACATCTAATTCATTTTTTTAGAGCCACTTTTAAAATTGCATCTAGGTGGCTGTGATCAGACTCAAACTAATCCAAGGGCATTAGGTGATGTCAAAAAAATACAATCGTAAAATTTTAGTTACTAGTATGAAAGACAGGAATAAGATAAGTTGACAAAATTACGTTTTCATTTGTAACTATTAATTTTCAAATGGCGACCCCTTTTTGACAACCACTTTTAGAAAAAAGCATTCTTTGACGAATCTAACGGTACTAATTTATTTGCTATTGGATTAGACATAAGAACAGAAATTAAATATTATTAAGCAAAATACTGGATATTTTATTTATTTATGACAAGTGCGCCATGGACAGCCGTGATGCATAATAATTTGCAACTGTTTTTATCAAGTGCTTTGTTTTCCAAAGAACAGAAGCATATTATGATATCTTTTGTTCTATGGAGTGTATCGGAGTGTAAGTCAGATTAGGTTGTTGCATATATTTTTCCTTATCGCGCTATATAGCTGTTCTCTTTGGTGGCAGAAATCGGGATATTGCACGGATGCCATAAGATATTACGTAACTGAAATGGTGTGTGTGTGTGATGTGTGTGTGTGTTATGTGTGTGTTATGTGTGTGATGTGTGTGTGATGTGTGTGTGATGTGTGTGTGATGTGTGTATGAGGCGTGTGTGAGGCGTGTGTGAGGCGTGTGTGAGGCGTGTGTGAGGCGTGTGTGAGGCGTGTGAGGCGTGTGTGAGGCGAGTGTGAGGCGTGTGTGAGGCTTGTGTGAGGCGTGTGTGAGGCGTGAGTGAGGCGTGTGTGAGGCGAGTGTGAGGCGTGTGTGAGGCGTGTGTGAGGCGTGTGTGAGGCGTGTGTGAGGCGTGTGTGAGGCGTGTGGGAGGCGAGTGCGAGGCGTGTGCGAGGCGTGAGTGAGGCGTGAGTGAGGCGTGTGGAAGGCGTGAAGGAGGTGTGTTAGGTGTGGGTGAGGCGTGTGTGAGGTGTGTGTGAGGTGTGTGAGGTGTGTGTGAGGTGTGTGTGAGGTTTGTGTGAGGTGTGTGTGAGGTGTGTGAGGTGTGTGTGAGGTGTGTGTGAGGCGTGTGAGGCGTGTGTGAGGCGAGTGTGAGGCGTGTGTGAGGCGTGTGTGAGGCGTGTGTGAGGCGTGTGTGAGGCGTGTGTGAGGCGTGTGCGAGGCGAGTGCGAGGCGTGTGCGAGGCGTGAGTGAGGCGTGTGGAAGGCGTGAAGGAGGTGTGTTAGGTGTGGGTGAGGCGTGTGTGAGGTGTGTGTGAGGTGTGTGAGGTTTGTGTGAGGTGTGTGTGAGGTGTGTGTGAGGTGTGTGTGAGGTGTGTGAGGTGTGTGTGAGGTGTGTGTGAGGTGTGTGTGAGGTGTGTGTGAGGTGTGTGTGAGGTTTGTGTGAGATGTGTGTGAGGTGTGTGTGAGGTGTGTGTGAGGAGTGTGTGAGGTTTGTGTGAGGTGTGTGTGAGGTGTGTGTGTGGTATATGTGAGGTGTGTGTGAGGAGTGTGTGATGTGTGTGTGATGTGTGTGTGATGTGTGTGTGATGTGTGCGTGATGTGTGTGTGCGTGTAAATATTTTAAGATTTAATTAATATCTCCAGAGAGTAACTCGGACAAAAATTTTGAAGTACCTTGAATATATATAAATATGTTCATAGAATCCGCTTTTATCTAATATTTAAACATGAACTTAAACAAAATTCGTTACACGCACTGTTGCAGGACCCTGTTCTAAAGTTACTTTATAAATTATGCTGTAAAATTTAGCCCATTTCTAGTTTTTCAGTTTTAGTTCCGAACTTTCGAATGTACAATGGCGCATAAAAATTTGAAGTTCTTCAGAGTTCAGCGTTTGGTGAACTTAGTTAGGGAGAAAGATTGTGAAATACTGCAGTAATTAAATTATCCAAATTTTGAAACCACAAAAGCAACAAATACGAAACGAATCAACCCAGGAACCTTAAAAAATAATTTTTTCCATGTTTATATATTCTAGTAGAAACATCGATATTTAAAGTTAATACATTAAATATTTGAAATAAAGGTGAACACACTTCGCCAATAAAGATTTAAACATCAGCCTTGTTCTAACCGACTACTAAAAATAAGTAGTTTTCAATTCCATCTTAATCGTTAATATCGTGATGATTTCAAAACTAAAAATGTAATTTAAAAAAACTTCCTTCTAAAAAAATGCTAAAAATTTTTGAAATCGGCGCCAAATTATTTAATAAAAAAATGTGGATAACAAAAAAAAAGATAACTTGAACCATAGAATATTAAAACAATCACACATAAAACTCATGTAAATTTTACAACTAACTTTATTTGTAATTGCTTTCTTACTCTAAATAGTTTATATCTTGTTTTAGTAGTAATTTAACATTTACTTTCAATAAAAATATATAAGAACTTTTTTAAAGACGGTTTGATTTTACTTTTTTTTTTCCTCTGTCATTTCTTAAACATTAATTTTTTATTTTATTTCGAAGAATATGGAAAGATTAAAGAAATTATAAAATTTTTGTAAAAAAATTAAACCGACTTCTAAAAGTGTGATAAAAAGTGAAAAATAATTATAAATTTTTATATGAAATTGAAATTTTTGAAGTCGGCGCCAAATCAATACCAGACAAAATTTGATAAACAGATTAAAAATACTTTATTTGTAATTGGTTTCTTACAATAATTTGTATATATTTGTAGTTATTTATTTCATTTAGAAATAATTTGTCGCCGACTTCAAAAATTTCAATTTCATATAAAAATTTATAGTTATTTTTCACTTTTTAGCGCACTTTTAGAAGTCGGTCCAATTTCTTTGAAAAAAAATTTATTTTTCGATTTTTAATTTTGAATTGATTATGATATCCATAAATTATTTGAACTAAGTACTAATCGAGACTAGTGTACCTCGCAATGACTCCAAGATGGCAAAAAAGTACCTATTTTATCCAAAGTTGTAAAGCTCCCTAAAATGAACCACTAAAAATCCTTTGATTCTTAGAGTTCTCCAAATACCAGTGAAATTGTGTCAAACAAATATTTAGTCTGTCATAGTAAATCCACTATACCGGGTGTCAACGAATCTATTAGACAAGTCATAATTTCTAAAGTATCATGTGAATCGAAATGAGAATTGGTACAGGTAAATGGTATGTGAAGGGGAGAGTTTTCGCGTATTTTCCACTTTCCGGCCACTTCCGGTTTCACCGGAAATGGCCCCGGTTTTGAATTTTTAAAAGAAACACCCTGTATATTTTAAAAATTTTTTATTTCTGAGACAATTCTAGATCAGAACGTGACATTTTAAAAACTTTTTACATCTAATTCATTTTTTTAGAGCCACTTTTAAAATTGCATCTAGGTGGCTGTGATCAGACTCAAACTAATCCAAGGGCATTAGGTGATGTCAAAAAAATACAATCGTAAAGTTTTAGTTACTAGTATGAAAGACAGGAATAAGATAAGTTGACAAAATTACGTTTTCATTTTTAACTATTAATTTTCAAATGGCGACCCCTTTTTGACAACCACTTTTAGAAAAAAGCATTCTTTGACGAATCTAACGGTACTAATTTATTTGCTATTGGATTAGACATAAGAACAGAAATTAAATATTATTAAGCAAAATACTGGATATTTTATTTATTTATGACAAGTGCGCCATGGACAGCCGTGATGCATAATAATTTGCAACTGTTTTTATCAAGTGCTTTGTTTTCCAAAGAACAGAAGCATATTATGATATCTTTTGTTCTATGGAGTGTATCGGAGTGTAAGTCAGATTAGGTTGTTGCATATATTTTTCCTTATCGCGCTATATAGCTGTTCTCTTTGGTGGCAGAAATCGGGATAATGCACGGATGCCATAAGATATTACGTAACTGAAATGGTGTGTGTGTGTGATGTGTGTGTGTTATGTGTGTGTTATGTGTGTGATGTGTGTGTGATGTGTGTGTGATGTGTGTATGAGGCGTGTGTGAGGCGTGTGTGAGGCGTGTGTGAGGCGTGTGTGAGGCGTGTGAGGCGTGTGTGAGGCGAGTGTGAGGCGTGTGTGAGGCTTGTGTGAGGCGTGTGTGAGGCGTGAGTGAGGCATATGTGAGGCAAGTGTGAGGCGTGTGTGAGGCGTGTGTGAGGCGTGTGTGAGGCGTGTGTGAGGCGTGTGTGAGGCGTGTGTGAGGCGTGTGTGAGGCGTGTGTGAGGCGTGTGAGGCGTGTGGGAGGCGAGTGCGAGGCGTGTGCGAGGCGTGAGTGAGGCGTGTGGAAGGCGTGAAGGAGGTGTGTTAGGTGTGCGTGAGGCGTGTGTGAGGTGTATGTGAGGTGTGTGAGGTGTGTGAGGTGTGTGTGAGGTTTGTGTGAGGTGTGTGTGAGGTGTGTGAGGTGTGTGAGGTGTGTGTGAGGCGTGTGAGGCGTGTGTGAGGCGAGTGTGAGGCGTGTGTGAGGCGTGTGTGAGGCGTGTGTGAGGCGTGTGTGAGGCCTGTGTGAGGCGTGTGTGAGGCGTGTGCGAG